>JADLSH010000214.1:3350000-4020000 GCA_016169945.1 Trachythela sp. YZ-2020
CTACAACACCGTACCTTTCATTTTTCTCACAAGTGCAATTACTGACGTGGATGCATCAGTGACAATTTCGGATGTAACAATCTTTCCAACAATTCTTTCCAATAGTCTCTTCAAACCAAATACTTCCATGTTCGTTGAAATTCCCCCTGTTTCCCGTTTGTCAATGACATCCATAGCAACAATAACATGTAAGAATTGTTCCATCAAGATATAGACACAATATTTAGAACTAAATCCAGGTGAGTCATTCCTACCATCACCACAAAGTATTACAGGCTCATTGTTTAGTACTTCCCAAATCTCTTTTCTCATGTCTTCCCAAAAAGACCTAATTCCAGGGACCATATAGTTCCTTTGCATGCGCATGTATGTAGACCTTGAAATCATGTTCAAATGTAAAAACTTGCAAAACAGTTGCAGTTTATCAAAGCTACTTCCTGTTATTAGTGTGGAAATAGCCATCAACAAACTGTTTGCATAAACATCTTGTCCACCTTTGTTGCACAGTACTGGGGATGAAGACCAGGAACCATTATGTCCATTTGAGCATTTCCATAAAATATGGCAACACCCAGCCTCAACTCTCCAGTCTATCACCTTGCTTGATCCTGAACACAAATCCTGTCGGCATCCACCATTGAACAATGTCAGCAATAGATCTATATCAGTAATGACACATACTTTGTTAAAAAGTCCCAAGTATACTTCATGTTCCTTGTTGACCTTGTTAAGCATTGATAATTTAGTTTCTAGTTTTTCTTTCAAAATATCATTCCTTTCTTCCTTTGTTACTGGACCATGTTGGACTTCAATCATACCAATACTCTCATCAACACTTACATCCATATCGACTTCTATATGGTCAGAGATGTTTTCAGCTTCACATTCTGATGCACTTAAGGTATCTTCAAGTTTATCAGAAAACCTGCAATATAAAATAACAAGTTAAGCCACATTTATCTCACTAGCTGGCACAAGTTTTTTTTTCAGGATTTTGTTTTCTCTGAGTGTGTTTTTACACAGAATTGAAGATACTGTATAATTTGTCTAAACAGCAAGGGGTGTGGATAAACCTTTACACACATTTAGAAAAGAACAGCTCAAAATTGCTTTGATTTTGGCTACAGGATAGCAAAAGTGGTGAAAGCATAGACCGTATGTTAGTGTGAGCAGCAAATATAATTGGCATGAATATTGGCAGTTCATAAGGAGCAAAAGTACATTAGAGTCAAACCATTCGGGACTTTTGATTGAATGATTGAGTTTAAATATTGAAATTTACAGTAACATTATAATTATGTACCTATCATCACAAACTAAATTACTTTGGACATGAAATGATGAAGATGAGTTTGTCCAACTTTCAGAACTGCTGACAAGAATGAAACAAATGTAAGTTAATATATTTAAGGTACTGTATATCTTAGTATAATTTATGTACTGAGCAACATTGTAATTACCTATCATCACAAATCGAGTCCTCATCACCTTGGGCATCGAACAATGAAGATGAGGTGCTCCAACTTTCAGAAATGCTGATAAGAATTAAAAAATGTACATGTAAGTTGATTTATTTGGGAAGTAGTGTACTAAGTTGCGGTATGTAACTATATATTAATATAATTTACAGTAACATAATTGTAATTACCTATCATTCAAAATTAATTCCTCATCACTTTGGGCATCAAACAATGAAGATGAGTTACTCCAACTTTCAGAACTGATAGGAATTAAACAAATTGCAAATTTAATTCAATCATAGGTTCATTTGAGGACATGTAGATCTAATAACCTCCCCCCTTGGAAAAATTCCCTGGTTTGAAAGACAAGGACTGGTTGCATACAATTACTGCTAAAGGGTATAAATAAGATGTAGGTTTTCAAGATGACAGCTGCAGGCGTGAAACTTGACCTTATGCATTTGTGGATCCTTTTGCCAGACCAAAAGGACATGGTCAGTGTCTGATAAAAGTGGACGAGAGACCACAGTGAAGTTCCAAGTAATAACTTGTAACAACTCCTCCTTTTTGACATTGTACTTTTAGTTTTAACTATATATTAAAATGTTACAAAGAATGAATAAAAGTCTTACCATGAAGGGTCAGAACTTTCAAATTCACTATCAGATTCTGATGACAGATCACCTTCGTATGTGCCAAATTCAGCATTTATTGTAGAGTGAACAACATCTATTAGTGTAGTATTTACTCCACTAGATGAGACTCCAGTAATATCGACAGGCCTGAAATATTATGCCATTAGTAAAATCGTGGTGGGATTTCACTTAGACCTACTCCTAGGGTGGGATCAAAGTGGTCATTACCATATGAAACCCAAGATTCTACATGGGATTTCCACTGGAACCCTTTCTAAAACCCTGTGACCCTGGCTATATTTTTACATGGGTCTAAGTTATTTTTTAACTTACATATCCATTGACTCTTCTAGAATTGGAGATACTTCTAGAATTGGAGATACTATGTTCTTTACAAATACCCAACAAGTACTCTGCAAATTGACTATGGCTTGTATGCGAAAGTCCAAGGTCTTCTTTCGTGTTTGTCCAACAATCAAACACCTCAGGCCTTAGTCTGATGCGCTTGGCTTCAGCATCAAAACTTGGTCTCCCACGCTTGGGCGCCGGTCCACTTGTAAATACGGACATATTCAGACAAAATTATCTGCTTGATTGACCAAGCAGAAGCAACTAACAATAACAACACTTCGTTCTACATATTAGCTATGCAAAAACAGTAAAATAATGAAATAAACTGAAAGGATGGTTGTCATATTTTAATGATTGAAAAATCATTCAAAAACGTCGTCTACCGACCCAAAATCCGGCCCGTAAAAAGGCCACAGAGAGCATTTGAGCCCGCGATTCGCTGGCTTGACACTAATCCTTTAATGCATGGGTCACATTTCAGCCAAGGCCAAAATATGAGTATACCAAGTTGTGGCTGATTTTCGATGTGAAAATTTAGTTCATATAATGCCGTTATGATTTAATGCTATAGATTTCGACCTGGATAATTTATTTATGATTTTTATTTTATTTTTCCTCGTTTGCCTTCGGAAATATATAGCCTGAAATGTCAATAAACACTGATGAAAATGAAATCCGTTTCTCCGGAACATAGAATCGATTTCCCCGACTGCTGAATTGGTTTAATGTGAAAGATATGGTGTTGAACTATACGAATTAAACTTGCGTGGTTGTCTATGTAGTTTATTGCGGTAAATATTTTGTGTTCTATTTGAAATTATTTGGCAACTGCATGTATTTACATGAATAATACTACATTATACATGTTAATGTACGCCGCGCAAGTTGGAACTATAAGGTTTTTTATGTGCTTAATCTATCTAGCCTAACATTATACTTGTTTAAGTATTGCAACCTTTCCGGGGAAACGGCTGCAATTCATACATGTGAACAAGAAAGCTAAACGCCATTTCTTTCGCCACGCCGTATATTATTTACGACCAGCGGGGGGTCCGCATTGTTGGTTAAATATAATATTATTCAGTTTGCGCAATGATACAACTGCGATAATTTCTTGTTGTATTTTGTTTATATAGTTGGTAGTTTCATGACTTATTCATTTCAGATATTGAAGAGGAAGGTCTCTCTGATATCGGGGGTTATTGGAAAGCAGCATGAGTAATCTAAAGAAGCCAGAATGCGAAGCCGCTAGTCATTGAACTTAATGAAACCTCATACTGATTATACGAGACGCAGACATATGCATATTGCCATATTTATATGTAAAACTACAGTACAATCTCCATGGCCATATATTTTTTGTATTTAGAAGAAAATATTAGCAATGTGGTCAAGCATGAAGGTCAGCGTATACATACATGCAACTTTAAATAAATAATACTCCAAACAGACTCCAAACGCATTCTAATAATTTATCCTTTGATCGAAGGAGTCAACTATCTGCCACATACAAAATAGACAATTTTATCCAGTTAGAGTTGGATATATCAGCAAAATCTTTAATGAGATAATAGTTTGAGACAAAATATAGAAAAATGATGTATTTTTTATCAATTTGCTATGTTTACAAATAATCATCACTCCTGCGTGGCATGTTAGCCACACATTTCAAGGCGCCAAATATGTCGCTAAATTTGCGATCTGACCCATGTCAGATGTGACCCATGCATTAACTCACCTGAGTTGGAAATACCAGATTTATTTCTCGTGTTGAACATGATATCTCACTCGTTCACACTTATTTGTTACCTGTAACTTGTAAGTGTTGTGTACAAATGAAGTTTTCGCTCAGGTACAATGACATACCTGGACAGGACATGGTACAATGCATGAATGTGTGAAAGTCGCTTTTTAACTCGCGCCTCTGAAGTTGTTTTGGGAAGTATAGGGCGTGAACTTGAAATGAGTTTGGCTTCGAAATTAGTTCGCCCTCGAGTTCGGTAATTGTTTGTGAGTTTGTTTCAGTTTTAATTCATTTGGTAAACTTGTCTTGAAGCAATTTATTTGATCATTACCACAACAATTTAACAAAAATGGTCAATATATTCTCAACTTCTTTGTTACATGTAATATGAAAGTATTTATTTAAAAGTATACCCACAACAGTATTTCAGTAATATTCATTATAATTCGTTCAGCGAGAAGACGTATGTATCAGCATGTATACCTAGATAAATTATTTACTGGTATTATTATGAAAATGCAATTGTCTACATTCATCACCGATCTATACAACCTCGTTCCCAGTGCATTTCCCTTGGCTTTGGGGAGGGCGGGAAATAGCCCTGGGATCGGGCGGTTGCTTCTGGCTTCTGATTGGTTATATGTATTTTCTAATTTATATGCAATTTTTGCAAATTTTTTATAATTATTCCGAAATGAGATAAGGCCAAAGAAGGGCGTGGTAAATGGCAGAAAACAAAGAGACACCAACTAAAATTTCGGCAGGAAATCCTGTTTGTAGGCTTTGTGACGAATCTAAAGAAAGGCGACATGTGATCAGAATATTTAGTAAAACTGGTTTAACTCAAGAACTTTGCCAGAAAGTGGTATTTTCGTGTGGAATATGCATAACTGAGAACGATACGAAGTCCAAGGTATTTTGTGTAGATCTTGTATGTCATTAGTGAACAAAATATGTGACTTTATTAGAAAAGTGCGAAGGGTGCAAAATAATTGCGACAAGGTCTTTGACGAAGCTTTTTCTGTAAATCGTTGTGTTGAGGTGTCACCTTCCGCTCGGCAGCCACCAGTAAAATGGCTAACTTCAACTAGTTCATCCAGGCAGCTATTCTCCGACTTTGTAAACTTTGTAAACGTTCCCAAGGTTCTGTCTTATATGGCAATGACTATGAAAGTTTGAAAGATTTCAACTATGACAATATTTGGATGGAAATTAAAGATAATTTCCCTTCGCTTATTGAGGTTATAAATGCAATCGCCGGAGAAGAAAAAGGTATCGAAGACATGGGTGAAATGTTACGCGTCAAGTATAGTTTTATTTATTCCATTCTAATGAGTGAAAAATGGAATGAATTAAATCTCGTTAAGCGTGTTATCGAGGGTGGATGCACTAAACAGGTACGAATGTATAAAATCCAATTTCAGTATTCCAGGCAGTAATGCTTGAATTGAAGTATCATAAGCATTTGTTTTCAAATAACTATAGTTGGCTATACCTCGACCGGGAAGTTTGCAACTGCATCTCAAAGTTTGCGGATATAGCACAGATGAACCAGGCTCTGAATGTGTTTAAAATAATTTAAAATCATTATTGAATTGAATTGAATTTATTTGATTTGACACCACAATTACATAAAGGTTACAACACAACAAATATTCATAAATTAATTTTATCATGTTGGTGACAAGGAAGCCCAAAATGAAACCACAAGGCTTATATAAATTTAGGCTCCCTTATAAATGTACATCACATATATATAAACAAAATTAATGTATTACAAAGTGCAGACGTGGTTGAACTTCTTAAATAAAATAAAAGAGACAATGTTCACCAAATTACAAGGAAGAGAGTTGACAAATTTTGGACATTGAAAGTGTACTGAAACAAATTACTAGTTACTTAGCCTTTTGGCGTACAACTCAACGTCTAAGGCAAAGAAGCTATTAAGTAAGTTGATTTTATTAAGTTTTTATTGTTTCCAAAGAGCCTGGCTATATGGTCTGTGGTTTTACCAGCATGATAAAAAATCTAAATTCTTTATGTGCGATTAATTGCCGTGATTTCGCAGAAATGTTTCTTTTTCTTAAACAAAACAAAGACAAAGACATTTGCCTATAGCTATACCATGTTTTTGCTGAAAAATAGATATTCGGCTGCCTGTAGTTGATTAGTTTAAATCCTATTCCAGTAATAAATTAATACTAATACTATAGTAATATAGTTTTACGTGCTTTGCAAATGATTGCAACTATATGTTGTCTATAAACACGATTTATGTCTTAGTCTAGGACCTGTATATGAGGTTGTATGTATTTCATTTAGGACAGATTATCTCAACTGTTTTAGGGTAAAATGACCATGGTGGTCAACATGGCATATGTGCCAAAACCCGAATCCGGTGCGAAAGTCCTGAAAATGACCACGCCCAGAAACGGCACTGCCGACATAGCTCCAACTCCTGAACCATCAAAGCTACAGACTTTCTGAAGTGCTTATAGTGTTTAGAATGGTTGCTTTTAGGGTGCTCACTGGAGGGTGATATTTGTCTAAGTATCATATTTTACAAGAAAATGACTATGCACCATCCCAGGTCAACTGCTAATTATGCATCAAATTACTCATTCACCTGGCAAAGTCTATGTTTTCTTATTTCCTAAAAATTTTTGCCATAGGATCAAAAACTATACTTATTCCAATATAATAATAATAGATTTCATCAGGGTTGATATTGTTAAGTTGAGATACAATACAGTTTATTTCACTTACCCCACGCCAAAACACAATTTCAGCCATATTTTGCCGTTTTATTCGCTTTTTATCACCGAGACTCACACATATTATCCACAAATTATACTTGAACATAATGATAGTTGACTAAAGAATAATTCAACCAAGTTTCGTCAGGTTTTGAAGCAGTGCAGTGTATTTTATCTTCGATGTTGTAGAATCGATGTTTTGCTCAATTATCGCGCCAGTACAATGTCTCGCCGCTTCTCTGCCCGATTTATCACACTTTTTCGTCGTCAAATGTAGTTAGATAACAGTATCCAGAAATACTTGATTGTAGAAAAGTTCCAATCGAAAAATTGATAACCTAACTGCCAATCCGTGGCAATAAATGGCCCTATGTGTTTCATAAACATGAATAACAAATATAATGCCCAAAGTAATTTGAAAGTCACGCGCAATCTTCACGAAAACACCACGTGGGCTTGATGGCAGGGGGGGGATTTTTTTCACGAATACGTTTGTGACCAATTTGTGACCACTGACTGTCGGAGTTGCCGTGTTAACGAACAAATGTTTTCATGAAAATATCCACCAAATGTGATTACTTTGGGCATTATATTTGTTATTCATGTTTATGAAACACATAGGGCCATTTATTGCCACGGATTGGCAGTTAGGTTATCAATTTTTCGATTGGAACTTTTCTACAATCAAGTATTTCTGGATACTGTTATCTAACTACATTTGACGACGAAAAAGTGTGATAAATCGGGCAGAGAAGCGGCGAGACATTGTACTGGCGCGATAATTGAGCAAAACATCGATTCTACAACATCGAAGATAAAATACACTGCACTGCTTCAAAACCTGACGAAACTTGGTTGAATTATTCTTTAGTCAACTATCATTATGTTCAAGTATAATTTGTGGATAATATGTGTGAGTCTCGGTGATAAAAAGCGAATAAAACGGCAAAATATGGCTGAAATCGTGTTTTGGCGTGGGGTAAGTGAAATAAACTGTATTGTATCTCAACTTAACAATCTCAACCCTGATGAAATCTATTATTATTATATTGGAATAAGTATAGTTTTTGATCCCATGGCAAAAATTTTTAGGAAATAAGAAAACATAGACTTTGCCAGGTGAATGAGTAATTTGATGCATAATTAGCAGTTGACCTGGGATGGCACATAGTCATTTTCTTGTAAAATATGATACCTAGACAAATATCACCCTCCAGTGAGCACCCTAAAAGCAACCATTCTAAACACTATAAGCACTTCAGAAAGTCTGTAGCTTTGATGGTTCAGGAGTTGGAGCTATGTCGGCAGTGTAGTTTCTGGGCGTGGTCATTTTCAGGACTTTCGCACCGGATTCGGGTTTTGGCACATATGCCATGTTGACCGCCATGGTCATTTTACCCTAAAACAGTTGAGATAATCTGTCCTAAATGAAATGCATACAAACTCATATACAGGTCCTAGACTATCTGAAACTATCCATGCACACTACCTACGAGTACTTAAAACTTTAAATAAAATATCTTTCAAATTCTGCCTGCGAGGGTGTGAATAAAGTAATTAAACAATTTTCGAAGACTACATTCACACGAGACCGGGTGAATTCAGAACCCTACGCAAATCTGCCCTGTTGATATTGCTCCGGTTTTGTTGCGTCCCAGCAAAATTAATCGTTGAAAATTTGAGCAGGATTTCGGATTCATCTTGTCCCATGTGAGCTGAGCATGGAAGGTCAAAATAAATATGGAATACATAAATTTATATATAAAAGAAAAATGACTTCACCGGCATGATAATGTGCATGTGATTTCAAACAAGTATATATCAAATGAAAACTTGTGTTAAGGAACATTGGCTAGAGATTTTTGGAAATTTGCTTGATAAATTAGTATTTGAAAATTGGTAGCATCTTGCAATGTTGTACTCGTGACATGTATGAAATGAACATATGTTTTGTAAACAAAACATCTGATTGGCCACTCAGGTAATAATAGTAGCTACTTCACCAATTAAGGCTTTTGTTGTCTAACCCGATTGTAAATTTCATAATGACTTTTGTAAACCTGGGAAACAAATCAACTTGCCAACTTTCATTGTTTGTTTCATTCCTAAATTGTTTGGCCAATGTTTCATGAAATCAACTATACCAGTACTCACAGAACATTTACCCTCTCGTATGATAGTAATAGCATGATAGATAACGTTGTACAACGTACATAAACATAAACACATAGTAAACTTTCCTTTTAGCAACATATTGACATGTATGTGCAGCAGTTTTCATGTTATTTGTACAAGGTTTTCCCAATGTAATTTCCCTGCAAAAATTTTATATATTGCTTTTCCATGATAAATCATAGTCAATCAAGATATGGTCTGGAAACTTGGGCAAAGTCTTTGTTCTTCTTTTTGTTCATGTTTATGCATGTGCACAGTGAAGACCATTAATTTTTGGCATAATAATTCAATGATTGTAGTGTTTTACATTTGAAAACTTGTTTTATTTGGATGATAGCTTAAAACTAAATTCTTTTCAAACTTTACTTATCATTGTATTTGATACAATCAACATAAATAAGTCAATTTTTGCATAATTTAGATTGCATTTGTTACCATGTTTTTCTAATTAACCTTCCTCCAAACACAATAAATATACTGTCACTTTCTTTGTAGCTACAAGAGAGATTGAACAAGCTTGGGGTGTGTCTGTCCACCTCTAGAAGGGATAGACTCATCAGACTGCTTGGCGGCCATTTTTCTGACCAAGTTGTCGATAAGATCAAGAAAGGAAAGGTATTCCGTGGTACTGGAGATAATTGGGACTTGAGGATTCTGAAAGGCAGTATGCGAAAGGACATTCAAAATGAAGATCTCCACTTGTTTGCTACCAATCTCATAGAAAACCGACTGACATTCAACCATTTATCCAATGAGAAACCAAAGAGGAACATCAACGACCTTCCACGCTCTACCTTTTCTTTAAGTATGAATGAGTGGAGGCATTATTGTAGGAAGAATTGTTCTTCAAGTTTCAAGTTTTTGAAAGGTATTGTTCCAGAGCATATCTCATATGTTTACAGTAAGGAAATGGAACAACAATCAACCATTGTTAGTATGCCTATTATCAATGGCAATGAGGCAAAATACGAAGATTGCGTTTCCATCCTTCGAACATACGAGGAGTGGATTTCTGAAATCTATGTTAAGGCTGGTTTTCTTGAAGAAATGCCCCTTGTAGATAAACCACCAATTCCTGCTGGACCCGCAGCCCCTGGTCAGACGCATGCCCATCAACAACCAACACCAAATGATCCAATGAGAGATATGAAGATTGCATTTGCTGGAGATCAGTTAACTAGAGTACGTTTTGCTGGCGCAAAGGATCTCCTGTCAGGGTCACATACACCATCAGATAGGTTTGAGCATTGCTCGCCTTTCAAGCCTGTGATGTGGCATACCAAAGCTTCCCTTCTCCAGTATTCATATTCATTTCTCCACAAACCCAGGTCAGTGAATCAGGTTGGAACATTAAAGTTCTTTAGAGAAAGTACAACCGTAGAATTGCACACCATCCAAAGTTCTTGATTCTTATGAGGGAAGCCAGGACTTGTTTCTTAGTGTGGGAAGAGCTTACATTGTGGCTGCAGCTCTCAAGTTTTTTGGGATGACAAATCTTGATGACAAACCTACCGACCATGTGTTTCCTGACAACATCACTCGTGCAAGCAAGGAAAGTAAGAAGAATTACTATGATAATGTTTTTGGGCAACTTATTGACAGAATGGTGCTGCAGAAGGTGAATGATGAGTCATATGATGGTGATGACTATGTGATGAACTATGTTTCATCTTTTTGTCCATCCTGATACTACAAATGAAAGATACTGCTGCAGAAGCTGACGGCAACAGAAATCTGGTCAACCAAAAACTGCTCTTAGCTGTATTCAAGTCGATGGGAAATTACAGCAAGTATGTCATTGAGATGTTTATAAGCATAGCACAGATTGAGTGCCTCTTAACCCCTAGATTGTCAGAAGAATTCAGATGGGGATTCTTTGTGAACTATCGAGCAGGTGCAGGGAAGAATATTGAGGACGATTTGGCCCAGGAAATATATAACAAAGTCAGTAAGAGCATTGTGCAGCGAATGGGGGCCAACAAAACTTTGAACTCTATCAGCAAAATCTGCAGAGCAACAACATTCCAACAAAGATTGGGAGACAAGAGGAAATCGAAAAATATCCAACCAAATATGAAAATGTCCGATCAATTTCCCTTTTGACTGGACATATTTTCTTGGCCAATATTTCAGGCTCTGCTATCATGATACCTGTATAAGTGAATAAAGTGAACTTTCACCCCAAATTAGTGGTTTTCCCCAAAACAATGATTTCTGCTTACAGTATGTAATGGTAGTATCAGCTCCTAGCTGAGAGACAGTGTATCTCAATACTCGTGTATACTAAACGATTTAAATGCAGTTAAGAAACGGAAATTTGGCTTTGTTTTTAGTTACTGAGCACTTAAAACTGTCAATGAAATTTCACACATTTATGATGCCATTGAGGTGGCTTCACATTGTTCGGCTCCTTGGATGTCCACATCATAGGGGCCCAACTGCAATTTAAGAACGATTAGCAGTTGGGTAAGTCAAGTTTAAAAATAAAAAGATATTGTCAGTATTACATAATTTGAAAATCCACTGTGTATCATGTTTGAGACCAATCAATAGTGTAGTTTCATTTAAAATTCATATGGGATATATATATGATCATTATAATTGTTGTTAATGAATTTTGTGGCTGTTTATACCTGAACTTGTTGCTTAATTATTTTCTGTTCCAATTATACAATTGAATAATTGATCTTGTTTATTGCAACATTTGTAGCAGAATTCCTTAGCACACATTTCCACAGTCTGTTTGTCTTGGAAAATTTTTTTTTTTAATTAAAACTTCATTTCACAACTGTGAGTTCACACACAACAGAAAATATCTGAGAAGAGCAAGTTAATTTACTCAACAGATCAGACTCATTTGCAATATATTCAATACTAACTATTTACTAACTGAGCATGAGGTCTGTACGGTAAAATATCAAGCTGAGGTCTTGCTGTATTGACCGAGCGATAGCGAGGTCAATACAGCAAGACAGAGGCTTGATATTTTACCGTACAGACTGAACATTCGAAGTTAGTAAGTTGTTTATTATATGGCATTTCAGGCAACAAAAAACAAGTCATTTTGCCAAAAATTGGTCACACGAGGGCAAAGTACAAAGTCCGAAACTCAAAGCCGGTCATTTTCAAATGTCAAAATAATTTCAATGATACGAATTTGTCTTAGTTTTTTACAAATTTATCTAATCTTAGCTTAGTAAAACTACTCTACAGTACCATTTATAGAATAAAATTAATAGAAAATATAGTGATATTGAGCTATCGGATCAAGGACAAAAACAACTTCGCATGTTCGAAAAAACAAAAATATTCTTGACTGTTTTAGTTAAAAAACATCGTAAAATTTACCTTAATATTTCGACTTGAGCCAACAAAACCTGATTTTATCCCTTGTAGTTATCCCTTTTCCGTATTTTGCGTTTATTTTTCATTGTTTTAAATTATTTTTAAGGATTTTTTAATGCTTTTATTGGTTTGAAATGTGTTCAAGTCGTGGGCAATACAGGAAAATCCTGCCTCGTCAGCGACCAATCAGATTGCGAGATTAACCAAAACAAGCACTTGCCATATAATAATATCTATTATATTGTCAGCGATATGTTGTTTCTGTCGACTACTGGAACATCAAGCATGGAAAAACACCATGAAGTTTCTGGAGGGCTGTGCAAAATTGCTTTTATCGATTCTTCCAGAAGAATCCTGTTTTCAGTGGGTAGTTCCCTGACTTTTTCATCAGTACTCAAGAGTACATCTTTGGTGCTCTTGCTGTCTTTATCACAAATATTACAGCAATTGTTCTGTTTCACTAACTTAAATCCAAAATACTCTAAAATTAGCCTTCTCAGGCAGTAGTCTTTCATAGTCTGTTTTATGTGCAATCTGTTTTTGCTAATGTCGGAATTGTTGTAATACAGGTTGCACTAGCCTGTATACCCACAGTTTGTCCAGCACGCCCTATCTCCTGCATGTAGGCCTCAAGCATGCTTGGATGTGAAATATGAATGACACTTGTGACATATGGCAAATCCACCCCCATTCCAAGTGCAGATGTTGCAAATATAACTCTTACCCTTGAGTCTTCTTTCTTTATCTCTGTTATGAGTTCCGTTTTCATAAGATCAGTTTGTGGTGAATGGAACTGGGCAAAAAGTCTTTCAAGTCTCCCGCATACTGGTTCTCCTTCGGGACTTTTTCAAATAGAGAGTAAGCATATCCACAATATTTCAACTTAAATATGTAATTGTCATTGGGTATTTTTCTCTCTGAATGGCTAACTCCTGAGCAATTGGTTCAAGAATGGCTCTATAGCTTTCACTACCAAAGTGATTGCTAAGTCGAATATAATGCCTTTAGAGAGGATAAATCTTTAAAATCTGTTCTAAACACTTCACCCGTACAAATGAATTATTCACTAACTTCATCCTACCACTGATGAGTAAAATTGTCTGGCATAAACAGGGTAAAATCATCTGGCATTAGACAGAGTAAAATACTAATAAAAGTAGGGCGCATCTGGTGCTAAGCTAATGGGTTAAAAGATATAAACCATTGCTTTGAAAAGACTGTTCTGCAAATATCAGACCCTTTAAATTACCTCAGCTCTAGATGAATTAACAAACCTGAAATGACTGTCATTTAGCAAACATGTTTCACAGTTATAACCCACAGAAATGGTCACAGACTTTTTAACCTATTAGCTGGCAATGCGCCCAGATGGGCCCTACATTAGTATTTTACTCTGTCATATTAGCCAGACGATTTTACTTGCCAGTGGTAGGATACTGCCAGTTAATGGGTTAACAATATTATCTGCCAATGTCTCTTGTTAACCCATAGGTAAAACTCCGATCACGTCTTTACCCTTCAAAATATACTCCAGACACTTCACTTGAAGTGGCATCAAATTTAAGGGTGGAAAGTTGGTGTTATTCATTGCAATTCCAATTTGCCTTAGTACATGAATGTTATCTACTCCGCGTAGCGCCACCAATTTGAGAAATAAGTCGACATTTTATGATAATTTATGCATATTGGCTATTTCCCGCCCTCCCCAAAGCCAAGGGAAATGCCCTGGGAATGAGGTTGCGATCTATAAACATTTTTATAGCTTTATCTACATATTCAAACATTGTTGTTCATGAAAAAATTACCATGTTTGCTACTCACTCCTACATATGCTATATTTGCATGTTCAAACAAATTTTACTTGCAGTTATTTGGAGAAGCCAAGGATCATATGCTAAGATTTGGTGGCCGACTGGACAACAATATACTCGAATTACCAAAAGTACACATCTCGTATGCAATATAGTTTAAATTGTGTAATGGGATCCCACAAAAGGATATCCGGAACGAAACGTCTGCTAAGTGTTGTTGTTCGAAAGCTAAATTCATTGATCCACATATTCTCTTTGGAATAAGACATGGGTTTTCCAACCACATTTCAATGAGACAGCAAATATATGTTGGGTCGTCAGGAAGATTAACAGAGTTTTGGACGAGTTGGCAATTAAAGCGATGAGAACAATATATAATGCCACCTTTTAGCATCACATTTTTAATGTTTTTATTTTTAATGTTTTTTTATTTATCGGCTATTGTCCAGCATGCACACGCTTGCCGTAGTTTGACTATATATTCTATTTTTTACAAAAACTTTATGCAATGGCTATATGTTACAAGAAGGGAATTTACAGCAAGTTTTAAGGGCAAAAAAGAAGAGGATTTTCAAGAGTTCAACACAGAAAATTTGGTCCAAAACGAAAGGGAATGTCTCGACGTTTTTGGTCAAGTTCTTGTCGAAACCATTCGCGAGATTTTGAGCCGAAAACATGGGTATTTTGTAAATTTTATGGAAAATAATAGTCGGAAATCACAAGGAACACGAACACCAAACACAAGTGAGTAGATACGATCTTTTTTGAGCCTGTTTTTGAATACAAAAGTTTTGAAAAAACTCCCAAAATTCGACAGCATTTTAGCAGGTTAAATCTAGTTTAAAATTATCCTTTTTGAAGAACTGTTCGTGCATGTTTATGGCATTATTTGACTGTTTTCGTAACCCTTCTGTTGGTCTTCTTGTCCAAGTTGTGAATTTAGCAAAAGTGTATTCAAACCACTACACATTTTACCTACTATGTGCGCATGTCGTCTTTTTGGCATGAATACTCCTAGTAAAATCACATTAAAACTAAGTAGAATGATCCACAATGACCGTTCCATCTATTTTTGTAAATTTTGTCTTAAAACGACCACTAATTTCAGAGATATTGTGGCTTAAAACCAGTGTATTGAATTAATGCGGGTGTCTGCCGCGTGCGAATTCACAAAAACTTGACAGCCGATTTCAAAAGCTTCTAAAATGCTTTTTTATGGATTTTTATATCCCCATAAAACTTTAAATCGATAAAGCTCATCATAAAATTAGTTTTCTAAGAACTACACATTGAGCACTTGAAGAGAAAGGTGTAAAATACGTCAGGACACCTGTTTGCAAAATGCCGGTTCCTCACTGCAATGGCTTCCTTTGCAGGAAGCAATGAAATTGATGCCCTTTCCAAAATCGGTATTTAGCAGCTATTTCGGACCCAATGTTCACTAATTTATCATGAAATCGTTTTAATAGAAGACTTTTAATAATACTAATGGGATATTTCGTTATTTTGTCAAATAAAAGCTATATCTTTGAGGTGTTTATCGTTTCAAAAGTGCACGCGCGAAAATATGGAAGTTACGTGTTTACTCCCGTCTGAAAAGCAACCAGATATTGAGGACCTTATTTCATCATTTTACAGCAATATAGAACACCTAAATATTAAATTGTGCATTTCATTGGAGTATGAAGATTGTATTTTTACACGATTGTTCTCTTTTACGACCTATTTCAAACTGAAAAACGTGCTTGCTTTTTGAGCCAGAATTAAAAAAGAAGCCGGCTGTCTGCCATTATCTTGGGCACAAAAAAATCGCTGTTTTCTCAACAGAAACACAAGAAAATTGAGCTAAAGTTCTTACCTGGTGTAAAGTTAAGATATTTTTCACTTCGAGTAGAGAAATGAACAGCTTTTTGTTTTGTCACCGCAAATTGCGTTTGAATATGTCGGTTGTCGAAGTCTGGTTTAAAAACACCTCCCCAAATGCCCGCTTTTCTCACTCTTTTCATCCTTTGTTTATATTAAAAACAGATAAATTCTTGTACTATTTGTTTTATCAAATATATTTGTGTGAATTTAAAACTTTGAGGAGGTACAATCACTGCGTTTTGGCTTATAGATGTTTTGACCTGTGAACAACAACCTACTCTTCTCCGTTTTATGTTGTAAACATGAGGTCCTGGACTAGGCTCAAGATAATTTATTTTAATTTTTGATCATTTTCTAATTTATATCCTAAAAGATGAAAATTAGTTTTAATAAAAATATGTACCAACCAAGCAATTTTTTTTTTTTTTGCCATTTATGTAGGGTTATGGAGATATTGCCCTTCAGATATTAGGTGTCATGAGGTGCAAAATGTTAGTGCTATAAAATTTACCCAAACCAAAAATTCTCACTCAAAAATATTAATTATCTATTTACGAATGCAAGCTCATATAAACTAAATTAGGTCAATTATATATCACTCTTGTCTGATTCGAAAAATCAGAAAGTTTTATAGAAAGGTTTTTGAGATATTGCCAATTTTATGATTGCCCACAAATTCAATGAAAAATTCGCCATATTGCTTGCCAGTTAAAGGGGTAGAAATGTTGCAACAGTCTGCCAGTTAATGAGTTAAGAGAAAAGAATGAGCTAGATGAGGGAGAGGCGCTCATTGATACCATCAGGCTAAATGGTGCCAAGTTTAAAAATGAGATGCTTTTCGTGCTTCGACGGGTATCATTGCCACCAATAATGGGATGAATGGCACATATTTTCATATCAGAAAAGGAGTGGTTGGCACTGTTGAAGTGCCTAGCAACCGGTTTGTTGTGCACATTGTTCTTAACATCACGCAAGTGCTCAGCAAACCTATCGCCTAAACGTCTTCCAGTCTCTCCAATGTAGAGCAAGCCACATTTGCTGCAAGAGATGCAGTAAACGAGATTGGAGGAGATGCACGTGAAACTGTGCTTGATGACAAACTGAGATTTTGGAGCCAAAATACAGGTGGCGAGGTTTAAATGCTTACAAGTGTAGCACTTAGCACGACCACAGGAAACAGTGCCAGCTGGTGACACAGAGTCCTGTCGCAGTGAGCTGTGCACTAGGGTTTCCCGGATGTTTTTACTTTGTCAAAAAGAGACTAGTGGGGTCTCGGAGAAAATAGAAGACGTTGCAGGGTCATTTTTAAGTAGATTAAAATTCCGGCAAATGATGTCCCTTACTTTAAAAATTGAAGGGATGAAAGGTTAAAACTAAAGGTACTTTTGATTAGAAATTGCAACCGAAGGTTCTCTTAAGGTGTCTGAACGGGGTATAAGGGAGGCCTTGTTAAGGGCAGTATCTAAAAGGTGGGAAGGATAACCACGATTCACAAAAAAGCTTCTCATTTCTGAACATTTGGCATAGAAGTCGTCGTCTTCACTGCAGAGGCGACGAATACGTAAGAATTGAGAGTAAGGGATAGCAGTTTTAGTGTGCTTAGGATGACAGGATGAGAAGAGAAGATAGCTGTGGGAGTCAGTAGGTTTGTAAAAGACAGATGTACTCAGCCTATTACCATTAATAGAAATGATGGATGGAAATCATTAACAAAGTTAATGAAGCAATTCAGATCAGCATGCGAGCATGATGCAGTGCCTAAGCAATCATCAATAAACCTGCAATAGAAGTCAGGTGAGGGACCAGTATATTGTTCGAAGATTTGTTTTTCCACATAACCAACAAACAAATTGGCATAGTTGGGTCCCGTTTTGGTACCCATGGCCACACCACTTATTTGTTGGTTATGCTCACCATCAAACGAGAAATTGTTCAAGGGTGAGCACTAACTCTGCCAAGCGTACCAAAGGTGGTGGTAGATGGATCCTGAATTACTCTTTGTTCTAAAAAGTATTTTAGTACTTGAAGGCCGTCTTGATGCGGGATGACAGTGTAAAGTGATTTAACATCCATGGTGAAAATGAATTTGTGTGGACCCTGAAAATTGATGTTGTCAAGAATTTTCAGGGCATGCTTGGTGTCCTTGATATAAGAAGGCAAGTTCTTAACCAAGGGGGCCATGATGTGATCGAGGTAGCTAGAGAGGAGTTCAGTGGGGCAACCACAAGCTGACACGATTAGTCTGCCCGGGTTGTCGGGTTTATGAATTTTGGGTAGGAAATACATGACTAGTGTGCATGGAGTGGTGACTGGGGAATTACCTGCAACGGCAGGCAATCTCCTATGAGATGGTTGACGGTGGAACGGATTATGGTGTTGTGTTTGGATGTAAAATCAGTATCAACCCTGCTATAAAACGAGGTGTCAACCAGTTGTCTGTGAGCCTCTTGACGGTACAGGTCGGCCCTCCAGACGACTAGGGCACCCTCCTTGTCAGCAGGCTTGATCACAATGTCATTCCGGGATACGCAAAGACCTTAGAGCACTAAATTCGGCTAAACTAAGATTAGGGGGCCTTTTAGGCATGGCACGGGGGAGCTGATCTATGTCATGTACGATATAATAAATATCAGATTACAAAGGTGTTAGAACTCTAAGGTGTTAAAACTCTTGGTAGGTTATTAGTCTATTAAAAAATAGACTAATAGAGTACAAAATGTAATGGAATATAGTATAATTTAGTATATATTGGCGAATGACCAAACGTAGGTAGAACGCTCGCAGTTCTACCTTGTCAAACACCAAGGTTCTCCACAAAAGGCAAACAAACAAAGCTTAGGGAAACGAACTTCGGTCCAAGACGTCAGTTCGCAGCTAGTCAACTAGTGGAAAAAGACCAACCTTCCCTAGAGTTACCCTTTTTTCGGGTCCCTCAAACAGGAAACACCAGGAAAACAACACTAAATATCCAAAACAAAGTGACCTCCTTATAAAACCTTAAGTAAATTGCTCGGCGCCTTAAGCTAACGTGGCCCGCAAGTCGGACACACGTAGAAAACGACAACTAACCACGACCCAAGGGACGGGTTAGCAGCCAAACTGCCTCCGAAGAGAACAGCAAGAGAAGAAAATCACAGTACGCAGCTGATGGTGGCGAATTACCGAGAAGTGAACTGCGCAAGCGCAGCAGGAAAAAGATGAGGAATGTCTGCAACAAGAACTGCAGCTAGTAAATCCCCGAGTAAAGAGTTAGTCGTCCATGTTCGACAGCATAGCTCCTCTCTACAGCGGGCAGAAGACCTGACGCGATTTCTCGCGTCAGGTAAGTTTATGTTGGATAAAGGTCAAATCCTTTCCCAACTGGGGAAAATGCAATGGATTTGCCAGAATCAAGGAGAGTGCACCAGCACGCAAACGACTAGGGAGTCGAACCCTATCTCCTCATTAAATACACCGCGCATTCTTTATTATTCTGACGCGGGCCTGTGGTGTATTTAAGCTTAATTGTATATTATTTATTTATGTGTGTATAGTTAAAAAGTATTCAATTAAAAGAAAGCAACTACCTACAAGAGACAGAAGCAAGAAAAACCTAATGTGTAAAACAAAAGTAATTAAACTAAGTTAAAAAGAGAAGACCAGCTCCTCACCCTCGAAGTGTCCCAAGATGCCCCGTGCAAGCCAATCGCGCTCAAACGATCGAAACTGAGCGGGCGATCTACATTTGCGGGCCATAAGGCACAGCACAAATTTAATTTTGGCGATGGCCTTCTTCAAACACTCCGACTCCACCGGCACCTTTGCACGGAAACGGAAATCGCAACGAGCAACCCATATCACATGCTTTACAACATGTAACATCCAGATGATAAGAATGGGGATGTTGCGACGCCGTGCCTCCGAAAACCCAAAGAGCAACTCCTTGACAACAAAGGGACCGGCAGAAGGATCAACCAAAAGAAGATTGACGTACACCCAACCGTACATCAACCGAGCAAAATCACAATGGTAGAATAGATGTTCCAACGTTTCCTCCGCTTCACCGCAGAAGCAGTTAACGTCCACGTTGGCCATGTGAAATTGCCTAACCAACCTAGAAGCAGTATAGAGAACACCGTGTGCGAGCTGCCAATTGAGGTCAATGACAACACGGTCAAAAGATGTAGCGTGCAACTGATCCCAAGTTTGGGGCCAGTGCAAAGGACCGTACTCAGGTTCAAATTTACTGATACAATGCGGCTCTTTATATGTTTTCGTTCGGATCAGATTAGAGACTGATCGCGAACTCATGTTGCGCGCAGCTAATGGGTTGGCAGAAGATGCCAACAAAGAAAACTCGCCATTAGCCTTACCCCCGCATAGCATCCGCCAAGTGCGGAATAGCAGTTCGTAGTATGGCGGAAGGGATGACAGTTGACGACGAGAAAATTGACATAGTAACGCCTCATCGGGCATTAAATCAAGGCAGGAGGATATGTAGTATTTAAAGAAATCCTTCCACTTTGCGCGAGGGTCAGCCAAGTAACGTTTGACCCATTGCAAAGAGAAACCCTCAGCCTGTTGCTTATAATTAATAACTCCAAAGCCGCCCTGCGACTTTGGAAGACACACCGTGGTCCTGGCAACAAGATCCTTCTTACCAGACCAAAAGAAAGACCACACGGCCTTATTAATACGTTTCTCCGCCCAAACTGGGATAATAAAGACGTGACACAAGTGCCAAATCTGAGAAAGGGCTAAGAGATTAATTATTGTAGTTTTTCCTTGGAAGGATAGCTTACGACCCTGCCAAGCGGACAAGCGCAACAGGCTTCTCCCAAGTTAATTTCGTATAATCAGAGGTGGAAAAAGTAGCACCTAACAAAGGAAGCTCCTTGACCCACCTAACACCAAAGGGGGTGTCTGTACAGTCTTTCCAGGACCCCAACCAAATCCCTTTGGACTTACCTCGATTGAGGCGCGCCCCGGAAGCTTTCTCAAAAAGAGAATAGATATCAAACACTTCCGTCATCGACTCGTCTGTAGTGACAGCAATCGTCGTGTCGTCCGCAAACCCCGAGCACTTAAACTGCTCCAAGGAATCCGGGACTAGAACGCCGTTGACATCAGGCGAACGACGAATGCTGACTGCAAGAATCTCAATGCAGAGCACATACAAAAGAGGAGAAAGTGGGCAACCTTGACGCACGCCACGAGACGGGCGAAAAAAAGAAGATGTATAAAGTCTAAAATAGTTTAATCCAATTCCGGAAACCAGCACCGAAATTGAATGTGGCGAGGATGCGTTGAAGAAAGTCCCAATCAACACGATCGAAAGCTTTCTCCTGATCTAAAGAAAGAAGAGCGATTGGAAGATCCTCTCTTTCCGCATACTCGATCAGATCCCGCACGAAGACGAGATTTTCAGAGATGGTGCGACCCGGAACACCGCACGTTTGATCCGGGCCCACAACAACATTCATGACATTCAAAAGAGATAGCTCTGGTGGCGATCTTATAATCAACGTTCAGGAGACTGATTGGCCGCCAGTTCTTCGTCTCCAAACGATCGTCTTTCTTATATAGTACTATAATAAGGCCACGACGCTGAGAGGTCGAGAGTTGGCCGCAATCATAAGCAACGTTTAGGATGCGTACCAAATCAGCGCCGAGAGTGGGCCAGAAAGAAAGATAAAACTCCATGGGAAAACCATCGGAGAGCCCGGTGTCTTCCCATGAGCCATACCCTGCAAAGCCACAAAGCATTCGCCGACGGTAAGGTAACCGTCACACGATTTGCTTTCGGCGTCAGAGAGGCAACGAGTAACCTTGGCAAGCATCTCATCTTGCGCAGCAGGGTCACACTGTTGAGCTGTAAAGAGCCGTTGGTAGTACCGCTGCCAGACACCTAAGATGTCGATAGGGTCGTGGCAAACGATACCAGACTGCTGGTCTCTAATAGCAGTGACCGCCTGCTTTGCCCGATGTTTGGATTCCAAACCAAGGAAAAAAGAGGAAGAAGACTCTCCCTCCTCCGCCCACCTGCAGCGAGATCGAATTTGTGCCCCGCGTGCCTCATTCAAATGAATAGCACGCAACTCTTCCTGCACGGCACACAGCTGAGCAAAGGAGGAAGAATCCCCCGAATTAAAAAGTTGCTGCAAACTACGCATCTGCGCAGTCAGCCGAGATTTTTGTTGGCGATTGGCAACAGCCTTACTCTGGGCATACGTACGCGACAGCGCATGCAGATAGAACTTGCCCTGATCCCACCAGTCCAGACCCGAAGCATAGATGGAATTTGCTTCCTGGGACTGCCAGAAGGACCAAAATGCACGAACTAGCGTACAATATTCCTCATCTGCCAGCAGAGAGGTGTTAAATTTCCAGACACCTGGACCCCGTGCAAAGGAATCATCAGTAGTGAACTTGACCAGCAAGTACTGATGATCCGAAAGGAAGGAATGATGGTAATCACATTCCTTAATGCTCCGTTTCATTACAACAGGAGCCCAAACCATATCGATCCTTGAAGCAAACTCTCCCGAACCATGCGTCCAGGAGTATGCAGTCTGTGTAGGGTGTAAAGTACGCCAGACAGGAAAGGTTTGCGTGTTGGAAAGCAAGGATTGAAGAGCAGGACCGCTCTCCTGCCCCTTCGACCAGTTACTACCCGTGAAAGAGGAACGCCGCAGACGATCAGCATCCTCGTTTAAAACTGAATTAAAATCACCACATACAAATGTGGGGTGACTAAGATCGATTAAGTCGGACACAGAGGTGAAAACACGATTGCGCTCCGGGTTCCTATTCGGAGCATACAGACAGGCAAAACCTAACGTTTCCTCACCTAACTGAAGGATTGCCTGAACAAACCGGCCCTCCTCATCACGAGAGACCTGCTTGACAGCATACGTGTCCTTATATAAAATAGCAGTGCCACACCTTTTGTTGGAGACAGATGAGGACACTACTCTAAAACCAGAATTCGCAAACCAGCGACGAATAGATTCGTCTTAGTGAGCTTGCCTAAGATTGTGTCCTGTGCCGGCACGTTGCAGACATCCGCCGTGAAGAGATTGGCGTAGTACCTCCGCCAGGTACCTAAAATCTCGAAGGGGTCGTGGTGCACGAGCCCCGACGCCGAGTCTCGGATGGAGGTGACGGACTGCTTAAGTCAATGCTTTTTCTCCAAACTGAGGAAGTACGCTGATGACGTTTCGCCTTCCTCAGCCCACCGACACCGAGCCCGGATCTGGGAAGCCTTTGCTTCGCGAAGATGGATAGCGCGAAGTTGCTCCTGGATGGTGCATAACGAAGAAAAGGCCGAGGGATCACCCTCGTCGAAGTGGCGTTGGAGGAGCTGCAGTTATTGTTCAAGTTCGACCTTCTCTTTCGACCGCTCTGCCGCACGGGCCCGAGCGAAGCAACGAGTGACCTCACGCAAATAAAATTTTCCCTGATCCCACCAATCGGGCAGGGTGGAAAAAAGGGAATGATCATTTTGGGTACGCCAAAATGACCAGAAGGAGGAAACTAGTGCCTGATAGTCGGGATCGTCAAGAAGAGACACATTGAATTTCCAGACACCAGGACCTCTGGCGAAAGCATCGCCAATATTAAACTTCAACAACATGTACCGATGGTCCGAAAAGAAAGAAGGGTGGTAGAAGGGTAGAGCGAACGAGAGTAAAATGATGCGACGGACACGGGCGAAGACGTGCCAGACACACCAGTAAAAGAAGGCGTTGTTAAGTGCCCTTCTAAATGCCTGCTCCGAGGGATGTCTGAAAACAGATCAGGGGAGTCAGGCAGGGACAAATTCAGCAGCTGCAGCTCAAACCCAGAGGATGAGGCTGAGAGTAGATTGTCCAAAATGAAAGGAGCACTAGTTGGAGCAAGTGCTACCTCGGTGGAAGGAGGCTGGGGAACTTTCTCCGCAAGCGCACCACTAGCAGGAACCAGAGCCGAAGATGGACCGAGCGGCCGTCTGGTTAAGCTGGGCGGAGGAGAAAATTCCAAGGGAGATTGATCGACATCTCCCTGGACAGAATCGGGAATGTGTGCAGGCGGGGTTTTGCACTGCGGTGTGTGGACACCTGGCTGATCACCAGAACCTATGGATGCAGAGGGTGTAGCTGCAACGGAAGGACTGGCAATGGGATCGATGACGGATCCAGCCAGATCATCCAAGTCGTTTGCCTCGTCGGGCAACAGTTGGAAATGGTTCCTAGTAGGAACCGAAGGGAGAGCCTCAGAACGTGCCGATTTGGACAAAAATTTGTCGATTTGTGTGGACGTGACACGCGTCGCGAACGACGACTTAACCCCAAGCGTGGTCTTGGAGTAGACGTGTGTGCGCGCGGATCGAACGTATCGCTTCACACAAATCTTCCCCGACAAGGTGGCTTGACACTCTACGATGGCAGGTAGAGCAGGTTCAGGGACGGCAGATGCGGGAAGTGTGTGTGCTTGTGAACCTGCACAGAGGCAGGATTTCCCAAAGAGGCAAAATGTAGAGTAGGGCTCACAGCATTTAATGCCCTCTTAGCGCCTACAGTGGATGGCGAACGCTGTAGCCGCTTCATCTCCCTACTTGCGGTACGCTTTATGGCCACTCGTCGCTGGCAAGAAAAAGGATCTTCAGTAGAAATCAGCCCAGTGAACTCACTGATTTCCATCTCCAACTGATCGGACGACCGAACAGCGGAGTCGAGCGACGTAACCGCATCTGTAGTGGGGGATGGCTCAGAAACCACTGCGGTAGTTGCGGTGATGGTGTTGGTTGCTACAACTACCGAAGACTGAGGGAAAGCGCCAGATGTCGACGCATCAACATTAACTGGGCTTCCAGCAGCGGCCTGAGCAAAAGATTTAGGAGACTCAGAGGACTCCATGGGCTTGGGGTTCTGCGCAGAATCAGAGCTCTTGCGCCGAGAATCACCAGTTGGACACCGATATGAAAGGTGCCCAAAGCCCTTGCAACCAAAGCAGTACTTTGGTTGGCCACGGTACCTTACGGAGCATTTAAAGGATGCTATAGACAGCTCCGAAGGGATAGGGCGAAGGACCGACATTGTTATCATACAGGTTCCGGTTCGGATGGTTTTGAACCCGCGAACCCGCAGATTGTCGACCTTGACAACCCTACCATAAGGCTCCAAAGAAGCCGTGAAGTAATTATCCGGCATACGGAGTGGTGCGCGATCCACAAAGACCTGCACCAACTGCTCATATACCGGCGTGGGCGAGATGTTGACCCCACGAAAAGACCATAGACGTCGTGTTGTATCTTTACCGAGACTGACACAAATTCAATACGGTAACGAAAGTCTGGTAATGTCTACACGGCAGAAACAAGAGACTGCCCAATGGCCTGAATTAATGCTACCCTAACTTGCCTGATGTTTTCGTTTGGCGTCAGCTGCTTCGGAATGCGGAAACAAGACGTAGTCTTGTTCCACAAGGCGAAATCCTCAGCAGTGAAATTAGGGCAAGACATTTGGATAAAGCTTCAAAAGAAATCAATGAAGCTTGAAGTCGTTAAGAAATTAACGACGTACGAACAAATTAGTACGTTAAAGAGAAAAATAACGCGGCTATAGCCAACTCAAAGCTACAGCCTTATAATACAAAGTCTACAAAGTAGACAAACAGCAATAAATAATATAGTAAACAGTCTATCAAATAGACCAACAAATGCTAAGAGAAGCGTAAGGTAGCTTCAAATAGCCGCGGTTATAGCCAACTTAAAGCTATAACCTTATAATACAAAGTCTACGAAGTAGACAAACAACTATAATATAGTAAATAGTCTATAAAAATAGACCAACAATAACAACGTCTACAAAGTAGACAAACAGCAATAGAGTATAACGCTCAAAGAAGCGAGAAATCGCTTCAAAACGGTCACAATAGAGACAAATATACAATAATTATTTGGTGTTTGACAAGACGTAGGTAGAACGCTCACAGGAACTACCGTGTCAAACACCAGGAAACACCAAAGATAAAACAAACAAAGACACTGGAGGTGATCGTCGGTCCAAGACCTCAGACCACAACTAATGCGACGGAAAACGAAAAAGACCACCGTCCCTAGAGCGACCCTTTTTTCGGGCCTCTCAAACAGGACACAAACACCGGAAACAACACTAACTAACAAAAAACAAAGTGACTTCCTTAAAAAACCTTAGGTATAAAAAAGCGCCTTAAGCTAAACGTGGCCCGTTAGTCAGACACACGTGGAAGACGACCACTAACCTCTACCCGAGGGACGGGCTAGCAGCCAAACTGCCTCCGAAGAGAACAGCAAGAGAAGAAAATCACAGTACGCAGCTGCTGGTGAGGAATTACCGAGAAGTAAACTGCGCAAGCGCAGCAGGAAAAAGATGTGGAATGTCTGCAAGAAGAACTGCAGCTAGTAAATCCCCGAGTAAAGAGTTAGTCGTCCATGTTCGACAGCATAGCTCCTCTCTACAGCGGGCAGAAGACCTGACGCGATTTCTCGCGTCAGGTAAGTTTTATTTTGAATGAGATAAATCCAATCCCATTAGGGAAAGTGCAATGGATTTATCTAAATTCTGAGGAAGGTGCACCGGCACGCAAACGACTAGGGAGACGATCCCTACCACCTCTTTAAATATACCGCAATTCTTTATTATTCTGACGCTGCATTGGTATATTTAAAACTTAAAAACCGGTTAACCCTAAATTCTAAACTACTAGATAAACTAAAATAACTAAACTAGGTTAAAAAACTAAAAAGAGAAGACCAGCTTCTCTCCAATAAAACACCCTAAGGTTTTATTGGCCAACCATTGCCTCTCGAAAACCTCCACCTGCCCAGGAGAACGACAACGACCAGCCAACACCCCAAGAACAAACTTCACCCGCGCCACGACCAACCTCAAAGCATCCGCCTCGGTGTGCGATGCCGCACGAAAACGAAAATCGCAACGCACCAACCAGAGACGATGCTTCACCACCTGCAACATCCAGATGAAAACGGATGGTATGTGCCGGCGGCGAGGTGGCGAGAAACCAAAAAGGACCTCCTGCACCGTAAAGGGAGCAGCACCAGCGTCGAAGAAACGAAGCTGATGATGCACCCAACCGACTAAAAACTCTGCGTACACGCAACCGTGGAACAAATGTTCCGGCGTTTCCTCCCCGGCACCACAATGGCAGTCCAGCTCGATGTTGGCCATCCCGAAAGAGTTGACGAGGCGGGAGGCAGTGTAGAGGACGCCATGTGCGATTTTCCAATTGGTATCCACTACGGCCCTATCCAGAGATGGCGCCTCATATGCTTTGTTGCACGACGCGTCCGGGTCCAAAGAGAGCCTGTGCGTTCCGATCTGTGTAATGTCATGGACGAGTCCAATTGGGACACCAAGGTAGCGATAATGTTCTTCTCGGTCAAGGGGTGGTATGATCTTTCCTTGGACGAGGTAATCTATAAGCTCAATGCGAGGGTTCTTCTTATTTAGACTGAGCGAGGCACTTTTGTCCGGACAAAATTCGAGGCCAAGAACGTTTGCTGCTGTGGAGACCGAGTCTAGCAGTTTCTGTAGGGCATCAGCGCTTCGAGCCATGATCACGAGGTCATCGGCGTAGGCCAGGACAGAGATCGAGATGCCGTGGTGTTTGAGGGAACCGCGCGTGAGGGTTTCGGCCGTAGCTTTGCACTTTCGGAGGATCAGCTGGAGGGCAAGGTTGAAGAGAATGGCGCTCAGAGGGCACCCTTGTTTCACGCCAGAATGGATTGGGATCGATGTTGTTTTCCCGATCGGGGTGAGGACTTCGGTAGAGGCACCAGTGTATACGTTGCCAATCATGTTGATCAATGATTGAGGGAAACCCATGTGCGTGAGGGTAGTGATCAGAGCGGAGTGGGGTACGCTACCAAACGCGTTGCGGATGTCGAGCCACGCGAGGAATATCGGGCGAGGCTGGCGTCTAGCATCATTGACTATCGATTCCAGGAGGAAGGCATGCTCGTAACACCCCTCGCTAGGGCGTGCACTCTTCTGTTC
The DNA here is from genome assembly GCA_016169945.1 of Trachythela sp. YZ-2020. Taxonomy (NCBI): domain Eukaryota; kingdom Metazoa; phylum Cnidaria; class Anthozoa; order Malacalcyonacea; family Clavulariidae; genus Trachythela; species Trachythela sp. YZ-2020. Next base: position 3,378,161 of record JADLSH010000214.1, read on the forward strand.
GGCGGAGAGGAGGTCCTTGGCAATGGAGAAGTTTGTCATACGCTTTGCGAGGATGGACATGAGCAGTTTGTATAGGCAAGACATCAGGGCGATAGGACGGAAGTTACTTGCGTCACTCGTGGAGTCCTTCTTGTGGATGAGGATGGTGGTTGCCGTTTTCCACTCGGGAGGTACGTCACGTTGGGCGAAGCAGTGCTGGTACATTTTTGCCAGGATATGGCACTTGGGGTCAAGGAGTCGAAGATGACGGTATTCCAGGCGGTCTTTTCCTGGAGCAGAGTTCGCGAATGAACAAAGTTTCTGGGAGAGTTCTTCTGGGGTTGGAGGGTCAAAGAGGGTATCATCAGTGTCAACCGAGGGGACAAACGAGATGAGTTCTTCAAGGAGTTGGTCTGTATTACAGTCCCGCGGACCGAAGGATTGAGTGAAGTATCGGGTAGCTTCCTCGAGGGTACCATCAAAGCCAGGGCTATCGTCACCGAAGACTTTCCGTGCCGCACGTTTCTTAGAGACTCGATATAGGTGTTGGAGTCGTCGAGCAGAGGAAGGGTCTGAAGCAGTTGGTCTCCATCGGTCGATTGGCGGTCTTGCACTGGGACGGTCAGGGCGTCTTGCAGCTGGTCGAGGGCGTTGTTGCGAGGCTATTTCGCGGGCGAGGTTGAGGCCGTCACTGGCAAATTGGGTGGTGAGGGTCGAGAACTCGTGGAAATCCATGGTTTCATTGAATTCGCACGACCAACGTTGGCGGAATTCCTCCAATGTAGTGGAGGTTTGCGTAGAGGGGAAGGATTGTGTTGAAGGATCTTCGCCAAGGGGACTTGCACAGGAGGTTCCAGGGATAGGGGGGGAAGTGTTGAGTGAGTTTGGACGAGGTGGGGAGGTAGCGGTTTGGAGAGGTTCGAAAATGTCTTCGAGGATTGGTTGCTGGGAAGGGGGTTGGGGGTTATATTCAAAGAAGTCAGCCGCCCGAGGGCGTGTTGGTGGGGAAGGTTGTCTTGTAGAAGGAAGGGTACGGTTAGGGGTGGATATTATGTTGGACATTAGTGGGGGGATAGCTGGAGATGGTGTCGATATAGGTTGGGTAAGGGGGATGGGTTGAGGAAGGAAGAAGGTTGTTTACTGCTGGGGAACTGGTGATGGCGTTGAAGGACACATCTCCCAATAATGGGAGTGTGTTTGGGTTCAATTGGGGTGGTGAGGGAGGGGTTTGGGGACTATCTTCAGGAGTGGGGTGGGAGGTTGATGGTGGGTCCTCGACGCAAGCATCGAGAAAACAGCGCATCAGGAAGTTATCAGCAACGGTTGGGGAGTGTAGTTCCTGGGAGGGTGCATTGGGTGACATTGGGTTAGCTGAATCAGGGATGGGTTGGGAAAGGTCGATTGTCAGGGATGGTGGAGAGGACGGTGGGTCATCAGGTAAGGGAGAGTTTCTGCTGCTGCGGTACGAGAGTTCAGAGGGAGCAGGCGATGGTGATTTTGCTGGAGGAGTGGAGAGGACCGGAGGAGAAGCGGTTGGACTTCGTCTTCCGTATACGATTCTTCACAAACCGAGCAATGGTAGGCGAGGTCAAGGGTTTAGCCATCGTGATCCTTTTTAAAGTGGTGTATGAAGCCACGCGCAGTTTTCACGTTTCTCGACCGGAAGGGACAAACGGGGCACTTGATTGTCTGCTGCCGGAGATTCGGGTAGAAGAGGACCATCTCTTCTTGCGGGAGATGTGGTTATATTGCATTCGTAGCGAGTTGAATGTTTTATTGCACATTCCGCAGCTCAGTCGACAACCCGAAGGGTAATCGCGCGTTAAAGGGGGAACATAACCAATGGGAATGGCCATGTGGAAAAGCTATATATTAAAAAAAATTACTTCCACTAAAAGCCGCGATTAAAATCACGAGTGGCAATCAACAGTACATTGTATAAAAGGTAGTAGAAAAAATATAAAATTGCAATATATAAAAAGTTAGTATTACAGTTATTTCCACCACAAGCAACGTGATGGGAATCACGGGCGGTAATCAATAACCGTAGCTATAAATTTAAATAAATAAAGTATTAATACAAGTTACGTCACCAAGAGAGGCTCTCCTACCGCAAGTGGTGAGTAGAGAAAATATTTAACACAAATAAATAGGCACAGAAATATTCCTAAAAGAAAGGTTCCACAGCAAAGTCGCGATTAAAAATCACGTGTGGTAGCCCGTGTTAAGTATAAGAAAGAAAATATATAAAAAGGTAGATAAAAAACGTGTTAGTTTGGGTTAACAAAAACCTGCACAAGCGATCGTCCGAGGGACGCGCTCAAAATCGCACGTGGCGATCAGAGAAAAAAGCTAAACACAAATATATAACACAGATTAAACACAAATAAATAGTATTTCCACAGTAAAGTCGTGATTAAAATCACGTGTGGTAACCCGTATGAAGTATAAATAAAAAGGCTGCTAGTTTAGGTTGAACAATTTAGCACAAACGATCGAAATATGAAAATATCCAAGCCGGGGTGAATAGCTCACACAGCCCGAGAGCTATACACGATTTCCGTCAAACTTACCTAGGAAAGGACAACCCAGCAAGGGAAATATACCGAGAATATAGTCGAGAAAGATTCGACAATATTCAGAGTATAAGAGAAATCTTTCAAACTCAGGCAGGACAGCCGAGGAGAAAACCAAAATAAGCACTCAGGCCGCTTCAGGCAAGCGTTCTGAAAAGAACGGCCAAGCGAAGCTAAATACGAGAATACCTAAATCGGCAAGAAATGGTAGAGATACTCAAGCTACTTTACGAGACAGCAAGCGTTCTCAAAAAAACGGCCTAATAAAGGTTAAAACACTAGAGCACAATACCAGGAAGAGAAATGTCAGAGCCAGGAGTCTTCAATCTTTGCCAATCGTTGCCAAACTGGATCTGCGGTCTTCGTAGGTCTTCTTAGGTCTTCTGAGGTCTTCTGAGGTCTTCGGTGATGTCTTCTGTCTTCAGTCTGCTACACTTGATCTTAGCCAAAAGGCCGAGAAGCGATGCCTTTTTTCGCTTTCGGCCGCCATCTTTATAGGAAAAGCAGGCGTTTTGAAACCGCGGTGACCACGCGCGAATAGGACGTCAACAAAGGCTTGATTGCTAGTGAAGTTCGTCGTTCTAATTGGCGACTAGAGAATTTGCTCGCATGCATTTGCAAGCGCTCGAGCATTGCGTGTAAATGGCATGGGAACGAAGGTGGCGATGTGTTCGGCTCTTGTCGAAGTTGCCGTTTTCGGCAAGGCGATAATTGTGAGCATAAGCGTATCGTATTTCACGCCAGGAGTATGTGGGATGAAAAGGCAAGCTATATTCTTGATTTAGGTGTTATATTTTGGCCATTTTGAGGCTTAATCGTTGCTAGGTATGCGATTGTATGTTTCGCCTGCGTTTGAGTGACGTGTGATCGGCGCTTGGAATGTACGTGTGACGAGTTGCATTACGGCGCACGCTATATGTCAATTCACTAGACGACATGAGATGTGATGGAAGTAATCGTTTACGGCTAAACCGGCACGCTATATACATGCATTCGGTGAAGTGACCATATTATCGGAGAAAGATATTATAAAACACTCGCCTTGTTTGTTTGTATGCTGGTGGCGATGAGACGTACAGGCCGGTTTACACGCTGTCCACCGGTGTAGTTGTGTGTTGTTGACATATGTCGACTGTAAAGAAAGAGAATTAGTACATGATCGATTTATGATTTGTTTGCCAAATAAGAAGGGGACTAGCGCGAACGCAGGTCCCCACTACCAGAAATTATACGCTCGAGTTACCCACATTAGGGGTAATCGCAGGAGTCAACCCAGTCGAATTTCATTGGAAAGGGCCTCATCCTGAGAGGACCTCCTAGTTGATCAAGGTGCCTCTCGCGTCAGGTAAGTTTTATGTTGAGCACCTGCTAAAATCAGCCCCCCGAAGGAGACAGTGCAATGACTAGCAGGGAAAACATCCGGGAAGGCCGTCCATCTCCTGTTGGTTCCTACAACAGGCCGAGAGCGTTGGACCACCGCACCTCCCCGGAGCGCAAAACAGTACGCATGCGCACTGCTAAAATCGACCGTTTAGGCCAATAATAAAACAGGCTCCGAAGAGACCTGAGTGAATAAGACAGGCTCGAAGAGACCTGAATGAAAAACTGAACAAGCAAGCTTGAACAGCGAAAAACTTATCCTAAATCGCGTCAGGTAAGTTTATGTTGGACAGCTGCAAGGTCCGCCCCCCGAAGGGAACAGTGCTATGACCCGCAGTGAACACATCTCGCGAAGGCCGTCCATCTCCTGTTGGTTCCTACAACAGGCCGAGAGCTCTGGACTATCCGCACCTTCCCGGATCGCGACAAACAGGACGAATGCGACCAGCACAAACGCCTGCTGATAAAACGGTCGTTTAGACCGAGTTAAACGGTTGGCTAGACCGAGTGAAAACAGGCTCTTGACGAGACCTGAGTGAAAACCCGAACTGGCACAGAGGCCTGAACGGGTGAAAAACCTACCCGAACGCGTCAGGTAAGTATGTTTTTGCAGCGCGATTCTTACCTTCATATACACGACCATGATGACAAGCGGTCGCGGTGTTTGTTAGTGCTGCAGCCTGTAGAGAGAGTCTTTGTTCGTCCGTTTGTCTAAAAAGGAAGAAAATAGGTAAGTATGGTGTAAGGGTGAGCACATACTTTTCAAAGAGCCAACACATATCGTTCATTTTCACATTTGTTCGATCGACAGTGCAACCTTTGCTTTTTGTATGAATAATTCGTCATGTTCATAAAAGAACCTTGTGGTTCGGAGCAAGTGTAGTATATGAGTCTGTTCTCATCAGCTTATACAATGTTTTTAAAATTTGTAATGAAAATTCTTCCCCGAATGGGGAAGAGGGCCGTACTCGGATGTAGTGCGATACCGAGACAACCCATGGCCAGGGCGAAGCAAGCTTCAATCCCATGGCCGAGGTCCAAAAATCAGTTTAATATATGAGTTAGGCATTGCCTAACATATCAGATATTAAGCTGATAAGAACAGATACTTTTTTTATGTTTTTAAAAGCTCTTTATTTACAAATTAGTTTTTTTTTTGTTTTTAAGGTGGTCGTATCCCTTTCTCTGGTCATTTTTTCAAAAAAAAATTTTGTGTCATTTTGGGTATTTTAAATATTGTAGATTTAGAATTTGTAATTACTTTTGTAATTACAAAAGTAATGTATGAAGCAGGAGCATTCTGAAGCATTCTGAAGCCTTCTGTAAGGTACATTTACCAAACTGAAACTTTCGCACTGGATTTTCTCCGATTTGTAATTTGACAGGAGTCAGCAATACCTGTGACATTGTAATTTTCTAGGTTTTTATTATAGAAGCTTCATATTTTGCACATTTATAGCCTGTACCATTGTCTAGTGCCTGACACTCTTCAAATTTCAATATTTTTCATTATTGATGAATTATTCACAAATTGCATCATAAATATCTCAATAAAAGTACAAATAATGCAACAATTCCAATTTTTGGCTCTAAAATGTTTATTAAAGAATTTTGAAAAAAAATAGAGTGTCAGGCACTAGATCGGTTCTAAGCTTTTCAAAAATATATCGTTCATTAGATTTGGGTAATTGGTTCATGAGATATGATGTTTGCGCCGCTAGGCAATTATGGCCTAATTAGCGGCCGCCATATTGGATAATTAGTGTAATTAGTGACTTTGTGAAAAAAAATTTGCATAGGTCATTTTACTTCACCTTACCCTTTCAGAAAATGATATTTTCACTTTATTATCTTTAAAATTGAAAAAAAAAGGTTAAAAGGGATACGACCACCTTAAGGTGGTCATTCACCTTTCGAGCAATTTTTTTCATTTTTCAAAACAGACTTAATACAAAACCATTTTTTGAAAGAGCAAACTAATAGAAATGAACTTCTAAAAAAATTTTTCACTTAACTCACTAATTACACTAATTAGCCAACATGGCGGCTGTCAAATTAGCGACAATTTGACTTAACGTGTAACACGATAACACAAGAACCATTAATCAGAATGAAGTGAATGATATATATTTTTAATGCTAATAACATGGGCTAGTTCCTGACACTCTTTGATTTCAGTTTAAAGCTTTATTTCAAAAACTGCAGTAACAAATTTGAATAGTAGGTGAAAATTCAATGTTTTAAGTTAATAATTAAGGTATTAAACCTCAATAATTCATTGTCAATGAAATATATTGAAATTTGAAGAGTGTCAGGAACTAGATAAAGTCATTAGCCATTAGCATGCCAAGTACCAGCCTTGTACATCAAATATTAGAAAAGTTATGGTGTCACAAAGATTCCCCATGATGGAGAAATCATTGAAAGCAGAGAAAATGCCATTTAAAAGTTTAGTTTAGTGTTTTTTCCCTTCAGAAATGTTTAGAAGCCTGCTTCATAGGTTGTGCCTTCATTATCCTTAGCAGTGTCAATATAGTTTTTCCTAAGGTGCCCCCACTCTAGTATCTAAATCGAATCACTTTCAAAAGGTGAATGACCACCTTAAAAGCTCTTTATTTACAAATTAGTTATTTACAGGTATGTACCTTATATTACTTGTTTTTCTATTTGCTATGTTTCTTTTACTAATTAACTAAAGTTATCTTTTCGGGTGAGTTCTTAATATAAATATGCTTTATAACTGTGGGTCAGTCTAAATGTTAAAGATTAGCTCTCCGTCTGTGATCTTTACTATCTTGTCTCGGTATCCCCAGAATTGTTCGATGCGGTTTGGATTCGCCGCGAAGTCGCGTTGTATGCTTTGTTTCAGGACTCGAACTACTTTGATCATCAAGTTTCCCGACTGATAATTCCGGTCATACACTTTCTTGTTTCTGCTTTTCCATAACGTTTCGGCCGCTGTCGCTATGATGTAATGGCATATCGCTTCCGCTTGAACGTGTTGGGGTAGGCCCCGGTGGAACACTATGGTTTCTAGGTCGATCGTTATGGGTCTCCCCGCGAGTTTCAGGAGTAGTGGTCCAATGTCCTGCCACAGCGTTTGTGCCCGCTGGCAACTAATTATGGCGTGATGCGTGTCTTCGCGATGTGGACAGAAAGGGCACTTGGGGTTTACGTCCATCCCCCACCGTAGGAGGTAGCTCTTAGTCGTCAGTACCCGGTGTGTTAGTTTCCACAGGAATTCTTTCATAGTGTTGGTGGTCTTAGATGCCCATATAGCGCTCCAAGTGTTCTGGAACTGCGGTGGTGGGTGAACATATCGTCTCCAGGCCATCTCGCATCGCGGTTGATGGTGTTGCTGTAGGATTTCTCTGAGTCTGTGGGTTGTCAGCTGGTTGGTTGGGATGTTGGCGAGTGTGGCCCGATGGTTTTGAGCGAAAGTGACTAGTTCTTTATACCCTGTTGCCATTTCCGGTCGTCCTTTACATTGCCTAGAACTTGTCCCGTCCAATAGCGAGCATAGTTTAGCCAGATGGCTGATTCTGTTGGGTTAGTTATTTGTTTTATCCATTTGATGATGGCCAGCTTTCTCACGGTATGTAGGTCTGGAATTCCTAGACCTCCTCTGCTCATTGGGAGGTGGCACGTTTCCCGGGAAACAAGTTCGAATTTGTTGCTCCACAAAAACTTGAAGCAGGCCCGATGGAGTCTTGTAATTATATCGTTTGGTACCCAGTATAGGGATGCCAGGTAGACTATGGTGGCCATCGCGTATGTTTTTAAAATTACTGCTTTGCCTTTAACTGTAAGTTGTCTAGTTGACCATCTTTCGAGGGTCTCTTCCGTCTTTTTTGTGGGTGTTTCCCAATCTTGCCTCGTGCTGTTGCCGATGTTTGTGCCTAGCACTCAAATTGCGTCTGTTTTCCAAGTGATGGGTACCGGTCCGTGGCTCCGGCCGGCTTGTGCTCCAACGTAAACCCCCTCGGTCTTTTGGAGGTTGAGTTTACTACCGCTGGCTCGTTCGTAATTGCCAATGACGTCAAATGCAGCTGTCACCGAAGGGTCGTCTGTCACTGTTAAAGTTCCGTCATCCGCGTATGCGGAGATTTTACTGTTAGTTGAGCTCCCAGGTATGCGTAACCCTCTGATACCTCGGTTTCTCCGTATTGCGACACATAACGTTTCGATGGTTAACACGTATAGTAGGGGAGACAAGGGGCATCCCTGTCGCACTCCTCTGCGTAGGTAAACACGGTCGGACAGCCAGCCATTGTTGATGATTCTGCAGTTAGCTCCACTATAGATCGCTTTTATCCATTGTCTAAAGGACGGTCCGTAATTTAACCTTTCGAGGATCTTGTCTAGGAACTGTCGATTGACTCTGTCGAAGGCCTTCTCCTGGTCGAGGCTGACCATGATTAGGTTCGACCCATTAATTGTCGCGTCTTGTGCCATATCCCGCAGTCGTAAAACATTGTCGTATATCGTCCGTTCTGGTATTCCGCAAGTCTGGTCGTCCTCTATGACGTGTGGCAGGGTGGGTCTAAGTCTGTTTTTCAGTGCCGTTGTTAAGAGTTTATAGTCCGTGTTCAGAAGTGATATCGGTCTCCAGTTTTTCAGGAGTGTCTGTTCGCCCTTTTTAAACAGCAGGCGTAGAAGCGATGCCATTTGCGACTCTGATAACGCTTCCCCTTCGTAGGCCAGATTGAAAATCTCTACTAGATCGTCAGCCAAGATAGCCCAGAACGTTCTATAGAACTCTGTAGTAAGTCCGTCCGGTCCTGGCGATTTATTGCAATGTAATTGCGTAACTGTCTCGTCTAGTTCCCCCTGTGTAATAGGGCCCTCGCATTGCTTCCGAGTATTGTAGTCTAATGGCTTCTCCAACTGATTTAAGAACCATTCTTGCATGTCCTTGTCTATTTCATCATCGGTGTATAAGTGCTGGTAAAAGTCCTGTGCAGCCCGTAATATCTCTTCGTCTGTAGTTGCTTCGCCAGTATCTGTTACTAGTTTGGTAATTGTTGCACTCTTCTGTTTTTTCTGTTCTAATTGGAAGAAGTATCGTGTTGGTTTCTCTCCTTGTTCTAGCCAGGTGGCTCGGCTCCTTATTTTTGCCCCCTCCAGGCGTTTAGTTGTTAGTTCTGTGATTTGTTGTTCAGTATTGCTCACTTTGTTTACGTCCGGGTGCAGTTCGTTCTTAAGTATGGACAGTTTGTGTCTGAGGGATTCCTCCTGTTTCCGTCGCTTTTGGCTTTTTCTCACCGCATGTTTTATTGCTGTTTCTTTGAACATGGTCTTGGCTTCGTCCCACCACTCTAGTTTGTCTGCATATTCGGCTTGTCGTGATTTCCAATGTTCGTATCTAAAGTTAATTTCTCGTAGGAAGGCTTTATCGTCCAGCAAATTGTTGTTAAATTTCCACACGCCTTTCCCCCGCCGCCGCGAACTTGCAGAATTTATCGTGATCTCGGCTACAGAGTGGTCTGAATAAGCGAAAGCTCGTATACAAGAGTGTACGTTGCCCGTCATGTCCCTAGGGGTGTACCACCGGTCTAATCGAGATCTTATAGAGAAATCTCTTGTACTCCACGTATAAATTCGATCGTTCGGGTGTTGTTCCCGCCATATATCTGTCAGATTGTTGCGTGCTGTAAAATCATTCAACTCATCTATCCCAATCGTGCCACTTGTGGGGTTTCCGCCCAGTTTGTCTTTATTTGGCTCGTTGATGCAGTTGAAGTCGCCCGTTAGTAATATGTTCGTATCTCCCGTCCTGTAGTTCCATACATTTTGAAGGAAAACCTTTCTATCTCGAGGAATTGTTGGTGCATATATGTTCATGACATTAAGTTCGTTTTCATCAAGAGTGATTTTCACACTTAACATTCTTCCTTCGCTATCCTTTAATGTTGTCCCGATTGCGCTGCTGAGACCCGGTTTAATTAGGATCCCAACTCCGCAGCTTCTATTGGAGCCTCGGCTCCAAACACAAGTTCCTCCCCATTCTTTTGACCAAGCCGTTTCGTCTCGGTCGCTGGCGTTATGTGTCTCTTGTAAACATATTATGTCCGCGTTCAATGTTCGTATGTAGTCAAATACTAAGTCTCTTTTCCGTTTTTCCGCTATACCATTAACGTTAATACTTACACACTTGAATGTGATTTTTAGGTAAAGGGGTGGCGGCTTTTTCCGCCAGAGACCTTCACTGTGGTTCGTTTATTAGAGTTTTCTTTTCGTTGCTTAGCCGTTATTTCTTTATCCTTTGGGGGTTTCTGGGTATTGTTCGGTTTTGCCGTGTCCGTTTCTATGTTTTTTTTGCGACTTCAATGGGGGTTCCTCCTCTGAATCAGAGTTGCTGTTAGTCTCCTCATCGATGCGTTCGTTTTCGTCCCATATTTTATCTTTAGGATCTTCGCCGAGAGGGTATTTAGGGTGCCCGTCCGCGTTGAGGGTGGGTCCGGTGAATGTTTGTCCCGTATCCCCGGGTTCTAACTCAGCCGTATTTGACTGCGTGATTTCCATCGTGTTTGTTTCCGCCGGTTCGCTCTCTGATGAGGGCTTTTCTCGTTCGGATGTTTGTTGCCCTTCGCTGATTACTTCGATAACCATGTTATTTTCGCTTTCAATAGCTTGGGTGTCCTTGTGGTGCTCGTGAACAGGGGGTGTACTATCTTTCGATTGGTTCGCTTTGTCTTTTTCGATCAGACCCGGGAAGTCTTCGACGTATTTATCGCATGTTGCTGTCTCTTTCCCTTGACAGTAATAGCACCGCCTCTGAGGGCAGCTGCCCTTCGTGTGGCCCGGTTCCCGCAAATTCTACAAACTTTCCCTGCTGTGCAGTCTTTCGCGTTGTGCGCTTCTTTTTGGCAGTTTCTACAAGTACGGGGCTGGTTTTTGTACGCTGTTCGCACTTGATAACGTCCTGCGTAAATAAACGATGGAATGGCTTCGTTCAGTTTTTTATACTTCGCAACTTTCACTCCGGTTTTAATACCGAGTCTGCTATCCATATCATCCGTTAAGCTGAGCAACTCTCCGTACAGTTCCATGGTTTGTTGTAAAGTTTAACTGTCCGCATCCAGGGGGTATCCGTATACCCGTACATATGTGTAAGTCACTCGTGTCGCGTGACTAAATTCGTTAGACTTGAGAGTGAATTCTTTCTCGAAAAGTTTGATTTGCCGTTCTCTGTATTGTTGTCGCTGCTCTCGTTTGTAGAACACTATATACCACAGAGCTTTGCTAAAACATTCAATTCCCTCAATCGTGTCTTTGTCAATTCCTGCATCCATTAGACTGTTGAAAATTGCCACGCGAAGAGCGGGGGGCCATCTGCGGTGGCCTCCGCCGGTAATCCCTCCAACGTGAGTTCGAGCGAACGTGGTCTAGCCATTCCTGCATAGACGGGACGAGTCACGTCACGAAGAACTGGCGTCCAACCAGTAGACTCCAAAAAGTGGAGAGCGACTTGGGTATTAGGCCCTCGGGAGGGTTCCTCCGGGAGACTAGTCCCCCTTTGGTCCTTGCCTTAGGCTAGAATTCCTCCTCACTCACACACTTACCGACTCGTAGATTTCGGGCTCCTGCCCCTTTAACTTCTCTTGCTTCGGATGTTTTCGACAAGAGTCCAGTTTCCAGTCCAGGTTTTACGCTGTAACTTTCCACTTTCCACGGCATTTCGATCTCTGTCCTGGCCTACGCCGATGACCTCGTGATCATGGCTCGCAGCGCTGATGCCCTACAGAAACTGCTAGACTCGGTCTCCACAGCAGCAAACGTTCTTGGCCTCGAATTTTGTCCGGACAAAAGTGCCTCGCTCAGTGTGAATAAGAAGAACCCTCTTGTTGAGCTTATTGATTACCTCGTTCAAGGACAGATCATACAACCTCTTGACCGAGAAGAACATTACCGCTACCTTGGTGTCCCAATTGGACTCGTCCATGACATTACACAGATCGGAACGCTAGTTGATGAACTCGTTGAAAAGCTTGACCGAATTGAAAAGTCTCTGCTTGCCCCGCGGCAAAAACTTGATGCCTAACCTATGCCCTTCGCTCCACCGATCCAACCACCAAGTCTTTGGAAGCGTATCGTGCTCAGCTGCTTCGGACAGTACGCTCAGTCTGCTCCCTCCCCACCAGAGCCACTACACATTATATATTTGGCGCAAAACAAGCTGGTGGCCTTGGTTTCACTGACCCTTGTCAAGAGAACCACCTGCAAACTGTCATATTTGGCGCAAAACAAGCTGGTGGCCTTGGTTTCACTGACCCTTGTCAAGAGAACCACCTGCAAACTGTCTTGCAAGCTGTAAAGATGTTGGCATCCTCGGATACCACTGTTGCCTCGATTGCAAAACTCGAATTACACCAGACTGTACGTTTCGCGGCTCAGTCTGACCCAACCCCTAACCTTGTTTCTTCTTTTCTCTCCAACAGTAGTGATCGCCGCCTGGAGACCATTCGGTCTCGCACAGGCTCTCTTTGGACCCGGACGCGTCGTGCAACAAAGCATATGAACATCACGATCAACGTTCCTGATATCGGTCCCCCTACACTCACCACTCCCGAATACGTTGACCCCGTGCAAGCTAAAGACGTGTGTCGATTTCTCCACAACATCACTCGCGATGCGGAAGCAAAGAAACTATGCGAACTCTGTGACCAAGGCAAAGTCGCACGCTCATTGAATACTGATCGCTTCGCCAACGGTTCCTCCTGGCATTTTACTGGCCTCAACATCCGGTTTAAAGATTGGCGCTTCATCCATAAAGCCCGTTTGAACTGTCTCCCAACGAACTCCGTTAAAAGCAGATGGTCAGACAGCGATGCAACGTGTGCCGCCATTGCGAACAACCTGAAACCCTCCCACATGTCCTTTGCCACTGCCCACCAAACATGCCAGCCATTACCGAAAGACATAACAAAGTTGTCGAACATCTTGTCAAAGCTGTCCGCCACAGTGAAATCAGCACAGACCGTACCGTCCAAGATAGCCATTCGCCAGTTAGACCTGATATTGTCATAGAAACAGAAGTGCGAGTCACGATAATTGACGTTTGCTGCCCCTTCGAAAACGGCGCGGAAGCTCTCGAGGAAGCTGCGGCCCGAAAGGAACTGAAGTATGAACATTTAAAATCTCATTTCGAGTCCCAAGGGAAGCAGTGTGATGTCTTTGGATTTGCCATCGGTGCCCTCGGTGTGTGGTTCCCTGATAATGAACATGTCGTCACCGCCCTTGGTATGTCTCCTCGCTACAAGAACCTGTTCAGAAAGCTTTGTTGTACCGACGTGATCCAGGGTTCAAACGACATCTATCGGCAACACTTGGGTTGCGATGATGTCCTCCCTTAATTTTCCCATAGCGGTTCTTTTTCCATGTTGATCTTTCTCTTTTCTAGATGTACTTATTGTACTGTAATGTATTGTACTGTCTTGTCATGTCATTTTTACACAACTTATTATTTTTCCAGTTAGTGGACATGCGCACTTTTCTACTTATGATTTTAGCCAACTCCTGGCGCATTATGATTTCCTTTTTACACATATAACAAGTCAGTTAAGTTTTTACAGGAACGTGTTGACAGCCTTCCCCAACATGAGCTCACGGCTCCTCATTTCGATAACGTAATATGCACCCAAAACTCAGCTTAGGTTTACATTTACACTGAGACGCTTTCGGGCAACATGCATTAACTTGGATTATAGGACGCACTATGAGCCTATACTTCCTCTTTTCGAACCTTCCCCAAATAAAAAACTTAAGGCACACGGACCAATTGGCATAAATGTTTCGACCCAAGATAAGAACTCTGTTCTTATCAGCTTAATATCTGATATGTTAGGCAATGCCTAACTCATATATTAAACTGATTTTTGGACCTCGGCCATGGGATTGAAGCTTGCTTCGCCCTGGCCACGGGTTGTCTCGGTATCGCACTACATCCGAGTACGGCCCTCTTCCCCATTCGGGGAAGAATTTTCATTACAAATTTTAAAAACATTGTATAAGCTGATGAGAACAGACTCGTATACTACACTTGCTCCGAACCACAAGGCTCTTTTATGAACATGACGAATTATTCATACAAAAAGCAAAGGTTGCACTGTCGATCGAACAAATGTGAAAATGAACGATATGTGTTGGCTCTTTGAAAAGTATGTGCTCACCCTTACACCATACTTACCTATTTTCTTCCTTTTTAGACAAACGGACGAACAAAGACTCTCTCTACAGGCTGCAGCACTAACAAACACTGCGACCGCTTGTCATCATGGTCGTGTATATAAAGGTAAGAATCGCGCTGCAAAAATATACTTACCTGACGCGAGAAATCGCGTCAGGTCTTCTGCCCGCTGTAGAGAGGAGCTATGCTGTCGAACATGGACGACTAACTCTTTACTCGGGGATTTACTAGCTGCAGTTCTTGTTGCAGACATTCCACATCTTTTTTCCTGCTGCGCTTGCGCAGTTCACTTCTCGGTAATTCCTTGCCAGCAGCTGCGTACTGTGATTTTCTTTTCTTGCTGTTCTCTTCGGAGGCAGTTTGGCTGCTAACCCGTCCCTTGGGTCGTGGTTAGTTGTCGTTTTCTATGTGTGTCCGACTTGCGGGCCACGTTAGCTTAAGGCGCCGAGCAATTTACTAAGGTTTTATAAGGAGGTCACTTTGTTTTGGATATTTAGTGTTGTTTTCCTGGTGTTTCCTGTTTGAGGGACCCGAAAAAAGGGTAACTCTAGGGAAGGTTGGTCTTTTTCCACTCGTTGACTAGCTGCGAACTGACGTCTTGGACCGAAGTTCGTTTCCCTAAGCTTTGTTTGTTTGCCTTTTGTGGAGAACCTTGGTGTTTGACAAGGTAGAACTGCGAGCGTTCTACCTACGTTTGGTCATTCACCAATATACTATCTATTATACTATATTCCATTACATTTTGTACTCTATTAGTCTATTTTTTAATAGACTCTGTATTATATTAGTCTATTTTATTAGACTTTGTTTGTTATAGCTGTAGTCTTGGCTATAACAGCGTGTTTTATAAAGTTTATATTTCAGTCGAGCAAGTCGCGGCTTTGTTTATAAGCCGTGTCTAATTACTATCTGCCTTTTGCTGATTTATTACACTTTGTCTGTATATATATTAGTCTATTTTAATAGACTTTGTTTGATTCTATTAGTCTATTTTATTAGACTTTGTTTTATTAGTCTATTTTATTAGACTTTGTTTATTATAGCTTCAGTTGGCTATAAACGTTTGAAGCATCTTTAAAATCAGTCGAGCAAGTCGCGGCTTTGTATAAGCCGTTTGTTTACATCTGCCTTTGCCGATTTACGCTTCTATATTGGTCTATATCCTTAGACTTTGTACTATATTGGTCTATATTCTTAGACCTTCTTTATTATATTGGTCTAACTTATTAGACTTTGCTTATTATAGCTACAGTTGGCTATAAGTGTGTGGTTTGAAGCTTGTATAATCAGTCAAGCGGCTTTTTAATAATTAAGCCGTGTTTATTTAATATTCGCTTCTCTTTTCTATATTAAACTTTTAGCTGTGTTGTGATAACACAGTTACTATTGTTTGTGTGTCTCTCTTTTTTGAAGGGGCAATTATATGTGTACATTTTGCACGTAATCTCACTCAATTCATACTTTGTTTACGTTAGCTTTGGCGTACGTGTTTCTTTGCACGTCTATAGCTAACTAATTTAATATTCAAAACATCTCGCCTCACTGAACCCTTTGTTCAGTGTTGTGCGTATATATTAATTAACTAAACAAATTATGTCCAGCCCTGCATTTACGCAAGCCGACTTTGCAAAGTGGAACGAAACCACATCTGTGTTCCACTTGCAGAGGAAACTTCTCGGCAGTTCGAATGCACGTCAAATCAGGGTTGATTTTATTAAAGCCATTGGCGAAGCAAAGGTGAAAACGGTCCAAATAATATCACAGGACAAGGTGAGGGTCGAGTTTCAATCATCCTCTCACCGTCACCAATGCGACGTCAATGGCATTACATTTAAAGGAGTTACTTTGACTCCGTTCCCGGCCTATGATGAGGTTAAGGCGGTATTTGTTGACCGTGCCCCCCCCTCAGATGCCGGATGCATATCTTTCGGACACTCTAGCGCCATACGGCCGCGTACATTCCAAGCGCCGATCACACGTCACTCAAACGCAGGCGAAACATACAATCGCATACCTAGCAACGATTAAGCCTCAAAATGGCCAAAATATAACACCTAAATCAAGAAGCGTGACCCGAACGCTTTCCGGGTCACAACAATATCGCTTGCCTTTTCATCCCACATACTCCTGGCGTGAAATACGATACGCTTATGCTCACAATTATCGCCTTGCCGAAAACGGCAACTTCGACAAGAGCCGAACACATCGCCACCTTCGTTCCCATGCCATTTACACGCAATGCTCGAGCGCTTGCAAATGCATGCGAGCAAATTCTCTAGTCGCCAATTAGAACGACGAACTTCACTAGCAATCAAGCCTTTGTTGACGTCCTATTCGCGCGTGGTCACCGCGGTTTCAAAACGCCTGCTTTTCCTATAAAGATGGCGGCCGAAAGCGAAAAAAGGCATCGCTTCTCTGCCTTTTGGCTAAGTTTATTAAAGAGTTCCTTTGGTCAAGAAGAAGATTTTTCTACAAGTTTATCTGTTTGCTGTTGGTCCTGGTCCTGTTCGTGCTGTCTGGTCCTGGTCCTGCTGCCTGGTCTTGCTGCCTGGTCTTGCTGCCTGGTCTTGCTGCCTGGTCTTGCTGCCTGGTCTTGCTGCCTGGTCTTGCTGCCTGGTCTTGCTGCCTGGTCTTGCTGCCTGGTCTTGCTGCCTGGTCTTGCTGCCTGGTCTTGCTGCCTGGTCTTGCTGCCTGGTCTTGCTGCCTGGTCTTGCTGCCTGGTCTTGCTGCCTGGTCTTGCTGCCTGGTCTTGCTGCCTGGTCTTGCTGCCTGGTCTTGCTGCCTGGTCTTGCTGCCTGGTCTTGCTGCCTGGTCTTGCTGCCTGGTCTTGCTGCCTGGTCTTGCTGCCTGGTCTTGCTGCCTGGTCTTGCTGACTGGTCCTGCCTTGTTTTGCCTGGTCCTGGTAGTGCTGTTTCGTTTGCTGCTGCTTGGTCCTGGTACGACGGATCCTGCTGTTGCCGCCTTGTCCCGGTGCTGTTTCCTGGCCTGGCGTTGCTCTTTTTCGGAGTGCCTCCACTTGTTCCGGAGCTCCGTGGTCGTGTTGTCCTGTTTTGGCTGTTTTGCTGGTCATTCTCCAGGATTACGACGAACTTTCCTGTGTTATTTGGTTTATTGTGTCCTTGTGAAGATATACGTGCTACCGACGCGCCTGGGGCGAACAACAACGTTCTGCAACAAATTGTTGTAGGGCGAGGTATCTTGCTATATTTTTCTGTGTGTTTATTTTGGGCGCCTTTTGCATGGTTTCTGGGTGTTCCTGTCGAGGGGCCCTCTAGGGGGAAACTCAAAGGAAGGGGTCTTTCTTTTCTTTGTCGTTTTTTTGTTGATTGGGGGGCGGTGCGTGACCAAACCCCAATAACCCCGGTTCGACGTTTGCGGGTTTCTCGTGTGGAGCGTCCGCACAGTCGTTTAAATTTGAGGATAGCCCTCCTCGTTGTAACTATATACTTATTGAAACGTATATTTTCACGTATTATAAATATGAAATAATCGCACGGTCGATGTAGACCTACCCACTGTCGCGGGTCAGCCCCGTGTAACTGTTAAAGGGGTTATGGAGGATTTTCTCCACCAAATGCCTGACAATTTCAGTACACTTTTGGAGGCATTTGTCCTACTGTCTCCCCGTCGTGTCCGGGTTACATGCCGCACGTCTGTGGCCATGGAGGAGTTCTGTCACTTAGGGTTGACATTTCATGGTACCCCGGTCTCTTTTGTCACCTGCACAACAGCTAAATGGGTGAATGTCACCCGCCTCAGCTATGGCTTTTCTGAAGCCACCGTCGGCGATGCCCTCAAATTATTTGGCAAAGTCATCAAAGTCAAAATGGACACATTCCACGGTGTGTATACTGGGGTTAGAAATGTTTTAATGGAACTCAACACTCCAATCCCCTCTCGGTTGAAAATCGCTGGCCATTGGTGTGGGGTGTTCTATGCGGGCCAAACGCAAACCTGTTTTACCTGCCATAAGTCTGGTCATACGGCAAAAGACTGTCCAACCAAGAAACTACCAAGTGGGGATGTGCGGGCTGCAGCTTCCCCAGCTATGGACATCGTGCAGAATGTTCCTCTGCCTGTGGTCAATCAGGTCGTGTTGCCCACAATTGTTAGCGATGCTCGTGTTCTTCCTCCTTCCAATGTTGCTGAGGTCAGCAATACTGAAGCGACTGCCCATCGCGGTAAAGATCTTCCTCCCTCGGTTGTAGGCGAACCTTCCCATCACGCCACTGTACCACACCTATCGTATGCAGACGCGACTAAATTGACTCTGCCCGAGTCATCTGACGATGAGGAAGATTTCTTCGACGTCCAAGAATCCAACAAACGCGATCGCTCAGAAGATGGTTCCTCTGACTCGGAAGGCCACCACGGGAAAAAGGGAAAAGCCACCGGAAATATAGTCGGTGTCGTTGAAGATCCTCCCTCCATACTTTCCCCGAACCTCTTTTCTCCCCTGGAAGATGAATGCGACCCATCCCTTCCCTCGGATGCAGACGGAGAAAGTCATACTTCCACCTCTGGCGATCCTTCTCTAAAGCGCAAAGTTCGCTCCAAACCTCAGCGTCGGAATCGGTCATTGGAATCGCGTGACCCCCTCCCCGCAACTACGGCTTCCAACCTGCCGCCCACAACGTCGTCCACGTCTATCGCTGGCGACGCAAAATTACCTGTTGATGAAAGCCTGCCACTGGACATGATAAAAGATACCCCTACTGACCCCGATAATGCCCGACGAAAAACGGGCCCTACGGTTAAAAAAAAACCACCCTGCTCCTGTTAGTGGCGCGGGAAAGAAAACTGTACTAAAGAAGAAGGGAACCTCTTCTTAATTCCCCGATATTTCTGTAACTGTTTATATTTAACAATGGCTAACCAACATGAGAACTTGTCCATCATTACCCTGAATTGCCAGGGCCTTCGCACCTTTGATCACCGGGCTACTCTATTTCAGTGGCTAAACTGCGTGAAACCCGATCTGGTTTGCCTGCAAGAAACCCATTCCATTTCTGAGGGAGAATTCTCGACCTGGCTACAGGCGGCGTCCACAGCGGGGAGCAATAAATCTGGGTATAAGTGCCTTTCATCTCCAGGTACCAATCGTAGTGCGGGAGTCGCTATTCTCTACCATCCAACCTTCCAGATCGTATCCTGCTCGAAAGATGAAGATGGTCGGTTGTTGTGCGCTGAATTCTCCAAAGACAACATCTCTATCCAATTGGTCAACGTTTACGCACCCAATCAAGAACGTCCCGCCCAAGCCTTCTTCGAATCACTGTACCACCTGCTAGATCCTGACACACCAACGGTCATCTGTGGTGACTTTAACACCGTTGTTAATCCTATAACGGACCGCTTTGGATGCAACCCCAATTCCATCTGGGCCTACAATTGGTCGAAGACGCTGACCGAATTAATGAAAACATACGATCTTCACGACGCTTGGCGTGTTTACAACCCGAACGCCCGTGAGTTTTCCTGGCGTCGTCCGAATGGAAGTCAGGGTTCCCGCCTTGATATGTTTTGGCTGTCAAGTTTCCTTCTCCAATTTGTCGTCAGCGCGGAGATTCTTCCCTTCTTTCGCTCCGATCATTCATACGTGTACCTCGTCCTCGCTATTCCCTCGACAGTTCGTCGTGGCAACGGCATATGGAAACTGAACATACGACATCTCGTGGACGATTCATTTAGTCATTTGGTAGCCGAATTTTGGGCGGCGTGGAAACTCCACAAACATTCATTTTTATCTTTAAGCGCCTGGTGGGACGCCGGAAAGGCTCGCCTTAAACAACACATACGCGCTTTTTCTCGCCGAAAAGCGAAAGATCGTAGACGGCGCATCAAATCTCTAGAGAACTCTCTATTCCACTTAAACCATAGACTGCTGGAGGGCGAGGATGTTCTTCCCCTTATTAACGTCGCCAAGTCTGACTTGGAGGAAGCTCATCGCGAAGAGGCTCGTGGAGCTCGCCTTCGTGCAAACGTTCAATGGGCTGAAGAGGGGGAAGCCTCTACAAAGTATTTCTTTAACCTGGAACGGAAACGTGGCCAGAGAAAGCTCATTACATCTATTAAGACCTTAGCGGGGGTCGTAACCTCCTCCTTTAACGAGATTGTCCGCGCATGGATTTCCTTTTACGGCAACCTGTTTTCGTCCCAACACCTCGACATATCTCAACAGGACTTTTTTCTCAACTCCATCACCAACAAATTGTCGGACGAACAGTTGCGTCTCTGCGAAGGAGAGCTTACGGTGGCTGAATGTAAACGCGCCCTAGACGCCATGGCAACGGGAAAGTCCCCGGGTATTGACGGCCTTCCCGCCGAATTCTTTAAACGATTCTGGCCAGTTCTCGGCAAGGACTATGTTGAAGTAATCAACTATTGTTACTTGGCGGGCAAGTTGTGTCCTTCTCAACGTTCTGGAGTCATAACGTTACTACACAAGCGGGGCAACCGTTTAGAAATGAAGAACTGGCGTCCCATCACCCTTCTCTGTGTGGACTACAAAATCGCGGCGAAAGCCATTGCAAATCGCCTCTTGGCCGTTCTGCCATTCGTTATTGACACTGATCAGTCGTGTGGCGTGCCTGGCCGCAATTCAGCCGAGAACGTTCGCTTACTTCATGACGTCGTTTCCCATGCCAACAAAAACGGCATTGGTGGTGCTCTAGTCTCATTAGATCAAGAGAAAGCCTTTGACCGTGTCGAGTGGCCATATCTTGCCCGTGTGCTAGAGAGGATGAACTTCGGTCCATCGTTCCGTGGTTGGGTTTCACTTTTATACTCGACCATATTCTCGTGCATTCTTATCAACGGGGAAAAAACGGACCTGTTTCCAGTTACTCGCGGTGTCCGACAAGGCTGCCCACTGTCGCCCCTTCTCTATATACTGGTTGCCGAGACTATCGCATCTGCAATCCGGCAAGATCCAACCATCGAGGGGTATCGTCTCCCCAATGGCAAGCGGGCAAAACTATGCCAGTATGCTGACGACACTTCCATCCTAGTGTTATCCGATCGCGCACTCAAGGCCGTATTCTCTCTCTTCCAACGTTACGAGCTTGCCTCAGGGGCCAAGCTAAACATTTCAAAGTCACACGGTCTACTGTTTGGACCTTGGAAAACTCGCACAGATTTACCTGTCCCCCTCGACTGGTCCCCTTCCTCCATCATTGTTTTGGGTTCCCGTGTTGCAAACGACGGAAAAGAGGAATGGGATCCTAAGGTTCTCGCACTAGAATCGGTCTTCGCAGCCTGGAAGCAACGGTCGCTTTCATTTCATGGGCGGGCCCTTATCTCCAATATGCTAGGTCTTAGCACGCTTTGGTACTTGGCATCAGTCTCAATCCTCCCTGCTGAATATATTAAGAACATCAACAAAGAAGTATTCTCCTTTGTCTGGCAAAAGAAACGAGAGTGGCTAGCCCGATCCTCGGTAGTCCAAAAATCCTATCAAGGTGGACTAGGCGTTGTAGACGTGAGCCGTAAGGTGATGTCCCTCCACGTTTTGTGGGTCAAACGGGTCGTCCTGCATCCCCTTTTGCCTTGGTCAAGCTTCTTTAAGCAATACCTCACCCGTGCATTTCCCGGTCGGTCTGTCCACCAGATCCTCCTTCTCCCAAACCCACCGAAGTATGCCATGAAAGCCTTACCGCCCTTTTATCATTCTGTAATGTCGGCCTTAAGCGTAAATTTATCAACAACGAATACGTCGTGTGTGGAACCAAAGACTCGTCGGTCAGCCTTGGTTCTCTCTCGGCGGGGTTCGTGTACGACACCTTCGCGTCACAAAATCGTACGAAGCATCGCTGCATAGACAAATTCGCCAACTGGGGCTTTATCGTGGATTGGTCTATCGTGTGGGCTAACCTTCGCCTTTGGCGATTTATTCGTCCAGTAAGAAATACTTCCTGGCTCGTTTCGCATGGGGTTCTTCCAACAGCAGATCGACTCATTCGTTTCGGGATCGCCGCCGACCCCCTGTGTCACTGTGGACAGCCAGAATCTCTCGTACACCTGTTTACTAGCTGCCCATTTGCGTACAAACTCATCGAGTGGTATTTCTCGCTATTACAACGCTTCCGTCCTCTTTCCTCGCGGCCAACACCGGGTGAAATTATGATTGGCTACGGTAAAGGCGTCAAACTACCTCCGGCGTTTTCGTGCCTTTTGGGGATCATCCGCCACCAGCTGTGGGTGTGTCGGAATCGCGCTCGGTTTGATCGTGTGAAGCCGACCTTTTCCATCGTACTGTCGCAGGTCAAATCCACCGTCCGCTTTAACACTCGAATACAATCTCGCCACTGCCCACCGACCAACTTCGCGGATCTCTGGCTCGCAAATGGACTCTTCGGTTCAGTCTTGCCAGACGACAGCCTAGTGTTCACTGCGGAACTTCTCTAAGAACACCTGTCATTGTCCTGTTTGTTTTCCTGGGGCATGGGGGCCGCCTTTAGTGGTTGTGCTGCCATTGTTCCCGGGGATGTATTGTCTCGGTAACTTGTTTGTAACTCCCGCATTTTTGCGTTTTGTCGTATCAGATCGCTTCGTTTAGGGTCTTTTACGATTTCTATTTTGTATCGTATTTTTACGGCTTCTATTTGTCGTCACGTATTGTGGTTTGTCTTGTACTATGTTTGTTCGTGGGGGCAGCGGTCTCCTTCATTGGTGTACTGCTGTTGCCTTCTTTTTGAATTTTGGAAATGTTGACCTGTGGCTTGTTTGAACCTTTGTTCAGATGGGCTGCACAGGTATCTGGTGAACTCGGAGGGTTGCTCATGATGACATCACAACCAGTTAGCATCATTCCTGTCCATCCACGATCGTAGGACTAGGGACCCCCGGGCGTGAGGATGGTTAGCATCCGACCGCTCGGGCCATTCATGGTTATTTCATGGCACGGGGGAGAGGATCGTACTCTCTGTTGGTCTGCTTGCTGTGTAGCAACCCCCTGGGTGCGGCGAATTCACGGGCTCAGGTTCCATTGCACCGTCGGGACCAGATCAGCAATGATCAAGCCTTTCGTCGTTCAACTCAAAATAAGATCAAGTGTAGTATCTGTTCTTATCAGCTTAATATCTGATATGTTAGGCAATGCCTAACTCATATATTAAACTGATTTTTGGACCTCGGCCATGGGATTGAAGCTTGCTTCGCCCTGGCCATGGGTTGTCGGTATCGCACTACATCCGAGTACGGCCCTCTTCCCCATTCGGGGAAGAATTTTCATTACAAATTTTAAAAACATTGTATAAGCTGATGAGAACAGACTCGTATACTACACTTGCTCCGAACCACAAGGCTCTTTTATGAACATGACGAATTATTCATACAAAAAGCAAAGGTTGCACTGTCGATCGAACAAATGTGAAAATGAACGATATGTGTTCGCTCTTTGAAAAGTATGTGCTCACCCTTACACCATACATAAGTATTTTCTTCCTTTTTAGACAAACGGACGAACAAAGACTCTCTCTACAGGCTGCAGCACTAACAAACACCGCGACCGCTTGTCATCATGGTCGTGTATATAAAGGTAAGAATCGCGCTGCAAAAACATACTTACCTGACGCGTTCGGGTAGGTTTTTTGCCCGTTCAGGCCTCTGTGCCAGTTCGGGTTTTCACTCAGGTCTCATCATGAGCCTGTTTTACTCTGTCTAACCAACCGTTTACTCGGTCTAAACGACCGTTTTATCAGCAGGCGTTTGTGCTGGTCGCATATGTCCTGTTTGTCGCAATTGGGGAAGGTGCGGATAGTCCAGAGCTCTCGGCCTGTTGTAGGAACCAACAGGAGATGGACGGCCTTCGCGAGATGTGTTCACTGCGGGTCATAGCACTGTTCCCTTCGGGGGCGGACCTTGCAGCTGTCCAACATAAACTTACCTGACGCGAGAGGCACCTTGATCAACTAGGAGGTCCTCTCAGGATGAGGCCCTTTCATTGCACTTCGACTGGGTTGACTCCTGCGATTACCCCTAATGTGGGTAACTCGAGCATATAATTTCTGGTAGTGGGGACCTGCGTTCGCGCTAGTCCCCTTCTTATTTGGCAAACAAATCATAAACGATCATGTACTAATTCTCTTTCTTTACAGTCGACATATGTCAACAACACACAACTACACCGGTGGACAGCGTGTAAACCGGCCTGTACGTCTCATCGCCACCAGCATACAAACAAACAAGGCGAGTGTTTTATAATATCTTTCTCCGATAATATGGTCACTTCACCGAATGCATGTATATAGCGTGCCGGTTTAGCCGTAAACGCTTACTTCCATCACATCTCATGTCGTCTAGTGAATTGACATATAGCGTGCGCCGTAATGCAACTCGTCACACAGTTGCCTTTTCATCCCACATACTCCTGGCGTGAAATACGATACGCTTATGCTCACAAGAGAAGAGCAGAACTCTTCTTCTAAGTTCACAAGAGAAGAACTTAGAGAAGAGCCGAACACATCGCCACCTTCGTTCCCATGCCATTTACACGCAATGCTCGAGCTCTTGCAAATGCATGCGAGCAAATTCTCTAGTCGCCAATTAGAACGACGAACTTCACTAGCAATCAAGCCTTTGTTTACGTCCTATTCGCGCGTGGTCACCGCGGTTTCAAAACGCCTGCTTTTCCTATAAAGATGGAGGGCGAAAGCGAAAAAAGGCATCGCTTCTCGGCCTTTTGGCTAAGATCAAGTGTAGCAGACTGAAGACAGAAGACATCACCGAAGACCTCAGAAGACCTCAGAAGACCTCAGAAGACCTCAGAAGACCTAAGAAGACCTACGAAGACCGCAGATCCAGTTTGGCAACGATTGGCGAAGATTGAAGACTCCTGGCTCTGACATTTCTCTTCCTGGTATTGTGCTCTAGTGTTTTAACCTTTATTAGGCCGTTTTTTTGAGAACGCTTGCTGTCTCGTAAAGTAGCTTGAGTATCTCTACCATTTCTTGCCGATTTAGGTATTCTCGTATTTAGCTTCGCTTGGCCGTTCTTTTCAGAACGCTTGCTGTCTCGTGAAGCGGCCTGAGTGCTTATTTTGGTTTTCTCCTCGGCTGTCCTGCCTGAGTTTGAGAGATTTCTCTTATACTCTGAATATTGTCGAATCTTTCTCGACTATATTCTCGGTATATTTCCCTTGCTGGGTTGTCCTTTCCTAGGTAAGTTTGACGGAAATCGTGTATAGCTCTCGGGCTGTGTGAGCTATTCACCCCGGCTTGGATATTTTCATATTTCGATCGTTTGTGCTAAATTGTTCAACCTAAACTAGCAGCCTTTTTATTTATACTTCATACGGGTTACCACACGTGATTTTAATCACGACTTTACTGTGGAAATACTATTTATTTGTGTTTAATCTGTGTTATATATTTGTGTTTAGCTTTTTTCTCTGATCGCCACGTGCGATTTTGAGCGCGTCCCTTGGATGATCGCTTGTGCGGGTTTTTGTTAACCCAAACTAACACGTTTTTTATCTACCTTTTTATATATTTTCTTTCTTATACTTAACACGGGCTACCACACGTGATTTTTAATCGCGACTTTGCTGTGGAACCTTTCTTTTAGGCATATTTCTGTGCCTATTTATTTGTGTTAAATATTTTCTCTACTCACCACTTGCGGTAGGAGAGCCTCTCTTGGTGACGTAACTTGTATTAATACTTTATTTATTTAAATTTATAGCTACGGTTATTGATTACCGCCCGTGATTCCCATCACGTTGCTTGTGGTGGAAATAACTGTAATACTAACTTTTTATATATTGCAATTTTATATTTTTTCTACTACCTTTTATACAATGTACTGTTGATTGCCACTCGTGATTTTAATCGCGGCTTTTAGTGGAAGTAATTTTTTTTAATATATAGCTTTTCCACATGGCCATTCCCAGTGGTTATGTTCCCCCTTTAACGCGCGATTACCCTTCGGGTTGTCGACTGAGCTGCGGAATGTGCAATAAAACATTCAACTCGCTACGAATGCAATATAACCACATGCTCCCCCATGGGGGCTCCCCGGCCCCCAGGATGTACACGTCCTCTTCTACCTGAATCTCCGGCAGCAGACAATCAAGTGCCCTGTTTGTCCCTTCCGGTCGAGAAACGTGAAAACTGCGCGTGGCTTCATACACCACTTTAAAAAGGATCACGATGGCTACACCCTTGACCTCGCCTACCATTGCTCGGTTTGTGAAGAATCATATACGGAAGACGAAGTCCAACCGCATCTCGACCAACACCGCGAACGTCGTATGCCTCTCACCCCTGTGTTGCCAGCACCAGTCCCTTCCTCCCTTGTTGTACCCTCTTCTCCTCCGGTCCTCTCCACTCCTCCAGCAAAATCACCATCGCCTGCTCCCTCTGAACTCTCGTACCGCAGCAGCAGAAACTCTCCCTTACCTGATGACCCACCGTCCTCTCCACCATCCCTGACAATCGACCTTTCCCAACCCATCCCTGATTCAGCTAACCCAATGTCACCCAATGCACCCTCCCAGGAACTACACTCCCCAACCGTTGCTGATAACTTCCTGATGCGCTGTTTTCTCGATGCTTGCGTCGAGGACCCACCATCAACCTCCCACCCCACTCCTGAAGATAGTCCCCAAACCCCTCCCTCACCACCCCAATTGAACCCAAACACACTCCCATTATTGGGAGATGTGTCCTTCAACGCCATCACCAGTTCCCCAGCAGTAAACAACCTTCTTCCTTCCTCAACCCATCCCCCTACCCAACCTATATCCACACCATCTCCAGCTATCCCCCCACTAATGTCCAACATAATATCCACCCCTAACCGTACCCTTCCTTCTACGAGACAACCTTCCCCACCAACACGCCCTCGGGCGGCTGACTTCTTTGAAGATAACCCCCAACCCCCTTCCCAGCAACCAATCCTCGAAGAAATTTTCGAACCTCTCCAAACCGCTACCTCCCCACCTCGTCCAAACTCACTCAACACTTCCCCCCTATCCCTGGAACCTCCTGTGCAAGTCCCCTTGGCGAAGATCCTTCAACACAATCCTTCCCCTCTACGCAAACCTCCACTACATTGGAGGAATTCCGCCAACGTTGGTCCTGCGAATTCAATGAAACCATGGATTTCCACGAGTTCTCGACCCTCACCACCCAATTTGCCAGTGACGGCCTCAACCTCGCCCGCGAAATAGCCTCGCAACAACGCCCTCGACCAGCTGCAAGACGCCCTGACCGTCCCAGTGCAAGACCGCCAATCGACCGACGGAGACTAACTGCTTCAGACCCTTCCTCTGCTCGACGACTCCAACACCTATATCGAGTCTCTAACAAACGTGCGGCACGGAAAGTCTTCGGTGACGATAGCCCTGGCTTTGATGGTACCCTCGAGGAAGCTACCCGATACTTCACTCAATCCTTCGGTCCGCGGGACTGTAATACAGACCAACTCCTTGAAGAACTCATCTCGTTTGTTCCCTCGGTTGACACTGATGATAAACTCTTTGACCCTCCAACCCCAGAAGAACTCTCCCAGAAACTTCGTTCATTCGCGAACTCTGCTCCAGGAAAAGACCGCCTGGAATACCGTCATCTTCGACTCCTTGACCCCAAGTGCCATATCCTGGCAAAAATGTACCAGCACTGCTTCGCCCAACGTGACGTACCTCCCGAGTGGAAAACGGCAACCACCATCCTCATCCACAAGAAGGACTCCACGAGTGACACAAGTAACTTCCGTCCTATCGCCCTGATGTCTTGCCTATACAAACTGCTCATGTCCATCCTCGCAAAGCGTATGACAAACTTCTCCATTGCCAAGGACCTCCTCTCCGCCGAACAGAAGAGTGCACGCCCTAGCGAGGGGTGTTACGAGCATGCCTTCCTCCTGGAATCGATAGTCAATGATGCTAGACGCCAGCCTCGCCCGATATTCCTCGCGTGGCTCGACATCCGCAACACGTTTGGTAGCATACCCCACTCCGCTCTGACCACTACCCTCACACACATGGGTTTCCCTCAATCATTGATCAACATGATTGGCAACGTATACACTGGTGCCTCTACCGAAGTCCTCACCCCGATCGGGAAAACAACATCGATCCCAATCCATTCTGGCGTGAAACAAGGGTGCCCTCTGAGCGCCATTCTCTTCAACCTTGCCCTCGAGCTGATCCTCCGAAAGTGCAAAGCTACGGCCGAAACCCTCACGCGCGGTTCCCTCAAACACCACGGCATCTCGATCTCTGTCCTGGCCTACGCCGATGACCTCGTGATCATGGCTCGAAGCGCTGATGCCCTACAGAAACTGCTAGACTCGGTCTCCACAGCAGCAAACGTTCTTGGCCTCGAATTTCGTCCGGACAAAAGTGCCTCGCTCAGTCTAAATAAGAAGAACCCTCGCGTTGAGCTTATAGATTACCTCGTCCAAGGAAAGATCATACCACCCCTTGACCGAGAAGAACATTATCGCTACCTTGGTGTCCCAATTGGACTCGTCCATGACATTACACAGATCGGAACGCTAGTTGATGAACTCGTTGAAAAGCTTGACCGAATTGAAAAGTCTCTGCTTGCCCCATGGCAAAAACTTGATGCTGTTCGCACATTCGTACAGCCATGCCTAACCTATGCCCTTCGCTCCACCGATCCAACCACCAAGTCTTTGGAAGCGTATCGTGCTCAGCTGCTTCGGACAGTACGCTCAGTATGTTCCCTCCCCACCAGAGCCACTACTCATTATATCTTTGGCGCAAAACAAGCTGGTGGCCTTGGTTTCACCGACCCTTGCCAAGAAAACCACCTTCAAACTGTTGTTCAAGCTGTCAAGATGTTGGCATCCTCGGACTCCACTGTTGCCTCGATCGCTAAACTGGAACTACGGCAAACTGTACGTTTCGCGGCTCAGTCTGACCCAACCCCTAACCTTGTTTCTTCTTTTCTCTCCAACAGTAGTGATCGCCGCCTGGAGACCGAATCCTGGAGACCATTCGGTCTCGCACAGGCTCTCTTTGGACCCAGACGCGTCGTGCAACAAAGCATATGAACATCACGATCAACGTTCCTGATATCGGTCCCCCTACACTCACCACTCCCGAATACGTTGACCCCGTGCAAGCTAAAGACGTGTGTCGATTTCTTCACAACATCACTCGCGATGCGGAAGCTAAGAAACTATGCGAACTCCGTGATCAAGGCAAAGTTGCTTGTTCTCTACAAACTGATCGCTTCGCCAACGGTTCCTCGTGGCATTTTACTGGCCTCAACATCCGGTTTAAAGATTGGCGCTTCATCCATAAAGCCCGTTTGAACTGTCTCCCTACGAACTCAGTCAAAAGTAGATGGTCGGACAGCGATCCAACGTGCCGCCATTGCGAACAACCTGAAACCCTCCCACATGTCCTTTGCCACTGCCCACCAAACATGCCAGCCATTACCGAAAGGCATAATAAAGTTGTCGAACGCCTAGTCAAAACTGTCCGCCATGGTGAAATCAGCACAGACCGTACCGTCCATGATAGCCATTCGCCAGTTAGACCTGATATTGTTATAGAAACCGAAGATCGAGTCACAATAATTGACGTTTGCTGTCCCTTCGAAAACGGCGCGGAAGCTCTCGAGGAAGCTGCGGCCCGAAAGGAACTGAAGTATGAACATTTAAAATCTCATTTCGAGTCCCAAGGGAAGCAGTGTGATGTCTTTGGATTTGCCATCGGTGCCCTCGGTTCGTGGTTCCCTGATAATGAACGTGTCCTCACCGCCCTTGGTATGTCTCCACGCTACAAGAACCTGTTCAGAAAGCTTTGTTGTACCGACGTGATCCAGGGTTCAAACGACATCTATCGGCAACACTTGGGTTGCGATGATGTCCTCCCTTAATTTTCCCATAGCGGTTCTTTTTCCATGTTGATCTTTCTCTTTTCTAGATGTACGTATTGTACTGTAATGTATTGTACTGTCTTGTCATGTCATTTTTACAAAACTTATTATTTTTCCAGTTAGTGGACATGCGCACTTTTATTCTTATGTTTTTAGCCAACTCCTGGCGCATTATGATTTCCTTTTTACACATATAACAAGTCAGTTAAGTTTTTACAGGAACGTGTTGACAGCCTTCCCCAACATGAGCTCACGGCTCCTCATTTCGATAACGTAATATGCACCCAAAACTCAGCTTAGGTTTACATTTACACTGAGACGCTTTCGGGCAACATGCATTAACTTGGATTATAGGACGCACTATGAGCCTATACTTCCTCTTTTCGAACCTTCCCCAAGGCACACGGACCAATTGGTATAAATGTTTCGACCCAAGATAAGAACTCTGTTCTTATCAGCTTAATATCTGATATGTTAGGCAATGCCTAACTCATATATTAAACTGATTTTTGGACCTCGGCCATGGGATTGAAGCTTGCTTCGCCCTGGCCACGGGTTGTCTCGGTATCGCACTACATCCGAGTATGGCCCTCTTCCCCATTCGGGGAAGAATTTTCATTACAAATTTTAAAAACATTGTATAAGCTCATGAGAACAGACTCGTATACTACACTTGCTCCGAACCACAAGGCTCTTTTATGAACATGACGAATTATTCATACAAAAAGCAAAGGTTGCACTGTCGATCGAACAAATGTGAAAATGAACGATATGTGTTGGCTCTTTGAAAAGTATGTGCTCACCCTTACACCATACTTACCTATTTTCTTCCTTTTTAGACAAACGGACGAACAAAGACTCTCTCTACAGGCTGCAGCAATAACAAACACCGCGACCGCTTCTCATCATGGTCGTGTATATAAAGGTAAGAATCGCACTGCAAAAACATACTTACCTGACGCGAGAAATCGCGTCAGGTCTTCTGCCCGCTGTAGAGAGCAACTATGCTGTCGAACATGGACGACTAACTCTTTACTCGGGGATTTACTAGCTGCAGTTCTTCTTGCAGACATTCCACATCTTTTTCCTGCTGCGCTTGCGCAGTTTACTTCTCGGTAATTCCTCACCAGCAGCTGCGTACTGTGATTTTCTTCTCTTGCTGTTCTCTTCGGAGGCAGTTTGGCTGCTAGCCCGTCCCTCGGGTCGAGGTTAGTGGTCGTCTTCCATGTGTGTCTGACTAACGGGCCACGTTTTAGCTTAAGGCGCTTATTATAAGGCTATAGCTTTGAGTTGGCTATAGCCGCGTTATTTTTCTCTTTAACGTACGTATTTGTTCGTACATCGTTAATTTCTTAACGACTTCAAGCTTCATTGATTTCTTTTGAAGCTTTATCCAAATGTCTTGCCCTAATTTCACTGCTGAGGATTTCGCCTTGTGGAACAAGACTACGTCTTGTTTCCGCATTCCGAAGCAGCTGACGCCAAACGAAAACATCAGGCAAGTTAGGGTAGCATTAATTCAGGCCATTGGGCAGTCTCTTGTTTCTGCCGTGCAGGCATTACCAGACTTTCGTTACCGTATTGAATTTGTGTCAGTCTCGGTAAAGATACAACACGACGTCTATGGTCTTGAATTTCGTGGGGTCAACATCTCGCCCACGCCGGCATATGAGCAGTTGGTGCAGGTCTTTGTGGATCGCGCACCACTCCGTATGCCGGATAATTACTTCACGGCTTCTTTGGAGCCTTATGGTAGGGTTGTCAAGGTCGACAATCTGCGGGTTCGCGGGTTCAAAACCATCCGAACCGGAACCTGTATGATAACAATGTCGGTCCTTCGCCCTATCCCTTCGGAGCTGTCTATAGCATCCTTTAAATGCTCCGTAAGGTACCGTGGCCAACCAAAGTACTGCTTTGGTTGCAAGGGCTTTGGGCACCTTTCATATCGGTGTCCAACTGGTGATTCTCGGCGCAAGAGCTCTGATTCTGCGCAGAACCCCAAGCCCATGGAGTCCTCTGAGTCTCCTAAATCTTTTGCTCAGGCCGCTGCTGGAAGCCCAGTTAATGTTGATGCGTCGACATCTGGCGCTTTCCCTCAGTCTTCGGTAGTTGTAGCAACCAACACCATCACCGCAACTACCGCAGTGGTTTCTGAGCCATCCCCCACTACAGATGCGGTTACGTCGCTCGACTCCGCTGTTCGGTCGTCCGATCAGTTGGAGATGGAAATCAGTGAGTTCACTGGGCTGATTTCTACTGAAGATCCTTTTTCTTGCCAGCGACGAGTGGCCATAAAGCGTACCGCAAGTAGGGAGATGAAGCGGCTACAGCGTTCGCCATCCACTGTAGGCGCTAAGAGGGCATCACGTGCTGTGAGCCCTACTCTACATTTTGCCTCTTTGGGAAGTCCTGCCTCTGTGCAGGTTCACGAGCACACACTTCCCGCATCTGCCGTCCCTGAACCTGCTCTACCTGCCATCGTAGAGTGTCAAGCCACCTTGTCGGGGAAGATTTGTGTGAAGCGATACGTTCGATAAGCGCGCACGCACGTCTACTCCAAGACCACGCTTGGGGTTAAGTCGTCGTTCGCGACGCGTGTCACGTCCACACAAATCGACAAATTTTTGTCCAAATCAGCACGTTCTGAGGCTCTCCCTTCGGTTCCTACTAGGAACCGTTTCCAACTGTTGCCCGACGAGGCAAACGACTTGGACGATCTGGCTGGATCCGTCATCGATCCCATTGCCAGTCCTTCCGTTGCAGCTACACCCTCTGCATCCATAGGTTCTGGTGATCAGCCAGGTGTCCACACACCGCAGTGGAAAACCCCGCCTGCACACATTCCCGATTCTGTCCAGGGAGATGTCGATCAATCTCCCTCGGAATTTTCTCCTCCGCCCAGCTTAACCAGACGGCCGCTCGGTCCATCTTCGGCTCTGGTTCCTGCTAGTGGTGCGCTTGCGGAGAAAGTTCCCCAGCCTCCTTCCACCGAGGTAGCACTTGCTCCAACTAGTGCTCCTTTCATTTCGGACAATCCACTCTCATCCTCTGGGTTTGAGCTGCAGCTGCTGGATTTGTCCCTGCCTGACTCCCCTGATCTGTTTTCAGACATCCCTCGGAGCAGCCATTTAGAAGGGCACTTAACAACGCCTTCTTTTACTGGTGTGTCTGGCACGTCTTCGCCCGTGTCCGTCGCATCATTTTACTCTCGTTCGCTCGACCCTTCCTTCCAAGAAGGCAGCGATCACGAGTTTTTGGATGGTTCTGAACCTTCACCATCTTTTCACCTGGCTGTCTCTCTTTCGGGCGAGCAACAGGTCAACTTAGCTGATCAGTCTGCGTCGCTGGTCAGTGTGACAGAACATCGGCCTCCCGATGTTTAATTTAATATCTCTGAACATAAATGGTCTTAATGACCATCTCAAACGAACCGCCTTGATCGACTGGCTTAAATGTATGAAGGCAGACATCGTCTGTCTTCAGGAGACACACGCTTCGTGTCACAGTACGATCCAAGGTTGGTTTCGGCATTCAGGTTTTTATGTTGCGTCCTCATCAATTTCCAACAAACGATGCGGGACGGCAATTTTAATTAGGGATATATTTTCAATTACGTCAATTAGTCCATTTATTCGTGATACCATTTATTCGTGGGATCATGGTTCGGGCGAGTTCTCGTCGCGCATTGATATTATCTGGGCCCCAACACTACTTGAGCAGGCCATCATTGCGTGCGACTACCACCCTTCTTTCTTTTCGGACCATCGGTACATGTTGTTGAAGTTTAATATTGGCGATGCTTTCGCCAGAGGTCCTGGTGTCTGGAAATTCAACGTGTCTCTTCTTGACGATCCCGACTATCAGGCACTAGTTTCCTCCTTCTGGTCATTTTGGCGTACCCAAAATGATCATTCCCTTTTTTCCACCCTGCCCGATTGGTGGGATCAGGGAAAATTTTATTTGCGTGAGGTAACTCGTTGCTTCGCTCGGGCCCGTGCGGCAGAGCGGTCGAAAGAGGTCGAACTTGAACGACAACTGCGGCTCCTCCAACGCCGCTTCGACGAGGGTGATCCCTCAGCCTTTTCTTCGGTGGTGATCCCTCAGCCTTAATGACGAGGGTGATCCCTCAGCCTTAATGACCATCTCAAACGAACCGCCTTGATCGACTGGCTTAAATGTATGAAGGCAGACATCGTCTGTCTTCAGGAGACACACACTTCGTGTCACAGTACGATCCAAGGTTGGTTTCGGCATTCAGGTTTTTATGTTGCGTCCTCATCAATTTCCAACAAACGATGCGGGACGGCAATTTTAATTAGGGATATATTTTCAATTACGTCAATTAGTCCATTTATTCGTGATACCATTTATTCGTGGGATCATGGTTCGGGCGAGTTCTCGTCGCGCATTGATATTATCTGGGCCCCAACACTACTTGAGCAGGCCATCATTGCGTGCGACTACCACCCTTCTTTCTTTTCGGACCATCGGTACATGTTGTTGAAGTTTAATATTGGCGATGCTTTCGCCAGAGGTCCTGGTGTCTGGAAATTCAACGTGTCTCTTCTTGACGATCCCGACTATCAGGCACTAGTTTCCTCCTTCTGGTCATTTTGGCGTACCCAAAATGATCATTCCCTTTTTTCCACCCTGCCCGATTGGTGGGATCAGGGAAAATTTTATTTGCGTGAGGTAACTCGTTGCTTCGCTCGGGCCCGTGCGGCAGAGCGGTCGAAAGAGGTCGAACTTGAACAACAACTGCGGCTCCTCCAACGCCGCTTCGACGAGGGTGATCCCTCAGCCTTTTCTTCGTTATGCACCATCCAGGAGCAACTTCGCGCTATCCATCTTTGCGAAGCAAAGGCTTCCCAGATCCGGGCTCGGTGTCGGTGGGCTGAGGAAGGCGAAACGTCATCAGCGTACTTCCTCAGTTTGGAGAAAAAGCATCGACTTAAGCAGTCCGTCACCACGACCCCTTCGAGATTTTAGGTACCTGGCGGAGGTACTACGCCAATCTCTTCACGGCGGATGTCTGCAACGTGCCGGCACAGGACACGATCTTAGGCAAGCTCACTAAGACCTTGAGCAAGGCCGAGATGGAGTCATGTGAAGGACATCTGTCCGTACACGCATGTCACCAAGCACTTTTGGGCATGTCTCGTGGTAAGACCCCCGGCTCGGACGGGTTCTCCATGGAGTTCTACGTAACTTTCTGGAACATCCTTGGGGAGGACCTTGTCCGTGTCCTAAACATCTCCTACGACGAGGGTCGGCTGTCCGTCTCTCAGCGTCGTGGACTTATCATTGTCCTTTATAAGAAAGGCGACCGCTTGGAGACGAAGAACTATCGGCCTATTAGCCTTCTGAACGTCGATTACAAAATTGCGACGCGGGCTATTTCTGGCCGTCTCCTAGGCATTATTGGCTCTATAGTTGGTTCCGACCAAACGTGTGGCATCCCTGGTCGAACCATCTCAGAAAATATTAGCCTCCTAAGGGACTTGATAGAGTACGCTGATCGAGGCGATGTTCCTGTTGCCATTCTGTCGCTCGATCAGGAAAAGGCTTTCGATCGGGTCGACTGGAACTTCCTCCAGCGCATCCTTTTCAAGTTTGGTTTTGGAGAATCCTTCCGCTGTTGGATTTCTCTGTTTTATACTGAGGTCGAGTCCGCCGTCGTCATTAACGGCTGGACTTCTTCCTTTTTTAAGCCTTCTCGGGGTGCCGTCAAGGCTGTCCACTTTCTCCGTTGCTGCACGTCCTCTGCATCGAAGTGCTGGCGTGTTCGATCAGTGCGTCCCCTTCCATCACGGGCGTCACTTTGCCAGGCACCGACCGTCCCTTTAAGTGTTCCGGCTATGCGGACAACACGTCCATCGCCGTCACCACGGACAACGTTTGAAGCATCTTTAAAATCAGTTGAGCAAGTCGCGGCTTTGTATAAGTCGTTTGTTTACATCTGCCTTTGCCGATTTACGCTTCTATATTGGTCTATATCCTTAGACTTTGTACTATATTGGTCTATATTCTTAGACCTTCTTTATTATATTGGTCTAACTTATTAGACTTTGCTTATTATAGCTACAGTTGGCTATAAGTGTGTGGTTTGAAGCTTGTATAATCAGTCAAGCGGCTTTTTACTAATTAAGCCGTGTTTATTTAATATTCGCTTCTCTTTTCTATATTAAACTTTTAGCTGTGTTGTGATAGCACAGTTACTATTGTTTGTGTGTGTCTCTTTTTTGAAGGGGCAATTATACGTGTACATTTGCACGTAATCTCACTCAATTCATACTTTTTTTTACGTTGGCTTTGGCGTACGTGTTTCTTTGCACGTCTTTAGTTAACAAATTAAATATTCAAAACATCTCGCCTCACTGAACCCTTTGTTCAGTGTTGTGCGTACATATTAATTAACTAAACAAATTATGTCCAGCCCTGCATTTACGCAAGCCGACTTTGCAAAGTGGAACTAAACTACATCTGTGTTCCACTTGCAGAGGAAACTTGTCGGCAATTCCAATGCACGACAAATCAGGGTTGATCTCATCAAGGCCATTGGCGAAGCAAAGGTGAAAACTGTCCAAATAATATCACAGGACAAGGTGAGGGTCGAGTTTCAATCGTCCTCTCACCGTCACCAATGCGACGTCAATGGCATTACTTTTAAAGGCGTTACATTGACTCCTTTCCCGGCCTATGATGAGGTTAAGGCGGTATTTGTTGACCGTGCCCCGCCTCAGATGCCGGATGCATATCTTTCAGACGCTTTAGCGCCATACGGCCGCGTCCTCTCTATGAAACATCTACTCGTGCGCGGTTTCTCCCATGTAAAATCTGGAACGCGCATGGTGTACATGTCGCTCCACAATAAGATCCCTGCGGAGCTTAAGGTGGCAGGGTTTAATCTGTCCATTAAATATCGTGGACAACCCCCTACTTGCTATTTGTGTCAGCAGCAGGGGCATGTCGTCAAAGATTGCCCTCGTAAAACTAAACAACATACACCACCTAAAAATAAACCTCTTGGGGCCAAGGCCTCCAAGAAGTCTTCTTCTGAAGACATTAATGCTGTTCCTCCTGCCACATCTGTGACCGTGCAGGATAGGGCAGCCACTATTCAGGCGCTTGAGAAGGTCTTCCAACGAGTTGCCTCTACTTCTCTCGCCATAGTGGATGACACAACTCCAGCTGTCGACCTGCGGGTTAAACTGCAGGCTCGACAATCATCCTCTATTGCTCCTACGCCTAAACACAATGCCATCTCTCGTGACTCTTTTGATATGTGCCTGGAGTTGGAGCCCCCTACACCGGCTCTTTCTTCCCCTTGGTCTGCGGATTTCACCCGCCAGGTGTCTTCCAAGCCCGGTGCAGATCTTGAGGTCACAGTAGACAACTCGCCCGCGGATAGTACGCCCACGGCTACTAATCCCAAGGGCAATTTATCAAAGGGCAAGTTGGCCAAGCACAACAAGGGCAAGGCCAGTAAGGTCAAAATCGCTGAGGTCAAAATCGCTGAGGCCAAGGCCTCTGAGGCAAAGGCTACTGCGGCCAAGGTCAAAGCGGCCAAGGTCAAAGCGGCCAAGGTCAAAGCGGCCAAGGTCAAAGCGGCCAAGGTCAAAGTGGCCAAGGACACTTCTGCCAAAGCTGCTGTGCCAACTATTCAGCCCAAAACCAACACGCCCTCAACATCTCGGGCGGTTGGTAAATTCTGTCAGAAAGTGATGACAGCGATGCGAGCTCTATTCTCGCACCTTCAGTTTCATGTCATTCTCGCCCTAAACGTTTTAAGCACGTTCGAACTTCTAGCGAGTCTGACAGTGAAGCTGTTGTAACGCCAGCCATGCAAGTTCAGTCGCCTTTTGTCCACCTTAATCGGTTTGCGACTTTGGCTGATAGCATGGACGTGGAGGAGGATCGCCTTGATGGCGAGAATGTTATCGATCCGGTTGCTTCGCTCGAGGTAATCGTGCCAGGTTTTGATGCTCCGCCAGCTGTTGTCGCTCCTATACTGGATGCGGCGTCTGTACCATCTGACGACCAGCAGCCGTCGGTGGCGGATGTACCCGTCGCGTCGCCTGTTCCTCCCTCTCCTCCTGTAGCAGAGTCTCACGTCTCTGTGAGTAATGAAATGTCAGCGAACTCGCCCAACAGTTCCGTGCCTAGAAGTGTGGATCCGCTCCATTCGGATTGTGATTCCCTTCTGGGCATTGGCATTTTTGATTCTGTGTCCGAGTTCGAAGGTATGTTTTTGGAGTGTACCGAGGCCGGATACTCATCCTCAGTTCCATCTTCGACCACCAGGATGGCTGAAAATGAGGATTTTCTTCTGGGTGTTGACTTGTCAACTGTGGCCTTTAGTGCCCTTATTTCAACTCCAGAATCTTCTAATACTATTTCTAATGTTCAACCTACTCAGTTTGAACATTAATGGTCTTAATGACCGATTAAAGCGGACCGCGCTTATAGATTGGTTGAAGTGCATGAAGGCGGATGTTGTCTGTCTACAAGAGACACATGCCCCTTCGCACGAATCTATTCGTCGCTGGTTTGCGAATTCTGGTTTTAGAGTAGTGTCCTCATCTGTCTCCAACAAAAGGTGTGGCACTGCTATTTTATATAAGGACACGTATGCTGTCAAGCAGGTCTCTCGTGATGAGGAGGGCCGGTTTGTTCAGGCAATCCTTCAGTTAGGTGAGGAAACGTTAGGTTTTGCCTGTCTGTATGCTCCGAATAGGAACCCGGAGCGCAATCGTTTTTTCACCTCTGTGTCCGACTTAATCGATCTTAGTCGCCCCACATTTGTATGTGGTGATTTTAATTCAGTTTTAAACGAGGACGCTGATCGTCTGCGGCGTTCCTCTTTCACGGGTAGTAACTGGTCGAAGGGGCAGGAGAGCGGTCCTGCTCTTCAATCCTTGCTTTCCAACACGCAAACCTTTCCTGTCTGGCATACTTTACACCCTACGCAGACTGCATACTCCTGGACGCATGGTTCGGGAGAGTTTGCTTCAAGGATCGATATGGTTTGGGCTCCTGTTGCCATGAAACGGTGCATTAAGGAATGTGATTACCATCCTTCCTTCCTTTCGGATCATCAGTACTTGCTGGTCAAGTTCACCACTGATGATTCCTTTGCACGAGGTCCAGGGGTCTGGAAATTTAACACCTCTCTGCTGGCAGATGAGGAATATTGTACGCTAGTTCGTGCATTTTGGTCCTTCTGGCAGTCCCAGGAAGCAAATTCCATCTATGCTTCGGGTCTGGACTGGTGGGATCAGGGCAAGTTCTATCTGCGTGCGCTGTCACGTACGTATGCCCAGAGTAAGGCTGTTGCCAATTGCCAACAAAAATCTCGGCTGACTGCGCAGATGCGTAGTTTGCAGCAACTTTTTAATTCGGGGGATTCTTCCTCCTTTGCTCAGCTGTGTGGCGTGCAGGAAGAATTGCGTGCTATTCATTTTAATGAGGCACGCGGGGCACAAATTCGATCTCGCTGCAGGTGGGCGGAGGAGGGAGAGTCTTCTTCCTCTTTTTTCCTTGGTTTGGAATCCAAACATCGGGCAAAGCAGGCGGTCACTGCTATTAGAGACCCGCAGTCTGGTATCGTTTGCCACGACCCTATCGACATCTTAGGTGTCTGGCAGCGGTACTACCAAGGGCTCTTTACAGCTCAACAGTGTGACCCTGCTGCGCAAGATGAGATGCTTGCCAAGGTTACTCGTTGCCTCTCTGACGCCGAAAGCAAATCGTGTGACGGTTACCTTACCGTCGGCGAATGCTTTGTGGCTTTGCAGGGTATGGCTCATGGGAAGACACCGGGCTCTCCGATGGTTTTCCCATGGAGTTTTATCTTTCTTTCTGGCCCACTCTCGGCGCTGATTTGGTACGCATCCTAAACGTTGCTTATGATTGCGGCCAACTCTCGACCTCTCAGCGTCGTGGCCTTATTATAGTACTATATAAGAAAGACGATCGTTGGGAGACGAAGAACTGGCGGCCAATCAGTCTCCTGAACGTTGATTATAAGATCGCCACCAGAGCTATCTCCGGTCGGCTTTTGAATGTCATGAATGTTGTTGTGGGCCCGGATCAAACGTGCGGTGTTCCGGGTCGCACCATCTCTGAAAATCTCGTCTTCGTGCGGGATCTGATCGAGTATGCGGAAAGTCCGCCGAGTCCGCCGTTGTTGTAAACGGTTGGACGTCTTCTTTTTTTCGCCCGTCTCGTGGCGTGCGTCAAGGTTGCCCACTTTCTCCTCTTTTGTATGTGCTCTGCATTGAGATTCTTGCAGTCAGCATTCGTCGTTCGCCTGATGTCAACGGCGTTCTACTCCCGGATTCCTTGGAGCAGTTTAAGTGCTCGGGGTATGCGGACGACACGACGATTGCTGTCACTACAGACGAGTCGATGACGGAAGTGTTTGATATCTATTTTCTTTTTGAGAAAGCTTCCGGGGCGCGCCTCAATCGAGGTAAGTCCAAAGGGATTTGGTTGGGGTCCTGGAAAGACCGTACAGACACCCCCTTTGGTGTTAGATGGGTCAAGGAGCGTCCTTTGTTAGGTGCTACTTTTTCCACCTCTGATTATACGAAATTAACTTGGGAGAAGCCTGTTGCTAAGCTCGAGCAGCGCTTGTCCGCTTGGCAGGGTCGTAAGCTATCCTTCCAAGGAAAAACTACAATAATTAATCTCTTAGCCCTTTCTCAGATTTGGCACTTGTGTCACGTCTTTATTATCCCAGTTTGGGCGGAGAAACGTATTAATAAGGCCGTGTGGTCTTTCTTTTGGTCTGGTAAGAAGGATCTTGTTGCCAGGACCACGGTGTGTCTTCCAAAGTCGCAGGGCGGCTTTGGAGTTATGAATTATAAGCAACAGGCTGAGGCTTTCTCTTTGCAATGGGTCAAACGTTACTTGGCTGACCCTCGCGCAAAGTGGAAGGATTTCTTTAAATACTACATATCTTCCTGCCTTGATTTAATGCCCGATGAGGCGTTACTATGTCAATTTTCTCGTCGTCAACTGTCATCCCTTCCGCCATACTACGAACTGCTATTCCGCACTTGGCGGATGCTATGCGGGGGTAAGGCTAATGGCGAGTTTTCTTTGTTGGCATCTTCTGCCAACCCATTACCTGCGCGCAAGATGAGTTCGCGATCAGTCTCTAATCTGATCCGAACGAAAATATATAAAGAGCCGCATTGTATCAGTAAATTTGAACCTGAGTACGGTCCTTTGCACTGGCCCCAAACTTGGGATCAGTTGCACGCTACATCTTTTGACTGTGTTGTCATTGACCTCAATTGGCAGCTCGCACACGGTGTTCTCTATACTGCTTCTAGGTTGGTTAGGCAATTTCACATGGCCAACGTGGACGTTAACTGCTTCTGCGGTGAAGCGGAGGAAACGTTGGAACATCTATTCTACCATTGTGATTTTGCTCGGTTGATGTACGGTTGGGTGTACGTCAATCTTCTTTTGGTTGATCAAGCTTTGTGAATTTCTCTCCACCACTTAAAGTGGCGAAGAGATCTTCAGCCTTGGGAATAGGGTAATTGTCTAACTTTGCAGCCTGGTTAACCGTTACTTTATAATCCCCACAAATTCTAATCGACTTATCGTCCTTTACTATTGGTACAATTGGAGCTGCCCAATCTGCAAACTGTACTGGCTCTATAGTTCCCTCATCTTGCAATCTTTCTAACTCCTTTTCTACTTTTTCTCTCAATGCATAGGGTAAGGGTCTTGCCTTGCAATACTTTGGACTTGCCTTATCAGCCACATGGATTTTGGCTTTGGGACCAGAAAATGTTCCTAATTCTTCATGAACCACTTCCTCATACTTCTCAAGTAACTTATTAACTTTGACTGAGGTGTTGCTGTCCTCTTTTAACTGAAATAAATTCTTCCAATTTATTTTAATCTTTTGAAGCCAGTTTCTGCCAATTAAGTTAGGGCCCTTCCCTGCTATGACTAGGAAAGGCAATACTCCTTCTTGATCTTCATACTTCACTAAAGTCTCAAGCCGTCCCAACACTTTAACTTGCTCTCCCGTATAGGTATTCAATCTTACCTTGGATTCCTTCAGCTCTAGGTTTGGATGTTTTTTCTTCAGTAATGTATATGTATCCTCATTCATAACACTCATTGCAGCACCAGTATCTACTTCCATCTTCATGATTTCTTCGCTCACCAGCACATCAACAACATATGGATCAGCTTGTGCTTTCCCCAGACTATAAATCCCATAGTTGTCGTCTTCCTCTTCCACCTCGTCGTCCTTCACGTTTAAATAGTTGCTGCTAGTTCCCGATTTGGGGTTGTCAGTTTGTTGATTTTTTCCAGTCGCCTTATTGGTGCTTCGACATTTCCTTGCTATATGTCCTTTCTTTTTACAACGAAAACACTCAGCATCCCGAAATTTGCATTGTTGAGGATCATGTTTACCCCCACACCGTCCACATTCAAGCTTTGATCCTTGTACGTCTCCTTGTCTTTGATTGTCCATACGGTGTACTGTTGCCGGTTTCTCTGCATTAACATTAGCAG
The DNA here is from genome assembly GCA_016169945.1 of Trachythela sp. YZ-2020. NCBI lineage: Eukaryota > Metazoa > Cnidaria > Anthozoa > Malacalcyonacea > Clavulariidae > Trachythela > Trachythela sp. YZ-2020. Next base: position 3,420,688 of record JADLSH010000214.1, read on the forward strand.
AGGTCATTTGATTGGTTAAATCACGTGCATTCTTTACTGCGGTCTCCATTGATGTAGCTATTTTCATGGCTTTCTTAAAATCGAGGGCACTTTCTGCTAACAATCTCCGCTGAATCTGTTCGTCATTTATTCCACACACCAACCGATCACGTAACATCTCTTCTAAGGTACTCTTGAAATCACAATGTTCGGAAAGGCTTCTTAATTCAGCTACATACGAAGCAATTGACTCACCGGGTTTCCTGAACCGAGTATTAAACTTGAATCGTTGCACTATCGCCGAAGGCTTTGGGTGTTGATGTTGTTGTACAAGGTCTACCAGCTCTGTAAACTTCATGTCTGACGGTTTTCCTGGCGTTGTTAAGTTTCGAGTCAACTTGTAGGTCTTACCACCACACACACTCAATAATATTGCTCGTTGTTTACCTTCGTCAGTCACGCCATTTGCTTCGAAATAATATTCCAAACGCTCAATATATTGACTCCACTCCTCTTGTGGGTCGTATTCTTCCAACTTTCCATGAGTTGCCATTTTATCTCGTCGCCAAATGTAGTATTCTAACGTTAAAACTACTCTAAGAGTCTATATAGTTCTGCTCTCCTCGAGGTTCATTGTAGTACCGACTCCCGGATGTAAGTACTGACTCCCGGATGTTACAATGACCGATTAAAGCGGACCGCGCTTATAGATTGGTTGAAGTGCATGAAGGCGGATGTTGTCTGTCTACAAGAGACACATGCCCCTTCGCACGAATCTATTCGTCGCTGGTTTGCGAATTCTGGTTTTAGAGTAGTGTCCTCATCTGTCTCCAACAAAAGGTGTGGCACTGCTATTTTATATAAGGACACGTATGCTGTCAAGCAGGTCTCTCGTGATGAGGAGGGCCGGTTTGTTCAGGCAATCCTTCAGTTAGGTGAGGAAACGTTAGGTTTTGCCTGTCTGTATGCTCCGAATAGGAACCCGGAGCGCAATCGTTTCTTCACCTCTGTGTCCGATTTAATTGATCTTAGCCGCCCAATTTTTGTGTGTGGCGATTTCAACTCGGTCCTAGACGAGGACGCTGACCATCTGCGGCGTTCCTCCTTCATGGGTAGTCAAGCTTCCAAGGCGCAGGAGAGTGGTCCTGCTCTTCAGTCCTTGCTGTCCAACACGCAAACCTTTCCAGTCTGGCGTACCTTACACCCTACGCAGACCGCATACTCCTGGACGCATGGTTCGGGAGAGTTTGCTTCAAGGATCGATATGGTTTGGGCTCCCGTTGCAATGAAACAGAGCATTAAGGAATGCGATTACCATCCTTCCTTCCTTTCGGATCATCAGTACTTGCTGGTCAAGTTCAACACCGATGATTCCTTTGCACACGGTCCAGGTGTCTGGAAATTTAACACCTCTCTGCTGGCAGATGAGGAGTATTGTGCGCTGGTTCGTGCATTTTGGTCCTTCTGGCAGTCCCAGGAAGCAAATAATATCTATGCTTCGGGTCTGGACTGGTGGGGTCAGGGCAAATACTATCTGCGTGCGCTGTCACGCTCGTATGCCCAGGGTAAGGCTGTTGCCAATCGCCAACAAAAATCTCGGCTGACTACGCAGATGCGTAGGTTGCATCAACTTTTTAATTCGGGGGATTCTTCCTCCTTTGCTCAACTGTGTGCCGTGCAGGAAGAGTTGCGTGCCATTCATTTGAATGAGGCACGTGGGGCAAATTCGATCTCGCTGCAGGTGGGCGGAGGAGGGAGAGTCTTCTTCCTCTTTTTTCCATGGTTTGGAATCCAAGCATCACGCCAAGCAAGCGGTCACTGCTATTAGAGACCCACAGTCTGGTATCGTTTGCCATGACCCTATCGACATCTTAGGTGTCTGGCAGCGGTACTACCAAGGGCTCTTTACAGCTCAACAGTGTGACCCTGCTGCGCAAGATGCAATGCTTGCCAAGGTTACTCGTTGCCTCTCTGACGCCGAAAGCAAATCGTGTGACGGTTACCTTACTGTCGGCGAATGCTTTGTGGCTTTGCAGGGTATGGCTCATGGGAAGACACCGGGCTCCGATGGTTTTCCCATGGAGTTTTATCTTTCTTTTTGGCCCACTCTCGGCGCTGATTTGGTACGCATCCTAAACGTTGCTTATGATTGCGGCCAACTCTCTACCTCTCAGCGTCGTAGCCTTATTATAGTACTATATAAGAAAGACGATTGGCTGGAGACGAAGAACTGGCGGCCCATTAGTCTACTTAACGTCGATTATAAGATCGCCACCAGGGCTATCTCCGGTCGTCTTTTGACCGTTATGAATGTTGTTGTGGGCCCGGATCAAACGTGTGGTGTTCCGGGTCGCACGATCTCTGAACGAGTATCTGAACGAGTATGCGGAAAGAGAGGATCTTCCAATCGCTCTCCTTTCCTTAGATCAGGAGAAAGCTTTCGATCGTGTTGATTGGGACTTTCTCCAACGCATCCTCGAATCATTCAATTTCGGTGCTGGTTTCCGGAATTGGATTAAACTATTTTATACTGAAGTCGAGTCCGCCGTTGTTGTAAACGGTTGGACATCTTCTTTTTTTGCCCATCTCGTGGCGTGCGTCAAGGTTGCCCGCTTTCTCCTCTTTTGTATGTGCTCTGCATTGAGATTCTTGCAGTCAGCATTCGTCGTTCGCTTGATGTCAACGGCGTTCTCCTCCCGGATTCCTTGGAGCAGTTTAAGTGATCGGGGTATGCGGACGACACGACGATTGCTGTCACTACAGACGAGTCAATGACAGAAGTTTTTGATATTTATTCTCTTTTTGAGAAGGCTTCTGGGGCGCGCCTCAATCGAGGTAAATCCAAAGGAATTTGGTTGGGGTCCTGGAAAGACCGAGCCACTGTCGAACAATTGGCTACAGGTCCTCCCATATTTTGGAATTTGATGCTGGTAAAACGGATGATGACCCTCGAAATGAAATGGACTATGATTAACGGACAATCCCACAACCCTCTTTTGCTCTTTCCTCCACCTCTGTTATCGGCTTTGGATATGTTGATGGAAGATCTTCTCAGCTGGTCCCTTCTACAAGAAGGCAATACTTTGGTATGTCGTCTCGAGTGGATCCCTGCAACTGTTTCACCAAAGCCTATTCCTCCTCCCCCATCGTATAGTGATGATTCTGGTTATTCGTCTCCCACATCACCAACTCCTTCTCTCACCTCTACTATGCACATTGATGCCAGTAATTCCTTCCCCTCACCTTGTTCATCCCTCGAACAAACCTACGCTTCTGTGGTTTCATCCTCTCCTCAACCTTCTTCTGTTGACCCTGAAACCTCCTCATCTTCCAAGTCGTGCCAATCCCCTCCTTCTGCGGTAATAGACTTCCCATCCTCATCTTCAACCCAAACCTCTCCCTCTACTGCGTATAATGGTGTACCTCAACATTTTCCATCCTCTCATCAACCGGAACCTTTGCTCCTTCAACAAGCGATGGAGGTTAACAGTCTGTCATCCCCGTTAAATTTAAAATATGAAATGGATGCAGTCTGTGAGCCTTTTGTTGCCAGTTCTGGTGTTGCAATTGTAACTGATGATGTGATCTTGGCTGAAAATGTGTTAATCTCCACTACGAACAGTCATACCCAGACATCCCCGCCTAACCCACCCCAGGATGCTGTTACCAATACCTCTTCTCTTGACCCTGATTCCCTTTCATCTTCCAAGTCGACTCCTCTATGCTCAACGTCAACCCAAACATCTCCTGTGACGGATATTCTGGCTTCCCACTCTGCGTCAACCCAAACCCCTCCTTCCGCTTCCCATACTGTTCTGTGCTCCGCAGAAACCCAAACCTCTCCTTTGACAGATACCTCCTCGCTCACCAAGCGTTGTCTGTCCACCTGTTTGACTTCCCACACTGATATTCCTCCAATTCCTACAACGCCCTCAACCTCTAGTAGACCGAATAAGAAGAAACGTGCTAAATCGAAATTACTGCAAAACGCCCTGGTATCACCTCCCCTGTTCGTGGACATTGGTATACAGACATCCCCGTATATATTAAACAAACCAAAGGATCCTGTTGCCGCTTCCACTCCAGACTCGGATGATTTGGACGTTTTGCTAACCGCGCATGCTGATATTCCCTCCACTACAACGAAACCAACCACACCCTCCACAGATTCCATAATGAAAGATGAAACTCAATCTCTCTTTCGCATAAGATGGTGTAAGTTTTGCTATGGTGAAATCCAATCTGATGCTGCACCACTGTCCCACCTATTCGAGTGCGATTCTCTGCCTGAGCTCCTTAAAGACCATCGACAAGGACTATTTAACTCCTTTGAGGAACTGTCGGAACTTCCTCCTGCCGTTGTGAATTATGCCATCCTCTTGTATTTGGAGTTTGTTGATCCTACTGATCCTCTAATCACTAACTCTGCTAAAGAAATGGCTGTTCAACAACTGATTCCATTTCTGCTGACAGGAACTGATTATGACACCTTTAACACCATGTTAACGGAGATTGCTGTCATGATTAAACGTGACTGTTTGAAAGTATTTAACCTTGATCCGGCTGATAGCCTTCACAATATCTACACCGATACAAATCCTAATGTAGATGACGAGGAGTATGATGTAGATGATGAACTTTATGTTGATCTTCATCAACCCATGGATGTATTGGACAGCTATCCAGGCTGGTACGATCCTGATGAGGAAGGTGGCTGGTCTGATAGCCACGAATTCGCTGAGGACGAATTTTGATCTCCTGGGACTTATCCCAGCAAGACCAATCAACTGGTCTTGGCCACGTTAGGTGGTGTATATGCATTGGGCATACAAGTTTTAATTTCTTAGGTTTATTTTATTTTGCTTACATCGATAGTCGCTAGGACGTCATTTCATATTTTTAACAGGAAATGATAAATCACCGCTCATTATCCCAGTAATTTAGTTTCGTCTTTTTTATTAACATTTAGTACATCAAGTGACCTTTTTAGTTTAGTACATTAACGGATGTGATAAATCCGCAACTTAGGACTGGTCCCATCACTTTTTGGTTATCTTATATAATTAACTCTGTTCTTATCAGCTTAATATCTGATATGTTAGGCAATGCCTAACTCATATATTAAACTGATTTTTGGACCTCGACCATGGGATTGAAGCTTGCTTCGCCCTGGCCACGGGTTGTCTCGGTATCGCACTACATCCGAGTACGGCCCTCTTCCCCATTCGGGGAAGAATTTTCATTACACATTTTAAAAACATTGTATAAGCTGATGAGAACAGACTCATATACTACACTTGCTCCGAACCACAAGGTTCTTTTATGAACATGACGAATTATTCATACAAAAAGCAAAGGTTGCACTGTCGATCGAACAAATGTGAAAATGAACGATATGTGTTGGCTCTTTGAAAAGTATGTGCTCACCCTTACACCATACTTACCTATTTTCTTCCTTTTAGACAAACGGACGAACAAAGACTCTCTCTACAGGCTGCAGCAATAACAAACACCGCGACCGCTTCTCATCATGGTCGTGTATATAAAGGTAAGAATCGCGCTGCAAAAACATACTTACCTGACGCGAGAGGCACCTTGATCAACTAGGAGGTCCTCTCAGGATGAGGCCCTTTCATTGCACTTCGACTGGGTTGACTCCTGCGATTACCCCTAATGTGGGTAACTCGAGCGTATAATTTCTGGTAGTGGGGACCTGCGTTCGCGCTAGTCCCCTTCTTATTTTGCAAACAAATCATAAATCGATCATGTACTAATTTTCTTTCTTTACAGTCGACATAATTATGTCAACAACACACAACTACAGCGGTGGACAGCGTGTAAACCGGGCTGTACGTCTCATCGCCATCAGCATACAAACAAACAAGGCGAGTGTTTTATAATATCTTTCCCCGATAATATATGGTCACTTCAGCTAATGTATATAGCGTGCCGGTTTAGCCGTAAACGATTACTTCCATCACATGTCATTTCGTCTACTGAAATGAGATATAGCGTGCGCCGTAATGCAACTCGTCACACGTGCATTCCAAGCGGCGATCACATGTCACTCAAATGCAGGCGAAACATACAATCGCATACCTAGCAACGATGAAGCCTCAAAATGGCTAATATAACACCTAAATCAAGAAAGCGTGACCCGAACGCTTTCCGGGTCACAACAATATCGCTTGACGTTTCATCCCACATACTCCTGGCGTGAAATACGATACGCTTATGCTCACAATTATCGCCTTGCCGAAAACGGCAACTTCGACAAGAGCCGAACACATCACCACCTTCGTTCCCATGCCATTTACACGCAATGCTCGAGCGCGTGCAAATGCATGCGAGCAAATTATCTAGTCGCCAATTAGAACGACGAACTTCACGAGCAATCAAGCCTTTGTTTACGTCCTATTCGCGCGTGGTCACCGCGGTTTCAAAACGCCTGCTTTTCCTATAAAGATGGAGGGCGAAAGCGAAAAAAGGCATCGCTTCTCGGCCTTTTGGCTAAGAAGACCAAAGAGCTCTCTTGGTTTTTCAAGATTTTCTCAAGACTTTTAAAAGATATTTTACTGAAGTGCTGGTCCTGCTGTTTTTGGTCCTGTTCTTGCTGAGTTCCTGAGTGCTGGTCCTGTTGTTTGGTCCTGTTCTCTGCTGAGTTCCCGAGTGCTGGTCCTGCTGTTTGGTCCTGCTCTCCTGAGTTCTGGTCCCGCTGGTCCTGTTCTCTTGCTACCTGGTTCTGCCTTGTGTTCCTGCTTGGTCCTGGTGCTACCTTGTTCCGGTACCTGGTGTCTCGCCGTTGTGCAGCTCCTTCCAACAACGTCCGCAGCAAATAGTTGTCGGGCGCGGTAACCTTTTTCTTATTTACTGTATCTATATTTACTTTCCTTCGCCTGCAAACCTATTTGTATATATTTATATTAGTGTGTGTCGGTTTTTCCGGTCCAGGGGCCTATTAGGGGTACCTCAGAGGAGGGGTCTTCTCTTTTCTTTTCGCATAATTTTTATTGCGAGACCGTGCTTGACGGTCCCTCAATATCCCGTTTCGTTGGTTTTGGGGTTTTTTCCGTGTGACGGCACGCTAGGGGGTGGCTACCCTCTTAGCCGTAAATCACTCTATTATTATAAAATTTGAGCATTTACTTGCTTTTCATCGCAGGTATATTCCTGTTTTCCTTTTTTTGCGGGATTATTATATGATTTCCTTCATTAATCGTACGGCAGACATTATTTTGTCTGACCGTCTTGATGTACGCGATGTGAAAGTACATGAAATTATTGAGCGCACGCAAATTAGAAGCGGCCGAAAATTTTGGTTATACGGTTCGAGGTTTACCAGTGACTTTTCGATCTGTTTCCTTGTATAAATGGGTAAATGTTACCCGTTTATCCTATGGTATTCCGGATATTGAAGTGGAAACAGTTTTATCACTGTATGGTACCATAAAAATAATGAAGTCTGCACAGTATTCCAATGTTTACACTGGTGTACGTAACGTGTTAATGGAAGTTTCCAAGGATATTCCAACGCGCGTGCGCATTGCTGGACATTGGTGCAGCATTTACTATAAGGGACAAAAGCGGCTCTGTTTTTCTTGTGGTAAAGAGGGCCATTTTAGTAGTAAGTGTCCTGCAAAAACCACAGTTATCTCTAATGATCGTGCTGCCGTTCGTGATGACCGGTTGCCCCTCGTCCAAGATATCCCTTCCACGCCAGTCAATGTGGGTGCTTCCACTTCTGCTGTCGAAATCGATATCCAGCCTGTCACTGCCGTGGTTGATGGTCTCGTCGCGACCCGTACATATTCTGCGGTGACGAAAGGTTCATTTCAGCTACGCCCCTCACATGATGGTTCGCGAAGTTCTCGCCCTCGCTCAAAATCTCGTTCACCGCGTTGTGGTGTTCGTGAATTGTCCCTATCATCGGACTCCCTCACCGGGCCTCCTGACAGCGAAGATTATTCCTTCGACTCCGAAGCAGTTTCTCTGGCTACTACTTCTCCTCCCGCCGGAAGAGTTGATCCCTCTCCTGCCAATTTTGCTCCCCTCTCGGCTTCAGATTTAACGGATGATCCCTTAACACAGTTTACTAGGAATCTTCCCTGTCCTACACCAGACAGGGTCGAGTTTATTAATGCACCAGCGGCTTCTCAAGCCTCTGAAGAATCACGTTTTGTCGCGCAATATTTCGGCGCTTCTGCTCATCCTCCTGCTGAGGATGTGTCAGATTAAGTAAAGATTAATTTAATCTTAATATTTTTGTGAACAATTTCAATTAGTTTGTTTTATCCATTCCTTAATGGCGAATTTCACTAATATATCCTTGGTCACACTCAACTGTCAAGGATTACGCGACCCGTTGCATCGTACTATACTTTTTTCCTGGTTAAACTGTTGCAAGCCGGACATTGTTTGCTTGCAAGAAACTCACTCTACTTCTCGCGCCGAATTTCTGTCCTGGGTGTCCTCGGAGTCGTCGAGTGTGGCAATAATGTTCAAAAGTACTCCGTCCTTTCTTCTCCTGGTACAGCGCGAAGTTGTGGCGTCGCAGTGCTACATAAACCATTCTTAAACGCGGACCGTGAAGAGTTCGATGATTCTGGTCGCCTTCACTTGTCACTTTCGCTCTGATCACAAGTGATACCTCTCCCTTCCAAGTTGTTACCTTGTATGGTCCCAACCAAAAGAAAGCTGGTGAAGAGTTCTTTGAAGAAATCCTTCCGAAAATTGACACTTCCCTCCCTACTTTTGTTTGTGGTGATTTTAACACTGTCGTCAACGCAACTCTTGATCGACGCGGCTGCAATCCAACCTCGCCGTGGGCGTATAATTGGCCTATATCCCTCCGTCAGTTGACCGAACATCTCCACTTACAAGACGCTTGGCGTGTGAAACATCCAACCGCCCATGATTATTATTATTATTATTATTATTATTGTCTTTATTAGGGTCCACTAAAATATATTTACAAAGAGTTATATAATTAAATATACTTAAACAGGTAAAACAAAGACCCTAAATGGGCGAGGCGCAAACGGGACTGTAAGAACCATGCAAGGCGCCTGCCCAAACTTAGTGAAAAATTACTGTGTTAATAAATCGTATAATGTGTTAGTAACAGTAATTACTGTGTTAGTAACAGTATAATGCTGTATTATGCCTATATCAAATTATGTTACTGTGGTATTACAATGCTACACATTAATTAATATACATCAATTAATGTTAATAACTAGTTAGGTCCTGTGGCAAGGACAGTCCCTACTCAAAGACCACGTACAAGACATGTCCACGTCATAAATAGAATTAACTAAGACTGAATATTTGCGCTTGAGATAAGATTTAAAAGTACTAGGACTAGAGAAACTGTCAAAAGATACTTATTGACATACAATGTTCCAGCTTTTGACAATACGGTTGTAGTAGGAGGATTGGAAAGTGGTAGTTTTACACAGTGGGTTTTGGAGGATATACTCAGAGGAACGGCTCAGTCGAGTACGACCATGGCTGACAAACGACACAAAGTTACTCAAGTTCACGTTTACAAAACCAAATAGAGCTTTGTAAAAGAACACTAAGTCCTTGATTTCTCTGTCGTAGCTTAAGGGTAGCAGATTTAACGTCAACAGCCGTTCTTTGTAAGTCAGTTCTCTATTCTTCAATATCCACTTCGTTGCTCTCCGTTGGACTTTCTCTACTCGTCTCGATAACTGGGCGTTGTTGACCGGTGACCATACCTCCGAGGCATACGACAACTGGGACTTCACAAATGACAGATACAAAGTTCGTCTGGTATTCATGTCCGTGATACTAGTGCAAGTTCTTTTAAGCACGCCTAACATTTTACCTGGCATCGAGCAAATGGCTCTCAAGCGTCTCGTCTGGATATGTTTTGGATATCTTCCCATCTTCTGGCTAACGTCATTGATGTTGAAATCCTCCCTTTCTTCCGTTCCGACCATTCCTATGTTTTTCTTCGTCTAACCCTACCCAGTATGCCTGACTGTGGTCCTGTCTGGAAATGTGGTCCTGTGTCTGGAAATTGAATACGTCTCTCTTAAATGATGTGGACTTAAAGCTCGTGTTCGTGAGTTCTGGCTCTCGTGGCAAGATCAGAAAGCGACCTTTCCAACCCTCGATCTTTGGTGGGATGCTGGTAAAGTTCGCGTTAAAAAGATGATGAAGCGATCTTCTCGTGAGAAAGCGGTATCTGATTGTGCTCGTCTTGCTTCACTAGAAAATACACTCTATCATGTCACTCGTCGGGAAAACAACGGTGATGATGTTTCTCAATTTATTAAAGAAACGAAAGATTTACTTGCTTTGGAACACCTCAAGAAGGCTGACGGTGCGAAGATTCGTGCTCGCGAGCAGTGGGCGGAAGAAGGCAAAACCTCCTCCGCATACTTTTTCCGGCTGGAAAAGACTCGTGCTGTGCGCAAGTTATTTACCGGAATCCGTACTACCCGGGGAGTTATCGTCCGGTCTATCTCCGCCATCCTTCGTGTTTGGTGTCTCTTCTACGTCCAGCTGTTTACCGCGTCCGTCCTTTCCCGTTCAGATCAAGATTTCTTCATTGATTCTCTGGATTTATCTCTCACCAATCGTGAATCTGCTTTGTGCGACGGTGCTATTACTACAACCGAATGCTTGGCGGCTCTGAACAGTTTTAAGAACAACAAATCTCCTGGTATTGATGGCCTCCCCTATGAATTATATAAATCCTTCTGGGATGTCCTTGGTGATGATCTTGCTGCTGTTTTTAATGATTGTTTATCTTCTGGCTTGTTATCTTTTACGCAGCGGACTGGTCTGATTACCCTCCTATATAAGAAGAATGATAAAATGGATACGAAGAATTGGCGTCCCATTTCGTTACTCTGTACCGACTATAAGATTTTGGCCAAAGTTCTAACCAATCGCCTCAAATCTGTAATCTCTTCCGTCGTTTCCCCTGCTCAAACCTGTGGAGTTCGGTTTTCCGGCGAAAGCACTCGTTTGCTGCAGGATATTATCAATTATTCGAACAGTAATCATATTGGTGGTGCCGTCATCTCGCTAGACCAAGAGAAAGCTTTCGATCGTGTCGACTGGTCTTTCCTACTTCGTGTCCTAGAAAAAATGAACTTTGGTCCGTCCTTTCGCTCATGGGTTCAACTGATATTTTTTCTCGTGTGTTAGTTAATGGTTATACAAGCGAAGCCTTTCGAGTCACTCGTGGTGTCCGTCAAGGTTGTCCTTTGTCACCTCTTTTATATATTCTCGTGGCTGAAACTATAGCGACGGCGATTAAAAAAGAACAGTCGATAGATGGTTTTGATCTTCCTGATGGTCAACGCGTTAAAATCTTTCAGTACGCTGATGATACAAGCATCCTGGTACGCTCAGATCAAGCTCTCCTTTCCTTATTCGCCCTCTTCGAGAGATACGAACAAGCCTCGGGAGCAAAACTCAATGTCACCAAGAGTCATGGTTTACTGTTTGGTTCTTGGACCGATCGTCTTAATATGCCCGTTCCGTTAAACTGGAGCAACGAAGCTATTACTGTCCTTGGCTGCCATCTGAGCAATGATAATCAAGTGGATTGGTGCTCGCTGGTGGATCGGTTTGAGGGTCAGTTATCTTTGTGGAAACAACGCCAGTTAACCTTTCGTGGTCGTGCTATGATTGCGAATATGCTTGGTTTGTCCATCTTCTGGTATCAAGCCACCATCTTTGATATCCCGAAAACCGTTATCTTTAAGATAAATAAAGTTCTGTTTCCATTCGTTTGGAGGAAAAAAAGAGAATGGATGTCCCGTATATCGGTCACGCAGCCGCTCGCCTCGGGGGGTCTCGGTGTCGTGGATGTCGCACGTAAACTTACTTCCCTTCGCGCTGTTTGGCTCTGTCGCTTTTTTTCTCCCCAACCTCATCTGTGGACAGTCTTCTTCCACTTCTATGTCTCCTCCTCGTTTAGTCAACCGGTTCCTGTTGTTCTCGGTCGTGCTCCTATTCCTGCGTACTTGATCAAAAAGCTTCCCTCCTTCTACGCGTCTATCTTGCGTGCGTGGGTAGCTCTTAAGGGAAAGAAACAACATGATGTTTGGGTGATCCCTCGTCCATCTGGTGATCCCCTCCCTATTGATGAACTGACTGCTCGCGTCAGTTATTCCCTCCTCTCGACTTCACAGCATGTGGACCATCGATCTCTGGCCAAGTTCCGTGATCTTGGCATTCCTGTCCAGTGGCATCTAGCATGGGTCAGCCTTCGTTTGTGGCGTTTCGTGCGCGGTGTTCAGGATACTTCGTGGTTGTCATTCCATGGCATTATTCCAACGGCAGATCGTCTTCTTCGTTTTGGCATGCGTGTCGATCCCGCCTGTTTCTGTGGCCAGCCCGAAGATTTGGTTCATCTCTTCACGTCTTGTCGTTTTGCGTCGGCCGTGTTGGATTGGTTCCTGTCCAAGTTACGCAAGTTTCAACCATCGGTGTCTTCCCTTACCACCAGTCAAATCCTTTTTGGCTTTCTTTCCAGTTCCGCGATCCCTCCGGTGTATTCGGCGTTGTTGGGCGTTTTACGTCATCACATCTGGCTTGCCCGGAATTGTTATCGGTTCGAGCACATTGCCCCCGATGTCCCAGTTACTCTCCGGAAAGCGCGTTCGACGTTCCGGTTCCTTGTTCGTATGCACAAGCGTCATTGCCTTCCAGACGTTTCAGCCATGACTGGCTTGCTGATGGTCTTGTTGGCTCCATCACGGTGGAAGACTGGATCTGGTTCGACAGGGACTTTATCACCTAGTGTCCTGTTTGTGTTTGTATGTTTTGCCAGTGTCATTTCCGTTTTGTTTGTGTTGATTTTCGGGTACGGGGGTCGCCTTAGTTGGAAGTTACTGCCGTTGCTCGTCAATCTTGTATTGTGTGATTTTCGGGTACGGGGGTCGCCTTAGTTGGAAGTTACTGCCGTTGCTCGTCAATCTTGTATTGTGTGATTTTCGAGTCTATTGTGTCTATCTGGTGTCATTCGTTTGTCATGTTTTTTGGTTTGTCTTGTACTCTGTTTGTTGAGGCAGCGGTCTCCTTCATTGGTGCACTGCTGTTCTCTCTCTAATGTTGGCCTGTGGTTTGTCCGGACTTTTGTTCGGATTGGGTTGCACAGGTACCTGGTGTACTCAGAGGGTTGCTCATGATTGTATCACAACCAGTTAACATCATTCCTGTCCATTCACGATCGTAGGACTAGGGACCCCCGGGCGTGAGGATGGTCAGCATCCGACCGCTCGGGCCATTCATGGTTATTTCATGGCACGGTGGTCTGCTTGCTGTGCAGCAACCCCCTGGGTGTGGCGAATTCACGGGCTCAGGTTCCATTGCACCGTCGGGACCAGATCAGCAATGATCAAGCCTTTCGTCGTTCAACTCAAAATAAGATCAAGTGTAGTATCTGTTCTTATCAGCTTAATATCTGATATGTTAGGCAATGCCTAACTCATATATTAAACTGATTTTTGGACCTCGGCCATGGGATTGAAGCTTGCTTCGCCCTGGCCACGGGTTGTCTCGGTATCGCACTACATCCGAGTACGGCCCTCTTCCCCATTCGGGGAAGAATTTTCATTACAAATTTTAAAAACATTGTATAAGCTGATGAGAACAGACTCGTATACTACACTTGCTCCGAACCACAAGGCTCTTTTATGAACATGACGAATTATTCATACAAAAAGCAAAGGTTGCACTGTCGATCGAACAAATGTGAAAATGAACGATATGTGTTCGCTCTTTGAAAAGTATGTGCTCACCCTTACACCATACTTACCTATTTTCTTCCTTTTTAGACAAACGGACGAACAAAGACTCTCTCTACAGGCTGCAGCAATAACAAACACCGCGACCGCTTCTCATCATGGTCGTGTATATAAAGGTAAGAATCGCGCTGCAAAAAATACTTACCTGACACGTTCGGATAGGTTTTTTGCCCGTTCAGGCCTCTGTGCCAGTTCGGGTTTTCACTCAGGTCTCGTCATGAGCCTGTTTTACTCGGTCTAACCAACCGTTTACTCGGTCTAAACGACCGTTTTATCAGCAGGCGTTTGTGCTGGTCGCATACGTCCTGTTTGTCGCGATCCGGGAAGGTGCGGATAGTCCAGAGCTCTCGGCCTGTTGTAGGAACCAACAGGAGATGGACGGCCTTCGCGAGATGTGTTCACTGCGGGTCATAGCACTGTTCCCTTCGGGGGGCGGACCTTGCAGCTGTCCAACATAAACTTACCTGACGCGAGAAATCGCGTCAGGTCTTCTGCCCGCTGTAGAGAGGAGCTATGCTGTCGAACATGGACGACTAACTCTTTACTCGGGGATTTACTAGCTGCAGTTCTTGTTGCAGACATTCCACATATTTTTTCCTGCTGCGCTTGCGCAGTTCACTTCTCGGTTATTCGCCACCATCAGCTGCGTACTGTGATTTTCTTCTCTTGCTGTTCTCTTCGGAGGCAGTTTGGCTGCTAACCCGTCCCTTGGGTCGTGGTTAGTTGTCGTTTTCTACGTGTGTCCGACTTGCGGGCCACGTTAGCTTAAGGCGCCGAGCAATTTACTTAAGGTTTTATAAGGAGGTCACTTTGTTTTGGTTATTTAGTGTTGTTTTCCTGGTGTTTCCTGTTTGAGGGACCCGAAAAAAGGGTAACTCTAGGGAAGGTTGGTCTTTTTCCACTCGTTGACTAGCTGCGAACTGACGTCTTGGACTGACGTTCGTTTCCCTAAGCTTTGTTTGTTTGCCTTTTGTGGAGAACCTTGGTGTTTGACAAGGTAGAACTGCGAGCGTTCTACCTACGTTTGGTCATTCACCAATATATACTAAATTATACTATATTCCATTACATTTTGTCCTTTATTAGTCTATTTTTTAATGGACTCTGTATTATATTAGTCTATTTTATTAGACTTTGTTTGTTATAGCTGTATTATTGGCTATAACAGCGTGTTTTATATAAGTTCATATTTCAGTCAAGCAAGTCGTGGCTTCGTTTATAATCTGCCTTTTGCTGATTTATTACACTTTGTCTGTATATATATTAGTCTATTTTAATAGACTTTGTTTGTTCTATTAGTCTATTTTATTAGACTTTGTTTTATTAGTCTATTTTATTAGACTTTGTTTATTATAGCTTCAGTTGGCTATAACTGTTGAAGCATTTTTAAAATCAGTCGAGCAAGTTGCGGCTTTGTATAAGCCGTTTGTTTACATCTGCCTTTGCCGATTTACGCTTCTATATTAGTCTATATCCTTAGACTTTGTACTATATTGGTCTATATTCTTAGACTTTCTTTATTATACTAGTCTAACTTATTAGACTTTGTTTATTATAGCTACAGTTGGCTATAAGTGTGTGGTTTGAAGCTTGTATAATCAGTCAAGCGGCTTTGTAATAATTAAGCCGTGTTTATTTAACATTCGCTTCTCTTTACTATATTAAACTTTTAGCTGTGTTGTGATAGCACAGTTACTATTGTTTGTGTGTGTCTCTTTTTTGAAGGGGCAATTATACGTGTACATTTGCACGTAATCTCACTCAGTTCATACTTTGTTTACGTTAGCTTTGGCGTACGTGTTTCTTTGCACGTCTATAGCTCACTAATTTAATATTCAAAACATCTCGCCTCACTGAACCCTTTGTTTAGTGTTGTGCGTACATATTAATTAACAAAACAAATTATGTCCAGCCCTGCATTTACGCAAGCCGACTTTGCAAAGTGGAACGAAACTACATCTGTGTTCCACTTGCAGAGGAAACTTGTCGGCAATTCCAATGCACGACAAATCAGGGTTGATTTCATCAAAGCCATTGGCGAAGCAAAGGTGAAAACTGTCCAAATAATATCACAGGACAAGGTGAGGGTCGAGTTTCAATCGTCCTCTCACCGTCACCAATGCGACGTCAATGGCATTACTTTTAAAGGCGTTACATTGACTCCTTTCCCGGCCTATGATGAGGTTAAGGCGGTATTTGTTGACCGTGCCCCCCCTCAGATGCCGGATGCATATCTTTCGGACGCTTTAGCGCCATACAGCCGCGTCCTCTCTATGAAACATCTACTCGTGCGCGGTTTCTCCCATGTAAAATCTGGAACGCGCATGGTGTACATGTCGCTCCGCAATAAGATCCCTGCGGAGCTTAAGGTGGCAGGGTTTAATCTGTCCATTAAATATCGTGGACAACCCCCTACTTGCTATTTGTGTCAGCAGCAGGGGCATATTGTCAAAGATTGCCCGAAATCACGTAAAACCAAAAAACACACACCACCTAAAAATCACACTAAATCTCTTGGGGCCCAGGCCTCCAAGAAGTCTTCTTCCTCTTCTGAGGACATTAATGCTGTTCCTCCTGCCACATCTGTGACCGTGCAGGACCGGGCAGCAACTATTCAGGCTCTAGAGAAGGTATTTACTTCTACTCCTCTCGCAATAGGGGATGATGTAACTTCAGCTGTCGACCTGCGGGTTAAACTGCAGGCTCGTCAATCATCTTCTGTTGCTCCTACGCCTGCACATAACTCCATCTCTCGTGACTCTTTCGATATGCGCCTGGAGTTGGAGCCCCCTGCACCGGCTCTTTCTTCTCCTTGGGCTGCGGATTTCACCCGCCAGGTGTCTTCCAAGCCCGGCAAAGATCTTGAGGTCACGGTAGAGAACTCGCCCGCGGATAGTGCTTATCCCAAGGGCAATTTATCACAGGGCAAGTCGGCCAAGAACAACAAGGGCAAGGCCAGTAAGGTCAAGATCGCTGAGGCCAAGGCCTCTGAGGCCAAGGCCACTGCGGCCAAGGCCAAGGCCACTGCGGCCAAGGTCAAAGCGGCCAAGGTCAAAGCGGCCAAGGTCACTTCTGCCCAGGCCACTGTGTCAACTACCACCCAGGCTAAGGCCACTAAGCCCAAAACCAACACGCCCTCAACATCTCGGGCAGTTGGTAAATTCTGTCATCCTTCTTCGGAAAGTGATGACAGCGATGCGAGCTCTATTCTCGCACCTTCTGCAGCACGTCACTCTCGACCTAAACGTTATAAGCATGTTAGAACATCTAGCGAGTCTGAGCGTGACGTTCTTGTAACACCAGCCATGCTAGTTCAGTCGCCATTTGTCCACCTTAATCGGTTTGCGACTTTAACTGATAGCATGGACATGGAGGAGGATTGCCTTGATGGTGAAAACGTCATAGATCCGGTTGCTTCCCTCGAGGTAATTGCCCCCGTGCTTGACGCTCCGCCGGCTGTTGTCGCTCCTGTACAGGATGCGGCGTCTGTACCATCTGACGAACAGCATCCGTCGGTGGCGGATGTATCCGTCGCGTCGCCTTTTCCTCCTTCTCCTTCTGTAGCAGAGTCTCAACCCTCTGCGAGCTATGAAATGTCCGCGAACTCGCCCAACAGTTCCGCGCCTAGAAGTGTGGATCCGATGCATTCGGATTGCGATTCCCTTCTGGGCATTAGCATTTTTTATTCTGTTTCCGAGTCCGAAGGTATGTTTTTGGAATGTACCGAGGCCGGATACTCATCCTCAGTTCCATCTTCGACCACCAGGATGGCTGAAAATGAGGATTTTCTTCTGGGTGTTGACTTGTCAACTGTGGCCTTTAGTGCCATTATTTCAACTCCAGAATCTTCTCGTACTCTTTCTAATGTTCAACCTACTCAGTTTGAACATTAATGGTCTTAATGACCGATTAAAGCGGACCGCGCTTATAGATTGGTTGAAGTGCATGAAGGCGGATGTTGTCTGTCTACAAGAGACACATGCCCCTTCGCACGAATCTATTCGTCGCTGGTTTGCGAATTCTGGTTTTAGAGTAGTGTCCTCATCTGTCTCCAACAAAAGGTGTGGCACTGCTATTTTATATAAGGACACGTATGCTGTCAAGCAGGTCTCTCGTGATGAGGAGGGCCGGTTTGTTCAGGCAATCCTTCAGTTAGGTGAGGAAACGTTAGGTTTTGCCTGTCTGTATGCTCCGAATAGGAACCCGGAGCGCAATCGTTTTTTCACCTCTGTGTCCGACTTAATCGATCTTAGTCGCCCCACATTTGTATGTGGTGATTTTAATTCAGTTTTAAACGAGGACGCTGATCGTCTGCGGCGTTCCTCTTTCACGGGTAGTAACTGGTCGAAGGGGCAGGAGAGCGGTCCTGCTCTTCAATCCTTGCTTTCCAACACGCAAACCTTTCCTGTCTGGCGTACTTTACACCCTACGCAGACTGCATACTCCTGGACGCATGGTTCGGGAGAGTTTGCTTCAAGGATCGATATGGTTTGGGCTCCTGTTGCAATGAAACGGAGCATTAAGGAATGTGATTACCATCCTTCTTTCCTTTCGGATCATCAGTACTTGCTGGTCAAGTTCACTACTGATGATTCCTTTGCACGGGGTCCAGGTGTCTGGAAATTTAACACCTCTCTGCTGGCAGATGAGGAATATTGTACGCTAGTTCGTGCATTTTGGTCCTTCTGGCAGTCCCAGGAAGCAAATTCCATCTATGCTTCGGGTCTGGACTGGTGGGATCAGGGCAAGTTCTATCTGCGTGCGCTGTCGGGTACGTATGCCCAGAGTAAGGCTGTTGCCAATCGCCAACAAAAATCTCGGCTGACTGCGCAGATGCGTAGTTTGCAGCAACTTTTTAATTCGGGGGATTCTTCCTCCTTTGCTCAGCTGTGTGCCGTGCAGGAAGAGTTGCGTGCCATTCATTTGAATGAGGCACGCGGGGCACAAATTCGATCTCGCTGCAGGTGGGCGGAGGAGGGAGAGTCTTCTTCCTCTTTTTTCCTTGGTTTGGAATCCAAATATCGGGCAAAGCAGGCTGTCACTGCAATTAGAGACCCGCAGTCTGGTATCGTTTGCCACGACCCTATCGACATCTTAGGTGTCTGGCAGCGGTACTACCAAGGGCTCTTTACAGCTCAACAGTGTGACCCTGCTGCGCAAGATGAGATGCTTGCCAAGGTTACTCGTTGCCTCTCTGACGCCGAAAGCAAATCGTGTGATGGTTACCTTACCGTCGCCGAATGCTTTGCGGCTTTGCAGGGTATGGCTCATGGGAAAACACCGGGCTCCGATGGTTTTCCCATGGAGTTTTATCTTTCTTTTTGGCCCACTCTCGGCGCTGATTTGGTACGCATCCTAAACGTTGCTTATGATTGCGGCCAACTCTCGACCTCTCAGCGTTGTGGCCTTATTATAGTACTATATAAGATGATCGTTTGGAGACGAAGAACTGGCGGCCAATCAGTCTCCTAAACGTTGATTATAAGATCGCCACCAGAGCTATCTCCGGTCGGCTTTTGAATGTCATGAATGTTGTTGTGGGCCCGGATCAAACGTGCAGTGTTCCGGGTCGCACCATCTCTGAAAATCTCGTCTTCGTGCGGGATCTGATCGAGTATGCGGAAAGAGCAGATCTTCCAATCGCTCTTCTTTCTTTAGATCAAGAGAAAGCTTTCGATCGTGTTGATTGGGACTTTCTCCAACGCATCCTCGCCACATTCAATTTCGGTGCTGGTTTCCGGAATTGGATTAAACTATTTTATACTGAAGTCGAGTCCGCCGTTGTTGTAAACGGTTGGACGGCTTCTTTTTTTCGCCCATCTCGTGGCGTGCGTCAAGGTTGCCCACTTTCTCCTCTTTTGTATGTGCTCTGCATTGAGATTCTTGCAGTCAGCATTCGTCGTTCGCCTGATGTCAACGGCGTTCTACTCCCGGATTCCTTGGAGCAGTTTAAGTGCTCGGGGTATGCAGACGACACGACGATTGCTGTCACTACAGACGAGTCGATGACGGAAGTGTTTGATATCTATTCTCTTTTTGAGAAAGCTTCCGGGGTGCGCCTCAATCGAGGTAAATCAAAAGGAATTTGGTTCGGGTCCTGGAAAGACCGTACGGACACCCCCTTTGGTGTTCGGTGGGTCAAGGAGCTTCCTTTGTTAGGTGCTACTTTTTCCACCTCCGACTATACGAAATTAACTTGGGAGAAGCCCGTTGCTAAGCTCGAGCAGCGCTTGTCCACTTGGCAAGGCCGTAAGCTCTCTTTCCAAGGCAAAACTACAATAATTAATCTCTTAGCCCTTTCTCAGATTTGGCACTTGTGTCACGTCTTTACTATCCCAGATTGGGCGGAGAAACGTATTAATAAGGCCGTGTGGTCCTTCTTTTGGTCTGGTAAGAAGGATCTTGTTGCCAGGACCACGGTGTGTCTCCCAAAGTCGCAGGGCGGCTTTGGCGTTATTAACTATAAACAAAAGGCTGAGGGTCTTTGCAATGGGTCAAACGTTATTTGGCTGACCCCAGAGCAAAGTGGAAAGATTTCTTTAAGTATTATATATCCTCCTGCCTTGATTTAACGCCTGATGAGGCGTTACTATGTCAATTTTCTCGTCGTCAACTGTCATCCCTTCCGCCATATTACGAACTGCTATTCCGCACTTGGCGGATCCTATGCGGGGGTAAGGCTAATGGCGAGTTCTCTTTGTTGGCATCTTCTGCCAACCCATTACCTGCGCGCAACATGAGTTCGAGATCGGTCTCTAATCTGATCCGAACTAAAACATATAAAGAGCCGCATTGTATCAGTAAGTTTGAACCTGAGTACGGTCCTTTGCACTGGCCCCAAACTTGGGATCAGTTGCACGCTACATCTTTTGACCGTGTTGTCATTGATCTCAATTGGCAGCTCGCACACGGTGTTCTCTATACTGCTTCTAGGTTGGTTAGGCAATTTCACATGGCCAACGTGGACGTTAACTGCTTCTGCGGTACTACCAAGGGCTCTTTACAGCTCAACAGTGTGACCCTGCTGCGCAAGATGAGATGCTTGCCAAGGTTACTCGTTGCCTCTCTGACGCCGAAAGCAAATCGTGTGATGGTTACCTTACCGTCGCCGAATGCTTTGCGGCTTTGCAGGGTATGGCTCATGGGAAAACACCGGGCTCCGATGGTTTTCCCATGGAGTTTTATCTTTCTTTCTGGCCCACTCTCGGCGCTGATTTGGTACGCATCCTAAACGTTGCTTATGATTGCGGCCAACTCTCGACCTCTCAGCGTTGTGGCCTTATTATAGTACTATATAAGATGATCGTTTGGAGACGAAGAACTGGCGGCCAATCAGTCTCCTAAACGTTGATTATAAGATCGCCACCAGAGCTATCTCCGGTCGGCTTTTGAATGTCATGAATGTTGTTGTGGGCCCGGATCAAACGTGCAGTGTTCTGGGTCGCACCATCTCTGAAAATCTCGTCTTCGTGCGGGATCTGATTGAGTATGCGGAAAGAGCGGATCTTCCAATCGCTCTTCTTTCTTTAGATCAGGAGAAAGCTTTTGATCGTGTTGATTGGGACTTTCTCCAACGCATCCTCGCCACATTCAATTTCGGTGCTGGTTTCCGGAATTGGATTAAACTATTTTATACTGAAGTCGAGTCTGCCGTTGTTATAAACGGTTGGACGTCTTATTTTACGAACTGCTATTCCGCACTTCATATTACGAACTGCTATTCCGCACTTGGCGGATCCTATGCGGGGGTAAGGCTAATGGCGAGTTCTCTTTGTTGGCATCTTCTGCCAACCCATTACCTGCGCGCAACATGAGTTCGAGATCGGTCTCTAATCTGATCCGAACTAAAACATATAAAGAGCCGCATTGTATCAGTAAGTTTGAACCTGAGTACGGTCCTTTGCACTGGCCCCAAACTTGGGATCAGTTGCACGCTACATCTTTTGACCGTGTTGTCATTGATCTCAATTGGCAGCTCGCACACGGTGTTCTCTATACTGCTTCGAGGTTGGTTAGGCAATTTCACATGGCCAACGTGGACGTTAACTGCTTCTGCGGTGAAGCGGAGGAAACGTTGGAACATCTTTTCTACCATTGTGATTTTGCTCGGTTGATGTACGGTTGGGTGTACGTCAATCTTCTTTTGGTTGATCCTTCTGCCGGTCCCTTTGTTGTCGAGGTCTTTGGGTTTTCGGAGGAGCGGCGTCGCAACATCCCCATTCTTATCATCTGGATGTTACATGTTGTAAAGCATGTGATATGGGTTGCTCGTTGCGATTTCCGTTTCCGAGCAAAGGTGCCGGTGGGGTCGGAGTGTTTGAAGAAGGCCATCGCCAAAATCAAATTTGTGCTTTGCCTTACGGCCCGCAAGTGTAGATCGCCTGCTCAGTTTCGATCTTTTGAGCGCGATTGGCTTGCACGGGGCATCTTGGGACACTTCGAGGGTGAGGAGCTGGTCTTTTCTTTTTAACTTAGTTTAATTACTTTTGTTTTACACATTAGGTTTTTACTGGTACTTCGACATCTCCTTGGAAATAGTACTGAATGACAATAAAGGGTAGAACGTTGCCCTGGTGATCGCGAACAGTGGCTATCATTTTTCGAAACTCTGGGGTATTGGCGGGACGAAAATAATTTCGACAAAGCATGTAAACATCTCCAGGCAAATCCTGAACATTTTCTGATTCAACTTTATACTCTTCCACCAACATCATATCTGTGTCGTCGCAAATTTCAATCGAGTACATCCTTCTTGGCTTGGTAGGGCCTTTCCCAAACGGGCGGACGTCGGTTTGTTTACATTTTAAGCATGCTATATTTTAAAAATATGATGTGCTCTGGTTCGGTCTGCTTTAAATGAGTATAGATTAGAGTTTCTGATGTAGAAGATGTCAAAACAACGCGAAATTTGGGTATTGTTTACATCAGAGGACCTCACATTACACATGCGCAGAACCAAGCCTGGAAATAAGCGTCCGGTCACGGTCATTGACCGGCACAAATACGCTATTTTTACTGTTTTGACAGGCAGAAATTTGATTGTGTCTGTCACTTTGTCCGGCGCTAATTTCATAAAAGAACATTCTGTCAAAACTCAACAAATTCTGTATCATTCGTCAAAAAATAAAATAATGTTCCTGCGGAAAGTCTCCATGATTTTTGCTTTTACTGGCTTAAATGATGCTTTATATACGCGACGCTTGCAACGACCGACAACGCCATGTTTGTTTTATTGTTCAGTGTTTCCATTATGTAAAACTTTTTTTCGCCTACTGATACTGATAATGAAATTTTTTGATCAAATTTTATTCCAAGTGGAAACGCTACTTGGAAGTTTGGCGGGAAACTCCCAAACAAGCGTGTTTTATTTTCGTGACTCGGTGACTGAAAATGTCAAAAAAAATCACTAATTTTTTTGCCAGTACATCCAAGGAAACAACTTCAGCAGAAGCTGACAACACGAAGGTTTCCCAGAAAAAAACTCCTGAAAGAACGTTAAAAACGATTACATTAAAAAAGTGGATTAGCGAAGATTTGGCTGCATCCAACGCTTTTTTGTGGCTAAAGCATGAAGAAAATAAGAATGGCCAAGTCAAACTTATGAAATGTATGGTGTGCACAAGGTTTGAAGACAGAATAAAGCACAACCGGGATTTTTGTAATGCGTGGATACAAGGGACATGTAATCTTCGTTTATCGAACGCAAAAGATCACGCTGCAACAAAGTGTCATCAGCATGCGTACGATCTCTATGTTAAGGATTTAAAAGGCGAACTAGGTAGCAATATGGAAAATCCTATGAGACCCCCACCCAGTCAACGTACTTTGGAAGATGGGTTCTCAAGGTTAAGTGAAACCCAGCTAAAACAAACTATCAAGAAGTGTGACATTGCCTATTTTGTTGCTAAAAAAGAGTTGCCATTTGCCGTCTATGAAGATTTAATTGCCCTGGAAAAACGCCATGGTGTTGACTTAGGTGATGTTTATAATAACCGAAAACAATGTGCTGAGTTTGTTGATGTTAATGCCCAATTTATTGCTCAACAGTTGAATGAAGATTTGACCAAAGCAAAATTCTATAGTGTCTTAACAGACGGTAGTACGGACAAGTCAGTAACTGAGAAAGAAGTTGTTTATGTTCTGTATTTTGATCCCCACTCTAAGTCAAATCCAGACGAAGTTGAAGTCAAATTATCGTTTTTATGTTTGAAAGACGTAAAGAAGGCAGATGCTGAAGGTATTACGAATGCAATTGAAGAAAGCTTCAAGTCACTGGGGACCTTGCCAAATGACTTGTATTCCAAATTAGTAGGTTTTGGCGCTGACGGTGCATCCGTAAATAGCGGCAACAAGAATGGAGTGAGAGCACTTCTGGAGAAAAATGCTCCATGGCTAGTGTACACGTGGTGTGTTGCACATAAACTGGAACTAGCTCTTAAAGACGCACTAAATGGTACCATATTTGACAGTGTTGATGATATGCTAACGAAGCTATATTCTCTGTATCATAAATCCCCCAAAAAAATGCACGAACTGAAACAACTTCATGATTTACTTGACTTTGAATTTGAAGAGGGCGCTGTGAAACCAAAACGTGCTTCTGGAACACGATGGATAGATTTCAAGCTATCTGCACTGCGAATTGTTTTAGACAAATATGGTGTCTACATACAACATTTAGAAAATTTAAGTAGCGATAAAGAAGTCACAGATCGTCAAAAAATCAAGGGGTATTTACGTAAATGGAAATCGAGTCGCATGCTGTTAAATATTGCATTGTTTATCGACGTTCTTAATCCTGCTGCAATTTTGTCTAAAGCATTCCAAGATAACGTAATTGATAGTGTTGGAACTATACATAACCTTAAGCGATCCAAGCAATCCCTTGACCAGTTGATGTCTAAATCATTTGAAGACCTTCCATCTGTCAAGCATGTTTTCAACAAACTGGTGACTACAGAAACCACACGTATTTATCAAGGAATTGAATTTCCAGTCCAGAGTTTCGAGAAAGCCGTGGCTGATGTTAAAGCTTCAAAAAACACTGTCATAGAATCCATTCATTCTACCCTAGATGCCAGATTGGAAGGTGCCAGTACCATTGAATTAGAGTCTGTGGCGAAAATCTTAAACACGGAGCACTGGAAATCACTAGTAGAAGAAGGTGGAATTGAGTTTGCAGATAAGATGGTTACTGATCTTTTGGAGAAGTTTCATCCGATTTTGTTAAAGCAAGGTCTCTGTCCGAGCACCTGTGATCTAGAGATCCTTGAAGAGTGGCACGATATGCTAAGTCACGCAATAAACTTTCTTCAGTCAGAGAAAGCCAAGTTAGCCAACTACAAGAAGACGTGGAGGCTTTTGTTTGACTCCTCGTATTCCACCAAATGGAAGAACATTTTGCTTTTGATCCAACTACTGTTTTCTGTGCCAATCTGCAATGCAAAATTAGAACGCCTGTTTTCTAAACTCAAGAGAACGAAGAATGATGAAAGATGTTCTATAGGCGAGGACAGGCTAACGAATGCTCTCAGAATTGTAGAGGAAGGTCCCCCTTGATTCCTTTGATTCTGCTCCTGTTGTTCAGATGTGGCTAAACCAGAAAGTTAGGCGGCCGAATCAGAAGAGAAGAAAAAAATATAAATCGAGAAATAAGAAAGTTAAATATTATCATGCGTCTGAAAACGATGCCAATTTGATTGCTTCTGTTGATAATGTCGATGACGTCATTGATGCCACACCATTACCACCAGCGCCAGAATCTGACAATGATGGTACTGATTCATCTGGTTCTGGCCATGCTGCATCTCAATATTTCAGTGACACCGACAGTGAAGCCAGTGATTTTGCAGGTTTTTTGCCAGAGGACTTTTAGTATATATCTAGTTATTTACATAAAGAAATAAAGTATGTTTGGACCTTAGTATTATGTCAATGTAAAGTAACAACATTCGGTAAGGACTGAAGGACATTCACATTATGGAAATTCTGATTTTGTACATACTTGTTTAGTTGTTTTGTATATACCGGCAGGTGTATATATGTATTTAAAACTATTTAATGGTTTTAACCTTGTTTGTTTTGTATCCTATGTTTTTGACAGAAAAGTAGCATGACCAGTACATTTTGTTTTATGGCAGACACAAATTCATTGGTACTGGTCATTTTGACAGGCAGGTCCCTAAAAATTATTTCCAGGCCTGCGCAGAACGGACTTGACCGCATCTTTAATAGTGTGAGTCATGCACCTACTTGAAGTAAATGCAAATGAAAAACTGTAACATTTTAACAGGCCTTAAAATATCGGTCGGTCACGGACATTGTCCGATGCGTTCACGAAATTGTCCAATGTAGAGAGAAAAGCACCAGACCAAAGGAAAATTGAGGTTTATTGTTTGTCCACCCATTTTTGATATTTTAACTTTAACTTTGTCTGACGCAAATTTCCCCCGTAAATGTTTTTCAGCGCAGTTACATTGCCCTATTATTATTATTATTATTATTATTATTGTCTTTATTAGGGTCCACTAAAGTATATTTACAAAGAGTTATATAATTAAATATACTTAAACAGGTAAAACAAAGACCCTAAATGGGCGAGGCGCAAACGGGACTGTAAGAACCATGCAAGGCGCCTGCCCAAACTTAGTGAAAAATTACTGTGTTAATAAATCGTATAATGTGTTAGTAACAGTAATTACTGTGTTAGTAACAGTATAATGCTGTATTATGCCTATATCAAATTATGTTACTGTGGTATTACAATGCTACACATTAATTAATATACATCAATTAATGTTAATAACTAGTTAGGTCCTGTGGCAAGGACAGTCCCTACTCAAAGACCACGTACAAGACATGTCCACGTCATAAATAGAATTAACTAAGACTGAATATTTGCGCTTGAGATAAGATTTAAAAGTACTAGGACTAGAGAAACTGTCAAAAGAGACTTCTTGACATACAATGTTCCAGCTTTTGACAATACGATTGTAGTAGGAGGATTGGAAAGTGGTAGTTTTACACAGTGGGTTTTGGAGGATATACTCAGACGAACGGCTCAGTCGAGTACGACCATGGCTGACAAACGACACAAAGTTACTCAAGTTCACGTTTACAAAACCAAATAGAGCTTTGTAAAAGAACATTAAGTGTGATTATAAACATGCAGTAAGTTATTGGCAAGTTATTGGCATGCAGCTATTGGCAAGCAAGGTCCATATTGGATTGAGGTCAAAAGTATCAATGCATAGCTGCTCAATATTTACCATCGCTACGATTTTAAATGAATACATTTTCGCGCCAAGCTTAACATGAGACCATCCGCATCGGACATAATTTTAAAAATGTCAGAACCATTCTGAAAGACACCGGACATTTTGTGAGACGGATTGCTGACCGATATTTTGAAGCCTGTTAGCATTTTATTTCCTGAAGAAAAATTTTTATTGGTCAAAATACTGGGGGCTCACATCCTCCCTGGGAAATTTCGTTAAACATATGGTATTTTGTAAATAGCACTGGATCGAAGGTGAGAGATAACACTGTTAGACAGTTTTCACAAGAAATTGAGTCTGGCCAACATCTGGAAAACGATTTGGCAGGACTTTTATCAAGATAAAAGTTTACCAATTTGGCATTTCCTAAATCTGCCTGACTACCATTTCAGTTGATGAACATCATCACATAATACACCCTTTTGATAATTATGTCATAAATACTTTTTTGGCCTGGGAGCCTCGCTCTCGTGAATTGTGAGTCAATCACCTTACGTCTTTATTAACGAGAGCGAGGCTCCCAGTCCAAAAAGTATTTGTGGCGTAATTATCGAAAGGGGTGTATCGGAAACGGTCATATTTAAAACACTGTCATGTTCGCAAAATATTTTGAAATATAATTAGTAGAAAATACAATATGTTCTAAAAGAGTTATTAAAAATTTTGGTTCTATGCATAATGTATTTGAGTTATTTGGCTGACTTCTCACATCTTCTCAATGCAATACCTACTCTTTTGACTGAGACTGCTTGGAACTTTTTAATTTGTTCTACTTGTTCTTGTGACCTACAATTAGGCAAACACAGAATGATTAATTTCTCTGAGTCAAATTTTCAATTTTATAAAGTTAAAAATAATTTATTCAAAGAGTACAGAAAGAGAAAAACCTTTTCCTTTTCAAGCTTTTCAAAAACTTCTGCATCGCTTATCTGTATAAAAATTCAAACATACTTCTATTAAATTTAATTTTCAAGATGCCTACCGAGGGAAAAACCATTGGCATTGTACAAAATTTTACTTTGGCAAGTGGAAAAAACATAAGTTGAAAATCGCCCCCCCCCTTTTAAGATTGAAGGAAAACCTTTGAAACCTTCCTCTCCTCCAAAAGCTAGAAATTCAGTTTTCCATACAACATATTCCCATATAAGCATTAACATTTCTATTACTGAACATTTTTATATTAAGTATTTTTGTATGTTTCTAGGTTCTTCACACATGATTACATGAAGTTTTTCATGATTTGAAGCAATAAATATGGTTGTCATGGTCACAGAAGAGGTATAGTATAACCAGAAGGACCACTCAAGTTGGAACCTTTGATGTTTTTGTCACTGAAAACATTTTATTTGCTCACGCCATATTCGTCATCGGTCATCCTGGCTAGTATACAACCGGAAATTTTTATCAGGGTTTAATAAGTACAAATTGCCGGTTGTAATAGCCAGGATGACGAATACATGGCGTGAATATGACGATTTGCATTGAAAAACAGACAACTTTTTGCTTGACTTGTCCTTCTGGTTATACTATGCCTATTCTGTGTCATGGTAACATATTTCATTTTAAATTTTTAATTGAAAAGTACATTCACATTTTAATAAAAACTTAGTCATTGTATGAGGCTACCCTCTTTCAAATAATATAACCTCTTATATGTGAAAGTAAACTTTCATTCCCTAACCTCACCATAAATAATACCCACTTCTTAAAAACTTAGGTCACATACTCACATTTGGCAGGGGTGTACACAGGCGGCCCAATCTTGGGTAGAGTTGTATTTATAGTATACTATATAAAGATTGTATTATGGTAAAAATATATATTTTAAATAAAATTTACTTGCCTAATTTGTTGTTTGTGTTCTCCTTTTATCCCTACTTTGTTGAGCTATGAATTCATCGAAAGTTTTTGCTTGATGCTTGCGTTGAGATTTGCAGGGGGGTGCGACGACAACATCTTGATATGTAGTCTTTTTGAATATCAGATTTTGAAAAATGTAAACAATTGCAAGTGCGGTCGTGATTGGCTGGCTCTAACCGGAAATATCTGTTCGGTATTTTGCATGCTGTGCGCTGATTGGCATAGCACCCCCCTGCAAATCTCAATGGTAGAGGTGGCCGATGTGTCCATTTTCGGTCGTTGTCAGTTCAACACAGTGGGGATTTTTATTTCTATTGATCAAAAATTGGTTTAAAAATTGCCCGAGATGTTAAAGTATCGTTATATATGAAAAGATCGGTGTTTGTTCTACATGCTGGCAAATTTTCTTGTAGAATAAAGCAATTTAAGAGGGATCATATTCGTATTGGCATGTTTGTCTCGACAGATCCGGGCCTGCGAATAATTAGCCTTTAACTCCTAGTAAGTATTCGGCGTCGACCGCAGGCATCATGCAAAAACTTTCAATGAATTCATAGCTCAACAAAGTAGGGATAAAAGGAGAACACCAACAACAAGTTAGGCAAGTAAATTTTATTTAAAATATATATTTTCATCACATATTTTTACCATAATACAATCTTTATATAGTATACTATAAATACAACTCTACCCAAGATTGGGCCGCCTGTGGGGTGTAGTCCTAAAACTTTAACAAGAGGGGCTCACCAACAGCGTCCTGAAAATTTACCGGTTGTGGGGGGAGGTGCTGAAGTAATGATAAGCTTGAAAGTGCCATATTTTAAATTTTTAACAGTAGGTCTGTACAGTAAATATGTATTATATGTCAACCAAATATAATTACTGAAATCATTGCAAGGGCGTAGTACACTAGTTACAGGGGCAATTTTGAAATTTGGAGTCTCTAGATCGTCGGGAATGGCATTTTCAGAGTCTTCTGTACCTCTTTCATTTGGACCCATACTAGTCATAGCTCTCATGCTTCCTACTCCCCTGAATCATTGTTGGAAATGACTGAATATGTTTACATAAAACTATTGAGTATTGTAGACAAAGTGAATTGTGCTATTTTATAAACTAAAAATTATGCTCATTAATTACATTGTATTTATGGGTGGCTTTCTATACCTCATTGTGCTCTTTATGCATACAGGGTGTCTCAAAAAAACTGCAAACACTACAATTTGCATAACATCCACTGCACGATGATGAAAACGACACACATAGTCTACAATTCTCTTTTCATGTGTTAAATTTCCTCTTTTGGGATAATTTTCGCCGTAAATTTGAGATTTTTGTTATTTTTTATTATAATTTTCGTTTTGGTCGTTTCGTTTTGGCCGCTAGCGGATATGGACCCCCTTCCACGGATATGGACCCCCTTCCACGGAAATGGTCCCCCCTATGAAATCATAGGCAGACAAAAACTTTGTACACAATAAGTATATTATTGTTTACAAAGTTCTCGCGCAAAAGTCTACAAGTATTTTTGAGCTGCATATGATTTGGTTTTAGAATAATTGTCTGAATATTTTTCTTCGGTTAAAGTTTTTGCCATGTTGGCATAAAAATTAAATATCTGACGTTTTGATTAAAAACGGCAACAAACATTTACGAAAGTTAAGTAGTAAATTTGAAATTAAGACCACGTTAGAAAATATACTGCTGTATCACCGCAAAATAACAACTACAATGAGTTGGTTCGAATCCAATGGTTGCGCGTATTTATAGGATTGTATTCTGATCACCATTTTTATCTTATGAGTCGTCACCTATTGTTTATGGGATTTCATTCCAAATCATTTAAGTTATCTAAATTGAAAGTTAAAATTTACTTAACTGTAGGCATGGTATTTAATGCGGAAACAGACACAAATAACAGATTAGTAATCGTTTCCAGGACCGAAGCAGAATTAAGAGAAATTTTTCTGTCTACCACTAGTGAAAGCGCATGGAAATTAAATTTACGGGAAAATGGAACCGAAAAAATCAATCAATTGACAATTGTCAACAGCGTAATTGCTGGCACATGGCCTATTTCTAGATAAGTATTAGCTGGTATTTCTTTGGTTGCGTACTTACGTTCAAAACGTCAGTTTAATTGAAATGATAAGTTTATTTAAATTCTGTTAACATTTACAACTTTGTATTTCCCACTGCTGAGACATAACATTTAAATGGGAACTGTACTATGTATAGTTCTGATTGCAATAAAATCTACTTCTCCTAGTTAAAATATAGTTCCTGCAGTCCAAAACCGCGAGAAAATTTACAGGAACATTTTAATCCCAAAAATCTTCGTACACTTTTTCTCTGTTATATGTAAAGATTATTCAAAACGTTTTCATTCGATATTTAATATGCCATACGATAGATTCGCGAGGGGGGTCCAAATCCGCAAGAGGGGACCATATCTGCTAGCTGATATTGGCCCCCATAGGACCATATCCGCTAGCAGATTTTGAGGGGGGGCCAATTTTGAGGGGGGGCCAAATCCGCTGTGACACCGGCTTAACCCATGGGCTTTTTATCAAGTATTGAGTATTGGTAAATTTAAAGTAGGTTCAAATCGCAATTTAACAATGAAATTTGGTGGTTAAAACATTAACGAAACAGTTTAATTCCCAAAGGTAGAAAAATGTGATTTCTACCACTTTTGTATGAGATCCTATTGGGCTGTTATTGATCGCAGTGATACAATAAAGGTTTCATTTAAAAGTTAAAAGCCTGATCAATATTAGTGCGAAAAAGTACATCTATAAATTAAATATTATGCATGCAATAGCATGCCAAAGTTTGATTACCTTTTTTATACACCCTGTATAGCAAATCTTAAACAGAATCTTATGAGTGAAATACTAACATTCATAGAACAAGTTCTGGATAAAAACAAAAACAGAAACGACATGTAGTCATGACGTTCAAACATGCTGGTTCGGCTCCTTGTTTGACCATTCTTACTTTATAGGGCTGTGATCTGTTAGGATGAAATCTTGGAATGATCCCTGCAAGTATTTTTTTGTTGTATCCGACAAATAATATATAGCTATTAAAAACAATATACTTTTATGTAATTACCTTATATATAATGCACAGTTATTTCAACGTAGTCTTGCTCTTGACTGTAAGGCTGCACTAGGAAATAGCACTGTGTCAATGGGTTAACCACAGTCTTGTGCATGCCTATTTATCTAGAAGTTATGACTAAAGTAATATTTACCAAAATGTATTTTGCTGACTAATAAACAAGATAGTTAGAATAAGGCTCAAGTATTTTATAACCACCTTCTCCATAATCACATAAAAAAAAACACACCTACACTTGACTAAATCTATCTAGAAAAGATGGATGACAAAGGAAATAGAGGCCTGTGTAAAATAAAATAATGATAATAAATAAATAAGAACAAATAACTATAGCATTCAAGATCGAAATCAAGGTAGAAGTTATTAGTATAATAATGGTGGCCCATTGTTCCCAAAGTAAAATCAACTGAAACATGAAATAAAAATACAAGGTTATTTGACAACGTTATTTTGGTTTTATATTTTAGTCGTAGCTTGTATTACCTCCAGTGAGAGAACCATCTATAAGCAGCAATAAGACAATATAGAGTAAAAATACTCTACAAGTATAGTATATTATGGCTAGAATTCGAAACTCTGAATGGGAAGACGACTTTGACTTAAAGGACACTCTAGAAAAGTATGTTTTGAAAAATCTTAAACGTGAGGAAATTTTGGATTTTGTGAAATGGTGATTACCCCACAACAGCTTGTTTATATAGATAGATAGATAATCCATTTAATGAAATCATCCTGCAGCCATAGAGCTGAATTACATGATTTATATACAAAGCATTTTTACAACTATTTACAAAATTATTAAAGATTTTATAAAATTATCACTAAACTATTGGTACGTACGGTATTAAAATACCGACCATTTACAAATTTATTAGACTTGATATTATAAATGTATTTCTAAAATTCATTAATTATTCATACGCAAAATACAAATGAAACTCATGACCCGTAGCGGATCTATATATTTGATATAGACTTGCTCAAATTTTCTCCTTCAATTTTTACCGCGTAGATAACATCAATCTTCAAAATTCCAACGCCAGTGAGCGTACAAAAGAGTCATTTTAGAAGTCATATACAAACCTTACAGTTCGGCCTTTATCTGATCTAAAACACTCGGCTGCGCCTCAATGTTTTAAATCTGATAAAGACCTCTTGTGCGGTTTGTATATATTACCTCTAAATCTATTGGTATGGTATTTTGGAATGTTAAAAAGACTGATTCCTAAGATTATATTTAGATGTCACTTTAGGTGGCAGTAAATTACGAAGTTTAGGATCCTCATCGTTTAAAATTGAATAAAAAGTTTATTACATAGATCACCCCTTCGTGCATGTAAAGTCTTTGGGCCAAAAGCTTTACTAGAGCATCTTAATATCTTAAGTTGAGGGTAAATGATACGTAGTGCTCTCTTTTGTATCTTTTCAAATACATCTGACACAATATTGTAAAGCTAATAGTACAAAGCTGGACAAATATTGTGGTAGCTTATATGGAGGAAGGGATTTATTTCTTTGAGACCAGTCAACAATAGAATCTGTTACCTCTTGCATCTTTACCTTATGATGGTGATGACAAATGTTAACCCAGATGCATTGGAGCGGCGAAGACTAGATAAATGCGAACAACCATGAGGTCTAACAGGGACATTTACATCAATGGTATGTAGACCAAATACTATGCAATTATAAAAAGCATCCATTTGGTTATCAATAGGTATTTGTTGTTGTTAAAGCCTTCAACAAGGAAACAAACAAGATGTCAACAATTAACAATTGTTGACAACTTAGCAGTTTCACTTTTCAAAAATACCAATTTTCCACTTTTAAGGGCCCCAACCACACACACTCTGCAGATGGGCATGACAAGTTAATGGACTTTGTAAAAGATACCTTTCCCTTTGCAGTGTGCGGTTTGCAGGACGTCTTCAGTGCTCGCATTCTTTTTCTTAAAGTATGAGCAGTAGGAAAGTGCCGGTTCTAGCTCATTTTCTTAATTTTTCAAAAAAAATCATGCACATGAGCACACATTATGTCACAACTTCACCACATGACATCACAACTTCGTGGGAAATCCCTCACCCACAACTTTGTAACATGGCTCACACATTTAAAATATTTTTTGGATATTATTTTAAAATAATATTTCTGAGCCACTTTGCTTATGACATCACACATTTAAAATATTATTTGTCCCATTTTACCACAATTTTTTTTCCCATTAATACCTGAAACCCGGTGCTTCCCCCTCCATATGAGGGGATAAACTTTATAACCTCACATAAAAAAGAGGTAAAGTATGAATAAAGAGCCTATAAAGAAATAACAAACATCTCTGTACACGGTGGTCGGTTGCTATGCATTTTGCTCCCGGAAGCGCGTGCGCATATCAAGGAAGCGGTTGTCACCATGAGATATTTTAATAAGGCAAAAATAATGCAATATGGCGGAAGCTAGTGATATTTTATCTAAACTTGCTAGCATGAAATTGGGCTCATCTAGCCATGATACGGAGAGATCGGAGCATTTCTGGAATAGAGCTACCATAGAAATTAAGTTCAGTGTAGAGAAACTTTGGTTAGACGCAGTTTGGAAGTGCAAGGATAAGCCAAACTACGGTATGTGTGATCTCGATCCGATACTAGAAGAGCGCGCTTCAAACAAGTTTGAGCTTACTGGGCCTTTGATAGATGGTTTCCTTAATGAAATAGGCAAATCAATACAGGCAAAGCTCGGAAGATCCAGAAATCCTGGACTGATGCAACCTGTTAGATTGTTCGTGCCATATGGGATATTGCGCCACATTTACAACATTGCTGTTGGCTATGGCGGGAATCTAAAAAGCGACAAAGCGAACATGTCTGTGACAATAGAAACATTCGAATATGCATCGAAAGTGTTCTCTCTCTGGCGAGGTTCTCTGGGACGAACTTTTTGAAGAAAAGGCAGGAATATTTTAAAGTACTCCGGAAGGGCAGCAGTTGTTGTTGGGAAGTCTACTCCTTTGCTGTTCGAATACAATGTGAAACAACAGAAGCTTACCACTACATTTTATGTGCAGAGGTATGATAGAGAAGACTTTTCGTTGGACTTGCATCTGCAAACCCTTATCAACAAAATATAAATTGTTTAAAGCAATTGTAAATTATACAACATTTTTGGGAATTTCAATCAAAAGAACTGAATGTTGAAGGTAATCACCCTAAATATATAATACATGCATTTGTGTCTTGCTGTTAAAAACCGGCTGGTCTCTGTAGCTCTGTGGGTCGCGCTGCACCAGATTCACAGCGCGGTATGTTCGATTCTTGCCGAAGGACCTATAGTTGCATTTTTAAGCAAATGTTCATGGGCTAGGTTTGAATTTGTATTAATTTTTTGCTCAAAATTTTCATTCATATGAACCTTTAACATTCAGTTCTGTTGAGATCCAAGAGTGTAGAATAATTTAAGTTTGCCTGCATACAGGCATTACAATTACCATTTATATATATGAAAACCCTGGGAATACCAGCTTATATTGGGAGGAGGGGCTTTAAGTGGCATCTGGCTTTTGGCAAAGTAAAATACTAAAGTAGCACTTTGCAGCTTAATGGGTTGGTTAAGAAGAGACATTTCTCTCATTAATCCATACTTTGTTATTTTACTCTGTCTATCACCAGACAATTTTACTTGTCAAGGGAAGACCAATGTGCCTTAATGGGTTAATGAAAAGAGAAGCTAATGGGGGTATAGCCTGAAAGAAAAAATCTTGTAATTTACCTTACCACAACCCGCAGTACCTGCATCTATATATATATATTATATACATGAACTTGTGGTTAATGCTTGGCAACTGGACTCTGTAGCTCAGTGGTCAGAGCGCTGCGCCGGAATCGCAAGGCCGCAGGTTCAATTCCTGTTGGAGGACTTAGAATTGCATTTTTCGCAGCCATTCCCATTCAGGTCTAAAATATTTTATATATTATTTAACTCGAAATATCCATCCACTTAACCTTTCTACCTTAATTTCAATCGAGTGAGATGCAGAAAAAATCTCAATTTATAGTGTAGCAATACAGAGGGAAAATAATAAATTAGTGTTAGGTAAATGAGTATTAAGTAAAAACACTTGTGGACAAATGGTGTTTAACTCTTTCTGGTCGGTCGCATTTTAATTATGTTGTCGCAAGTTGTCACAAGAGCACTTTGAGTACGATCTCCTTTGCAAAATATTTACCCCCTGGCAATGAAATTAACACCATTGCAATCCTTACAAAATAAGCATTTTAACAGTGGGCTATTTTGCCGACTAAACATTACAGAATCAAAAATACTAAAAGTTTAATCCCAAACATACCTCCAGTCATACTCAGTTCAACTCAAACAATCTTTAATATCTTCTCATATGTTTATTATATTGACAGACTTCTAATGGTCGAAATTTAGCTTTTTATCTGTGTCTTTATTTGGTAAAACTTGGCTGCGATACGGCGAAAAGAAATATTTATTTTGAATTTATCGGGAATTTTCCAACATAGTTTGACTATATATGGTTTGCCCACGCGCTTCAGTCCCGACAAAAAGATCTTATATAGGGTATTGTACCCTGGGGAATTCATTCCGGCCACTTAAAAAACCATAGCAACAGTCTTTGTTTGTGTTTGGGCCTTTTCGGTTGTTTTGTCTGAAATTCCGGTTTGACCCACGCTACATTTCAAATTTCGCCGTAACTTTGTCAATTTTTATTGTGTTTCTTTGCAGGTTGGTCAGTATGTACAGTTTTTAATGCTCTATAAAACGGTGTATTAGCGAAGATCACACGGTTTTTAAAATAGAAGTTATAATCGACCAAAGGTACTGAATATATAATTAGTTTACGATAATAATAAATATCAGATTACAAAGGTGTTAAAACTCACGGAGATCTGTAAACAATGTTTAGCGATTTGTTTGGCATTGGCCAATAACAGGTGTGTTTGCTGAATCGATTGGTGATCGATTGGTGGTATTTTCGTCCGTTTTGGGTGAGGGGCGCCAAAGATACAAGCGCTCAAAGTCATCATGCATAGGCGGATGATATTCGACGCTACCGTTTAGAAAGAGTTAAACATTGTATTACACTATCATTATTTTCCTAGTGGATATTTACATGCAAAAAATATTGTTGGAGGAATTATATGAATATTATACAAAATTAATTGTGACTTATTTATAAGATCGCATCAGATCAGCATTCTCATTAACTATTAGCAGCTGGCTACTTTGAGTTTTGAGATGTACCCAGTACATTGTGGTGAAATGCTTTTATATATATGAACGAGAAGACACCTACTGTACTGTACATGTACTTCTACATCATAGTCTTCTACCCTACAATTTAATGAGAATGCTGTATATGATGTATACAGCTATTTCAATTAAGGTTGTCCCCGAGCAAAGCGGAAAAGTTGAATACGAGGGCGAAAGGCTTGCTGGGAATCGCCAAAAAAATGAATGGACCAAGAATTTGACAAACCTCAGTGGTTTCCTAAGAACAAAGTAGAAACTTATTAAATATTTTGTGGGCTGTTCTTTGTGGGTAATTCCTTTGAGACGTTTTTATGCATCAGTGGCTCAGAGCTGTGAATGAATCAAGGTGGCATTTATGGCTGACATACAATTTTGTGACGGAACAAGTTCGAGGCATTTTCCACTACGTTATAACGACAGGAGTCACAAATAATCATACGTTTTGCAGCAAGTTTAATTGCAAATTGGTATACAGGGTGTATAGAAAACAAACCTTTCGAAATTAACATATTCTTCTTAACCATAAGATTTTATACCCTTGGGAATTTAAAATGCCTTCTAATCGTATGAGTAGCATAAAGTCTTGTACTTAAGAACAATATGTTAATTTCTTAGGAATCCACTGAGGTTTGTCAAATTCTTGGTCCATTCATTTTTTGGCGATTCCCAGCAAGCCTTTCGCGCTTGTATTCGACTTTTCCGCTTTGCTCGGGGACAACCTTAATTGAAATAGCTGTATATATATACATATAGTAATTATGGGTTTTAGACAATAATATTGATAAACTATCAAGGTTTCTGTTGCACAGGAGATTTGGGTTTCACTCCAAGTTTGTATATATAGCTTATAAATGATACTTATGAAATATAATCACTTATATTTGGAATAATCTTAATATCAACGTTATTTTTCAAATTGGTACCATACAATGCAAGTTTATATTTTCAGCACAAAGAAAACTCTCAGGCAAAGGGCTGTTGCCCAAACATTACTATATTAGATTTCTATATTCTACAATTTCAACAATTTACCAACCTTTCTATATTTATGGATTTTCCTACACTGCCAAGGAAACACATTAATATATTTCACTATCTGCATTTAAGGAAGCCACACTCAATAGTGATTGAATACCAGTGACAATGACAATACATATTCAAACGAAGCATTTTGTAGCCTTACTATTTTTTCAACATTTAGCATTCAGTAATATACTATCAACAAATTGCATGTAAGTTTGGCAAATACTTGTTTCCATCTATCATACTGATGTGACGTCATTTTGGTATTCACTTTTTTATTTCTTTTTGTGTTGTAATTTCTTTCAGATTTAGTTTACAATTTGTTTCCTGCTAAGACTGAAGGTTAATTTTCAAGATCTGTATTTCAATTTTCTACTTAAAATGTTGTCAAGTCAGTTTGTCAGATGGTAACAAGTGCTCACTGATTGCTCAATTCTTAGGAATTTTGAAGGAAAATCAAGGAACTTTCAATGTGTACATTTTTGTGTACTCAAAAATTTGAAAATGTTTATATTAAAATCTCCTTCGATGGATAAAGACCTACAATTTCTATAAATATCCAGGAACACTGCTTATAAGTCTCCAGACAATGCACCTTCAAGGCGTCTTATAAGAATATCCTTCTTGCCAGAAGTGGAAAGACCTTTTAACCCTCAAGTGGTTTTTAAGTTGTTCGACTGTCAAAGATTTAAAAGACATCGAGTTGCCCAATGACTTAGCTGCAGATTGGGACATATTGGTATGCACAGTATTGATATGTACTTTCAACCCTGCTGTATCTGGAAGTCGTTTGCAGCATGCAGGCCCGTAGCTGGGGGGTGGCCTGGGGGGGGCAAGGCCCCCCCAACCGGAAAATTGTGCCCCCCCTGTGCCCCCCCTAGCACGAATAACAGTAACGTAATTTTTCATTTGAAAAAATGAATTTGTTATATATTTCATTTGAAAAAGTTCATTTGTTATATATATAAACTTTAAAGTATTAAGTAATACAGTATACAGTACGAACGCAATAGTCTGTGTTTTCCGGAAAAATTCCCCCCCCCAGAAAAAAAGGGGGGCCAGCTATGGGCCTGATGCATGACAAACAATTCGGAAATTTCCATAAATCATTGGAAACATCACGGAATTTCACGAAATTTTACGGAATTTAGTATTCGATAAGGACATATTATGTTTTTGTGGAAACACTGCATTTTCTATGCAATTTGAATTTTTGCAATGTAAATTATGAAGAAAACATTATTGGATTATTTTTCAAAAAAACCAAAGGAGCCTTGCAACGAAAATGAAAGTGATTCGCAAGGGAACGGGCATTCACCCGTGGAAAGTCAAGAGAGTATATACAGAATGTCGATATCAATTTCTGATGAAATTGAAACATGTATCGACCTCGAAGAACGTTCGCATATATCCCCGACAACTGACGTTCATGATGAGCGAAGAAGCGTAGCAAGTCTGTTTGGTGCTCCTTCAAATCCAAGTACAGAAAGGACAAGCATTTTCGGAGCGGCGATTGGTACGACAGACGATGAAAGCAGGCTGTTTCTCACTGATTTGGATTCACATGTTGAGCAACATGGGCAAGATGAACTGTTTAAAAACGATCCATCAAAACC
Source organism: Trachythela sp. YZ-2020 (assembly GCA_016169945.1). NCBI lineage: Eukaryota > Metazoa > Cnidaria > Anthozoa > Malacalcyonacea > Clavulariidae > Trachythela > Trachythela sp. YZ-2020. The sequence continues at coordinate 3,460,633 of JADLSH010000214.1, forward strand.
TTCTTTTTTCGAAAATAAGGAAGCTCCATGTCAACCCAACTTGAAAGTATATCCAGTAACGCGATTTGGAAGTAAATTAAGATGCTTCAAATCAAGCTGGTACCGTGAATATAAATGGTTGGAATATAACGAAGAGTTGGACGCTTGTTTCTGTTTTCCTTGTAGACTGTTTTTACCAAATCTGACGGAGACGAGTCAGACAACATTCACTAAAACTGGTTTTCGTGTTTGGAAACACGCCAAGGAGAAGGGAAAGGGCTTTCACAAACATCAATCTTCGAGTGATCATTTGAAAGCAATGGAGTTTTATGAAGAAAGGAAAATACGAAATTTACGCGGCTGCACAGTTTTAGCATCTCTCGTGTCACTTAATGCTGATCATAAGCAGTGGTTGTTTGCTGTTTTCAACGTATCAAGATACTTATGTGCAAATTCCCTCCCATTTCGTGGCACGAATGAATTTCATATTGACGCAGGAGATGGTTTGTTTTTAAGGGCTTTTTCTCAACTTTTGTTCCCATTGGAAGAAAAATGGAAGAAAATCCACAAAAATCTTCCAAGAAACGCTAAGTACACTTCTCCTGATATACAGAACGAAGTGATAAAAGTATTAACTTCCTTAGTGAAGAATAAAATTGCTGAGGACGTACGTAAAGCGGAATTGTTTACCATTATGGCAGATGGTACTACTGATAAAACAGAAAGGAAATCCAAGGCCTTGTTTGCCGCTATTTATCTTCCGAAGGGAAAGTAGAGGAGCATTGTCTTAACGTGAAGGGAATCGACGATCGCTCCGCTAAAGGTATTTTCAATTTTATCAAAGAAACCTTAGCAGAATTTGAAATCTCAATTGACGGTCTTGTATCGCAGTCTTTTGATGGCGCTAGCATAATGTCTGGGGAATATAACGGACTGCAAAAGCTTGTTAGTGATTTCTGTGATCGGTACATTTTATATGTACACTGCTTTCTCCACAAAATCCATCTTGTTGTGACATTCGCTATGGAAAATCTTGACGAAATAAAGGGATATTATGGCATAATAACGGCGCTGTACAATTTCTGAAGGTGTTGAAACCAATTGATGTTATGGTCAAACAATTGCAATCCGTCAATGAAAACATCATTTCAGCATTAGAGGTAGTCGACAGTGTCAAAGAAGATATCAAATCGGAACGCGAAACTGTCACGAACGAGAAGACTAAGAAGATGGTCGATGATTTTTGGGAAGGTCACGACAACCAATGGAGAGCAAAGTAGACCCAGAAGAAACACTGCAATTCCCTCTCGTTTTAACGATTTTCTAGTTACTGAAAGTCTGCCAAGTGAGAACAACAGACGTCCAAACAAACATTCAAATTTTTATAGAATGCTTAGATTTACTGGATGCTGAATTCATCCGACGATTTTCCACCGAAAACATTGCACTGTGGGAAGCTATGTCCGCGTTATCACCGTCGTCTGATGTGTATCTTGAATATGACATTCTCAAGCCCTTATTTGAGTATGCTACTAAGATTCCTGTGCTGAGAGATTTCTATTTAAAAGAAAAACTTCCTCTTTCTTTTTCTTCAATTGAAGTATTCAATTCACTTAGTAGTATTATGTATTGGGTACCACTTTTTTTTTGGGGGGTGTGAATATTTTTTTGAGAACACCTAATAATCTATAGTAATTATTGCGAAATAATTATTGAAAAAAGAGCAGAATCATCAAAAAAAGGCCTCCACGGACGGGGGGTGCTGAAATCAAATTAGCATTCAAAATGGCTGCCAAAATTGGGTGAACGGTCTCGTCGGTGCTTTGTTGGCATTTGTATTACGGTTGTGACGTAGGCGGTAATTGGATCCGTGCGCGTGGATACACACGAAGGAGTCGAACGTTCGCGCGAGCACGCCGGTGTGTGTGTAGTCGGGTGTGCGCGGGTGCGCGGGACGCGCAAAAAATTGGGTTGTCAAGAATAATATTCACGCTACTGTTGTGATAAAGCGTGCACCATGCGTATGAAAAATCATTACACAAAAAGGAATCTAACCTTTTCTTAAAGCGCGACAGCGTGTGTATTATGGAGGGTTTTTTAAGAACCCTTTTAAAAAATTACGTTTGAACTTTAATACGATGCAACTACCATTACATATGACTGTAAAAAATAAATGATACGTACGTCGTACATGTGTTTATATAGACGTAGGAATTAAAAAATCATTACACAAAAAGAAATCCGTAGGAATTAAAAAATCATTACACAAAAAGAAATCCGTAGGAATTAAAAAATCATTACACAAAAAGGAATCCGTAGGAATTAAAAAATCATTACACAAAAAGGAATCTAACCTTTTCTTAAAGCGCGACAGCGTGTGTGTATTGTATGAAGGGTTTTTTAAGAACCCTATTTTAAAAATTATGTATGAAACACCGACGCAGCTACCATAATTTGCTTGACTGTTAACTATATGTGCACATGTGTATGTGTTATATATATAAGCAAAGTTCTATAAGAGTATAAATACATCGAACCAAAAACTCTGAAAGAATTGAAGGCGGAGGACCGTCCCTGTACGACGGTTCAAAAAATTGGAAAAAAACCCTCCTACATGCGGATATGAACATGAAGAAAGCGTACAGCATTTGTGAGAAAAATCCAACGCAGTTATGCGACGAAGAATGGAGTTATATTGAAGAAAATAAAAACGATATATTAAATAGTATAACACATATAATAGACATAGACGGTTGGATTGTTGATAGAGATACTAATTTATACGGTGAAGTTAGTATTTATGATGTAAATAATATGAACAATGTACATGTTTTCTTATACCATCCTGAAATAAAAATAACTAAAAAAATCTGGAGAACGATTACTTATGTTACGAGAAATATACACGGTTTAGCGTTTTCTAAAAAACCTCGTTTTAAAAACGATCTTACATATAACGATTTTATAACGTATATGGATGTGCGCGGTGTTTACGCGTATAAAGGTGGTAATATAGAGAAAAAATTATGTAAAAAATATAATATAAAATGTGTTAATTTAGAGATATTCGGATGTGAAAAATACGAGATATTATTAGATAAATATTATTTAAATACAAAAAAATGTGGACGACATTTATTATATAAGGGAGACATAAACCGTATACATTGTTCTATGTACGAAGTATACGTATTTGCTATGTTTGTATATAAACTTTTAGAAAAACAAAATGAATACGATAGCGTGTACGACATGTATATATAGGAATGTAAAAAAATAAAAATGAAAGTTATCGAAGCGTTTTGTGCGTTATTATGCAATTATAGATACGATTCTGTTCTATGGACTTTATATTATGTATGCAGATGGTTGTACGAGTTAAAACCAGATTTAAAAGAACATAAAGGAAGAAAAAGAAAAAGAATCTATCCGTATTACAAATATATTAACGATTTTGAAAAAGAAGCAGATTTATATCAGAGACAGTTGGCTATTGTGAGGGAAGATGCTGTCTATATATATATTGAAAAAAATCGTTTCTATATAATTCCTAAAGAGTGGGCGTCCTACATATACGCAACAGGCGTAGAAAACGAAGATGAAAAAAGATACGATACGCCCATAGAGAACGTAAAGAATAGAAAGAATAAAATGTGGAAAAAACCTGTAAAATTTTGTCTACATTATGAGCGTATACTCTCAAGATACAATTTTTATGAAGAGTACACTTTATCAAGATCTGTTTATCAATCCATAGTGTTTCCAGAATATATAAAAATTAATCCTTACATATATAGAATAGGCGTTGAAAAATATGGAAAGGATTGGGTATATAGGTATGCGTATTTTATACGTATTTTTTCCTCGTGGGAGTATATATTACAATTAATTGTGGGTATGGATATAGACAAGTTACTGAGTCTTTTTACATTAGCGCCTATATATTATCATTGTTTAAACCATATAGTGTTGTGTATTAGTTGCGATAAATACTTAAACCGTTATCTAAAACATTTGCACAGCGCTGTGAACGCTATGAACGACGTACGCTTAAACATATACACGATGAATTATAGACAGATTGTGGGTGCTTACAATAACGAGCTAAAAATTAATAGCGAACATTTTTATCATCGAACCATGTTTTTAGACAAATGCTTATGTAAAAATAGCGACTATACTATGATATATGCTAAAAAAGATGTATATTTTTATAGTGGTGACGATACGAGTATTTATTATAGTAAAGACTATATAAGTAAAAGAACATATATGTATAGCATTACTTTTTAAAAAATGTCAGGTAAAACATTTTATTTTGTCACCACGTATGCTGACGAGTGTTATAATTTTTTTAATAATTACGAATGGTTAGAATTGGAGAAAAAGGAAAACGGTAATAAAATAAAATTTTATTATGTTCAAAAAGTAAACAACGATTTGGTCGAAGGAATAATACAGTTTGAAAAGAGAGCGACCATTAATAAAGCAAGATATTATTTTTTAACTAAAAAAATGGTGAATATTTTACCGCAAGGTGTAAAAACAAACATCGGCTTTATTCTCACAAGCATGTGGTTGAATAAACAAAACTATAATATTACAAATATTTGCGAGCACGGTGTTTTATCGTTAGGCGGGGGGTATAGGGATTATAAGACAATATTAAAAAATGTTTTTTTATCGTATAATAAAATAAAAGCAGGTGTTGAGCCAGAATATTGTTACGATAAAATATCTCTTAAAATTTTACAATCGTTAAAACAAATTGAAAAAACGCTACATGAAGGAGTATAAAATACCTGTGCATCGGTATGTTATGACGGGTTATTTAGTGCATAAAATGTTCGAAAGCTATCATGAAAACGTATACGATAGAATATTGTATAAGGCGTTGTATAATGATAAATCAATTAACGAGTTTACTGAAATTTTTTTTTTAAACACGTTCTCCACTGTACAATGTCTTTATCGTTTGGACAGTATTAAAAAAGAAAAAGAAAAAATTTCGTTAACGATAAGGTATGATAATTTTATAACTGGCGAAAAATATCTTATCACAGTGTTATTTAGTTATTTTCGTCAAAAATGTGCCGAATTGTTTACAGAAATAAAACGAAAACCGTTTGTAGAGATAGTCGATATTCATAGTATTTCTAATAGAACATCGCATGCTAATAAAAAAATAATAAAATATTTTTTTGACGAGTTTTTTCAAACATTATCCTCTTACGATATGAACGCGAAAGAAGATCTACTAAAAATAATTCGATTTTATTTACGTAATAAAAATATATACGTTTCTTATGATTTAGTTTATTATTGGCTTCTATTCAACACCGTATTAAACAGCGTACTAAAATGTCCGTGCGGTTTATGAAATTTAGAATTATGTATGTGTAACGATGAAGACCGTTTCGACAATGAAATATACAATATGTTTTTTGATAAAAATTTTATATAAAATGGAAAAAACTATAGCTCTTTATTCATACGTGTGTTTGACTATCTAACAACGAACAACAAAATGCCTGCTTATCTTCGTGTACCGATTGACGATAGAAGAAAATTTTTAAGCACGGTAAACAAAAATAATAACCGTCATGTTATTTATTATAACACATTTTCAAAAAAAACATTGTATGACATTATCCACACCTCACAATACTACGGAGACATCCAGCTTCAACGCGAATTTTCCCTACATGTTTCAATCCATTGACGATGTTGCCGAATATTATCGCGTACTGAGTAAAATTGATTTTACCAAACCGCCAGCCAGTTTGTTCATTATCGTGTCGGAGGATCATACGAAAAATACGCGTACGATTGTGAGAGATAGCACGTACGGTATTGAAGTAAGAAGACAGAAAAAAAGCGAAACCTTATCTGACGAACAACCGTTTGTTGCCGACGGCGATGAGGAGAACGATTATGATCTAGGAATGTCTTACCAAACAAAAAAAATCGAATGGACAGATTGCCCGTACGATAACTGCACTTTGGGGAAAAATTTAGATATGAAATATTATCTAAAACGCTTGGAGGAATATTTGACCTGTTGGGATCGCGTTATTTTCTCCATCCGTACATCTCCTGAACTCGAAGCGCCAACGAAGAATAATAAAAGAAAGAATGAAAAAGAAGATGATAAAAAATCTAAAAAACCAAAAGGTGATAACGACGATGAAATAATATGTAGATTATTTAAATATATGGACGTATATGACGAAAGCGATGTGTCGTTGTTAATAGCCAGACACGGTTATGAAATAAGCGATGAGACAGGCTATGAAAAAAAAGTGTTGATGGATGTAATAAGAAAATATAATGCTTCAATATTGAACAACATCTATATAACAAATATTAAAAATGTTCTTTTATAGACAAAGCGGGACATGTTGTAGAGAAACATGGTGAAGAAAAACCCGAAAAGACTCGAAGATTTAGTTCGTAAAGCGGCTCGTCTACTAAAAGGAGAAAGCTTAACGAATGAACAAAAAGAAGACTATACATTACATGACGGTGTGAGAAAAAAATATAAACGTTTATCAATTGACATTTCTAGAAAAAACGAACAATGGGCTATGGATTTAGCCGATATGAACGAATTAAAAAATTATAATTCTATGTATAGATATTGGCTTGTTGTAATAGATATATATTCAAGATATGTTTTTGTGAAATTGTTCAAAAATAAAACCTCAAATAATACTGGCAATAAATTTGAACAACTATTAAAGAATGCTGAATTTCAAAAAATTCGTAAAGAATTAAGTACAAAATACCATTTTAAAGTATTTTCTACATATAATCGTGAGATTCAGCATCCCATGCTGAACGAGCATTTCAAACATTGAAGACTATGGTGCGACGGGTTCTTACCGTAACAAAGACATACAATTACGTAGCTTATATGGATATAATCGTAGAACGTTATAACAAATCTCCTCATAAAGCGTTACATAATCTATCCCCGTACGATATATATTATGAAAAAAAAGAATTTCCTATACGCAAAGATATTTAAAAAAAATTGGATAATTTTAAAATTGAAAAAAACGTTTTAAAACGCGGTACGATTGTAAGAATTGTAAGGGCAAAAAATCACGAGTTTGAAAAATCAAGTTTGCAACGATGGGTTAGAGAGAAATTTAAAATATATAAAGTGTATATTACCGATCCTATTACCTATATGTTAGTCGATCTACAAGGCGGTAAAATAAGTGGAACATTTTATCGTGAAGAATTAAAAAAAATATGAACTACATATTTCCTAGCAACACACAATTTTCGGAACGTACAAATTATACGAATGATTTTATAGTTCCGTTGCCTTCACCTAGACGGGATGAACACGAATAAATATATGGAGGTGACGAACGTGATGTTTTCGCAAACTATTCAAAACATCGCAACCGACGAATATAGTTTTACGTTGTCGTTCGATTATGATAATTTATCACGCTTTAAACCGATAGATCTAAATGCGTATGGAACGTACGGACGTGTAGTATACAACGGATGTCTCTCCACGATGCGTTATGCGTTGAATACGGTCGTGCTCAAAAAAGGAGTGTATAATTTAGAAGAATTACTATACGTAATAAATACGCATATAGAAGAGTACGGTGTTAAACTTACTGAAAATACCAACGGGAAAATTACGTTGACGTGGAACGCATATTTTGATCTATGGGTAAACCAACAAAATGCTATACAGACCGATCTAATATTTAGGTCGGGAAGCGGCGGCTATCATGATTATTTTCAAGAAAAACACAGTGATTCTGACTCATTAGACGAACGTGTCGAATTTATACAATACAAAGCATATGATTTTGGTGACGTTAATCATTATCATACTTATAATCACACTTCGGAGCTGGTATCGGCTAAACCTGGAGTCGGATACTATGGTTTGCCGTATAAGAATAAAAAATACCGTCCGAAAGTGTTCATAGATACCGGTGGGGGTAGCGGTTATAATACACTAAAAGTGGATAGATTCGATGACGGATTTTTCTCTAACGTAACATTAACACTACGTTTTTCGCAAGGCCTACAATATATGCTAGGATTTGAAGACAGTGAAATAATACATACAGAAAAAATAATGCACGGTGACGATAATACAGAAAGCGATACGATTTTAGGATCCGTGCATAGAAATAAAAACGTTTATGTTTATGAGGGTAGTTTTTTACCTGACATAAAAGACGGTATAAATAAAATGTTTATATATTGCGATCAAGTGGAGAATGTTGTGGTGGGAAATCATAACTCAGAATTGATCGCTATCGTTCCTTTAAAAGTGCAGGACACTATTGGAGATACAGATTATTATCAGCCGGCGAAAAGTTTTAGAAAATTGAAAAAAAACTACATCGATCGTCTTCATTTTACAGTCAAAGACAGTTCTGGAAAGCTAATACAATTCGATCAGGGAAGTGTGGAAATAGAAGCGTTGATACATTAAAATGTTAAAAATTACTTTAGAAGCAAAAAAACAGAAAAAAAACCTAATCGAACTTGTCGACTATCATGTACCGTACCCATATAACACGTATAACGATAGAAAAATATATTTTGCATTACAACATACTACGCAGACAAATATTAAATATTAATTTTTTTATATACTATGCTAGAAAAATAGATCTTAATCATAAAGATTTTTCTTATAAATTAAACGATGTAGAAACAAAAGACGGTGTATTAACGAACACTACAAGCATTGTGACAAATCCAATATATACGCGACACTCTTTTCATCCCGTATATACCAAGACTACATTCGATAACACATATGATCAAGACGCGTTTGCTACACATTTTTCGACAAACGATCTATTCGGTGTAAAACAAGATTTAGTATTTAATCGTTGTTTTTTTCTATACATAAACAAAGATATAAATCATAATAAAATAAACGATCGTGCAACACATATGCCCGCGTGTCTTCTCACCTCGTTTGACGATATAAAAAACAATTTTCAATTTTTTATGACATACGAAGACGAGGCTACGCATGGAAGTTTTTTGACCGAAAAAGTTACGTTATATATAAATTTGTACGAAGAACACGAGCTATAACTTTTTAAAAAAATGGATGTGGAAACATATAAAAGTTTATTGTTAGGAGAATTAAAAGGCACTCCTTATTATAAAAACGCTTTTCGTATAAAAGGAGAAAATAAAACGATAATTGATAAAACTAAAGGAGATATAATACCACCTCCAAATATAAGTCGCGGTAAAAAGCAAAAAACGTCAAACACGGTTAAAACACAACATATAGATAAAAAAATATTAGATAAAATTTTCAAATAATGGTGAATAGAAAAAGATATCGTCGTCATTATCAACGTGGCGCTGGCGCTTTTAGAGGTTCGAGACGTCAAAGAGGTAGAAAAGCGAAACAAAGAGGTGGTGCGTTTGGAATGGGTATGGCTATGGGAATGGCATTACCGTTATTAACTGGAACATTAGGAAAAATTATGAAAGTTAATTTATAAAAAAATATTTAGGTTATAAAAATGTGTAAAGAAATAAAATATATATATATATATATTTTCATATGGGTTTTTTTATTTTCTAAAATACGTCGCAATCATGAGTAAACGTAAAAACGCGAGCGTTTTAACGCATCAAGAGGAGATGACCGAACAAAAACATGACGGTATTTTTATCGAACCGTTGGCTATGTTTCAAGGGGCACCAGTACAACAAGTATTTGAAGGTTATTTAGAAGAGACAATTTATGCGACGCCTAATGATCCACATAGCGACACGTACGAATTTCATCATTCCTCGCAACCGACAGGAATAATTAAATTAGACGATGCAATGTTACAAGCAAAATTTCAATTAAAATTAGCAGCTGGTGGTGCCATGCCTGATGCGATTCAAGATATAGTATTATGCGTACCGTGCCCGCTAAGAACAATGTGGAAAACAAAAGAGGTGTTTGTAAATCACACGTTATTGAATCCTGCAAGCAATCATGAACATTTGTTATCCTATTTAAAAGCTCTTGTGACCGAAACCCCTGATAATTATAACGAATCACCTGAAATTAATATGGCTTATTATGATAAATCTGGACATTTTAATCATAATGCTGGCGCAGATAATAATGACGCATGCAACGTGGCATACAGTGTGGTATGGGGAGCATATCATACTGCTAACGGTGCTGGCGACGCTGATCCAAACGGTACACAAGTATTAAGTTCAGTAGCGTTCACACGTCAAAAAGCATTATCGGGTGTAGATAGTGTATATTTGGAGGACTTGTTAGACGTTCCTATGTTTAACGGTAACGGAAAAGACGTGTACATTCCTAGCGCTTTTGATATTAGAATACGTCTTCAAAGAGCCAATTTTAATGTTGTTTTTATGGGTCTTGCTGCAAACGCAGGCATGAAACTGGCAATGACCGAATTAAAACTTATTCTCCCTACATACAAGCCCGTAGAACCGTTACGTAAAGCATTCAATAGTTTGCTTGTCGAACAAAATGCCGAGTGCAAATTTTACACGAACGAATGGAGATTACGTTCCGAAACAATTCCTCAAGGTCAAGCTTATTATCAAGTTAGCAATCTTTTTAACGGCGCCTATCCTACAAGATTGTTTATTATGTTGCAAAAAGTAGATTGCTTTGACGGTAGTTTGGCTACAAATCCTTTTGATTTTAAATGGAACAATTTAAATATGGTTACAATTAAAAAAAACAGTACGATAGTAACACCGCAAATTAAAAATAGTAAACAAGCTTATAATTTATTAAAGAAAAATCTTAAACGAAAATTTTCGCAAATGCCATTCAAATATGAAGATTATGAAAATGGTTATGCTATAATTATGTACGACTTATCGCCAAATCACGATTCGAATATGAACACGCTACCTTTAAACACTACTGGTGATTTATCGGTTGAACTTAATTTTGCTGCTAATATACCGGTGGGCGGTTTAAAAGCATTATTTGTCGGCGATTTTAGAAATCAAATTCAAGTATCGTACGTTCAAGAACCACGAACAGTTTACGATTATTAAAAATGCCTAAAGGAAAAAGTTGTATAAAATGTAAACAGGAAAAAACACCCCATAAATGTTATACCAATAAATATATACGTTCTACTAATCTTTGCGTTCATTATCCGTGCACGCCTCCTATAAACAACATTCCTTTTAAAAGAGAAATCGTTGTTAAAAAACCCTTCATTTCGACATACGCTACGAATGGATTTTGAACAACAAAACAATCGGGACGAAGAGGACGAGGAGGAGGTGGACGACGAAGAGGAGCAAGAGGAAGAGGATGAAGAAGATATAAAAATAGACGAGAGTAATGACGATGAAAAAGTAGATAAAGTAGAAAAAAAAGAGGATGAGGAGGGCTATGAAATAGAATTACTATCCTCAGACGACGACGAGGAGGACGAGGAACATGAGGAGGAAGAAGATTATGATAAAGCAATATTACAATTATTATCTTTAATTAATAAAAAAAACGAAAAATGTAAAAAGAAGAATACGTATGGCTTAGTGAAAACATTTCTTAAATCCTCAATTGAAAAAAAATACAAGTTGCATGAAAAATACAGTAAAAAAATAGAAGAACGGTTAATATATATATCAGAGAATATTTTGACCAAAAAAATACCGTTCAAAATATCCGATACCGAGACATATTTACTTAGGAAATTAGTAAAAAATAGATATAAAGAAACAGATAAAAAAGTAATGTTTATAGAGAATTTTAATTTGAACGTGCTCTAACGAAATTAGAAAAAATAAAAAAAAATGAATAATAAAATGCAGTTGGTGGATAGTGGTAAATTTAATAAACTCATACAAATGATGGAAAGCAAATATAGAAAATCAGAGCTAGCCGACAACATCGACAACCCTGCGCTAGAACAATTATCAAAAAGTGCTGATAAAATGCATGCGTCTGGAAACATTAACGAAAAAGAAATGAACGCTATACATTTTCTTAAAAAAACGTGCAAAATATAAAAAAACAAAGAATTATGAAGACGTGGAAAGCGATGATGAAGGCGTTGTTGTTAAAAAAGGTGCTAACACCAGAGAGGCTACAGAAAGTAAATTAACAAAATTTATAAAATCAAATAATTTAACTTTTGATAATATTCACAATGAAGATCTTATAAAAGATTTAGCACATAATTCGCGAGGTAATTTTTTTACTGAGAGAGATGATAGACATGCCGCATTAAAAAAAATAAAAAATAAAAATATGCCTGCTAGTTATATATTTAACAGACAAGCAATAGCGTATTACAAAAAAGTACACTTAAAACCTCTAACACCATCGAGCCCATCAACATCTCAAACCGATCAACTCGTTGATCAAATCCATCAATCAGTCAAATCAACTCCTCAAAGAAGGGTACCGATATTGGATAAAAACCTATTTCCTACGCCTGCTGAATCAACACCGTATATGAACCGTATGAGAAGTAGAAGGAGAAAATGAAAGATAAACTAATTTGTTTCTTAAACCGTTTTTTTTAATACGGACGAATTAGACAAATTAGCTCATAAAAACGCTATATTAAATAATTTTTTTATCGGGACATATCCCGCAGACGTTATACCACCGTTTAAAAAACATGTTGTTGGATATGGAATATAGATAAAAGCGATCAACCAGGAACACATTGGGTGGCGGTTTGGTTGAAAAATAATAAATTCGTTTTTTTCGATAGCTACGGATATAATATAAAGAAATATAAACGTCAAATATGGTTAGATTTTGCTGCAACTAACAACTTTTCTATAACGTATTTTAATACCGGATTTTTACAAAATATACAGACCAAAACGTGCTGAGTGTGGTCTTTACTCTATCTATATCAACAATGCCACAACGTTTCGACAATATATAAAAACTTTTTTAACGGTTTTAAAAAATACAACAATTCTATTAAAAATTATAATGCAAAAATTGTAAGAAATACGTTTAGAAACGATGTGCTATTATTTACGATGGCAAAATCTATTTTTAAACATCATATCCTAGCCATATATGCGGCGAAATGTAATAGCAATAAACACACACAAGTTTGTAAAAATTTTATTTCTTATAACAAATTTTAATTATATACAATTGTTCTATCTTCTGGAAATATTTGTGTACGTATACGCGTGTTCTCATAACTGTTTGTTTTTCCATCGATAACTATGTACTTGTCGCTGCATTCTTTAATGTCTTCGCATATAGCGTCTATACTAGACGAAGGCATATTTTTTTTCATTAATATTCTATGAATATTTTTATGATTGTTAAAGTTGTAGAACACTACATGGTATTGCGAATTGTTATAAATAGTATTTAGAACGCCTAATTTATAGGAGGAATCTTGAGAGATAAAAATAAGCGACATGTTGCGATGATGACTGTCGCGACATGCTAAATTATTTAAATTCCGTGTATTTTCCGCTCCAGAAGATTCTAACGTCGCCGTTCCTGCATGCACCATTAAATCGTCTAACACTAATAATGTATGCTCTCCTAATTTCTGCTCGATTTTCTCAATGGACGGAATGCCTTTGTTACAATTTATAAATTCGCTTTCTTTTAATTCGCTTTCTTCTTTGTTTTTTTCAATAATCATTTTTATCTCATCGTATAAAGGCTGCTCGGTCGAATAAAGATAAATCAATTTGTCCGGTGTTGGCTCAATCATCACGTCAATATTTTCAATTATTTTTTTCACAAAGTAGGTCTTTCCACACTGCGTAGGTCCGGTTATGGTCATGGTAAAAGTGTGCTGAAACGGTATTACAACGCTGCTTACATCATTTTTCTATAAAACCAAAAGGAATAGTTGTAAAGTCGTTTTTTACAATTCGTTTATTAAAACGTAAAAGAGAATACTTTTTTTTCATCTTTTAAAAAAATTCGCTGATGGTTGTGTCTGAAAAATCTACGCACGTAATTAACCGTAATTTGTTGTTGTTGATCCTCTATACAAGTTTTTAACGATTCGAAATTTATCTTCACGTCGTATTCGGCATTTTTACCAAATCCCTTCACGAGTGTTTTAGACATGGTTTTTTTCTCTATTTTTCCCGTTTTTGGGCAGGTATAATCGTACTCGTTCGTTATATAAGAATAGCTTTTTGGACCTGTCGAACAAAAATGTTTTATGTAAATTTCAGAACAATTCTCTAACGCTAATTCGTCTGTCAATTCGCCAAGAAAATTTCCCGTTTTAACAGCTGGTGTATATAAATGTATACACGAGTCGGTGTCATAATACAATACTTTATCCGCACCGATCTTATTTAACAAACCCAATAATTTTAGACGTGCATACGTGGTGACATGTGCGGCTATAATCACATTACGATTTGGCATGTTTGTAGCAACGGATTCTTTTTTCCTATACGTTACTCGTGCTATTTTATCGCTAATAAAATCCATAGTAGTAACATCGTTCATATTATCGTTTAGTAAAGACAATAGTTGCGTGTACGAATCTATAAAATCAACGGTGACTACGTTATCGTTTTGTGCTAATTTCCCCCATAACGAATTGAGCAATTTTTTTGCAATCGTACGCAAGGCCGAATTTTTTTTCAAATTATTTTTATCTAATTGTATTCCTTCGATACGTAAAAAATCAGCTATAAATTCGTCTACAGGATCGTCGGTTACGCACGATTTAGGAATGCCTGAGCTTTCTTGTTTAATTTTTAAAAAAGTATTCACATATGCTTGAAAAATGTTTGCTTTTTTTTTATATTCGTATATTTCGACAATCTCGATCATCTTATATTTTTGTTTAATCGCTTCGTTCACCTCCGCGATACACCATGTTCCGTATATACATCGCTCGTTCTCATTATGCGTGCACAAAATTTCTTTTTCTATAGCACATGTTTGACACAAAGGAAAAATTAATTTACCTTCCAACCGTAAAGGCAAAACGGGAAAATGTAAATTTTGTGGTGGTAATAAAACGCATTTTATCAGACCTATAGCGTTTTTTAAATTCACTTTTAAACATGCGTCATTGCCTACATGAAGTGTCAGATGTTTTATAGGATATAATCTATTTTTTTGCACGTCCGGATATAACGATGTGAAATCATGATAGTTTATTTTCTCCTCGCTTTCTCCAACATCATAATATATTACGGCTGGAGAAGTACGCCCACTATTCAGTGCGTCTTTTGGATTAAGTGGTAAATGATTAAAACAGTTTGTTTTTTTTTTCTTCCAATTGCTTTTTTGTAAATTTTTTTTTCTTTTAAAAAATCACATTCCCAAACCTCAACTACGTTATAACCATGCATTTTTAATTCGTTTGTAAATCTTTTTGTACTGGCATTTAGATTATAGAACGTCTCGTTTAACGTCGTGTTATAATCACTTAAATCAAAACATTTTTTACAACCGTGCCAAAAACAACCGTGAAATTGATATACGGTGTTTGTTGTCTCGCAATATCCGTCAACAAAACGTCCTAATATCTTTTTTTCACCGTGTAACGACAGCTTATACTCGATGGGGGTCGTCTCGTTAATACCGCTTAAATAGATTAAAGCCAATAAACTTTGATTAACATTTCCGCGGTAGCCTGCCGCAGGTATAATAAAGATAATTGTTATTTTTTTAATTGGTTTAATCTGTACACTTTTAATGCAACACCTGCTATTGTTATACATTGTCTATCATAAAAAGGTATCACGCTGCTAATTTTCTCTTGATTGTGCGCGAATAATATGGCTCCTTTTCTTAAAATATCCACATCTGTTTTACAGTAATAATATATTTCGTTTTCAAAAATATACGGTTTTCGACTTTTCTCCTCGTACCACGCGTTGAATTTCTCAAGTTCTTTTTCGTTCATTTTAGTTAAATCAAAATATTTTTTATCGACAATATCACCACGATAAGACAAATCGTAGAAAAAATACGGATGGTAGCCTTTTACTAGCAGGTCTTCAAAACCCAACGCTTCTGGAAATTTCGCTAATCTCATGTCCAAAAATAAATAACTATCTATAATTCTAATACCGTACGAGGGAATTTTCAACGACATAATTTTATTACCGTTCATGACGAGTTCGGGAACGATTTCTTTTTCGATTAATAATTCCCGTAGCACAAATATCGTATCAAAACGCGAACCGTTATGAGCTGCCCATGTTGATTCGGGATGTGCAAGCACAAAATCTACAAAATTGCTCGTCACATTATCTTTAATAACGTATTGACGATAACCGCAACATGCGTTTTGCTCTATAGAATTATCTGAAAATTTCTCCGCGCCTTCTTCAAAAACATCGTTTTTTACTACAAACGGGGTGCATCACAACCGTAACAACATTTTTGTATAACACAATAAAAAGGAATTAGCTCTAAATCCTCATTTTCTTTCGTTTCAAAATCGAAAAAAAATAGCGTAGGATGTGAGGGTTCAGACGGTGGTTTAAGTGGTTTCATATAACACTCATGATTTTTTTCATATTTCACACAACGATAACACATTTCTTTTTCGCAATCGTGCAGAACATAATGATCGGATTTTATAAAAAAAAATCGCGGTTTAGTTCTTTGACATGTTTTACAATAAAAAAATTGTTGGCATGGTGTCGAGGAATTTTGTTTCTTATGTTGATTTGTAAATACTCGACATGTTAGATGATTCTGAAAACATTGTCCGTTTGTAAATATAACGTTGCAATTACTGCATTCATAATAGACACCTTCGTTTTCACACTTCTTAATCGACGAATAACATTTTTTACATGTCGAATCTATACGGCAAACATGATTAAATTCGTACTCGTAACGTCCAAAGCGTTTCATACATCTATAACAACTTATACTGTTTTTTGTAAATAAACCCATATTAAGAACCACGTCGTAATGTGCATTATTTAACCATAAAATAACCACGTCGTTAGTAAAACGTAATAATTCTCCATTTACACCGACTCGCGAATCAAATACAATTTTATTCTGATACTGATCCGAAAATATAATCAAATCGATATTTTGTTTCTTTAAAAAATTTTCATAAATTTTTTCATAATCGTTACCGCATACTTTATCGCCTTCTTTCACACCGCACTCGCGATACAATTTTTGAATTTCCATTATTGTAAAAACATCTTCTAATTTTCTCCCTCTAATTTTACGATCTTTTTTATAAAAACATAACGCTACTAACAAAGCGATAATAAAACAACATGATTTTATAATTTTAGAAAAAAATTCGCAACTTATTTGAAAAACACCTTGTTTTACATATCTATTTTTTTTTTAGGAAATTTCAACTCGTTGATACCGCCACCATCACTTTTACCACGATTTTAAAATTTGTAAACGTCTCGCGGTTTTTTAACGTCTTGTAAATTCTTTTTACTATTTTCTACAATCTGTATTGTGACAACAGCACTCCATCCCTGCCCTACAAGCTCCCTACCGCTTTGCATCATGTTTTCAAAAGTGTCCATAAAATGTTTTACAGTGTAAAATTTTAACTTCATTAAGGACGTGCTAAAAAACATGCTCGGTGTGTTTGAAAAACAAAATCGCACATAGTCATCATTGCTTTGCGCGCTCATGTATGCTAAATCTATTAATTGTTGAAAAAAAGAACGTAACGTCTCCATAAATTGTATAAAATCATCATAAATATTCACATTAATTTGATAATGCTGTTCGGAGGTTAAAAAATTTGGAACTTCTCTCCCGTGGATCCGCCTTATTTCGATATCTTGTGGGCGTTTTTTTCTTTTTGCTTTATCGTTATTTTTATACTTGACGTACAAACTTACTAATCTATCCATATCCTCCTCATCCATCTTTCTTTCTTCTTTTTAACCAACTACAACAACACGTTTTTTTCTCCTTTTTTTCTTCGTTAACGTCGTCGGCACCGTCAGGACGATCTATTTCAATATTAGAAGATTTATTTACAATAACGCAATTTAAGTTTACTAAAGGATTTTCAATTCCTTTTAAACACGTATTCCCCATTTTTACGCTCCCCTCACCTCTTTTTTTCGTCGTCGAATATTTATAATGACGTCGTGCTTTTTAAAATCCACAAAGAATATATTTTTAATTCTTAGTTATAAATATCATATAAATTGCTATTTCTCATAGCTTTAAAAATGTCTAATAAATGGACGTCTGCTAACTGGACGCCGGTAAAAACTACGAGTAACAACGTAAAAACGGCGCGGTTAAATAAGCGCCTTCAGAAAAAATATTATGATTCTGTAAGAGACGTGGTACGATGTAAAAGCAATACGTTAAAACGTGAAAGATGTAAAAAACGAACGGCAAAAACGAGTAAATGTTGGATACATTTAGGAAAAGAGAATAATTTAAGAATAAAAAAATCTACAATTAACAATGCGGGAGAAGGTTTATTCGCGTACAAAAATCCTATCGATAAAAATAAAAATATAGTAAATTATTTTTTTACTTTCGGTCCGGAAGTGTTATTTTGTAATTTCCTGCAATTTGATTGGCTACACGAGCGGGCGGCTTTTTACGATATTTAGGCCGCGGGCAAAGTGGTCTTTAAATTTTGAAAATTGATTTAATGAGAATGTAAATTGGTCAAACTCAAAAATGATGATCTCCGATGATAATAGATTCATAGAATTATTTACGAACGAAGACGAAGGAAACTAAAACAGGAACAGCCAATTTCAGCTTCAACCAGTTAAAAAAAAAAACAAATAAAAAAATTATTTACGTTATTTGCGTCGAGGGGGGGCCCTCGGCTCAGAAGCTCGACCTCACGGGCTCCGACCTTCGGGTTCGGTGGTCTGAGGCCTCGCCAATAAGGCCTCCAGTACGGCCCCCTCCCATATATACAGGTAAAAACAACCAAACGCGCTTATAGATCGTAAGTATGGTGAACGTTTAGCCGCCTATACTATATGTGCATCGCCAAGACGATGTATAGACGCGTATAAAACAAGTCACGGACCGGGCAGATATGCTAACGATATTAGCAATCGTCAAAAAATAAACGCGAGATTTACAAACAGTTTAAAAATTAGAAGTTTGAAAAAAATAAATCCTCATCAAGAAATTTTTATTAATTACGGTGACGAGTATTGGAATGGGAAAAAAAAAGAAAAATGCTTAAACAAGGTTTGGTAACGGCGATTAATAAAAAAAACAAAATTTATAATACTATTATAAAACACGTTAATCCGTACATATCAAAATTAGATAAAAGGGTCAAAAAAACAACTAAACGTGTACGTTTTAATCGTCTTAAAAAAAGCAAATAGGCGGTACGTATTTCCCAACACGCAGGCGTGATATAAGATACGAATATTAATTGTTTGCACACAAAGTTATGGCTGAACGTATGAATACCGAGGAGATGGGTAGTATTATTGCAGGATATTTTACAGCACGTCTTGCGGAGGCGATAAATAAAAAAATGAAGGAAATATAGGAAGAAATAAAACAACAATGTATAACTCAATATCTCGACGCATATGGGTTAAAAGACGAAAAAGAATTAAACGCAGAACAAAAAGGAAAAATCGTTGCGGAAACCTATAGACATTGTAACAATTTTGGAGATTATTTAGAAAAAAATCGTCCGTACGAACTAAATCACGAAAGTATGAGTATGTACTTAAAAACAACAGCGTCACATAAACTTTTAAAACAACAATAGTTATATTTTTAAAAAGGCGTACAAATCATATTGGTTCGTATGATACAGACATATATTTGTATTTTTTAAACAACAATTACTATGTTCGCATAATGTACAGTCTATATAGTTATCGTTTTTGTAAAGCTCCAACAAAGTGGTGTTTATATTCATATATAATGCTAATATAATACGTAGATAATAAAGTAGTGGTGAAATGTCATAAATTGTTGTTATATATTAAATATATGCTAAATGTTCGTTTATACTCTCTTTTAAATTATATATTCTGTGTAAAGGAAGAATAGAAGAACTCTTTATATTCCACATCTATTTTCTTTAGAATATTCTCAATCACGGCATTTGAAAAAGACGTCATCGTCCACTTTATACACGTCGCAGTTTCCAAAAATCACTTTTCTCCTCTTGTATTTTACACACTGCTTTCCAACACGACTGTTTTTTATTACCACTCGACACACGAGATTTTCACGTCTGAAATATACATAATAACGTTTATCAATCTCCGATTTAAACGCTAATATAATTGTAACTACTCCGTATCTCATCCCGTCGTCATATTTCACATATATCACCATCGTTCAAAATTGTAATACGCTTTCCTAACAAATTTTTCGCTCTATCATGTCCGTGTTGCGCTAATCTCGTAAAATATCTTCCTTTATGCAGTTTATATTCTTTAACCGTTTCCACAACAGCATAGTCTATATTTATAAGTACTTTGCCATAAACATCGTCAATAGCAATCAGTGTAACTATAACGTTGGGATATTCAAGAACTAAATTTTCAAATATAAAAAAGGGTAAAAAACTACTCACATCAACGTTCATATTGTCGTCTCCCACTCTACACTCTCATCCACGGGTAAATACATGTCCTTTATACTTTCGTATAAACGTTCCGTAAATAATGGTTGTTTTATCATCATCTTTAAAATGTTTTTCGAATTCAAATATATCATAAATAAATCGTTTTCTTTTTCAACGCGAAAATATATCGAGGAATAGTTAGATTTTTGTTCTTCATAATCACTCATCATACTCGGAGTATAGGGTAATAAAGAAAAAATAGTGGACGGTTTTGCACAGTTTTTCATATCACAATGATATGTTTTACGGCATTGTTTTAATTTGAACACGTTCACATACTTAATACCTCCCGAAACATAATAAAAATCGTTTGTTAAAAAATATTCTGCCACGTCGCAAACCATATATTCGTTATCATCATCGTCAGCATACCAGTTTAAAGGAAAGAATATCTTACTCAACGATTGGCAAAACTGTATACGCATTTGTGATAAAAATCGTCAAATTCATAAAACATATATTTAAAAAAAAATTTTCTTCTATTATACACTTCTATACATTTCTTAATTTTCGTTTCTAAATCCTCCATGCTTATGATGCTACGACTGTTCGTTTAGAAACTTATATACATATTTCTTTTTTTTTTCTATTTTATTTATGTTCATTCTAGTTAATCTAGTTTTTTTTTCGTCTACTTCAAAATTATAATAGCCTCCATAATTGTCAGGACTGAAATATATATCTAAAACGTTATCGTTTTCTACACGATCAAATTCTTCTATCGTTACGCAACAATTGTTCTCTTTGTTCGACACAACATGATAATACCGTCCCTTTCCATCTGCACGAAACATCATGTGAAAATTATTATCGTTACGTTCTTGTCCAACATACTTCGTTAATATACATGATATCTTGTTTTATATACATGATTATTTTTTCTCTCTATTGCATCTACATGTATTTCAGTTAACGTAACCTTACAGCCTATTTCAAAATTATAAAAAAATCCATAATTGTTAGGCCCGCAATATATGTTTGTACAATCCTTAAACGAATCCGTGACAACATCTTCAAATTCTTCGGTAATCGACACATGACAGTTACAATTCTCGCACGACATAATATGATTGTATGAAAATTACTATCCTTATGTTCTTTTACAATCGTTCCAGCATGTGTACCCATAGCATATGAACAGTCTCTTTTCAGATTATTCATCACTGCTTGAAGTGGATAGCTTTCTTGCACGTGTTTTTCTCGCTAACAACGGCGACGAATGTTCTTTGTTTATCTCACATACCTCATCATCACCGCCAATATTCCAAAAGATTTCATCGTATTGCACATACTCTTCGTAGGCGTCAGAGCTGTATTTATAGTGAATGCTGTGTTGTAGTGAATTTTCACGCACAAAATTTGGTAATTGTTTTTGAATCTCTTCGTCGTTAAATTCTTATTAATATATATAAACGATTTATTCTCATAACGCTCGGAATCGCTGAAAAAGTTCAAAGGCTCGTTCCAATACGGAATATCGTTAAAATTATCATCACATTCGTAAAAAAAACACTATCTCCAATGCTTTTGGAACTAATTTAAACATGTCTTTGTACTTATTTTCAGAGACGTCTTTTAAAGCTGACGGTTTAACATAATCCACATCTACGCAACATATTCGTCTACCGATTGTTAAAGGTAAACGTACAGGTAGAACAAAAATTTTTTTTTCGTCTATACCCGCGATAATATGTACACATAATATTTTCGTAATTTATAGCTTTCTTCATAAATTCCGACGAGCGTGTGTCGAAAATTTCTATCTAATCTACGAATGCCAACACATGAAAGATGATGTTTTTTTTGCAACGTTTTAAAAAAAACAATCAAACTCCGTTGTTACGTTTGATAAACCGTAAAAAATAAAATAGGTCGATTCAAGCGGTTCTGATAGTAATTGATCCACTTGAGCAAAACTACGATCAGATGTCGCATAACATTTCGCCTCCATTTGTTTTCACGAATAAATCCTCCTTACGTTTCGTCTTATTTATAGCCTTAAAAAGATTCTTAAAAATACTGTTCATAATTCTTAGACGTGTTTCTACACTTAAACCTCTATATAGCATAAGATTATTATGTCGAAAAAATAAGTCGTCATAATGATTTTTTGTAAAAAAATAATCAAAATATTTAACATATTCGTTATACATCTCCTCCATATATCAGCTCGTTGACACTACGAATCCTACACCAATACTTTTTATTTATAATAGGACATCCGGCGCAATGTATTGTCACATTATAGTCGGGGAAAAATCGTTTCATATATATTAAGGCAACGGTGTCAAATTGAGGTGTGCTAAACTCGACAAATACACGTAAACAATTATTTTCCTTTTTTATATATAAATTTTCTATAGCGTCCTTTAGAAAATCGTTTTTAAACCACAATTGTTGAAAAAATATGTCTTCATGATTTATAAATTTAAATTCGTATTTGTAATGTGCGTAACGACTCATAACGACACATCCATTCGCATATCGTCACATACAAAAATTTTATCATAATCTTTTATGAACATCTCCTTGTTCATATAATGATCGCAATATAACTTTTCACATATCGTATAGCAATCCTTTACAATCTCCTCTCTTTTCATCTCACCGTACTCACGTACTAAATCGCGAAAAGCCCTTTTCATATATTCGTAACAGTTTATATACTTTAGTTTTTTAGGTTCTGGAAAATATCCTTCTACAATCGAAGGGGTATATAAAACACCTTTTAAATGACATATACATCTCCATCTTCGACAACATAGAGTATGTATGCCCAATTACTCCTATGAACGAACTATATCCTTTAGGACAACAAGCACAAGTTTGTACATAAGTAATTTTTTTATTTTTTAGATAAAATAGCATATACATCAGCTATATATACAGCAAATTTTATTAAAATAATCATATTTTTTTTGTTACATAGATATTGTTGCTGTTATATTAAAAGTATGTAAGGACTTCGTAGTATTCCTCTATTATTATTATCAAACGTTCTCTTTCGTTTTACGGCCTCGATCATTTTCTCTTCAGGAATGTTTTTTTCATCATCAATATTCAACTCTTTTTTCAATTCTTCAATACACTGTTCGTTATAATATAGTTTAATGATTTCTTCTTCGATCCATTCGGGCAAAATATCTTCAGATCCTGCATCTTTAGCTCTCTTTACCAACGCATCCTGAACCTCTTCCATTTCGTAACAATAATGAGAATTTTTATACGGAAAAAACACGTCGCGTAGCTGATCGATTATATTTTGGTTCGTCATATCCTCGTTATTTCGTTTTCGGTAAATTTCACACGTTTGTTTACAATGTTCATAGGAGGACGATCCAAAATTGTTTTGTTCGTGATAACTGTCCAATACCTTCCGCGACGATAACCAATTTTCCTTTTTCTATATTTACTCTTATAGCAATGGTAATATATTATAAAAAACACTGTTATCGATTGTACTACAGGTCCTTCCCACATATAGCGTACATCGCTTAACATGTCCACCACCTTATATATTTTATCGTTTCTTCTACGCATAAATCATCATAATTAATTTGTCTCATAGAAATTTGGCCTTATTAAAAATTAGACATCCTCCGGCTATTCTGTTATACTAGCTATTTGAAAATCAATATCTCTTTTCTGTTCCTTTAATGTATGACGCCATTCATCCTTAGCCATCACCTCCTCTTTATACTGCAAATTTTCTAAAAATGCTTTTTTAAAATCATCATTTTTAGAAAAAAAAACTTTTCCGCTTGATTTGTCAACATAATAATAATAATCCTCGTCTAATTCATTACCTTCATCGTCTACAGCACACAACGGGCCAATACGTGTTAAATCAATTTGTATTTTTTTATTTTTTACTTCGCATCGTGAAAAATGATCGGGTCTCGCTCTTTTAGACATTGTGCTTTAATGTAATGAGCGGGGAGAGAAATGTCTGCTCGTAATGTACAAATTCGTTGGAAATTATCTGAATACGATGTTCGGGAAACATGGTATCCATTAGGTTTTCCATTTGCAGCATCGTATAATATTCTTTCGTCTCTACTTTCAACCATAAACGAACGTTTCCGTTTATTCGTATACCTTGTGCATGACGTATAACAATTTTCTTAAAACAAAATTTTCTTTTCGTCAGAGAATGTATGCCATAATAATTGAAAATCTAACGCCATTCCATCATAAGATAATACTTCATATAATGTAGCGTGTACACTTTGAACAAATATTTCAAACTGACGCGATTCCGTACTGGACGACATTGTTGTTATTCGTTATAAAAAAGTCGTATATATATGGATACGGATGAAGAAATTAGTCAGCTTGCTACAAGCATTTGCGAAATCATTATCATTATCATTAATAAGCATATGGAGAAAAAGAGAATAAGCATATGGAGAAAAAAATATTCTTTTTTAGATTTATAAATAAACTTGAAGAGGATAAAAGAGAAAAATTGCATTGCGTTCATGATCGAAGCATATTTTTTCAAGAAACGTTTTTTAATAATATCAATGGAATTGAAGAAGAGTATATTATTTGTCATAGAAGAGGTATAATGGAGCGTAGAATAGATCGTATATATATAAAAAACTCTACAAACTGTTTAAACGTATATATCGAATATGTCGAAGATCAAACGGAGAACTATGTTATTGTATGCGTGAACGATTTATTCCCTAGTTATAACAAAACTCTATGTCATAATAATAAAATAGATTTAAAAAATTGGTATTGTATACATGATCTTTGGGAGTGTATATTAGAAGAATGGAATTAAAAAATCTCTCTTAGATCGTTTTGTCATCTTATACATCATTAAAGATGGGTGCGAATATAAAGCGACAGTTTCCTGAATCTATTTTTCACATTCATGCTGTTGGTAAAGGGGATTTTCCGGCTGGCTGAATGTCGGATTTTATTACCAATAACTGAACCGCATAGGTTTCTCTATTTTGTTTGGTTATTGGTAGGTAAAATAAAATGCTATTCAAAGATGAAAAATGTTTTAATGTGTGAGCGGGTCAGAACGATCTTTTTTTATAAAACATCGTGCTGATCAGTTCCCACATTCTAAAAAATATAACAGATGAAAAAACAAGACACATATAACAGATGAAAAAAATATTATATTTCTAAACAATGTACATTAACTGACCGCATTCGCATACAAAATACATAGTCTCATCGTTTAACTTTCTTATTTTTTCGTTCAACTCTATTACACATTCGAAATGCGATCTCGTACAACAACAAGATGTCTCTAGAACATTCTCAACATCATACTCGTCTAATTTCTTCAGACATAACATACAACATCGTTCGCTACGTCGACACATCGCACAGGTTAGGGGACGGTTGTTCTCTTTACACGTATCATAACATTTCTCCAAACAGAGCTTATGACAAATGTGTCCGCAACACACCATTGTAGTGCCACGCACAGTCTTTGAATACCTTTTCAAGGCAAAAATGGCATTCTCCTTCTTTATCGGAACGCGTTAAAAACCCATAAAGCCTATTAGCACACATTAAAACATTCTGTTAGCACACATTTTTTCAACTCTTAGTTGTGCAAATTTTAAGAATATAATAATCATTTTTCTAAAATACACAAGTGACAATACCACTTATCTGACCAACGAGTTTTAAGATGACCAAATTTGGTCGTTTAATCAACTAACAATACATGTAAGCTAAGCTATCGGCACACAAGTATCTGACCGATAAGTTTTAGGATGTGCAAATTTAGTCAAGTTCATTCTCAAGTTCAGGTTCAAGTTCATTCTCAAGTTCAGGTTCTTGAATTTTTTTAGTCATAATCTGACAACAACACATGCAAGAGTATTGGTTTAAATCCTTTTTTTCTCTCATTTGAACAATACAGTCGGTGTGAGCGAACGAATTACAATAGTTCAACATAACCTCTTCGATGGTGCGCTCGTCGTTTTCATATTTTTCTAAACATATAGCGCAATAATCATCATACGCGATATGAAACGCTACACGGCACATTCCGCATTCTGGATCTAATTTGTCAGCTTCGCGTACCATCACCCATTTCTCCAGACATATAACATGACACGTATGTCCGCAGCACCACATTGTCAAACATGAAAATTGATCTTTAGCTATATCTTCGAG
Organism: Trachythela sp. YZ-2020; assembly: GCA_016169945.1. NCBI lineage: Eukaryota > Metazoa > Cnidaria > Anthozoa > Malacalcyonacea > Clavulariidae > Trachythela > Trachythela sp. YZ-2020. Next base: position 3,487,347 of record JADLSH010000214.1, read on the forward strand.
ACAAAAATAACATTCCCCACCTTTTTTCGCTTGCGATAGACATCCGAAAAGACTTACGAAAACAGTCGGCTTATCCATCAGCATTCTTTTATGTCGGTGTTCTTGAACATAACATTCCAGTATTTGATTATAATGCTGGGTTATTTTCATATCGTTATATAGGGGTTGTTCATTAGTATTTTGTGATAATGATAAAAATATTTGTGCTCATTAACGTTGCGGCTCATTAGCGTAGGTTCATTAGCAAATCTATATAGACATATAGTTATCGACAATATACGAAAGCCTCTCCAATATTTTGCAAGCAAAAAACACAATTATTTTTTAAGGTGTACACACACCGCTAATATATTCACTGTTGTGTTTCTTTAAAAAAAGAAAAACGGGTTAGATTCCTGTTAATATACCTACAGTATATATACATTTGCATATGCTAGCACGCATTCGAGATATGTTTTAAATGTTGCCGTTTGTGCTTTCCTAATTTTTTTAGGAGCTTTAACGCTCCGCGTCTATGCTCGCTGTTGCGTCTCCTTAGGAGAAAACAGGTTAGATTCCTGTTAGTGTAATTTCTTTTTATTTCAGGATGGTATAAGAAAACATATACATTCTTCATATTATTTACATCATAAATACTAGCTTCGCCGTATAAATGAGTATCTCTATCAACAATCCGACCGTCTATGTCTATTATATGTGTTATACTATTTAATGTGTCTATTTTCTTCAATATAACTCCATTCTTCGTCGCATAACTGCGTAGGGTTTTTCTCACAAATGCTGTACGCTTTCTCCATGTTCATATCCGTACGTAGGAGGTTTTTTTTCAATTTTTTGAACCGTCGTACAGGGTCGGTCCTCCGCCTCCAATTCTTTCAGAGTTTTTGGGTCGATATATTTATATTCGTATAGAACTTTGCTTATACAATACAATTTGATAGCGTCGTTTTTGTTTAACATGTCTTTATATTTTTGTTGTAAAAATAAGCGCCAACTCTTCTCGTTACATGCAAAGTTTTGTGATAATATTATAAAAAAACCTTTTCCATAACTATATAATGTGGATATTTTTTCATGTGGGTTATATATATTCGGTTGTTTAACATTTTTAAAAAACCTATATAAAAACTGCACGTCGTTAAATATTTTCTTATCTATATAATAATAACAGTATTCGTCAAAAATTGTAAATACATAGACGGGTAATACGGTATAGAACGGTGTTTGAGCATCGTTAGATAAAATAACTAGCTGATGAACTTTAAAATAATCGGTAATCTCAATTTTGCCAGTTTTTTTACATACACTTATCCAATCTCGAATGTCTTTATAGTTTAAAAAAACCCTTTCTATCAGATAAGTACGATTTAGAACTACTTTCAAAAAGGGTTTATAAGGTAATGGTTTTAATAATCCCATCACACGTAAAGAACATATGTCAACTTTCGAGTTAATACTTCGATCCATATCAAGGCTAAACGGTTCGGCATCGTTATAAGCATTCTATAAAAATCAAAAACTATTTTAGAATCTAGAAAACAAAAATAGTTTCAACATTCCGTGTCTGCATGTGTTAAAACCCCCATATATGGACGTTTTAAATCTCATTGGTCAGATCTAAAAAATCAAAATCGTTTCAACATTCTGTTTGTGTGTGTGTATGTGTTAAAACCACCATATATGGATGTTTTAAATCTCATTGGTCAGATCTAAAAAATAAAATCGTTTTAACATTCCTTACTATATCAACATAAGACATTATCGTATAATGAATATCATATATAGCCAATCGTGTCGCTGTATTTTCATTTCTAAAATAAGGATAAAAAAAGAGTTACTACAGTGTAAGAATCATTCGTACTCAAACACGATTACAAAACAGTGTTAGCAAAATATTTTCACAATGGAGGAGTACTCTTTAAACAACGACGAGGAGGACGATATACCAAAAGCTCTACAGGACTTATTATGTAAAGAAAAAAAATTAAAAGAAAAAATAGATAAAATGCGTCGTGGCAATAAAATAAAAAATAAAGAATCGGTAATTACATCGAACAAGAAACCCAAAACGGCCACCGTCATTCCTAACATTGTACAGAAGAACAATGACATAGAAGCGGCAACGGCTCTTTTATTGAGTTTAAATCTGTCTAACGACGAAAATTACGATGATTTTCTAATCCCTCCACAAACTCCTATCCAATTATCAGTTTGAAGAACCTCCGCTGTTTCTAAACACTCCGCATCCACCTCAAAGTCCTCCTCAAACATCATTCTTCAACGCTACAGAAGCACCGAATCATCCCAACGTCATGCAACAAACATTCGTACAACATCCAGCTGTAGAAACGATGGCACGCACGCCTATTACAATTCCTTCAACATCCATGTACGTACAACAACAACCGGCTGTAGAAACAGTCGCACGCACACCTATTATCATTCCAGATTTCTCGCACGAGACAAATCCTTCAACATCCATGTACGTAGCAGAAAAAACCACTAAACCGAAAAAAGTGAAGAAACCACGAAAAAGCGCAAGTAAAGGTAAAAATCTTGATCAATATTCGAAAAACGTGTTCGACGAATTATATCGTCAAAACTTAATAGACAATAATAATACTTATATGAACGAAAATAACGAAGAAATACACCTTGACGAAGACATCGATCCCTACGAAACAGCTGTTGAATTAGACGAAGTATTAGACTTAAAAACTGTCGGCGCTCGAGCAAAAATTATATGCGTGCAAAAAAAAGACCACAAAACCAAATGCGAATACAACATATTAACACAGAACAAAACAACTGCCGAATATATAGTTCATAGTAAATTAGCCTATGATTCTATGAAAGGTGTAGCTATAGTATTGAAAAAAAAGGTATTAGAACGTGCAAAACTCTCTAGAGATTGTCAAATTTTAAGTAGAACTTTAAATAACATTCATCAAATGTATATTCGTCACGAAAAGGCAAAAGCCGATAAATAATTTATGTGTATATATTACGGTTTTTATATAATTATTCAATGTTTTTGTTTATAATAATAATTATTCACTGCGTTTTACTTGTTTTTGTATCGTTTTTTAATAAATTATAACCGATCTTTCTCCGACTCCATATATCTTGTACCGACCAAAGTCATTGTATCTTTACATACATAACATCCCCAAGTTATTCTTACATAACCTTCCATAGCGCGAAAATAAATTTCAATTTTGTTCTTTATTTTATCAAACGTATATGTTGCCAAGTGTGTAGAAAGCCGACCATCCTGTACTACACCGCCACTATCTCTTGTAAAACACGCCATAACTTTTATTTTATATCCACAACTATTACAACGAACGCTATATTCTTTAATATCTAATTTAAAAAATTCAATAAAAACTAATTGTGTGTTCACACCTACTAACTCCATGTGTTCGTTTTTTCACTGTTCGATTTTATTTACACGTCTTTTATACTCTCTTCTAATCTAGCACGTTTACGTTTTCTATTCTCCCCTACGGTTTTTTTAAATTTGTCTTGATATCGTTCAAGCGCAGCGTCATAATTAAACACCATATCTACAAACGGCTCTATATTTTCGTCTGCTAAAGCCAACAATTTCCAATCATATCGCATAGATTCGTTCATCTTCTCATATTGCATCACCATATCTTGATTTACAGTACTCATTGCCAATAATTCGTACGTAGAAAGCGAAGCATGTGTGTAGAATTTTATATGTGAACCATCGAGAGATTCGGGCAGCTCGACAATCTCTTCAGATAATAAATCTTCATCATCTTTCTCCTCCTGCTCGCTTAGAATGCCATGAAAATGAACTCTTTTATTCACCTCGCTTCCCATAATTTTAGAACACGCATTAGAACTGTGATGGTAGATTATAAAGAAAGAACATGTGTCAATATAAGGTGTATATTTAGTAAGTTCGTCACAGGTCAAATTAATTTCGCGAATATTAGTGCACGGTAATGTGGGACCGGCAGGACGGAAAAAATTCTCTTCGGCATATCGTTTTTTGTTACAAGACAACATTTCGCATTCAAAAAAGTTAAACGTTTAAAGCACTGGTAAGAGCGTCAAAGCTTTTATAGTTTTTTCGTTCTTTAAATAACGTAGTACCGTATAAATCATTTTATGATAAGTCTCTGGAATATTTTCTTGAAAAACGCTGTCGCCATACGCACGTATTATTATTCCCATTAAAGACGTAATATTTGTTTTACTACCAGATAACGGGTTTAAACACATCGATGTCCGTTGCCTAAACTTAGTAAGCCAAACGCCAAAAACATCCTCTTTTACTATAAACACATTTTGTACTTCAACAAATCTTGGTTTATCTTGAAAATATATGTATATATCGGAGAATATATAAAAACAAATATAAAACAATCCCTGAAATTGATGCGTAAAATATCGTTGTATTATATCGCAATTTTCCTCTTTTATTTTTCGAGTATTTTCAGGATTTTCCTCCAAAGTAAACGGGAGATCTTTTTTGTGTATAACTAGTAAATACAGCGACGAGTCATCTTTTGGAAAACCAGATTGAAAATAACGTATATCAAACTCGATACTTTTTTTCACAATCTCTTTCACCGCATAAACGTAATCAAAAAGACCATCGTCAACAGAACTATAGCGTGCCATTTTTTAATAAACATAAAAAATCCTCGTGTTTATATAACCTACCTCAAAATCTTTCCACTTTCCTGTATATCCTTCTTGCGATCGTATCCAAAATCTATCTTGGTAGTCTTTTAATAATAACGAATAAGGACTATAATCTAGTTTATTATTCTCATCTCTTTTTAAAATCTTATTTTCGTCTGCATATCTGACAATTTTACATATCAAAATAAAAAAAAATTTCTCTTTCTTTTCCGGCACGGTGACGTACATAACACAGTTTATAAATTGATCGTGCAGCATTTGTTCAAAATGTTCATCATCATCCTGCTCAATTTCTATAGAATCTTTTAATATTTCCGTATCGCTCACATAATAAACGCGTAAATCTCCATGTATATGATGAAACGCAAATGAAAAATTTTCGGCAAGCACTTTTTTTCTCTTCAAAATCTTTTCTATAATGTAATATATCCATCCACATAATACACATCATATCGTTATTCCATTTTCCCGCCATATTTTGCAGATATATACAATGATATTCGGCGTAAATTTTCACTTATATACGTGTTTTTATCCTCAAAATTACAAAACGGAATTCTAATCATGCTTTCATAACATATAAAATAATTCATCCCGTATAAAATAGTCATAAAATTATAAAAGAAATATCTTAGCCTAGCCATTTAAAAAAACATATAAATATCAAAAAAAAAAACACTGTGCATAAGAGATATGGAGATCGAACGTAAAACTGCTCAAATCGTTATAACAAAAATTGGTCCTGTGTCTCAGCAACCGCATAAACCGGTATATTTTTATAGAACAAGTATCGGTGATCATTTCTCATCTTGCATATCAAGATATTTCTTGTCGGTGAGATAGGTACTGCTTGTCTTGGGTAAACGTTTATCCATGCTGTTGTTTTGAAAGCTATAACTTGTAACTATGTGTTAGGAAGATTTCTGATCTCTTACTCACACTAATAAATTTAATCTGACCAATGAGGCTTAAGATGACCATATATGGACAGCGAAATATATCTTCTGTACACTTACACTATCATTAACAAGATATGTGTCTAGTGCGTGTGTTAGATAGTGAAAATTTTTTAAAAATGATTATAAATTTACATACAAAAAGGAATCTAACCTTTTCTTTTAAAAAAAGCACGACAGCGTGTATGTGTGTGGGTTTTGTGAGAACCCTTTATGCAAAAATTGAAAAGTGATTTGCTGATAGTTTACTGAATTATAGCAAAGGCTGTATGATTGTAAGCGGAGCGCTTCGGTTATATAGACGGCATTTAAAAAAAAAATGATTACATACAAAAAGGAATCTAACCTTTTCTTTTAAAAAAAGCACGACAGCGTGTATGTGTGTGGGTTTTGTGAGAACCCTTTATGCAAAAATTGAAAAGTGATTTGCTGATAGTTTACTGAATTATAGCAAAGGCTGTATGATTGTAAGCGGAGCGCTTCGGTTATATAGACGGCATTTAAAAAAAAATGATTACATACAAAAAGGAATCTAACCTTTTCTTTTAAAAAAAGCACGACAGCATGTATGTGTGTGGGTTTTGTGAGAACCCTTTATGCAAAAATTGAATATGTACTTAAGACCTATATCACATAAGTATATAAACGAAAACAATAAATAATAAAGAAAATCTCCTGTAATTGATGTGTCTTAGTATGGATTTCTTTTTGTATGTAAAAATTTCACTATATAACACACGTGCGCGTTCTCTTTCACAGATTTTGTAAAAGCTTAAAGTGTAAGCGGTTCTTCGCCCGAAATTCTTAACCCAATTTTTTTGCGCGTCCCGCGCACCCGCGCACACCCGACTACACACACCGGCGTGCTCGCGCGAAGGTTCGACTCCTTCGTGTGTATCCACGCGCGCTCATCCCACGCGCACGGATCCAATTACCGCCTACGTCACGACCGTAATACAAATGCCAACAAAGCGGCGACGAGACCGTTCACCCCATTTTGGCAGCCATTTTGAATGCTAATTTGATTTCAGCACCCCCCGTCCGTGGAGGCCTTTTTTTGATGATTCTGCTCTTTTTTCAATAATTATTTCGCAATAATTACTATAGATTATTAGGCGTTCTCAAAAAAATATTCACACCCCCCAAAAAAAAAGTGGTACCCAATACATAATACTACTCACTTTCTGTTTTAAGAAAGAAAAAACAATAAGAGGCACGGTATATTTTCCATAGTACTAAGTATGGACAATATGTATACTTGTTTTCATAGGAGAATCCACAAGGTCCAAAATACAAACTCAGTTGGTTATTTGTTATTCATGGCAAATGAGATTATGAGACATACTTGCAAGTGCCACTTTCTCAGCAGCGGCGGTAATATCGCTGGCGATTTCCTGATGCTTTGCCAAGATTTCTTGCTCAGCGTGATGAATCTCTGCTTTCTTTAGGGCGACATTGTGGACGGCCTTTGACAGATGTCCTTGGCTATTTTTCAACTGATAATACGGCGATTTTTCCCAAAAACAGTTAACTTGCTTTTGTGAATTGCACTTTCCAATATGTCTCTCCTTGCTGCATTTTCGGCTGTTTAGACATTGTGAAGGCAAGCTGAAATTGAACGCACAACAGGGGTAGAGCAATCAAAATGGCAAAACACAATGAACACAATATATGCAAATTAGTTTGCGATTTACAGCGCACTTCCTTACCTCAGTTCCGAACCACTAGCCATCCACGTATATGAATAATTGATTAATCTCAATTTTCCCCTTGAGAATATTCAACCTAGTGCAGTTTTATCATGTAATTTTAGACAATAAATTGTGAAAATTGACAAATTCTAAGCTTCTTTGTCGATTTTTCTTGCGAGGTAAAAATCTAGGGGGGGTGTCAAGGAATTGATCGCAAAGATTTTCAAGTTTAAAATTATCTTCTTTTTTTTTAGAAACTTTACGCACTGATGATATATTACAAGAAGGGAATTTTACAGCAAGTTTTAAGAGCAAAAAAAGAGGTTTTTCAAGAGTTCAACATAGAAAATTTGGTCCAAGACGAAAGGGAATGTCTCAGTGTTTTTGGTCAAGTTCTTGTCGAAATCCATTCATGAAATTTCGAGCCTAAAAGATGGGTAGAACCAGAGGTCCCTGGCACTTCAACATTGTTCCCGCCGCATCTACCTTCCAAAACTATCACGTCAATTCGTAATGGTGAGTACATTGACTTCACTAATTTATTACCTGATAATGTTGATGGTCACGACGAGCATTTAAAGATATCGTTTGACTCTCTAGGAGGGTCCGGGATTTCCATTGACACAACAAAAAGCGCCAACGAGTTGACTTGATAGAACGCTGGCTCAATGCCTTCAACATGTTTGCTAGTGTAGTTGTCCATTTCGCACCCTACAAGGCGTCTGAACTTTTCGCGTATCAACAAACCATCCGCGACGCCCAACGAAAATTTTCCGGCATGGCTTGGTATGCTTACGACATAGCCTTTCGCAAAAAGGCCGCGATCGATGCTTCCCTTTCTTGGGCTCACTGTGATCCCCAACTTTACCTCAAGAAATTCACAAGGTTAGCAAAAACGGCTTGTCACGTCTGTGGAAGCGCCGACCACTTTGTTAATTCTTGTCCCATTGCACCCAACAGATCCACCCAAAGACCCACAGACGATCACTGCAGAGTCGAGCAATTCGAAACGAGGACGTTAACACCTACCTCCAGCACCTAAACCCTACAACACCAATTAATGTAGTTTACTTACAACATGAATTAAAATATCATCCTAATGTGTTATTTGTTTCTAATTTAGTCCAAGGGTTTTTATCGGTTTTGAGGGGCCCCGCATGCCACGAATTTCATGCAATCTAAAATCAGCGAATGAGCACCCTGATATTGTTGGCAAAAATTTACTTAAAGAAGTCTCTTTGGGTCGTACCGCTGGGCCTTTTTTGTCCCCACCTTTTCAAAATTTTCAAGTCTATCCAATTGGCGTTGTTCCCAAAAAACATTCAACTGATTGGCGCACAATTTTTCATCTCTCGCACCCAAAATCATCCGGCACAAGCGTTAACGCTTACATTTCAAAAGAAAACTATTCTCTACAATACGTCAAAATTGATGACGCTATTAATTTGATCATTGAACTCGGCAAAGGTTCTTATATGGCTAAAACTGATATTTGTTCCGCTTTTCGTAATGTACCTGTTCACACTCATGACTGGGAATTATTAGGCATGCATTGGAAAGGTCTTTATTTTTTTCGACAAAGTTTTGCCTTTTGGTCTGTGCAACACGCCTTCATCGTATCCTAAAAGGCATTAAACGGACCTCAAGCTCCCAACAACGAATTCGTCGTCCAATAACCATACAAATCCTATCTGAAATATCAACCCTATTCCGCCCAGCCTATTCCGAGGAACTCGATACTGTCATGCTTTGGGCGGCCTTTACCTTGGCCTTCTTTGTTTTTTTACGAGTTAGCGAATTTACATACTCAAGCCCTAAGACATTCCTCGCCGTCAATTACATTGTTTTCATCCCTAATATCACCAACGCCGAGTCTATCCAAGTACGCATAAAACAATCAAAAACGGATCAGTTTCGCCATGGAACTACCCTGGCTATATCTAAAAGTCACTCTTCAGTGTGTGCTGTCATCGCCTTGAGAGAATATTTACTACAACGAAACCCATCAAATACCAATGAACCTTTATTTATGCTACAGAATGGTCAACCGTTCACACGAACTGTACTTAATCATAATTTAAGAGAACTTTTAAACATTCTAGGCTACATAGAGAAAGATTACCTTCTGCATAGCTTTAGGATAGGCGCTGCGACAACTGCTGCAGCCGCGAATCTACCACCATGGTTAATAAAAACTCTTGGTAGATGGCGATCGGACTGCTACGAACTGTACATTCGCACACCGCGAACAATAATTAACTCAGTTCCTCAGAAATTAGCTGCAGTACTTAATCCATAATCATACTTCTACGTAATGTTTAACATAGTTTCTCTATTCTCAAGCTCACCTCATATTAGCATGCTTCACGTGGGGGATCTACACTTCGTTTCGATCTGTGGCGGGAAGTGGTGTCCACACAGCCACACTTCGCCCACGGTGAAGCACACACCGGCAAAGGAGAGCAAGGTCCATAACGGCGGGGGCCCTTACCCTCGTCCTGATCTTCGCATCTCTCGGTCACTTCACCACGGGGAAGCCCGGCTCGGACATGGGATTCATAACGGTGTCCATAACAGTGAGGGCCCTTACTCTCACCCTGACGTTGTTTCTGCAGCTTTTCTGCAGGCCCTTACCTCCAAAAAACCGCACTTTCCGCCACCCAGATTAGGCCACAAAACGATTTGCGTTATTTATTAACCATTCATGAAATTTCGAGCCTAAAAGATGGGTATTTCTGCAAATTTTATGGAAAATAATAGTCGGAAATCACAAGGCACACAAACACCAAACACAAGTGAGTACATAGGATCTTTTTTGAGCATGTTTTTGAAGAGAAAAGTTTTGAAAGAACTCCCAAAATTCTACAGCATATTTTAGCAGGTTAAATCTAGTTTAAAGTCTTAAAACTACCACTATCACATCCGATTTCAAAAGCTTCTAAAATGCTTTTTTCTAAAGTTCTAAAATCCTCATAAAACTTTAAATCGATAAAGCTCATCATAAAATTAGTGCAAACTCGTTTTCTAAGAACTACACATTGAGCACTTGAAGGGAAAGATGTAAAATAGGTCAGGACACCTGTTTGCAAAATGCTGGTTCCTCTATGCAATGACTTCCTTCAGCTACTTTGGACCCAATGTTCACTTATTTATCATGAAATCGCTTTAATAGTTTAATCCCAAACATACCTCCAGTTCAACTAAAGGAGGATTATTCAGCTATCCCATAATGCAACAGTTTGAAACATATTATCGACGAACGGAAATGCAAATTTTATTTGCGCGGCGTCTGTCATGGACGTAAGAGAACATATGGCGGACGTGTTTACAGCTAATCAGTGCCTATATGTTCATTGTTTAGACCTTGAAGTTGAGAGAATTCTTCATTTAAAATCTGTCCCATGTATAGAACTTTACATGGTCATGGCACACGTTAGTTTTCCTGAGAAATTAAGCGAACGCCTTGCTGTTTTGTTCTTACACAGCGAAGAGAACGTCTCGAAATTGCGCGAACAACATTCACCAGCTATTATAGAAGTAAAGTCAAGCTGCGTTCACACAGTAAGTGTATTATTTACCTCAATTTCTTCTTCTACATTCAAATTTCATAAATAATGCTTATTCTTTTTAAAGATTGAAAACGAAGGACCAGATGAAGGCTGTACAATTATGCTTGTATTTACATTTGATGTAATGGTCAATAATTCAATTGCCGCGCAAGTATTGCCTCCTAGAATGCCTTCGAGCGAGGAAGACGATATAGTCTCCATGCCCTTTCTGAAGTTGGATTCGTGCAAGTGCAACTGTACATCGTTTCCGAACTTTCTGATGTTTTGCTGGAAGAAGGTAAACGAAATGCTTGCGATGTAAGCAACGAAGCCAAGGCCATGGAGGCAGCCAACATGGCCGAAGATGCAAGTGCAACAGCAATTCTGTCAGCAAATAACATATCTGCTTCTGAGGCAAACTCGACTGATTGTTATCCGGAATCAGAGGTTTCATATTCTGAGACTTTTACCTTAAAGGGGAGTAGTTTCCACAAAGATTTTCAGAGGGTACTTCGAAGCTGCAAACAGATGCTTTTAGAAAATATTCCAGTTGAGCTCAAATTGTGCAACGAACCTGTGAATGTCAACGATGAGAATGCAATTGTTGCTAAGGCAAAAGTAAATGGAAATTTTTCATCTATTGGATATGTTCCAGGGAAAAAGCTAAAGAAAATTGAATCCGCAGTAAACAACAATGAAATTACAAACAGTGCAATACACATTTATATGGGGAGCTGGGGAACACAAGTATATTCCTCAAATAACAATTACAAAGAATGGAAAATGGCTTCAAGATGACAAAAGATACAAATATAATAAACTTTTTGATAAAATAATGTTACAAGTGTGAGGGGACACTTAGACAACTTTGTTAAACCAGAACAATGGTCAAGAAACCATACTGCAGTATGTTTTTTATATTACTTTTTTATATCAGTGGGTCAACTGAAAATAGCCTGCTCGTATTTTAAATAGTACATAATAAATGTAAAATACCCAACCTCCACTCTGAATTGCAAATGGCACACCCTGGGACATGCCCTGCAGCAGCCCACTGGGTGACATAATACAGGAATGTAAACTAATTATCCAACCAACCTATTTAACCCATTAGCTGGCAATGCACCCTACTTCAGTATTTGGCTCTGTCCAATGCCAGAAAATTTCATTTGACAGTGGTAGGGTACTGTCAGTAAATGGGTTAGCAAAACTATCTGCTAGTGTCTCTTGTTAACCCATTACTAGGTATTTAGCTGGTATTGTGCCTCATTGCACCTTTCTGAAGTGTTTTGCTCTGTCAGTCACCAGATGATTTTACTATTCAGTGGTAGGGACATACCAGTAAATGGGTTAACCAAAAACCAAGGATAAAATACTGTTGGCCATCTTGTTTTGGCACCCTAAACCAACCACAGAGCTGAGCAATTTGGCAACTATCAAGAATATTTTTGTCACAGATGTTAATACCTAAGAATATAGACACAATGTTTTGCTTGAAATGTTGAGATATTTTTTTATGTACATACACCCATAATGAAGAATTGAAAACTCATTAAACCCACACCACATGAGTCTAGTTAGATAAGCAAATCCTAAACCATCCCCCATAGATCAAGCCAGAAAACATTCTGAAGACTCGAGCACCAAGTTGAAAGCTCAATAGAAAACAATTTAATCCGGAGAACTTAAAATAAACACAATATGCCTGGATTACAAATCTTTAAATAAATATATATATATATATATATATATATATATATAAATATAAAATCTCGAACCATAGTTAATCGGTCAGTGTTAGATGGGTTGGGATTGGTGGCATTCCCATCTCTGGTTTGTGCAGCCTCTGCCGTATGGTCCCCTTGTTTCGAATAGGCAGCATTGCTCGTCCAGGCACCAGAATGGAGTTGTCTTCCCGGTGATTAATTCGGAGCTTGTGAAGACGTGGTTGGTGTTCTTTGCTTGCGTTTGACTTTTCTGAGATGACATCAAATGATGGCATTTCAGCTTCCTGTATCTTTCATTTATTGTATAATAATAAAATGGAAGATCAGATGACATCCGTTTGGTAAATTCCCTAATGAAAAAAGAAAGCATTTATATCCTGCATGACACAGGGTATAGCATATTTTAAGACATTACACTAGGATGCAACTAAAAGTAAGACCCAAAGTTATTACATTATGTAAAAGACAGGCCCATACAGTGATGGGTAAATTCTTGTCAGCAGCAGACCAGTTTATACACTTTTTCATAAATGGCTGCCGATTAAAATTATTGTATGTGCATATAAATTGGCCCAACTAGCCTCGTATTCATGTTAAGATTTCAAAGGAATTTCTACCCAGAAACGAGGCTAGTTGGGCCAATTTATATGCACATAAAAGAATTTTTAATCGGCAGCCATTTATGAAAAAGGTGTATAGGGCTGGTTCGTCCATGGCACACCAATCCCTTGGTAAGGGCAGACTGAGTGTGTCGTCAGTTATATAGATAGCTTACCTCACAATTTGTGGCCAAAATTCCTTAAACTGCTTGAGTGAGAAGACATTTCCAATGTAGCGGTGGGTCAAACTGAAAAAGGTTTCCAAGTCATCTGTTCCCAGCCCGTGGATGCTCTGGATAGCCAATAGCCTCGTTCTCACATCTGCGAAGTTCTTGACTTTCAATATTTGTGGTTATTTCAATCACTGTCTCCCTGGAGAATCCACAGATGTTGTCTATTGGCCTGTAATACGGTTAAAAATGTCAGTGGCGTTTGGGAAATTTAAAGCAGGATGAACAGGTTCATTTTCGCCAATAATTGGGTTAACATAGTATATGCATGGTATACCAATTATGGACAAAGGTTTACTCCAGGATTCAATGTTATTTTAACAGTAGATACCCTACTACCCTACCCTACGCTCCACTCTACCCTACCCTACCCATTTTTCCCAGTTTATAAATATCTTTGAAAACACAGGGCAATTTTAAATATTTACCTGTTAATGTCAATCGTGGAGAAATCATAACAACTCTTGTGCCAAGGCATCCACTCATCCAAGATGTATTGCAGCATCAAATGATTATATTTGCACCGTTTAAGTTGACTGATACCTCTGCCATCGGTTGCCTCATGCCAGTTTGCTATAACCTCAACGTGTTTGGCTTCTCTTTCATGCCCATGCCTTCTTAGTGATTCAACCACGTGATAGGAAAGAAGCCGTTCCGCATCTACAAGGGACTGCTTTCGTTTGCCAATCAAAGCAGCGTGTGTAAGGCCACTTTTGGGATCTAATAGTGCAGCGTCAAATGCTTCATAATTTAGGCTATTATACTTTCCTTCCCGAACACTTTTAGCAGCTCGCCTAAATAAGTGGTTGTGATCACTACGGTCATGCCTTGGAGTCCCCATAATTGATCTATTTCTGGCACGTAAAAATGTTGAGAAGTCAACATTTTCCTTCTTCAGCTCTTCTATCTTCTCCTGTATAGATATGTTGCTACAATTGAACGCAGCATGTCCAGATAGGACTCGGGATTGTTTCTTCGAAAGGATAAGGAGTATGACCTGCTGGAACAAAGTTTTGTCTGATGATGGTAATTGCAGTTTCCAATTCTATTCCTGCATCTGTTGTCATTATGTCAATCTCCTCAATGACATCGAGAGGAATGGCAGTAATAGGAAGTGGAACAACAGGTGTACCATCGTCCAGATCTAAAAGAGAAATTGTTCAGGAATTGGAACAGGTCACAAGGCGTTAAAAAACATAGTGTACATAATTATATCATAAAAACAGATGACATCAGAGCTCTTTACAAAAATCAAAATGCAAATAAGGCAATGTTACACGGAACAACTTTTAGTATGTTTGTAATGACAATTTGCAATGCAAATGTGGTTACATGAAATTTGATTAGTTGGGAACCTCAGGACAATTTACAGTACATTGCAAGTTGCCTTACAAGTTTTCCATGTAACATCGTCTTAACACCAACTGGCATTGGGAAATAGAGTACAAATTGTAAGTTAGAATGCTACGCGGCAATTCATACTTTGAAAATACATGTATGTACGAGTATCATCTCTAAAATGAACGCATTATTTTGTAGGAATGTACCTTTAAAACACGGATCTTAGAACATGGACATAGTTAATATATGGCTGGTTGTCCAAAAGCTGGTTAGCTTAATCATAGGTTAACGTAAAAGTCAAAGCAAGCTTACCAACATCTTGTTTATCAACTTCGAGATATTTTTGTAGATATCTTGTCCGATCATCAGAAGTTCTATTTTCCAAAGTTTTGAAATGAACAGACGTGCAGAAATACTCGAACCAAGAAAGTGGGTTAAATTTTGACAAGGGTTAGGCTAATCCAGCTTTGAACAACCGACACCTGTATACATGTAGGAAAAAACACAAATATTATGATACCTGACTTTGCCAAAGACATCCTTCAAGTTTCTTCTTTGACATATTTCTTGCCTGTTGTCGGGCATCATGTATAAGCTGCCACACATGCAAAGCTCTTGATTCCCCTTTAGTTCGCAATGAACAAAATTCACCATCTGTTACAGTACCTAAATGCAATAAAACAAAACGGCTATTATAAAGCATTAACTATTTGAAACATGCAAATTTCCTTCAAAGTAGAAGTAAGGTTAAATGTTAACCCACCTCTGCACCTTCTTAACTTCTTAAAGTGCCTATGGCTATTCAATAAAATCTCACTCCAGATTTTTATGGTAATGTGTTGTGAAGGTTAAGGACAAAGATCATTTCACCATAGCCCGTATGGCAAGATCCCCTAACTTGTTACTGTACACCACATAAAATACATTACTACAGAGCAATCAAGTTAAACAGTGACAAGCTAACAATAATACCTGCAAGGGTCATATCTCGCTTTTTCATTTCCCTCTTTAGATCCTGGTTGAACTTCCTCACATCGTTGTCTTTGAGTGTAATACATGGAATATATCGAACAGGAAGAGCATAAGGTTTACTTGATCTCCTTTCATCTGACAACATTGTAACAACAACATGGGTGGCACTGGTTCGTTTCTTCTTGTACAAATTCCTAAGGTATTGCGAACGATGTGATGCAAGGGTATTAACATTGCTTCTCATAGGCTTTGTGATGGTTGAGCCTGAAATTGATGACACAGCAGTCTGAAAGTTAAGTGCAAGTTGCTGGCTCTGTTGAAGCAGAGTCTGGTACTCAACAACTTCCCAGTTTCTGTCCTTTAAAGTAGCCTCGGGGCAGTTGCCTTGCTTGACTTTTTTCCTCAAAGAGTTTCTTTGCTGTTTTGAAGCCATCGCTAAGGAAATTAGTTTCCACCTGAAAATCAGATATGGTTTTCTTGATAATCTCTTCTATCTTTGGCTGGGGAACAATAGGAGTTCTCAGAAGTTCCATTTTTGCGTTCATGTCAACGTATTCATCCCTTAGTTCCTTTAGCTTGCCATCATCATAATCTACGTCACCGTTCCAAACCTTCTTTTGTGACTCCATTATTCCTGCTCTTACATCTGTACCATCAAGTTTAATCCAGAAACGACCATTGCAATTTACTGACTTCAACTCATCAATGGCTGCAACCTGTGTAACATTAAGTATAAGAAATGAACATTGTATAATTTTATATACTTGCCCTGTGCTTTTCCAGATGAGATGCATTCAATTAGCTACTTGAATAACTCGTTTAGATGCACGTAGCTACTTGAATAACTCACTTAGATGCAAGGATGCTTTATTTACCTGTATTGCTGGAGTCGGAGTATATTCTGATTTTTTATTTTGTCTCCACTGACTGCTGTAGCTTGAGCATGCCACATTAACTTTTGCCTAATAAAATAATCAGCATCTACATGTAGTAACAGTTTTACTGCCAGTTCATTCAAATAATGAGCTAATGATGAATGATCATTTATTTCCAATACCAGCAGTCCAACACTTACAGTATAGGACTGCTGGTATTTTATCATTTCCGTGGTCGCTCTCTAGCCTCTGGGTGCTCACACACACTGAGGATAGACCCTGGATATCAGGTTGCTCAAACAGATAGCTCAGATTGTATAACCACCAATTGTAATTAATCTATCAAATAAATGTGGTTTATAATTTTACTCAACTAAAACTTGATAACAATTTATTGAGAATTAGCTAGGAAAACAAAAAAATCATCTAAGTAATAAAATCACAACTCATACCATTTTAGGATCCTTTGTGACATCCTTTCCTCCACCACTCCATAAAGGACCAGCAAAAAGACGCTTGAAGCGGCTGGGAAACTCAGTTTCCATTGTTTCACGCCACAACCTGAAGTCCTCAGGCTCTTTAACCTACACAAGAGAAATACATGTATAGATCAATATGTATTTAATCAATCTAATTACTTACCATATATATCCTAAGGGATCAGTGGACAATGTATCAGACTAGTGTACAGTGCCCAGTGGAAAATCCTTTCTACCAGCAATTTCTACCTGTAGACCATAGTTTTACACCTTTTACACCATAGTTTTAAAATATTCTACACCTACCTGCATAACATTTGTTGCAGTGAAAAACTCCAACTGGTATTCTATTAATCCAAATGGCATTCTATTCAGTGGTATTAATGGTGTTCCATTTTCTCCAACAATGCACTGTGACCATTTATAGACAAGGTTGTGTTTTTGCATCCTGCAAAACTTTCATTGCTTCAATGGATAAATTGACAAAATTAGAACAGTTACCGATAAGACCAACTGAATGATATAGATCAGAAAACAACTTATCCAAAATAGCAATCTTAATTTCCTTTCCAAGTGCAGAAAACATTGGCAGTGTAACACGTTCCACATCTTTCAGATTTGATAATTGGATCTTTAGTAAGACTTCTGACAGAACATTAACAAGCATGTTGGGATGCAGGAGTCCAAGGCCTTCTTTAACCACATCTTCAAGCTGCTCGGTGTAAGCTTGCTCAAACGTGAGACAAGAAATGTTGGGGTATTTAGCATACTTGTCGGTGTTTCTGAGTTCTCATTCAGAAAATCTCCATCCAGGATGGTGTCAATGGTCAATCCATACCCTTTTTCAGCTTCTTCAATTGTCTTAAATTTTGGCCTTAAAATGTTGACAACTCTTTGACGAACAGAGCGCTCTAACAAATTACAGAGTAAGCTACATATTAACAAATTTATTTGTGAAAACAGGGAAAGTGATGTCGGTTTTGGTTCTGACTGTTGAACAGTTGGTGATTACCAATGTAAAAACTGTTGCATAACTTTCTCGTTCAATGGTTATTGAGAATCGGTTGGTGTCAGGTTGTGGAACCAACACAGCACTCAATAAACACTGAATTTTCCTCAATTAATCGACCTTGTGTACTATATCAACTGTCACTCTTATGGTTAATTATCAGTTTATCACTATTTCTTATTGCTTTCAATCTCATCGCCATAGTTTCTACTAAGCTGTGGCAATCTTACCAGTTCGCTTTTCTGATGAAGCAGTTTCCTGTACATATTTTGCCGCTTTATGCCAATATTGATGAGATGCTTTCATTGCAGGCCAGACAATATCGGTAGGTTGTTCATCTTTGTGCAACGATACAAACTGAACAAGTGCTTTGTCCTCTCTTGTGGTCCAAGGAATATGCTGGCTCTTTGGTCCTTCATTGCCTGTCTGATGAGACTGTGAGGGTGCTAAAGGCGACTTGTTTTCCTGTCACAGATTTAAAAATGATCATGTATATTAGCCTCAAGATTTATCATTATCTATGGTCTTTATTCCTATAAAGTGTACTGTGTAGCATGCTGTAATGACAAATAGTTAAATATAGATCCCTTTATGTTTAATTAATACATATTGCTGGCAGTGCCATTTCGCCCATTTGTGATTCACTATAAATCACTGGACACTGGTATGACAAATTATGCATATATCACATAAAAACATTGACGAAGTCTTGGGAAGTTTCTTGCCTGTATTATACTTTTGTGTGCCAAAAATGTAAATAAAACAAGGGCTTCAAGTTTAATTAATAAATTACCTGTAGTTGGGAGGAGTGATAATCCAACCTTCTCGATGCTTTTATTATTTTTATACTGTCCTCAAGATTATCGATTGAAACCAGTGGTCGCTTTCTGTTTGCACAGGCTCCAAAACTGTCTTTAACGTTCTCTGTTGACATTTTTACCTTCCTTTCAAACTACATTTTCCTTCTTTAAAGTTTTATTTTGTCAACCCTATATTTTTGTTTGCCAGCTTCGCGAATTTGTGTGCGATATTCCAACTTTTGGCATCAAAATTATGAGGGCTATACATCGCTGAGTAATGGGGACCTTTGGGGACCTTTGGTATCAAACAGGAGGAAAATTACCATAGAAACGATTGATTTCATCATAATACCCAAGAAACCTTCGAAAAATCCGTATCCATCCATACAAGTACCATATCCACACGTTGTGTCGCCTAGCGAAGCCTGCTTGATTATTAATCGGTCGGTAAACAATGATAAAATTCGTTGTTTATTTAAATTCTAATTAACTTTTTGCATAGAAAGTAATCGAGAATAAATAAAACCTGTATGAATTGGTGAATATGTTGTGATGAGTGTCCCTCGTTGATTCAATATATTGGCCTGAAGATCGTGTAAATACCCCGCGAAATTTTCTGCCATTTTCTGAAAACCGGAAGTCGCTCGCCGAAAGAAAGCGCGAGGCATATAGGGATAGCTGAATAATCCTCCTTTAGTTCAACTCAAACAATCTTTAATATCTTCTTTATTCTTGGATTTGACAATAGACTTCTATGGTCGAAAATTTAGCTTTTTATCTGTGTATTTCTTGTAGAAAGTTTTGCTTCAATATGACAAGTAGAAATATTTATTTTGAATTTTTTTATTTATCTTGTATTTACCAGCACTCATGTGCTTGCCGTAGTTGACTATATATGGTTTGCCCGCACCCTAAGATTCAAATTTTGCCATAACTTTGTCAATTTGCATTGTTTTTCTTTGAAAGTTGGTCAGTAGGTACTGTTTTTATCAGGGACGGATCTAAGGGTAGTCAACCCGGTCACACAACTAGGGTAAAAAATTGCAAAGTTAATTAATTCAAATTCAAATCGCGGTCCAGTTATCAAATTGGTTCAGTGGCGTCAGCATATTTAAGTTTGTAGTCCAGTAATTACATTGCGTTCAGCAGTAAAGGTTTCTGTAAAGCAATATGATGATCAGTCAAAACAGCGGTCTTCCGCTTGAATCTTGACCAACTTGGTGGCAAATCTGGTCATTTGATTGGTTAGTACGGCCCTAAGGTAAATATATTATATGTTGACTAAATTTGACTCCTATACATTATTAATACATTCTCCTATACTGTTTATTTGTGCGCAAAGTATTGACCCGCGTAGGTGATGAGGTGAACTGATTTATATAATATTGCGGTCAAGACTTAGACTCAACGCTTTATAATAATATACTTTATAGATAAGTTTTACAGCGAACCAAGTTTAATACCCAGGCGAATCAGAAGTTTGTTTATGCTTTTTGTGGACAAATATTAGTTTAATATTATCTATATCTATACTGGATTTATATAATGTATATGGAGCAATATACAAAGGCAATACCACATGGCACAGCTTGGTGTAAATGTGTAATACGATCATGTGTTATTTTGTGAAATTCATGTTTTTAATCCACAGATATAGTTTCATAGGGCACACATTAAATTATTCAAATATTTAAATGTCTGATCAAGTGAAGTGATTATAGCATGTTTATAAGACTAAAAGATAGATCACAGAAAAGTTAAAGCTAGTAGCTACCACTGTAGATAGCTGGGTTAATATTTTACTAATACCTGGTTTGTTTATCTTAGATCTGATGCTAATGGGAATTGCTTGTACAGCTCTGTATCATTGGTACTGGTAGGTGACAACAGTCTTGTGCAAATGTTGAGAGTCTTGACCTCAATAGAGCTTTTTATTAATAATTTTTATTCCCAACACCCCTGCTTTTCATCTGCTGTAGATGAGCATGCTGAGTACTTCAGCAAAAGTATTATAATCTTTTACCAATGTCTGTTTCTAAAGAGTGCTTAGACACTGGTTCTACCAAGGATGACTTGGTCAAGCAGGAGGCCATTCTGAATTGTAGGGATAAGAAATGGTCATCATTTCTCTGTATTTTGGGTCTCTCTTCTGTTTTGAATGGAAATATTGTTACATATTATCCTGATTGTGGAGAGCGTAGGTATAAATTGTCATTTAACCGCAAAGTTCAACCCCGTTTAAATACCAAGAAACTCTAGATGATCTTCATATTCTATTTTGCTATGCAGGTACTGTTAAAGCTGGAAAAACCTTCCAGTCAAACCATTTTGTTCCTCTTATTTTTTATCCACACCAGTTGAAAAGAAAATATGCAACTGCTTCTTCAAAGGCTTCTACGGCATCCAAACGGCAAAAATTTTGTCCAATTCTCCATAAGAAGGCCTAAAAAAACCATCTACCAGTATGTTCCATTTTTTTAATGTGGCAGAAAAACCTGTTGTCGATCCAACACCTCAAAAGGTACACATTGAGTCTTTTTCTTCTGCTGCAAAACTTAATACTAATAATTTAGATCAACTTAGTAAACCTAGCACTTCAACCAAGACACAAGAAAGCTGTGGTGAAAAGTTTAAGTCTAACACTAATTTTGATGTTGCAACATACAAGAATAAAGTAAAAGGTATTATTTTCCGAAGACCAATGGCAGAAGCTTTAGTTATATTCAGACCAATGGCAGAAGCTTTAGACCAATGGCAGAAGCTTTAGACCAATTGGCTAGAGTTATATTCCTGGCTTTGTTACTCTCCTTCCGAAAATGGTGCATATTGCTTATCGTGTGTGCTATTTGGGCATCGCTTTCCTGGTAAGCTGGGAAACCCCAGAAATTGTTTGTTGAACCCCTTCGCCATTGGAATGGTGCAGCTTATGCCTTAAAACTTCATGCAGGGCATGGTACAGGTGGGGAAATGGGGCCTGCATGCTTGCACTTTCCCCATGCTAACCTCTTTGCTTTCTCAAATGTCAGGGGCTGTACAACCTACAGAGGTTATTTTAGATGCCAACGTTAAAAAGGAAATTGAGGACAACAGAAAGAAACTTGCCCCAATTGTAGATTCTGTTGTTTTTTGTGGCCGCCTTGGTTTACCATTGCGTGGTCATCGTGATGCCACCCAGAAGTTGGCAGCTACTCCACAGGGGAAGTTGGTGTTTTTGTAGAATCACTTAATTTTAGATTCGAGCAGGTGACAAAGTTTTAGAAGACCACTTAAAAAATTGTGGTAAAAATCAAACTTATATTTCTAAGACTAGCCAGAATAAAATTATTAAATGTTGTGGTCAGGTGATCAGCGAGAAGATCATCCAAGATGTTAAGGCTAGTAAATGTTTCTCTATTCTTGCAGATGAAGCTGCAGACTCTTCTCACATAGAGCAGATGTCTTTTGTTTTACGCTTTGTAGATACCAACATGAATATTCGGGAAGAATTTATAGCTTTTCTTCATTGCAAGTGGGGGATAAGTGGTGAAAAACTGGCCAAGTTAATCTTTGAAGCTCTCAATGACTTGACTTTATCCATTGATGATTGTCGAGGGCAAGGGTATGATGGTGCAGGTGCTGTTGCTGGACACATCAATGGTTTGTCAGCTCATATTTTACGCCTTAATGACAAGGCTCTCTATACCTATTGTTTTAGCCATAGACTTAATTTAGCTGTTTGTGATTCGTTGACTATAACTGAGGTCATTAAAATGATGAAACATGTTAAAGAAGTTTCAAACTTTATTAATCATTTCCAGATGTGCAATATGCCTTTTGAGGAAAATGTCTGTAAATCCTGTGAGAGAGAATCTCAGAAGAGAAGGTTGGTAGATGTTTGTAGGACTAGATGGGTTGAGCGCATTGCTGATTTAGACACCTTTATTGAGCTTTTTGTTCCTTTGTATGATACGCTCAAGGAGATGAAAGATAACGTAGAGAACAAGTATAGACCACCCCTTGTCACTGATGCTGATGATCATTTTTCTAATATAACAAAGTTTGAGTTTATTGCTGCATTAATTATCTCCCATAATATTCTTGATAAACGTCTTAATGCTACTTTATTATTGCAGGGGAGAAGTATTGATGTTATGGATGGCATTCATATGATAACTACTATGAAAGATGATTTTATTACCTTTAGAAATTCTATTGACTCTTTTCATGATGTATGGTATGCAGAAGCATTGGCTTTGGCTGAGAAGGTTAATGTAGAAGAGTCCAAACTGAGAACAGTGGGAAAACAAACCACTAGGTCAAATCCCCCATACAAGACTGTCTCTGAATATTATAAATGTACCATTACTATCCCTTGAATTCTTCTTTGCTTTTTTGTAGCACTTTGTCTGGTTTGCAAACATTTATGATCAATGACAATGTTCATTGGACTTTTATTAAACGTATTTTATAGAGAATGGCAAATCCATCACTGATCCTTACAATCATTATGCATTTATACCGTAGATGTGCATAGTACAGGCGTACAATATATTGGAATAGTTGTTTTTTTTGTGTAAGATTTGCTGCTGTGATGAGTGCAACAGTACCAGGCCTTTTGGCTTCGTGCAAGTCTCTGAGCCAAGAAATAAGGGTTTTAAATGCCTCTACTCTTGCCTAAATATATACTGGACTTTGAGAAGCACACTGTGGTATTTCTGCAAGAACTACTCTTTTAATATTCCCTAAGGAGTGATTTGTGGGAGTCAGTGAGACTGAAAATTGCTATAATTGGGTCCCATCTTATGAGGTTAATTTTTGGCTGAAGCTGCTCCCAGAGTGCCGCAAATGGTGTTTCCGAGGTCCAAAAATCAAATATTTTCTGGGGGGGATGCCCCCAGACGCCCCTAGTTTGCTCGTGCCTTTTTGCACCTGCTGCGCAAACTTGGATTGTCAGATATTTTGACTAACGTACAATATAGCTGTATATTATGTTTATAGCTGTATAAAATGGTGTATTAGGAAAATCACACAGTTTTTAAAACAGAAGTTATAATCGACCAAAGTACTGAATATATAATTAGTTTATCGATATAATAAATATATCAGATTACTAAGGTTAAAACTCACTGAGATCTGTAAAACAATGTGTTTAGCGATTTTAGTCCGTTTTGGGTGAGGGGTAAATCATTGGTGTGGGTAAAATTTATAGCACTGACATTTTGTGTCTCATGACACCTAATATCTGAGAGCCAATATCTCCATAACGCTACATAAATGGCAAAAAAATTCAACTACTGGGTTGGTACATATCTATATTAAAACTCATTTTTAGTGCAAAGTTTCTTTGAAACTGAGGCATTTCTGAGAAACTATGAAAACTTATCAGAAACTATCGTAACTTTATATGAGAAACAATTACCTACACATGCAACGTTTCCTTCCATTGATGAAATTCAAGGTGACCTTGGGAATAAGTCAAAGGTCAATGAGACTTACAATTTAGAAACGTATTACAATAATTTAAAAGAAGCAATTAACCCTAATTCACTACCAGAAAGCAATGATACAGTTTATGGAAATATAAAAAGTCAACTTCTACCTACATTATCAATAACTTCTCAGCGTGATGCTTTCAGTCGAAGTAGATCACAAACTAGAAGCCATTTAGTACATGCTAAAAAGCGTGATCAAGAACCATCAAGAATTCCAATGAAAAAGTTGGTTCATTTAATGAGCAAAAACAAGAAAAGAAGGTGTAAAATAAAAAGCTTAATAAAGCAGTTAATTCCTAAATCATCGTCTTGGCACAATTTGCTGTCTACAAGTTACCGTAAACATATCATTCAGAAAGCAATAAGTACAAACACATGGCGATTTAGGAAGTGCTAAAAAAGTGAAAAAGTTCGCAAAGAAAGAAAGTCTGCAGCCAAGAAAACACAAATTGTTTAAATTAAACAACGTTAAAATAACTCGAATAAATGCAACATGCAAAGAATAAAAACAACTGACAAACGTTTCTTATTTTTATGCAGTGATATTGAGCTAAATCCAGGTCCCATAAATACTTCACATTTTGTCAACAAGATGTGTTCGCAACAGGCTTGTAGTAAGCTTGTCAACAAGTTGTAGCAATGCCTTCGAAGTGAGCAGACGTGTATTCTTGTGCTCCGGATAGACCTTGAAACAGGAATATGATGGCGGCCTCCTCAACCGTTTCGAACATCTTGTACAGTTATTTTAGCTTTAAAAGGAGCAAACTGATTTGGACTGGATCACTCGAAACTCTGAAAGCATTTGTCCTCACAGAGATTGATGAACAAACTGCTGAAACAACTACATGGCGCTCGCCCAGTGGCGGAAAATGGCTATTTAACAGCAAGTTGTTATCAGTTACTTGGCTAACAAGAAGCCAGAACATTCATTTCGACGGTGAGAAGGGCAGTGACTTGATGGAACGAATACATTCATTTTTAAAGCAAGACCCGGATAATGCTTCATAAATCGCTAATCCTGCTGAACTTGACCTAAACAGTCGATTGAAAGTTTGCTAGCTGACGATTCTGACGATGTCAGAGATGATACATTTGAAGAATCGTTCAGTGATCAATGTGATATTGCAAAGGAATTAAAAAACCAAGCCAGTATGGATTCCGAAATCAGTACAAAGCATGATAAGCTTGTGCTAATTAGAAAGAACGACAAACTCAGGGAACAAAACATGGATATGTCTCATATTATATCCGACTTGAAAATGGCAAACAAGAATCTGGAAAGCAAAAAGAGCAGCCTGTTGACAGCTCTTAAATTAATAGAAAATGACTACCAACAAACGTGCACAAAAACAATTGTGGAAAATGACGGCGAGAATAATGTGGAATCAGTTTGCGAAACAGTTGAGGGAAGTGAAGTTACTCGACCAAATCCTTCATCTAATCAGCCCACAAACGATAGGCATTCTAACACCGAAGCTAGTACTGGGAAAAATCGTAAAGTCCAAACCTCCAACACAAAATTCCAGCCAACAAACTGCGGATGTAGATACTTCTGGTGGTATTGTGAACACCTCTAGTCCTAAATCAACAGGGCAAGACAAGAAAACAGTTGTTATTGCAGGGGAGTCGATTGTTAAAAATATTATTGGCCGAGTGCTGACGATCCTAATCACCATTTTATTGTAAAGCCGTTCCCTGGAGCAACAGTCTCAGATATGGAGGATTTTGTCAAGCCATTGACAAGAAGGACAACAGAAAATATGATCTTACATGTCGGAACTAATGACCTGAGAAGTCATTCTACGCCAAAAATAATAGCAGACTCCATTGTCAACATTGTAACACAAATAAAAGAAGATTCACCAAATACAGCCGTTGGCATTTCAGCTATTCTGGTAAGAAATGACAATAATGACCTAGCTGCTAAAGCTATTCAAACTAATAATATTCTTAAAAGCTATTGTAGTCGCAATAGAATCCCCTTTTTAAGTAATTCAAATATGAATGCAAGTCACTTAAATATGAGGGGTCTTCATTTATATAGACAAGGTAGTTTAGCTTTACAACAAAACTTGCTAGGTTTTGCAAAAAATATTTCAGATTGACTTTATCCTACTCAGTCCGTTATTCCTAACTCGCGTGGGTTTAAGCTCACGGCACTTAATGTGAGAAGCCTAGTAAATCATATTGATGAGCTGCGAGTTTTGCTTGCTACTAGCCCGATCGATGTCCTAACAATAAATGAGACATGGCTTAATTCTACAATAAGCGATAACGATGTGTATATATACCTGGATACGAAATCATACATCGTGACAGGGCATTTAAAAGTGCAGATGGAAAAACGTATGGAGGTGTTTGTTTTTATGTACGCTCCAGCGTAAATTTCATACAGCGTAAACACATGTCTATTGATGATTTAGAAAATCTATGTATTCAAATTCAAAAACCAAATTCTAAGCCATTTCTCGTTGGGACATGGTACAGGCCACCAAATTCGAAAGTTGATAAATTTAATTATTTTGAGACATTTATTGACATGCTTGATGCATGTGACCTCGGGTCGCCTGATTTAGACAGTAATTCGAGATCATTAACAGGCATCACTGAGCTCTATGGTTTACATCAATTGATAAGTGAACCGACTCAAATTACTGAAACTTCCTCAACTATGATTGATCATATATTCACCAATACACCAGATAAAATCGTTTGCTCCGGTGTTTCTCATGTCGGTATTAGTGATCACAGCTTAATATATGCATTCCGTAAGCTTTCAACCGGTCTACACAATAAAGGCCATTCTATAGTATATATATCGAAAATTTAAAAATTTTAACTCTGAATGTTTTCGAAGTGATATTTTTTCACAGAATTGGGACGTCATAAGGGAGTATAATAATCCGAATGATATGTGGTGTGTGTGGAAAACGACCTTTAATAACGTAGTGGAAATGTATGCTCCTTTACGGACAAGGCGGGTAAGACTTTCTAAGTCGCCCTGGATCACGCCTGAGTTAAAAAGACATATGCATGAAAGAGATATTTTAAAAATCAAGGCTATTCTATCTAAAGATATTTATGACTGGGCTGCTTTTAAGAAAGCTCGCAATTCTGTGAACAATGAAATTAAATTTGCGAAGAAAGCCCATTATATGAATGCTTTTCATGAAAATGAGAATAATGTGAAAAAAACTTGGGGTATTATTAATGAATTAACCTAAAGAAAACAAAATAATTCACATGTAAAAGAGATTAAGGTGGCTCCCTAGGGTTTTTACTCAAGACAACACTGATGAATAAAACGACTCCCAAACCATTACCTTGCGTGATATGAGCACGAAATTTTCGCCAAACATGCGTTACATTAGTTTGAAGATTTTGCAAAAGTAAATTTGCGCTCAAACTCTGTTACCATGGCAACAGCACATCTTCAATAAAGTACGTTTTTTCTATTCTTGCCATTTTGAAGATTTTCTTCGGTGAATTTTTTTGAAAATTTGCAAATCAAAGAGTCGTGTTTCAATAGTTATTTTGCTGTATTTAAAAAAAATTAAATCGATACATTTTCGAGTAATGTACGAAAAGGTTCAAAATTGATATTAAAAAAAAATGTATCGATTTAATTTTGTGAAAATTTGTATTTAGATTAACGAAAGTAATGTCTTTATACATGTGAAATTAAAAAAAAATTCACCGAAGGAAATAAAAGAAATTCAAAGTAATGTTTGAAAGATTCTGCGAGCTGTTACGTCATAAAATTTTCCAAAATTCACAGTTTTGTGCGAGACATCACGCGCGTATTTCGTGAAATTGATAACGAAGGTAAGGTCTTCGCGCGTATTTCGAGACATCACGCGCGAGTGCCACACGACTTTTTTTTATTTCCCGCCATGCATACGAGAAACGTTACCCTCGGGGAAAAAAACCCTAGGGAGCCACCTTAAACTAAATAGTTCTTCAGTTAGTGACCCCCCGGGGTTATCAGAGACGTTTAACACTCATTTTGCTAGCATTGGACCTAAGCTTATGGAGAAGGTACCTTGTGATGAAAATAACTGCTCATATTTAGAATATCTCAATTGCCATATTAGTGGTAATACTTTTGAGTTTATGTCAACAACTTCATCAATGGTTTGTTCACTCTTGGACAAACTCTGTAAATCTAAAGCAACTGGTCTAGATAAAATATCTGCTAAGCTTCTTCGCTACTGTCCTGACCTACTGTCTGGAAATCCCTTACCGTAATTTTCAACTGCTCTATTAATACCGGTATCTTTCCCGACGAATGAAAATGCTCAAAAGTCATTCCATTATTTAAACACGGTGAGCGTAGGGACTTGAATAATTATCGCCCAATTTCGATAATCCCTGTTGTAGCGAAGGTTTTCGAGCGAATTATTTATGATCAAATCTATGCCTTTCTTACTGACAACAATTTACTATGTAATAGCCAGTCAGGGTTTCGATGTCTACATTCAACTGTCACCGTGCTTCTTGAGTCCACCAATAACTGGGCATACAACATTGACCAAGGCCGAGTTGATGCTGTAGTTTTCCTAGATCTTAAGAAAGCGTTTGACACAGTTAACCATGGAATTTTACTATCAAAACTGAATGCGTATGGTCTTGGGGGGGTGCTGTGGGTAATTGGTTTAAGTCTTATCTAAGTGACTGCAGTCAAAAATGCTATGTTAATGGTCACCTTTCTAACAATCGTACTATACTATGTGGTATTCCACAGGGGACTATTTTAGGACCATTGTTATTTTTACTGTACATAAATGACTTACCAAATTGCCTTGAGCACTCCCAGGCACGAATGTATGTGGATGATACTAATTTAACATTTGCAAGTAACAATATTGACGACATAAATTATCACCTTAATCATGACCTTGCAAATGTGAACAAATGGCTTATCGCCAATAGGCTTACTTTAAATCAATCCAAAACTTAATTTATGCTAATTGGCTCACAACAAAGAATAGCCACATTTCGATCAGTTCCATGTTTAGAAATAGAAAGGTTTCACAAGCAAAGTCTCTTGGAGTGTACCTTGACGAGAATCTATCTTGGAATATACAAATTAATGAATTAACAAAAAAGATTGCTTCTGGTATTGCCGCTTTAAAACGTGTTCGATCATTTGTCCCAGTCGCCAGTAGTACATTGCAATTAATTTTTAATTCCTTGGTTCAGCCATATTTCAATTACTGTTGCACAGTTTGGGACAATTGCAACAAAACCCTAGATGAAAAACTTCAAAAACTACAAAATCGTGCAGCGAGAGTACTAACATTCTCCAGTTATGACACTAATGCTGATGTTTTAATTGAGAAACTTGCTGGAAAAAATTATCATCCCAGCGCCGGTTTCAAAAAGCTGTCATGGTTTATAAATCATTAAATGGTCTTTCTCCTGATTACATGCATTCCATGTTTGTAAACCGTGACAGTGTTCCTTATTCATTGAGAAACATTGAGAACAAACTAGCTGTTCCTAAGCCCCGCACAAACTATCTCAAGAATAGCTTTAGCTATAGTGGTGCGGTGCTGTGGAACAGTCTTCCGATTGGGCTACGGCAAGCAAATAACTTGATAAATTTCCGATCGGGCTGTGCCAAATTATTTTAACTTTCTTTGTATATATTGTTATATTAGTTTAGTACACGGCCCTCATGAAAAGCAGGTATTATATTTTCTATTTAGCATGGTTCTACTTTGTAATTTATCTAATTTAGTTTGTTGCATGTTAAATCCTGATGAGAATACCATGTGTAAATAAAGTTATAATAATAATGCATGTCAGTGTTGACTGCAAGACTAGCTCACATAGCACGAAGGCCAGTAAATATTGTCGGTGATGGTAATTGCTTCTTTCGTAGTGTAAGCCACCAACTTTATAGAACAGAAGATCGTCATGCACAAATAAGAGCTATTGCAATTCAACATTTAATAAACTGTCCAAAACATTTCGTGGAATATAATACTGATCAATCATGGTTGCAGTATTTACAGAACATGTCACGGCTAGGTACATGGGCAAACTATATTATTATACAGGCAGTTGTTGGTAATGACACTGACGATGAGTTGTGTGAAGCAAATGAACAACCATCAGGTGTTATGGATACGTTATTATAAGAACCAGACATTACTCAAGATGGTGATAAAATAATCAGTTTTGCACCAGGAGAAGGAAATAGACCACTTGGTATATTTATAGACAAAGATTCTGAATTTCTTTCTTTTCCTACCATTTATTGTGGCAAACGTCAAGCTGATAACAGTGAAAGACTTGTGCCGGTTCACTATAGTACAATTTGTAGATGGGAATTACGAAGCAAAGATAGAAGAGTCTCGCAGTCAGTACCAAATATTTTTACAAATTAAAGAAATTACAGATAAGACAAATTGAAGGAAGTGCAAGTTTGTCATTACGTAAATGTAAAACCAAAGGTAAAACGTACACAGCTGCAGATTTAAAGTCAGAAAGTTCTGTCAATAAGCTGATTAATTTAGATGAAGGATTCAGAGTTTTAAGAAATTTACGTGGATCACCTCCATATTTTGAAAAATGTAGGAAAGATCTATTTGTAATGATTCGTCAGCTTGGTAAACCTATGTGGTTCTGTTCATTTTCAGCTGCTGAAACACGATGGATTCACTTGATTAAAATTTTGGGCCGTATTACTGACAATAAAAACTATACTGATGACGAAGTTAAACAAATAATGCCGATGCCAAGAACTATGATTTTGGAGCCTCTATCTGAGACTGATCTAGACGAAAATGTTGCAGATATATTAAAGAAAGCTTTCGAACGAATACGTTCGTTATTAGACTCTATCAAAGCAGATGAAACCATGAGCTTTGTTGAATTTCTTGAAAAACTGGATTTATCGGAACAGCAATATATAAAGGCTATAAGACTTTCTCTAAAACATAATACTTTGTTATTGAAACGATAGCCAGTAAAGATAAGAATCAACTGCTACAATCCACACTTACTAAAAGCTTGGCAAGCTAACATGGATATTCAGTTTGTACTAGATCCTTATGCTTGTGCTGTTTATATCCTTTCTTATATTACTAAAGGTCAAAGAGGAATGAGCAAGTTACTTCGTAAGGCATGTGAAGAAGCAAAAGAAGGCAATAAGAATATTGTTAACAAGGTCAGACATATTGGTAACAAATTTCTCAATGCTGTTGAAATAAGTGCACGTCTACTTAGTTCTACAAATGCCTTTAAGAAGATCGTCTCGAGAATTCCAGTTTATCAATACATCTGACGCAGATGAAAGAACATTCTTATTAAAAAGCATGGATAAAATTAAAGAACTTCCCGACAATTCGCCTGATATTGAGTCAGACAACGTTATCAAAAGGTATCAGTGACGACCAAAGCAATTGGAAAACGTATGTCTAGCAGATTTTGTTGCATGGTATAACTGCAAAAGTGACAGTAATGAGCAGAGAAAACCTAAACCAGACTCACCTTTGGCAGATGATTATCTTCCAGAGAGTAATGAAGATCATAATTTAGATGATGATTTTTCTAATATGGAACACACGTCTGAGAATGATGAATATGAAATGAAAGGAGGGATAATGCTAGTAAAGAGACAAAAGCCAAGGATAATACGGTCAGTTAGATTTAATAAAAACAAAGATCCAGAAAATTACTGTAGAGAACAAATAATGCTTTACACTGCTTGGAGAAATGAAACGACAGATCTTCTGAAAGACTTCCAAACTTACCAAGATTGATTGAAATTGTCAAAGATCTGATCGAGCTAAACAGAAAACAATACGAAAATCATACCGAAGCTCTTGATCGGGCAGTACAAGATATTGAAAGTGAGGAGTTTGGAAACGTAGTAGCTGCAAAGGCACAATATCGAGATGAACAAGATAAAGAAATTGGTCCCAAAGTAAGTGAATTATTTGGATGTTTCGATCCTGGAAAAGATAAACAACATGTTGAATACGACTTGATAAATGATGTTGGTATATATCCAAGAACAAATGATGGTGAAGAACTTGTTGTGAAGAGACTGAAAGATGCTGATTTTAGAAAACTTCTACAATCACTGAATGTCGAGGAAAAATAGTTTTTTTTACCATGTACTGAACTCTGTTAAGACTGGTAAGCTTCCTTTAAGACTGTTTTTAAGCGGAGGTGCTGGTGTAGGTAAAAGTACTGTTACAAATGCTTTGTATGAAGCTCTTATAAGATTCTTGAATGCTCAGCCAGAAAACGATCCTGATGATGTCAGTGTTGTAAAAGTAGCTCCAACAGGCAAAGCTGCATTTAACATAAGAGGAAATACACTTCATTCCGCCTTTAAGATTCCTGCAAACAGAGGTTTTAACAAATAATGATAAACCAAACTGAAGTAAACCAAGTAAATGTGTATCTTTCTTGCAGATAAAATCATGTCAATCCAAACAGATAACGATATTCAATCCTCAGAGTGTTACAAACAATTTGGAATTACGACTGGGTTTGTCTGCATCCACATTGAAACCAGTATTCGACAATAGAATATTCCTGCATCTCAGTTAGTCAGCCACCACCCATCAGTAACTCGTATGTAAATGCGTGATTTGATCTTCAGAAGAAAATACAAGGACTTTTACGAGGCCACGCTGCCTGATTCAACCAAAGGCCAAAGCCAACCAGAAACGAAGGTATAAAAATAAATGAAAATTTGAAATGGTGAACATCGGTTAGAGACTGTCACTTCCAGATATCAAAAGCCACTCATGAGTAAACTGAGTCCTTTGTGGACTAACGTCAATAACACGAACTACGGCAGTTCATTCATGGATACATGCTATCAAAGCTATGTTTTCGGAAACAAAAATAAACTTAATGTTGCGTTAAGAACTGAATATCATTAGGAAAAAATGTCAGACTGAGAGTGAAGGTCGATTGTGATGCAATCAATAATTTATTTGTGTTAATAGTTCTGTGGATTGATGTTTGTTTAGAGGTGTACAATAGACTTTTTTGATAAATACGCCATAGATGCTTTCTTGACCTAATCATGGCCCAATCACACTATGTCTTGATGCTTGAGAGCAGACTAGAAAACATTCATGATGTAATATTCAAAAAGGTCTATTAACAACAGTTATGACCAAAGCGGTTTTAATCAAAATGGTACTAAAATATGTTAACATGAAGAAATTTATTTAAATTTAAACATGCGAAAGTTGGAACCATTCTACTCTAACTTTGGTTCACCATAGAAATTGTTTAGCTTGCACATGCACCATTAAGTTGTTTTTGGTCATAATAGGTTTTTTGATATTGTCAACATTATTTAACAATTAGATTATGAGCTCAAGATTTCTATGAGGTGATAGTTGAGGAGGGCGAAGCCCAAATGAACTATAATCTCATAGAAATCAAGAGCGAATAATCTAATTGTTTTAGTAGAAACCAACAAGAAAACAGTATTTCAAAACGTTTATCATAATTTATTGAAATAAATTCGTTAAAAATCGCGCTGAGGAGATGGCTGTTTCGCTATTCACTATCTATCGACAATTAGATAGCGAGTAGCGTAGCCAATCAAATTACAGCATTTGCAATAGTATACTAGTATGATTCTACTAATGATACATAGACTGGTTCCTACGTTTGAAATTTTGTAACTGTTGATATTTGAATATTTGTATAAAACACTTCATAGTTTTGCAAAATATATGTACTTTTGTAGAGCACTTTAGTGACGAATGAAGAGTTTAATTACTAAGGCTTGTTTTCATTTTGCATGTTGCTCGAGGTCATTAGCAGTTCAAAATCTATTCTATGTGGTACTCCAACTAACTAATTACAGCATATACCTTACTACTTACGAAAGAATGACAGGGAAATATCTCTGCTTTCTTCCTGCTCTCAAAGTAACCAAGTGGCTAATCAGAATACTATCCACATCCACATTTTTGAGCTGTGATGCTTCTCGTCTCGTCTCGTCTTCAGTTATGGCAAAACATATGCACTTTTTACAGTACATTTCTTATTTCAAACTTTGCACTATCCTTGGATCCCTAGTTATCTTTTAGGATATAAATTTGAAAATGATAAAAAATTAAATTATCTTGGGCTTAGTCTATGACCTCATGTTTACAACAAAATGCAGAACAGTAGGTTGTTGTTCAAGGGTCAAAAAATGTATAAGCCAAAACGCAGTGTTTGTACCTCCTTTTAAAAGGGTGAGAAAATCGGGCATTTGGTGAGGTGTATTTAAACCAGACTTTGACAACCGACATATTCATATGGAATCTTCATTCTCAAATGAAATGCATAATTTAATATTTAGGTGTTCTATATTGCTGTACAATGATGAAATAAAACCTTCAATATCTGGTTGCTTTTCAGACAGGAGATAAACAGCCTCAAAGGTGTAGCTTTTATTTCACAAAATAACCCACAAGTATTAGTATTTTTGATTCTGTGATGTTTAGTCGGCAACATAATCCACTGTTAAAAAGCTTATTTTGTAAGGCTTATTTTTCATTGCCAGAGGGTAAATATTTGCAAAGCAAATTGTATTCAAAGTGCTCTTGTGACAACATAATTAAAAAGTGAACGACTAGAAAAAGGGGTGGAAATGTTGCAAAAGCCTGCCAGTTAAAGAGTTCATACTAATAGTCAACTCTGGATTCTGCAAGGAAAACATGCATGCAGATTGCACGAAACGGTTGTAAATGACAGGTGGTCGTTAACACATATTTGTAAAATGACGTAATAATTTCTCAAAAATTATCAAACAAGTGTTTTAAATGCTACAACTGTCGCGATACTTCGAATTGTTGGTTGCAACGTTACAAAATTTGTTCCGATGATTTACGATTATTGAACACTTACAATGCTTGTTTATGGTACAACAGTAAGAGACAACAACAGCAAACTGATCTTTATAATAACAAATTGTATTATTCAGTGTATATTCACACGTATAAACCTTACAGACAAATTTACTTAACTCTTTCTGGTTGGTTGCATTTTAATTATGTTGTCGCAATTTGTCGCAAGAGCACTTTGAGTACGTTCTCATTTGCAAAATATTTACCCCCTGACAATTAAATTAACACCATTGGAATCCTTACAAAATAAGCTTTTTAACAGTGGGGACAAATTAGGGTTGATTCGCGTGTGCCTAAAAGATATAAACAAAATCTCGACGTTTCGAGCTAAAGCCCTTCGTCAGGAGAAATTAGTAGACAGATAAACACATTACATCAGCTTTTATAGCAACGCCATAAAAGCTGTCACGTGAACAAAATATTAACCAATGAAAATAAAGTAGTCATAACAAAATAGAATTAATATGTAACTGCGTACAGGCTTCGGCCCGATTATAGGGTCGAAGGCCTGCGCACAGGCGTTACACTTATCAAAGCGCTATAAATGTCGTACAAGGGAAGGGAAGAGGGGATATAGAGGAAAGTATATAAGAAGTATTTAAGAGAAAAGAATGAGCTAGATGAAGGAGAGGCGCTCATTGATACCATCAGGCTGAATGGTGCCAAGTTTAAAAATGAGACGCTTTTCTTGCTTCCAACGGGTATCATTACCACCAATAATGGGATGAATGGCGCATATTTCATATCAGAAAAGGAGTGGTTGGCACTGTTGAAGTGCCTAGCAACAGGTTTGTTGTGCACATTCTTCTTAACATCACGCAAGTGCTCAACAAACCTATCGCCTAAACGTCTTCCCGTCTCTCCGATGTAGAGCACGCCACATTTGCTGCAAGAGATGCAGTAAACTAGGTTGGAGGAGATGCACATGAAACTGTGCTTGAAGACAAACTGAGATTTTGGAGCCAAAATACAGGTGGCGGGTTTAAATGCTTACAAGTATAGCACTTAGCACGACCACAGGAAACAGTGCCAGCTGGTGATACAGAGTCCTGTCGCAGTGAGCTGTGCACTAGGGTTTCCCGCATGTTTTTACTCTGGCGAAAAGAGACTAGTGGGGTCTCGGAGAAAATGGAAGATGTGGCAGGGTCATTTTTAAGTAGATTAAAATTCCGGCAAATGATGTCCCTTACTTTAAAATTGAAGGGATGAAACTAAAGGTACTTTTTGATTAGAAATTGCAACCGAAGGTTCTCTTAAGGTGTCTGAACGGGGTATAAGGGAGGCCTTGTTAAGGGCAGTATCTAAAAGGTGGGAAGGATAACCACGATTCACAAAAAAGCTTCTCATTTCTGAACATTTGGCATCAAAGTCGTCGTCTTCACTGCAGAGGGACGAAGACGTAAGAATTGAGAGTAAGGGATAGCAGTTTTAGTGTACTTAGGATGACAGGATGAGAAGAGAAGATAGCTGTGGGAGTCAGTAGGCTTGTAAAAGACAGATGTGCTCAGCCTATTACCATTGATAGAAATGAGAATGTCTAGGAATGATACACTGGTCTCACTGATCTCCCATGTGAACTGAAGTGTTGCATGGAAATCATTAACAAAGTTAATGAAGCAATTCAGATCAGCACGCGAGCATGATGCAGTGCCTAAGCAATCCTCAATGAACCGGCGATAGAAGTCAGGTGAGGTACCAGTGTACTGTTCGAAGATTTGTTTGTGGAAAAACAAATCTTCGAACAGTACACTGGTCCCTCATCTGACTCATCTGAACGGCATACAATATCAAGTGTAGTCCGTAGTTTGTTTTTCACTAGCTATTTTTATATTGACACATTAAAACCATAATATCCGAAACGTACGTTGCATGGAAAGTCATAAATACTGAATACCTAAAAATATTGGAGTTATTATCAATGGCAATGCATTTGCTCGAGCAAACTCGAAACCTGTGAACATGTCGACACTGATGTTATTCAATATCGGGTCATTATTCCCTCTTTTTTTCCAACATCATTTTAATTTGTGAAAACTCTTGGACCCCCTTTTGCACTATATTAGCATGCTTGGGAAGTATTTTTGGACATTCATCACTAATGAACTGACCATAGGCAGCTGGATTCTCTCCTACAGTGTTTAATTGGAAAACAATAAAACACTCTTGTCCATGACAATCTAAATAGTTCTATTATGGAAACATGAATGTAAAAGTAAAATCATACCTACCATAGCCCCCCTCCCTCAGTCTTCTGGCCCATACACCTTTGCCATAGAGTAAATATTATATAGAGGGTTCACTCTCTTCGGAACCTTTTAATTTTTTGGGGTCGCACATATCGCATTACGCATGTTGGCCGCCATTTCTCTGGCCAGTCAATTGCTTTTTCTGGCCAATAAGCACGCTGAACTGGCTGATCCGCCATTTTCCTGGCCAGTAAACTGCATATTTTTGCATAAGAAACCGAGGACACGTTGCACCGCTGAGTGGCCCTTCTGTATATATCTTTCTTCTGTGCCTTTGCAGTAAAGATTTCTTCATACAGCTTTTAATTTATTTAAATTAATTTTTTAACAAATTTTATTTGGATCTATATATATATACACAATTTTGAACAAACAAAGAATTTAACAGAACAAATATCACATTAAGTAAGATAACCTAGCTATCAAATGTTGAACAGGACTCTTATAAAAGGTCCCATGCAAGGCACCCACCTCCGAAATAGTAATTATGAAAATGAATAGAACATCACGAACTCAAACTCACTAAAAGATTTTCAGGAGGTAAAAAATATTTACTGAGTAGTTAATCTCAAAAATTAAAAATATTCACCGTTTCAGAGAGTTTGAGTAAGCGTGGCTTACGAGACAGATTGAACATGTATGTAAAGGTTAAGGCCAGCTTCCACCCAGGAAAATCCCCTGCAGAACAAGAACGGGCAGGAAAGCTTTCTTTGTGTTAAATTCTTAAGTCCCAACCAAGAGGTCGCAAGGCAAACTGAAAAACTTTCCTTTCCACCCTCATCCCGCGGAAGACTCCCCCAACTGGAAACTAGCCTTTACAGGATAGACATATACATATTACAGACACAGACAGACAAATATACAAACACGACAAACTGACTTAACTATTTCCTGTGGCAAGGACAGTCCCGTACCAGCGACCACGTACAAGATAACTCTACATCATAGACTGACTTAACAAGTTGGGCATATTTACCTCTAGGAGATCAGACTGGAAAATGTATCTGGATGAATGTCTTTACATAATATATAGTTCCATGGTTTAACCATCCGGTTGAAGTAAGATGATTGAAAGGTCGTTGTTCTACACAAGGGTGTTTGAAGCATAACACTAGTAGCTTGACTAAGTCTAGTACGTACATGTTCAATAGGCCTTTCCCCTTTTAACTGCACGCGCGCAATGCATGACGGTAGTTGATTATCAAAATCAATTTTAGTTGTCATGGCGAAGTGTCTAGGAGCGATTTTGTTCTGAAGGAAATTTTGCCGATTTTTAGCCCTTTTTACTTAATTAAAGAGATACTAACAGTGTCTTAGGAGAAATACAACTCCTAGCTATAAATAGACGGAATGACAAAGAGATCAGGGATCATTTTTAGCGACAAAAACGGCCTTTCAATCAGCAAGGAGCGAGCAGTTTATTTGACGAAAATGGCGTTCGAATCTAGGCTCCTTGTACTTTCAAGCGGTGAGTTATTTTATTGTGAAGCGATCAAAAGTCTATTTTGATATGTAGATAATCCCCTGTTTTGTGTCTTTCAATATGACCAATTTTAGACTCGTTTGCACATTTCTTCGTTCATTTTTTGTTCATTGAACATGACATGCGCTTTTAACTTTTCGGCCATCATTCGATACATATCTAGGCTTGCTTGAGGCTGTTTGGCTTTGCCCGTTTTGGCGCAAAAAATATAAACATTTGCAGCCAATGTTGCAGTTTCAGTCTACGCTTTCATAGTATTTTCGCTTGTTGGGTAGTTTTGCTTGTTTTTGTCCTGCAAACCTTTGTAGAAGTCGTGGTTTTTATCTTCCCGTATTTGCCAGCATAAAAGTAGGTCCTAAATTTATTCTAAAATTCGAAAATATATTTATTCTTGCTCGCAAACCTTCGGTATAAACCCGTTTTGGTGGGCAAGTTTTGTATTAAATTGGTAGGCTTAGCTGAATATTTTAAATTCAATAATTTATAGATAAAAATTTAGCTAAATTTGAGGTAGAACGTTTTAAATTAATTGAAGGAATAGTAAATAGTAGTTAAATTATATCTTTTAATACATAAATATTAGTTACCCAGGTACTAGGGATCTCAAGTAACTACCTCCATTCACACACAATAAACTTGAAAAACATTTGGGCATGGATTCTCAACAAAAACCATCCAGCACTCAAAAAGATGACAAGTTAGGCTATTGCCTGTTTAAAGAAGGGTATATTAGCAATGTTCAAGCAAAGCCTAATGTTCCAAACAGTGCAAGTGGAAAATCATTCATACTAAAAGCAACAGTGCATGCATCAATGAAAAAGTTGAGTTATGCTGTTTATGTACACCTAAACCAAGTAACTGGTGATATTGTTCATGGTCGTTGTTCATGTAAAGCAGGCAAGGGAGGTCGATGTAAACATGTTGCTGCTATGTTATCAAATTATTGATTATAAAAAAATTAGAACTGTCTTCTAGAAGTCCCTGACGTTTTGACATGCACCCAGGTCTTACAACAATGGAATGTACCTCACGGGGAGGTGTCTGATGACACTGTCCTTTTTGAAGATATACTATAGCATTTAAAAAATCATTCTATATAAAAGATATTAGTAGTAAGCGAAAACATAGAAATGAACGTATTATTGACTTCAATCCAACACCACCCGATGGAACTGTAACTCAGAATGACATTGGTAAACAGTTTACAATGTAAAGAAAAGGCTGAATATTTAAGTAATGTTTTGCAGTCTAACAATTTCCAACCAGTTCTTTTTGAAGAAATACACAGTAAGCTTCCTTCAAAGAAATGTCGCACTGAACAAGCTCCATGCCATGTAAATGACTGCCGTGTTCGAGATAAAAAACTGGAACATTTAAAACATAAAAAAATTAATTTGGCAAATGTCCCTTCAGAAAAAGCAGCACATGCTGCTAGTTTAGAAGTAACTCATGACCAGTTTCTGGAAATTGAGAGAAACACACAGGGACAGGATGCTTGTGATAGGTGGTACAATGAGAGAAAAAACTACATCACTGCATCAAATTTTGGATTGGTGATAAAAAGGAGAAAATTTATTCACCCAAAATCATTACTTAAAACATTAACGAACAGCACAAAGTCAGTATCATGTCCTACACCATGTAAATGGGGAAAACAAAATGAAACTGTGGCATTGAAGCAGTATGTTTCACACAAACAAAACTGTGTAAATGTCTGTGCATTATGTGGTTTTGTTGTCGACAAAACATCACCTTGGTTAGGGGCCAGCCCAGATTTTCTTGTTCATGATGCAAGTGAAACCAGTTCAGCTGTCGGACTTGGAGAAATCAAATGCCCATATTCAAAGCGAGATAATTCTATAGAAGAAGCATGTGAAGACAAAAAAATTTTCCTTTTTAAATTTGATCAATTGATAGCAAAATTCAGTTTAAAAGGAACCATAATTACTATTACCAAGTGCAAGGCAGCATGGCCACACTTGAGCTTAAGTGGTCAGATTTTGCTGTTTACACAAAAAAATGACTTGTATGTTGAACGAATTTACTTTGATGAGGAACTTTGGGAGAAAACCATGTTGCCAGAGTTAACAGATTTCTATTTTAAGTATCTGTTTTCATAAATAAAATATGAATAAAAACAATCAATTCTCTATTATGTATCGACTAAGAAATTATGGTGTAAATTGAAAAAGAATGCCTACTATAGGATACTAACACACTTAAATCATATTAACATCATAGGCGGATTTTCAGATTTTGCTCTGGGGGGGTGCCGAAAATTTAGGGGGGGTGCCAAAAATTTAGGGGGGGAGGTGAGCGACAGGGTGCGTAGCGCCGCCGAGCAAGCTGCAGCAGGGGTCTGGGGGCACAGTTGCCAATGGGGGTAAGGGGGCAAAGCCCCCAGAAAATTTTGAGATTTTTGGTCAAAATCCTTATTTAGTTCAAAATCCTTGTTTTTAGTCTTACTTAGTTCAAAATCTTTATTTCAATCACACTACTGTCATTTATCCCAATGAGCATTTAAATTTTTTTGGGGGGGTGCAAATTTCTCTAGGGGGGGGTGGAAAACTTTTTGGGGGGGTGCAAAATATTTTTGAAGTGCACTTGCACCCCCAGAAAATCCGTCTATGATTAACATCAAGCAGTGTTTAACAATGCTTGAAAACGTGAAATTTCTTCAATTAATTTACTAAGAATTAAGTTACTGTTCATGTGTCTGTTCAACAATTAATGGAGGTAAGAATAACGTTAAATATGTGCAAATAGCCCAAATTTTATCAAGGTCTTTTGCAATTGTTATGGGAATAACTTGGTGTAAAATTCTATAGTTTTTTATTCTCGCAATAGCTCTCTCTATGAGTGATGAACTCTTACGGAGGCAATTTATCTTGTTTTCAGTTCCTACCAGGGATAACTGATCTTTGCCATCCAAAAAAGGTGGGATATTTAATGTAACCCCATTAGGGAGATCACTCTCAATATCAAAGCCTCTATCTGCCATGATTTGATCATCATTTTCCAAGAGATCCAGGATTCCACCATCCTTTGTGATCTTTTTATCACTGGTTTGAACCAGCATATAATGATGAGACAAAACTGGGGTACCCACTTGGGGAATTTCCAATCAATGCTTTTGCAATGTTGTGGTTTTTATATGAGGAAAATGTTTCTGACAGGCTCAGACTTTGACTTTGTCTTTGCATGCAATATAGAAGAAAACATGAGCACATCAAGTGTCTACATTCTTTGAGGTGCTAGGCCCATTTTGCCAGATATATTTTAAATTAAACCTCGGTAACTAATATTTATGTATTAAAATATATAATTTAACTACTATTTACTATTCCTTCAATTAATTTAAAACGTTCTACCTCAAATTTAGCTAAATTTTTATCTATAAATTATTGAATTTAAAATATCCAGCTAAGCCTACCAATTTAATACAAAACTTGTCCACAAAAACGGGTTTATACCGAAGGTTTGCGAGCAAGAATAAATATATTTTCGAATTTTAGAATAAATTTAGGACCTACTTTTATGCTGGCAAATACGGGAAGATAAAAACCACGACTTCTACAAAGGTTTGCAGGACAAAAACAAGCAAAACTACCCAACAAGCGAAAATACTATGAAAGCGTACACTGAAACTGCAACATTGGCTGCAAATGTTTATATTTTTTGCGCCAAAACGGGCAAAGCCAAACAGCCTCAAGCAAGCCTAGATAAGTAGATATGTATCGAATGATGGCCGAAAAGTTAAAAGCGCATGCCATGTTCAATGAACAAAAAATGAACGAAGAAATGTGCAAACGAGTCTAAAATTGGTCATATTGAAAGACACAAAACAGGGGATTATCTACATATCAAAATAGACTTTTGATCGCTTCACAATAAAATAACTCACCGCTTGAAAGTACAAGGAGCCTAGATTCGAACGCCATTTTCGTCAAATAAACTGCTCGCTCCTTGCTGATTGAAAGGCCGTTTTTGTAGCTAAAAATGATCCCTGATCTCTTTGTCATTCCGTCTATTTATAGCTAGGAGTTGTATTTTTCATGAGACACTGTTAGTATCTCTTTAATTAAGTAAAAAGGGCTAAAAATCGGCAAAATGTCCTTCAGAACAAAATCGCTCCTAGACACTTCGCCATGACAACTAAAATTGATTTTGATAATCAACTACCGTCATGCATTGAGCGCGTGCAGTTAAAAGGGGAAAGGCCTATTAATGAAACATAACCATCCATATTAAGGTCGACGTGGCTGTATAGCGTCTTGTAGAAGAACATGAGATCTTTGATTTCTCTGTCGTATGTGAGAGGCAATAGTTTCAATATCATCAATTGATGTCCTTTAATGATAAGCAGGATCTTTTCAGCACACCAAGTTGTTTATTTGCTTTAGAAATGATCTCAATGTGAGTTTGCCAGTGAAGTTTGTAGGAGAGGGTTACTACTCAAAGATCTTTCTCGTTTTCAACTCTCAACAATTCGTTTCGACCGAGGTGGTAGCCATAGGGAATTGGAGCTTTTTTACATGTCACAGTTAGTACCTTACATTTTGAAGCGTTAAATGTTATGTTGTTGTCTTGACTCCAAATATCTAACTTATCTAAGGTCTGCTGAATACGTTACCGATCTTACGCTGGAGATGTTCCATCAGTTACTTCAGGAATATCATTGATAAAGATTACAAATGACACAGGACCCAAGATACTTTCTTGAGGCACTCCAGATGTAACATTAAGATGTAACAGATGTAACATTTTATGATATTAAGCCATCTATAACAAGAAATATTACTTATTGGTTTTTAACAGCTTTATTGAACGATGTTCAAACGGCAAGAGTGCGAACGGGACTCAGAGACCCATGTGAGGCACTCTCCCGCTTCAATTTTGTTTACAACTAATTTCGGTAATTACAAGAATATTATAAATAGGTAAACATATACCAGCTGATTTATATCAAAATACGCTATTGCACCACATTTAATTTATGATGCATAATGTAATCATGTGAAAAATTCAGTTCGCTGAATCAAGATAAAACTAAACCTGACACGAGGAGCTGGTATATGTTTACATCAGAGTTAACTATTTCTATGGCACAAACAGCTACGATACAAAGACCACGTACAGCACATGTCAACATCAAAACTACTACTTAATAAATTGAAATAAGTTATTGACAAGAAGGATTTAAACGTTGCCAAACTGCGAAGATCTCCAGGAGAAGCAATTTTGCAAGTGTGATTCCAGAGTGGAACAATACGGTTAAAGAACGATGTCTGAAAAGTGCTACTTTTACATGACGGAGCTTTAAGCACTAGGGACGGATTATTACAATTACGGGTACGACTATGATTAACAAATGACACAAAATCGAAAACATTGAAATCATAAAAACCATGCAAAGTTTTAAACATAAATGTCAAATCCTTCATTTCCCTGTCAAACGCCAATGGTAAAATATTCAGAGCCAGCAATCTGTCC
The DNA here is from genome assembly GCA_016169945.1 of Trachythela sp. YZ-2020. NCBI lineage: Eukaryota > Metazoa > Cnidaria > Anthozoa > Malacalcyonacea > Clavulariidae > Trachythela > Trachythela sp. YZ-2020. Next base: position 3,531,836 of record JADLSH010000214.1, read on the forward strand.
CTGTAGGTTATGTCACCTTTCTTCGATTGAAGGATCCATCTTGTTGCACGCCTTTGAACTTGCTCCAGATTATATTTGTTATTATATTGAGAGGGAGACCAGACCTCTGTGGCATAGCATAATTGTGACTTGACGAGCGAGAGATAGAGAGTGCGCCGGATACGGTGGTCAGTAAGCAATGGACATGTTCTTCTAAGCAGACCCAGCAACCTGTTCGCCTTGACTTTTATTTTATTGATGTGAGTTGTCCATGAAAGGTTACTGGTCACTGTGATTCCCAGATCAACTTCATCATTCACTCGCTTCAATTTGGATGATCCCAGATAATATTCAAAAACAATATTTTACATTTTGAATGATTAAAGTTGATGTTGTTATCCTTACTCCAAACATCCGCACACGACAAAGCTTTTTGCAACTGTGAACAATCCTCTAGAGTTGAGATTTCTCTGAATAATTTGGTATCGTCAGCGTACAGTCCTGTTGAAGTAGATTCAGGAATTACATCAGGAAGATCGTTAATAAAAAGTATGAAAAGCATTGGACCCAAGATGCTTCCCTGTGGAACGCCAGAAGTGACAGGGGACCATGATGAAGCAGCACCCTCAACAACAACACGCTGGGTTCGGTTATTCAGGTAGTTAGAGAACCAGCTGTAAAGGTTTCCTGCGATGCCGTAATCTTTCAGCTTTCTTAAAAGAATAACATGGTCCACTGAATCGAAGGCTTTAGCAAAGTCAAGAAATAGAATGTCCGTCTGGGTATTTTTGTCAAGCAATTGTCCAATACGATGTAACGTAGAAAGAAGCTGCGTAACACAAGTTGATACCCTACCCTTAAGAAATTTGATTGATTTTCTATCTTTTGAAATATATTTTTCTCCAGCAGTCCTTGGCTTGCTGCCTGAAGTACTTGTCAAAATTTACCTTCACACCATAGGCTGCAGTGTATATCTTTGGCAGAATCTCATTTGAGTATTGTGTGTAGCCTTCGGTACTTTGGGTTTTTGAACCACACTTTAAGCTTTTTGTATCCATCTGAAGTACTAGAATCTATTTATAAGATAAAAAATTAAGATTTCAATGACAATGTCTGACCACAAACACCTTTAACTCTTTCTGAATGGCAGCGTCGAATATCAACCGCCAAGGTTGATGACTTTGAGCGCTTGTATATTTGGCGCCCCTCACCCAAAATGGACGAAAATACCACCAATCGATTCAGCAAACACACCTGTTCTTGGCTAATGCCAAACGAATCGCTAAACACATTTTTTTACAGATCTCCGTGAGTTTTAACACCTTTGTAATCTGATGTTTATTATTATCGTAAACTAATTATATATTCAGTACCTTTGGTCGATTATAACTTCTGTTTTAAAAACCGTGTGATTTTCGCTAATACACCGTTTTATAGAGCTTTAAAAACAGTACATACGGACCAACTGGCAAGCATGTGGATGCTGGAAAATAGCCGATAAATAAAAAAAAATTCAAAATAAATAATTCTACTCGCTGTATCGAAGCAACGTTTTACATAATAAATGAACAGATAAAAAGCTAAATTTCGACGATTAGAAGTCTGTCGTAAAATGGTCTTATAAAGAAGATATAAAAGATTGTTTGAGTTGAACTGAGTATGACTGGAGGTATGTTTGGGATTAAACTTAGTATTTTTGATTCTGTAATGTTTAGTTGGCAAAATAGCCCACTGTTAAAAAGCTTATTTTGTAAGGATTCCAATGGTGTTAATTTCCTTGCCAGGGGGTAAATATTTTGCAAAGGAAATCGTACTCAAACTGCTCTTGCGACAACATAATGAAAATGCGACCAACCAGAAAGAGTAATTTTCACAGCACTATATCTTTATCGGTGCTATGAAAATTTAATATTTAATACTTTTCAGGTAAATAGCCATACCATACACAATCTGCTTGAAAACAACATGTAGTTTTTTAAACATGGGCTATCTAAAAAATAAAATGTGATCTTTAATATTATCAACTCGAGATGTCAAAGAGAAGCAATGCCAAAAACAAAACAGAAGAAGCGCGCCGCCCATAAATCCCCGGTAAATCCCTCGTCATATCTCGGGAAGTTTTGCATCAAATTCTACAATTCTTCCAGATATTTTAACAAGAACTATTCTTTATTAAACACTTTAGTCACTCAGTCCTTCACCAGATAGTCTGCAATTATAATCGGGAAAAAATCGAAAGTGACACCTATCTGGTCTCAGAAATAAATTAATTGAGAAAAAGCACTTCTTGAAGTTAAGTAATTGACAATCTAACTTGATTGACTGCTGCTACCACTACCTCTCACTGGCTCAATACGCATCCGATTGGTTAATCGTGTAGATTAAATGCGCCTGATTGGTTCACTGTGGTGGTAGCGGTAGTGGAAGTCAAATCTGAACCTCTACTTACACCAAAATGGCTACTGGCTACAATCATTATAGCATGCAAACTTGTAATTCGTACTCGAACACCGCCAAAAAATGTTGTTCTTCTGTGTTGAAGCAATCTAACTTCGTTTGAGTATGTTTTGTCCACGAACCTTTAATTGAAATTAAGTTAACTCACGCTTGCTTGCGGCAACAAACTAATAGGCCATCCACCACTCCCATAATTTGTTGCACCGACCCGGAGACCACAAAATTTGTTCATTATATGCTAGTGATGACCACTGCCATCATAAAACACGAATGTTGTCAGTCAGTTAATCCACAGGTCTCGAGAAAATTGCTATTACGTATGATGACGTCATCTATAGGCAGGGCACAAAATAACGGCTGGTCAACAGACAATGTCCGGTCAAAATGACTGGTCATGCGAGAGTTTCACCTGACAACCACTCATTTTGGCCGGACGTTGTCTGTTGACCGCCTAGCTACTTTTTATAGTTTACATGTAATTCAGTTGCTAAATAAAGTGAAAGAGCAAACTATTTTCATGCAATTTGCTCATGGATTAAGTTTCGAAGTTGCTGATGAGTGAAAATAGCCAGCCCACAGTGGCTGCAACTGTCAAAACTTATGTTCTTATTTAATTTCGTCTCTGATGTTGCGTTTACTTTGAATAAAAAGGTAGATTTCTATGACTATGCATGAATAGATTCAGTGAAAAGAATCTTGTAAACTGTGAAAAGCGAGAAAGAGTCAAAAATTTCCTCACTAACATATTAAAATCAGTATCAGGAAAATGAGAACTTAGCTATACTTGGATCTATATTTTGCGCAAACGTTTACTGCATTTTACAAATCTAATTGTCACTTGATGTCCACAGTTTTCTGGTTCAACATTCCTTCTTTGATGCACATACTGAGACGTCCAATTGAAGATACTTTTACGTTGAAAAGATTTCACCCCTTTTCCAGAAGTCGATATTACGACACAGGCTGCATTGACATGAAAATATACCAGTTTCAGTAAACCTATTTAGAGTTTGAAAAGGAACAAAAATCTTTTTAATTTCCAAAATATTTAATTTTCTCACCTATAGATGACGTCATACATAGGTAATAGCAATTTTCTCGAAACCTGTGTGTTAACCAATTGGCAACAATTGTATTCTATGATGGCAGTGGATCACACTAACTTGTAATGAACACATTTTGTAGTCTCCAAAGGGGTGCAACAAAATTTGTTTTCCAGCTGCCTTTTGGCGAGTGGCGGATGGCCTATAATGATAAACTATATGTCTTCATTGTAGTTTTTTAGTGCGAAATTGTAATTTTCCATCTACAAAACCCTTCAATTATTATTCAATCGAGTGATGCCAACAAAATCTTGATATTTACCCACAACTTAACATGGCAGTATCCTAGTATATATACATGAACTTGTGGTTAGAGCTTGACAACTGGACTCTGTAGCTCAGTTGGTTAGAGCGCTGCACCAAAATTGCAGGTTCGATTCCTGCCAGGGACCTATAGTTGCATTTTTCGCAGCTGTTCCTGGTTAGGTCTAATAAGTGTATATAATTTACACTCAATAATTTCCATCTACAAAACCCTTCAATATTGATTAGGTCCTGCTTTTTGTTTTTCGATCTGAATCCAAGCTCAAAATGTGAGCAAATTTCCTTTAGCATCGGAACCTTAAATACTGAAAGTTAGTCTTGTTTGTGCAATTCACACAAGTCGTACGCATCGTAGTAGATAGGGTGGGCAACGTTCAAATTCATTACTGATCAAATTTATTCTCACTTTTGAGCCACTCGGCTGTCTGGAATAAATTTTCTCCTCCATCTCTTGCAGATCTCATATCTGTAACCACTTGTGCTGGATCTTATTTGTGACCTGGTCGCTCACCATAATCAAACTTTGCAGTCAAATACTTGTGGACATTTGAAGAAAAGACCAAGAGCGCAGCCCATTTTTGAAGAGAATTCTTTGTATTCTAAAATTTGATGTAGCTAGTTTAAGCCGTTCAACATTTTTTAGCTTACCGTTGTGAATTTCCTTCCCCACGCCCTCTTTAATGTATCATATACGCTTTCACTGTTGATAAATCAACTATGTTGGCCAAAGTCCATGTGAAGCTCTAAGCTCTCAAACGTTTCAAACATGTAGTTGCAACCAGGCTCAGTGCAATCAAACAACCCAGCACTTCTACATTAGGATTACCATCATCGCTTTCTTTTCTCTTTAGTTTTGTTTGCCCAGTCTGCTGTAGAGTGGGAAATTTGACAATTCTGTACCCCCTTGATGGCTAATGTAGATAGCCTTATCAGACAGCTTCTTTCCTCTCCCATTGCCATATGCTCTCTCCACACCCTTATCACCCTTATACCGCTTCTTCATACTAGAAATTGTGGTCCTTTATTTTCTTTACACTGGGTTGGTCCACAGAGGCTTTGACTTCATTGACTGATGATGTTGTTTTATTATTATTAGTTTATTAAAATCCATTCTGCACCCTTTAACAGGATGAAAATTCAGTGCAGTATGCATATCTTGAGCTGTAAGGATATTATTTAATCTTGAGGTGTAAGGATATTATTTATATTATATGCGAATTGATGACTTCAGGGCACAGATGATCCTATCGCAAATATTGTATCAAAAGATTGTTATGGTAACATCCAGCCTCATCAAAACGGATGTAAGCTTTGGCATACTGGACTTGATAGTTGATAGCAGGTTTTCGAGAATTGATGTGATGGAAAACCAGTCTTGACTAATGCTGGAATCGAATAAATGAACATATGATGTAACCAGTACAGTATCCGAGGATACGCCCTTCAATAAAGTGATCTACTCTGCCCAGATCTAGACTTATTTTATGGTGTCAGAATTTTTTCACCTCCATACCTGGCCCATTGTTTCTGGCATGAGCACAAGCTCTCTTTTGCTAAGTTGCATCCATTTGCTAAGTTGCCCATAAGGCTCATGCAATGTTTGCAGTTGTGTGTGGGCATTTTGTCAGAGTATAAACTAAGAATCTGCAGCTTCACACTTCTTGATGGGGCTTGTGCGTAGGCTGTCATCAATGGGACAAGACTTTCACCCTGATCTTTATGCTGCAACGACTCAAAAATGCTGCTTCTGTGTCATTTGGAGCAATGATTTTACAAATACGTTTATTATCATATTTTACAGAAAAATAAAGCTCAGCTCCAATAAGCTTCCCCTTCATAGATGTGTGAAAAATTTAGCAACCCCAGGCTTTAATATTACAGAGATTACGAATGATTTCAAAGCCCTGTGAAAATAATGTGGCTTGAGTCAGTAAGCCGCTGTAAGCCTGGTTGTGTGAGCTAGCCGGCATCGTGTAAATGCAAAGGAAAACAATCTTGGTCAACATAGCCATCTGGCTCTCTTCCATATAAAATATAAACACCCTCCAAGCCAAAATCCTAACTTTTAATTATATGTTCTTTTGGTCAAAATACTTGTGGATGGTTGTGGTCTTTGGCATGACTACATTCAACTGTCAATATTTGGTATAATGATGTAAATAATACATATTCTGAGGAAAAGCTCATTACAATTAACTATTAATAGCACTGGAATATCTATATTGCAGATCAGTTGTTGCTGGAAAGAAAAAATCATCACACACCTTAAAAGTTACATTGGCAGAGAAAAAAGGGGCGAATGTAGTTGACCATACTCGCCAAATATATGTTACACTAAAGTCAAGGATTTCTGTAAGCAGGAGTTTGGGGATGACTCATTGGTGCTGGTATCTGGTAATGGTCTTAAAATCGAAGACTCTGATTCCACTAGGGTGCTACGAGCTTCATATGTTACCGGAGCTTAAACTTCTGATCTTTGTTCAGTCAAAAATTGCATGAAATTTAAGTTTTCCCTCCATATGATGTGTTAAGCATATCATTTGGTATCTTTGGTATGGTTGCAGGGTAGACCAGGGTACTGTAATATACAAACTAAGAGGAAGTTGTGATTGAATACAATAATGTACTTTTTCATTAAAATATATGCTGTTCCCAATTTAAAGATAAAAAAAGAAACTAAAAGAACAACAATATTAACAGTTGATAGTGCTGATGATGAATGCCATCAATAATTGAACATTAAGAAGCCAACAATTTCATAATGTTTGCCAAAAGAAGGTACTGAAGTGGTGTACATTTATTTCATTACAAAATTTTTAATAACTGTTATAATAGATTATTTAGTTGAAGAGAAACCTTTATATTTGTGACATTAATACCATTATGGTGTGGCATAACACTGACATGTGTATGCTGGAGAGATGCTTTTTAGGTGGAGAGATGCTTTTTAGGTAGAGAGTTTTGAGAGTAAATACACTGTTTTTACAGCTTGTAAACCTTTTTATAAATCTTTTCACAATAAATTGTTAACTCAACAACTGTATGGTGTGCATCAGCAACATACATGATAGTGTAATTTGGAAACCACTCAACCATTATTTAGTTGTTTGATATGCAAATTGTAACTTCTCAGTCTTGTTTCCTATAACATTCTGCCTGACATCTGTCGGGGAAGTGCAGATTTCTCAGAGGCAGGGGGTCAATACACTGTCCTTGTACACATCGATGATGCTGACTTTCTCTAAGGTTTTTGCATTATGACAGCATGGTGGTGCACATGGACACCACCAGAACATATGCCTCTGAGCACAACGATGGCTCTGCAATTATTTATACATTTAGCAAGTGTTCATCTACTAGAATTCACCCAGTAACTGCCAGTACCCTACCACTGATGAGTAAAATGGTCTGGTGTTAGACAGAGTAAAATGGTCTGGTGTTAGACAGAGTAAAATGGTCTGGTGTTAGACAGAGTAAAATACTAAACTAGGGCGTATCTGGGTGCATTGCCAGAAAACAGCCATTATATGAACCACTAAAATCTATTATAATTGCACTTATTATACAAAAATTTGTTTATTCCACTTACTACTATTTGAGTAGACAGTAGACACATGGTTTAGTTTTAATTGTTTTACCTCTAGACAGTTTGGATGGTATTTTTATAATTGATCGTATTTTGACTCGTATAAGCAAAAATAAACCACGTAAAACAACCAAAACTAACTATATTTCTGACTTACACCATGTGCTTACATTACTATGTTTTTCCTAGTACTCATCTACCTTTCCTGGTATGCTCTGATACGATTTACTTCCGGTCTGACCTCTATATGTAACTGAATTCATTAACTAAATTACTAAACGTTTCTTACACTCCCCAGGGTTGACATGATAGATGTCAACAACATCAACTTAACCAATAACTAATAAGAATGTCAAAACGTTAATGTTACTGTTTCTGTTTCTTTTACAACTTGCCCATGTCTTTCAATCTTCGCAATTGTCCAATTATCGCAGCAATCCATTGTGGTCGCTCAGTCGGACGCAATACTTGTTCATTCATATCATCCTTGTTGATGTGTCCTCTTTCGTTGTCGCTTTCTCCTTCATGCCTCACCTCGATGGGAATCAAGTGCTGGATAGAATGTTGTAGAAGCTGTTAATTATTAGAATCCCCACGAAGAACTCTGAAGTGTGCAGCTCATGTAACTCCATCGTCACCTTGCAACAATTGTTCAACTTTTGTCAATTTCCAGAAAATATGTTTCGTTTGATCGTTACGAATAATGACAATATCTCCAACCGCTGTCTTGGGATTTCGATTACCTCTTTGCTTGGTACTAGATTGTTCTCGCAACGCTAACAAGTACTCGTTTTTCCATTGCTTTGTAAAAAGGTAGCAGCAGATTTCTGTGGTGTTTCGCTTTCCTCGTCAAGGATTGATAAGTACTCTGGATTTCATGTCACTGTTTGGCATGGTCGTTATTCGTCTTCCATACACTAAGTGCAATGGGGTTAACAGGAAAGATACTGATTGTACATCATCGTACACATACATTAGAGGTCGTTCATTTATCAAGCCCTCGATTTCCACCACGAAAAACTCTGAAGCTCATCAAATGTTAAATTCGCTCTGCCTATCACCTTTCGTAGAGGACGTTTTACACTTCGAACCAAACGTTCCCAGAAGCCACCCCACCAAGGAGCTTTCTCAACAATAAACTGCCATGTAATTTGATTGTTGGTAAGACATGCATGACATAACTTACAAATTTCAGCATACGCAGCACGAAATGTCTTCGCGTTATCTGATATGAGAAGAGCAGGCAAGCCACTTCGACTAGCATATCTTCGGAACGCTCTGAGAAAGGCTGGTACGCTTAATGCTGGAGTGGGCTCGAGATGGACGGCTCTCGTAGATGCACACATAAACAACAGAATATACACCTTCATTGAATTCTCGGACGACTTTTCCTTGTCATAATTCTCCGGTACGAACAACGGTCCAGCGAAATCCAAACCTACATTAGTAAAGGGGGGTTCTTCCGAGACTCTGCTAACAGGGAGTCGTTCCCCCATAAGGAAGACCTTCGGCATGCGACAAACTACGCATCTCTTGATGATTTTCTTCACTGTCTCTCGAACATGGATTACCCATAGTAGCACTCTTTCATAGTTGTCCGGGTGTCTCATATTCCACTGTGTTTCACCTTGTTGTGAATCTCGCGTATTAGTAACTCAACGAATTGGGATTTCTTCGGAAGCAGAATCGGATTTCTGCTGCCCAGGTCTATCGATGCATTTTTCAGTCTTCTCTTGCACCTCAACACATGATCATCATCCAGAAACAATCCGAATTGTTTCACATAATTTGGTGCTGACGACTTCGCATTTTTTGATGAGATAAATGAAATCTCATCTCCAAAGGATAATCGTTGAACGGGCTTTATCCACAACTCTGCTTCCTTAATTTCTTCAGCGGTTAGTTGCTCTGAGACTGGGATGCAGAATAGTGTAACTCTTGGCAGTATGCGCATTTAACTTTGAAGCTACTAGCACCGTCCTTATCATCTCTCATCACAACAATGGCACCAGCAGTTTGATGGCTTGCTAGACTTATCTTTATTGTTGGGTTTCTCACTAGACCATGTTGTCTCACTCATGTCATGTGCCTCTATCTCGAACTTTATAGTTCTAAGCGACTCGTCAATTTTCCAAACATCACCAGTAGCTTTACGTGCTACTTGCAATCATATTTCACTTGGTAATTTAGACATGATTATGGGTATTAACAAGCTACCGTACTGGTCAGCGGATACCCAAAGCCAATCAAGTCCTCGTACATGGACACTTATTTGATAAAAAACATATCTTAATTGTTCTGTTCGATTTTCTGAACATGTGGAAATTTGCAAGATTTGGTCCATATGTGCAGCAATAACTTGCTGAGTTCTCCCAAATCTATCTTGCAAAATCGCAATTGCTGCATCCTAGTTGGCGGATGTTAATGTAAGTCCCTTTATAGAACGTGTCGCACTACCCTCAAGAAACGAAAAGATATTTATTAGAGATTATTTATTTACCTTAGACACACTCATTACTGTGAATCGTAGCGTTGTATAAGTCCCAAAAGGTACTCCATTGGGTGACTTTCCCACTGAACTTTGGTAGTTGAAGCTTAGGTAGTTTGCTCGCACTAGCAATTGTTGGTTCAGCCGTATCCGGGCTATGTTCGACTTGAGACGTAGGACTAGTACTCTATGTTGTGACATCGTTTACATTCCCTGCAGTGTCTTGACTGATTTTCGTTTTCTTTGCTGTTTCGATTTTACGTTTAGTATCAACAATTCTGTCCGCAACAGCGGCCGCTTCTTCGATCGCGTGTTCAATATCGGTTACTTCACATATACCAATAATTGCTTTGTTTATTTCGTCTAAAATCACATTGTTCGATATCTAGTTCGGTTGAGTCAAGAACCTCGAGTGCTTCTTTCACAAGCTTTGTACACACGCCACGATAACCACCACGTTTGGCACGAAGTTGTTCGATATTATTTTGACTCGTATAAGCAAAAATAAACCATGTAAAACAACCAAAACTAACTATATTTCTGACTTACACCATCTACCTTTCCTGGTATGCTCTGATACGATTTACTTCCGGTCTGATCTCTATATGTAACTGAAGTCATTAACTAACTTACTAAACGTTTCTTACAGGTATAAAAGAACTATTCCTCAACTAATCAGAAAAGGGATAAAGGATGCATTAGAAGAGATAAGCTTAAAAGTACAAGAGAAAAGAGTCCTGCAGGGTTTACAATCTGGATTCACATGCAAAAGCATTCCAAAACCCAAGGTTATGGTTAGTATGTGCTGCTCCAGTGTTCTAGGATGGAAAGTGTGTGTTGACAAGTGGCATGAAGACAACACTAGTTGCCCAAAATGTAGAGATGTTCTGCATGAATTGCATGCCTGTATACCTCTTAAAGGTTTTGATGACATCTTAATGGAATCATCAGGACTTGCACAGTAAAAAATATTGTCCAGTGCACGTTACAGTTAACTAATCTTGTTTATTTGTTCACATTACTATGTCCACTATTTCAGCATTTGGACTGGTTCACTATGTTACCAATTGGATTGCTGTCAGTACTAAATTGATATTATTTCCTGTTTTAGAACAACCATGTTTATGTAAAATATTACTTTACGAGTAGTCACGTTGACAGTCTTCTCATTATATTTATGAAATTTGAATAGTATTTCGAAAAACTCCATCCATTCCATTGACAAGTGTTGCCTTAGTTTCAGTTATGTTCACACCATTTGTAAATTCCTGTTCTCTCAAGTCAACCAGATCAGCATTGTTTTGAAGGGGATCTGCACCAAACGATGGAAACCTTGTCAATTGACCTCCAAGAGCTTCGTAGGATCCACCATCCTCTGTTTCACTTGGTACAAAATGTGGGTCAATCTGAACAGCCCTGTTCTTCGCATTGCGAATATCAACAGGTTTACCAACTCATAAAAATTCAGTTGATAATAGGTTCACAATTCAATTTATTATCCTCCAAACTGTTGTAAATAAAGCAATTTTAACCCATTAACTGGCAGTACTCCACCACTAACAAGTAAAACCATTTTGGACAATTAGACCAAGTAAAATACTAAACTATGGTGCATCTGCTCGCATTACCAGATATATATTCTGTATTGATTAATTCACGATATAATTTACACTTAATACCAGGAATTGGGTGGTGGTTCCATGACTGGACAATTTCTTCCATGCCAGTTGCATTTTTTTGGGAAATAGCAGACACACAAACCTAACCCAGTGGCGTAGGAAGCGGGGGGGCCGCGGCCCCCCCAATATTATATGAGGGGGGGCCGGAATACCTTTCGGCCCCCCCAAAAAATAAAATAATTTTCATGGAAATGATGGAAACAGCTTAGTTCCCTGAATAAGCTTACTAAAAGAGGTAGATAAGACTCTGAAACGGCCGTTTCCGGCGATCTGTGGGCTTCATTTTTCGCTCGGCGCCAACCATGGTGCGCCTCGTGAGCTTGGGCCCCCCCAATATTGACTACGTTCCTACGCCCCTGACCTAACCCCCTCATCATCCAAGTTATCTGCTTCCATTGAGTTCAGTGCATTCTTGAGGAGATAATTAATTCGAGCATTAACCTCTACCAAAATCGTTAAATTCTCAGATTCTGTAAAATAGGGGGGAAAAGTGCTTGTTTGTAATGCGCATTCTAACTGTGACAGATTGCAGTACCACCTATAAAAGGCCCGGCCATGATGAAGCAATTTACAGGGTACAGTAGTATTATCAGTGGAGATCCAGGATTTCCCAAAAAAGGAGTGCGAAGGCACAAGAAAAATTTGGAGTGGGCCCTATATTTGTAGTTTACAGTATATTGCCATGGGTGCAACACAACATTTGAGTTGAAATTTTAAAATACCTTTTTAGATTCAGTATGACAGTGAGGATCTATCCTTGGGTTTCCTCTTAAGTAAGCTAAATATTCCTGACCATACAGTGTTAAATAAAACTCCACCCGAATCTGGCCAAACAAGCCTTCATTAAGGACAACCTTTCAATAAAGTACATGTAGTGCAAATTAAAAATTAACACTAAGAAATATTTGTGCAATGACTGATTTTACAACCATTTGGTGACCACCAAATGCTTGTTGGAATTTATTACATGTTAACATAACTAGTAGAAGTTACACATGTGCACACTTGTTGGCCTCTTTTAGCTAAAAGTAGCTCATTCTATATTTGGTGTTAAATAAATGAGTCAAATTGTTTCACCAAGGTGAATAATACATGTAATTACTGTGACATGGCCACATACTTGCCCACTGAAGGTAAGGTATGTGTTCAATTATCACATTGAGTAATTGATAATCAGCCAGTCATTTGAAACCAGGGCAAAAGGCATGGTGAATCCCCCAGACTGTTGTCCTGAAATATTTATCTGTAGTACAAAATATTTATCAAAGTACAAGCTGCACAGCCTACCAGGGATTGACAAACCAGCAAATAAGAGTTGATTCTGCTTTTCCTTTGTCTATGCCCAATATGGGAGTGGGAGTTCAAATTAATGGTGCATACAAAGAAGTAAAAACATTTTAATTCATTACAGCAAATTATCTTAACCCATTAACTGGCAGTACTCTATGTCCTCTAAAACTAAACCTTATACAGGATCAGAAAAATACATTAGATGTCATCCAAACATGCTATATCCACATGCATAAAAGCACACAAGTTGTAACACACCTATAGTAAACAGATATTACATAAATTGGACATCACTATAATTAGATTACAATGACATTACATTGAGAACAATGCCATATATGGACACGATAGCATGTGGACAACATGTATTAGACAGACATATTTATATGTTTAATAAATAAGATAATATTATATTGGCGATGAGGATGGTTGACCAGCCAACTCAACAAGCTAAGTTCACATGCAGTCAGTATCGATTCAACCTCTGCCTGAATTTTCGCCAGATTCTGAATTAGGCGCGAGTTTACGTACGAAATGGAATTTTTGGATGGAAGACTTGTTCATGGTAGCAAGTGGAATTACGGATACCAAGAGGAAACATGCACTGCATGTTCAAGAAATTTTTCGAACTTCACGTTCAGGACAACACGTTCAAGAAATGTTTCGTCAACTATCTGACACAGGAAGGGACAGTGATTATGATATACAGCCAAAGCAAAGCTCAAAGAATGTTTTGAACCACAACAAAATCGCCATTATGCAGACTATCAATTTCGGCAGGCAAAACAACCAGCAGATGAGACACTCGATCATCCCAATATCCACGGTAGATTATATCAGTTTCGAGTTACACGGTGCAAGATATTTCTCTAAACTAGATCTCTCACAAGCGTATCCATATCTGCTTGATGAAGACAGTCAATGCTTAACAACATTCAGTACACATATTGGTGTATAAGTGTCTTGTATTCCATTATAAGTGTCTGAATTACGGAACGAACGCCGCAGCTGAGATTTTCCAGTATACCTTACAAACACAACTCTAATGACTACCAGGAGTTAAAAACATTGCGGATGATATACTTGTCTATGGCACTACACAAGACAAACATGATGAAAACTTAGACAAATGTCTGAAACGCCTTTCAGACAAGGGTCTACATCTCAATGATACAAAATATACTTTCTTGGGGACACTTTGGAATTATTTGCTCAGATTTTCTCACAAGATCGCTTTCAAGAATGCAGCAATACCAACAAATGTGTCAGAAGTGAGAAGCCTTCTAGGAATAGCAAACTATAGTGCAAAGTACATTCCAAACTTGGCCACTATTACAGCCCCTTTATGTGATTTAACAAAGAAACATGTCAAATTTGTTTGGTACGAAATTCACCAAGATGCATTCAACCAGTTAACCAAAGTTCTCTCCTCCACACCATGTATTGCCCATTTTACCAACCACAAGGAAGCATATGTCACTGTTGATGCTAGTCCAGTTGGAATATCAGTCAATAAATAAGTAGAAACGATGGAAACCTTGTCAATTGACCTCCAAGAGCTTCGTAGGATCCACCATCCTCTGTTTCACTTGGTACAAAATGTGGGTCAATCTGAACAGCCCTGTTCTTCGCATTGCGAATATCAACAGGTTTACCAACTCATAAAAATTCAGTTGATAATAGGTTCACAATTCAATTTATTATCCTCCAAACTGTTGTAAATAAAGCAATTTTAACCCATTAACTGGCAGTACTCCACCACTAACAAGTAAAACCATTTTGGACAATTAGACCAAGTAAAATACTAAACTATGGTGCATCTGCTCGCATTACCAGATATATATTCTGTATTGATTAATTCACGATATAATTTACACTTAATACCAGGAATTGGGTGGTGGTTCCATGACTGGACAATTTCTTCCATGCCAGTTGCATTTTTTTGGGAAATAGCAGACACACAAAACCTAACCCAGTGGCATAGGAAGCGGGGGGGCCGCGGCCCCCCAATATTATATGAGGGGGGGGCGGAATACCTTTCGGCCCCCCCAAAAAAATAAAATAATTTTCATGGAAATGATGGAAACAGCTTAGTTCCCTGAATAAGCTTACTAAAAGAGGTATATAAGACTCTGAAATGGCCGTTTCCGGCGATCTGTGGGCTTCATTTTTCGCTCGGCGCCAACCATGGTGCGCCTCGTGAGCTTGGGCCCCCCCAATATTGACTACGTTCCTACGCCCCTGACCTAACCCCCTCATCATCCAAGTTATCTGCTTCCATTGAGTTCAGTGCATTCTTGAGGAGATAATTAATTCGAGCATTAACCTCTACCAAAATCGTTAAATTCTCAGATTCTGTAAAATAGGGGGGAAAAGTGCTTGTTTGTAATGCGCATTCTAACTGTGACAGATTGCAGTACCACCTATAAAAGGCCCGGCCATGATGAAGCAATTTACAGGGTACAGTAGTATTATCAGTGGAGATCCAGGATTTCCCAAAAAAGGAGTGCGAAGGCACAAGAAAAATTTGGAGTGGGCCCTATATTTGTAGTTTACAGTATATTGCCATGGGTGCAACACAACATTTGAGTTGAAATTTTAAAATACCTTTTTAGATTCAGTATGACAGTGAGGATCTATCCTTGGGTTTCCTCTTAAGTAAGCTAAATATTCCTGACCATACAGTGTTAAATAAAACTCCACCCGAATCTGGCCAAACAAGCCTTCATTAAGGACAACCTTTCAATAAAGTACATGTAGTGCAAATTAAAAATTAACACTAAGAAATATTTGTGCAATGACTGATTTTACAACCATTTGGTGACCACCAAATGCTTGTTGGAATTTATTACATGTTAACATAACTAGTAGAAGTTACACATGTGCACACTTGTTGGCCTCTTTTAGCTAAAAGTAGCTCATTCTATATTTGGTGTTAAATAAATGAGTCAAATTGTTTCACCAAGGTGAATAATACATGTAATTACTGTGACATGGCCACATACTTGCCCACTGAAGGTAAGGTATGTGTTCAATTATCACATTGAGTAATTGATAATCAGCCAGTCATTTGAAACCAGGGCAAAAGGCATGGTGAATCCCCCAGACTGTTGTCCTGAAATATTTATCTGTAGTACAAAATATTTATCAAAGTACAAGCTGCACAGCCTACCAGGGATTGACAAACCAGCAAATAAGAGTTGATTCTGCTTTTCCTTTGTCTATGCCCAATATGGGAGTGGAGTTCAAATTAATGGTGCATACAAAGAAGTAAAAACATTTTAATTCATTACAGCAAATTATCTTAACCCATTAACTGGCAGTACTCTATGTCCTCTAAAACTAAACCTTATACAGGATCAGAAAAATACATTAGATGTCATCCAAACATGCTATATCCACATGCATAAAAGCACACAAGTTGTAACACACCTATAGTAAACAGATATTACATAAATTGGACATCACTATAATTAGATTACAATGACATTACATTGAGAACAATGCCATATATGGACACGATAGCATGTGGACAACATGTATTAGACAGACATATTTATATGTTTAATAAATAAGATAATATTATATTGGCGATGAGGATGGTTGACCAGCCAACTCAACAAGCTAAGTTCACATGCAGTCAGTATCGATTCAACCTCTGCCTGAATTTTCGCCAGATTCTGAATTAGGCGCGAGTTTACGTACGAAATGGAATTTTTGGATGGAAGACTTGTTCATGGTAGCAAGTGGAATTACGGATACCAAGAGGAAACATGCACTGCATGTTCAAGAAATTTTTCGAACTTCACGTTCAGGACAACACGTTCAAGAAATGTTTCGTCAACTATCTGACACAGGAAGGGACAGTGATTATGATATACAGCCAAAGCAAAGCTCAAAGAATGTTTTGAACCACAACAAAATCGCCATTATGCAGACTATCAATTTCGGCAGGCAAAACAACCAGCAGATGAGACACTCGATCATCCCAATATCCACGGTAGATTATATCAGTTTCGAGTTACACGGTGCAAGATATTTCTCTAAACTAGATCTCTCACAAGCGTATCCATATCTGCTTGATGAAGACAGTCAATGCTTAACAACATTCAGTACACATATTGGTGTATAAGTGTCTTGTATTCCATTATAAGTGTCTGAATTACGGAACGAACGCCGCAGCTGAGATTTTCCAGTATACCTTACAAACACAACTCTAATGACTACCAGGAGTTAAAAACATTGCGGATGATATACTTGTCTATGGCACTACACAAGACAAACATGATGAAAACTTAGACAAATGTCTGAAACGCCTTTCAGACAAGGGTCTACATCTCAATGATACAAAATATACTTTCTTGGGGACACTTTGGAATTATTTGCTCAGATTTTCTCACAAGATCGCTTTCAAGAATGCAGCAATACCAACAAATGTGTCAGAAGTGAGAAGCCTTCTAGGAATAGCAAACTATAGTGCAAAGTACATTCCAAACTTGGCCACTATTACAGCCCCTTTATGTGATTTAACAAAGAAACATGTCAAATTTGTTTGGTACGAAATTCACCAAGATGCATTCAACCAGTTAACCAAAGTTCTCTCCTCCACACCATGTATTGCCCATTTTACCAACCACAAGGAAGCATATGTCACTGTTGATGCTAGTCCAGTTGGAATATCAGTCAATAAATAAGTAGAAGGTCAACTAGACAATCAGATCATCTAACATTCCACTATTTAGAAGTGCAAATGGTCAGAAATAATTTCAGTAATGTATAGCAAAACTTTGGAATGATTTACCTTCAAGTATTAAATGATGTGATTCAATAAGTCGTTTTAAAAATAATCTGAGAAAAGACTTACTAAGAGAATTTTTAGATAATATGTAGAATGTAGATATACAGCATGTATATATAGCTTTTATAATTAGTTAGTAACAGCTTTGTAACTATATATTGATTCTGAAAAGCCCCTATGGGGGATGATCAATAAAAATTTTATCATACGCGAGATATTCACAAACAGAAAAGGAAGCTCTTGCCATTATATGGAGGGGTAGAGCACTTCCATTTATACTTGCATGGACACAATTTTATCCAGATAACTGACCACAACCCACTAGTAATATACAGCAGTCAAAAGTCAAAAACGTCTGCAAGAATAGAACATTGGGTGCTCAGACTTCAACCATATACCTTTTAAATTAATAAGCCTGGAATCAATAATCTAGTGAATTCTTTAACAAGCTTAAAAAGCAATAGAAAATTATGGAGGATTAAGCTAATTGCATGTTGCAGTGTGCCAAAAACGTTAACATTAGAAGTTGAAACTGCCACGAATGCTGACAAAACCCTTAAGGGAGTCAGAGCAGCTATTAAAGTAAGTGGCACTAGATATGGTTAAACCACTTAAAGCTGTAAAGGACGAACACAATCACTACGCTACTCATCTTGGCGTAAACAAAATGAACGCGTTAATATGCAAAGAAGTGTGGTTTCCAAAAATGGACACGATGATTAAGAAAACCATAGACGAATGCATCCAATGCCAAGCGGTTGGAAAGTCTAACACTCATGAACCAATCACCAGCACTGAAATGCCTAAACGTCCATGTGAAAAGCTACACGATATTCTCAACTCCCTTATGGCCTCAAGGGAATGCTGAAGCAGAACAGTTCATGTAACCACTCAGTAAGGTGCTGAAAACAGCAAAAATAGAACAAGGCCCTGGAAACAGGAAATGAGTCGTTTCTTGCTCCATTACCAAACATCACTGCATTGCTCAACAGGAGTACCACGCCGGAACTCCTATTTAACTGAACAGTACAAGGGCAATTACCTGTCCTTACCAAGAAAAACCACACAAACAGACACAAAGAAGCTCGAGAAACTTGTTGTGTTTTATTTCTTTAAAAAACATGGGGGGTGATATAGTAAACAGATTATGTAAATTGGACATTGCTATAATTAAATTACACTGACATTACATTGAGAACAATGCCATATATGGACATGATAGCATGTGGACAAGAGTCCGATGTGACAATAGTTATACAGACAACAAGAATGAAGCTGCATTTATATGTTTAATAAATAAGAGAATATTATAACACCTGCAGCAGACTTGCATTGGTATATATAATACAACTTGTTATCAGGATGTGTTCGCACTACTCGTTCCTAGCTTCAAGGTTGCGAGTACATAACATGCGTACCTGAGAAACTGCGTTTTGAACAGGTACATCAAATGTTTCATCAGATACACAACTCTTTCTCTGGATGCCATTTTCCACACACAAACGTTTGATGCTTTGAACGCTGAAACCTCTGGCATTCTGGTATTGTTCCCTTAGCAGATCAGAAAGTTCTGTTGACGTTTGTTCTTGTTTATCAAAAAATCATGCACAAATTCAACACCAACTTCTTCTAAAGTTGCCATATTAATATCTAATTAAAGCTGCCATATTAATATCGGTTTGAAATTTAATAAATGTCTGCTAATCCCCCTGGTTTTGTATCAGCAGGGTGATTGACGCGTAGTTCAACATGCAAAAGAAATATGGAATTTGTTTTTTAACTTTTCTTAAACTGAGGTTCTGAGAAGTGAACAACATAAAAATTGTGAACGAAAATGAAAAAAGAAATTCGAGTAAGGTGTTGCCATTTAAAAAACTTGAAAGTTAAATCTAAAAAATTCTAATATCAGCTAAAATGTTGCCATGGTAAACACAACATATGGGCAAATTACAAGAGAAAATAATTTTTCTGATTGAAAGCCACTGGTTGGTTCTTAGAGAGACAGCCTCTTAAGACACTTGTACATGCCCAGAATATGTGAGGAGAACAGGGTTGATGGTTTTCTTGCTTTTCAAGAGGCGTACAAGATCTACAGTGGGCATCAGAAAGCTGATCACGTAGATAACACTGAGTTTCGAGATTCTCTCTTGCATCCAGTGCATGTTTTGCTGGTGTATATTGTGAACACAACACATTACCCACACAGGATTGTTATCTTAAAATCTTCTGGCATTAATAATAAAAAATTGTCGAGTGTTATTTCACAAAGATCTGAACAAGTATTGGAGATTACAGAAGACAAGGGACCACAATCTGATATCATGTATCTTATAATATTGTCAATGGATGCAGAATGAGACAAAAAAATGTGCAAAGCTTCCTTTGTTGTGTTATGGAAAGTCTTGAGGTGAACTAGCACACCTTTCTTTCAATGTGGACAAACTACTGTAAAAGAAGTCAACTGTTATTAGTGTAGCTGCTGAAATTTCCCAAAATAAGGCCACATAAAAAAATTACTTGTTTAGTGTCCCGCCTGACCTGATCATAGCACCCGACCTCAACTTTTCTTTCATTTTTTATTTTCTAGAAAGCCTTCAAAATTCGTGTCTAAAAACCCTCAAAACAACGCTTTTGTGCTTTTGGAAACGTTAAAATGATGATTTCAATTGTAAATATTCGTATTCTGTAGCTTCACTTTTTATCCTGGCACCCAGTCCTCTTCCGGCCTTGGCTAAAATTCAAAATGGCCACCGTTTTACTGTTTTGGATTTTGAGCCATATGTTATCATCTTTTGATGAATTAAGTATAAAATACATTATGTATTTCAAAAATAAAAATAAAAATCCGCCCGCCCGACCTGAAAAATTTTGATGAGGAGGACGCTAAGCAAATAATTTTTTTATGTGGCCTAAGATGAATGCTGAAGATTTAGTCATACAGCAAGATTACTCAGAAAGAAACTGCTACTCATCCGTTTGGACAGTCATGGTCTTGATACGTGAAAGAAGATCGGGAATCAGAAATAGAAATTTTGAAAGAACAGTTAGCCAATGTTCAGGGTGTATAAAAAAAAAAAACGCAACACTTAATATTCTAAGATATTCACTTTGTTTCCAAGCACAATAGATTTTAGGCCCCTGGGAATTCAGTGGCAATGTTTTCCTCCGCTGTTCTTCGCCTGCCAGAATTACCTTTGTTGAGATTAAGGCATGTTCCTTCAATCAAATATTTCCTGACGTTCCTCAAGATTGTCGCTTTGTGAGGAGGGTCCCGATCAGGAAATCTTGCTTGAAAAAGGTTTTGCACTTCAGTTGTGTTTTGATTTCGGTTGTACTGTAAAATTATGAAAATTCGTTGTTCGGTTGTGAGCTGCACCATTATTAGTTTAGCTGATTTGTGTGATTAGAAGCCATTTTAAATTCCCAGGGGCCTTTAATCTATTGTGCTTGAAAACAAAGTGAATATCTTAGAATATTAAGTGGTGTTTTTTATACACCCTGTATAACGCCTCTAATGGGATTACTTCATTGTGTTGTATGCAAGATTTAAAGGAAAGAGACCTATAGACAGAGAGACTCAAACAGGTACACAAACAGGAAGGGTGGATGGATAGGTAAATATTAAGATATTGTAAACCATTTTATATTTCAGGAACATAACAGTAATATCGCTAACCAGAAATTTAAGCAAATGGTAAAACGAACAACTGACCATCTTGATGATCAAGAGTATCATCGACTAAAACAAAGGTGACTTGGGGCTGGTGCTCCAACACTTCTAGATGACAAAGATTATGTTGCAAAGATCAGAGAGGATAAAGCTACCTACCATGGAAGATGACATAACAAAGTTATGTATGTGAACAGGTATGCAAGTATAAATTCTAAAGCTTAGTATTAAATTATACTGTATACATGTATAAAGGAAACAAACGAAAAAAAAAAGCATTTGTAGATTCACGTGGCACAACATGGGCAAGCAAGATCGTAAGTCATCAAACACGTTTTTTAGGTTCCTTCAGGTTGTGATAACACGTCATTTATAACTGCGCAGAGAGGCATTCTTTTAAAAATTGAGTATGCTGCATTCCAATACCTATATATGACAAGAGGAAGAGGACATCAAAAACGTCTCTACCCATAATAACGGTTGTCATCGTAATTAAGAGATTGTTGCCACTTCTTTTCTTTCCAAACTGTTTAAGGCAAACAATACTTACACTGAGAATAGCTGGCCTACATTTTAAAATTATACCATTTAAATATTAATTTGAAACAATCGTTGTAGTTTCAACTACTTTAAGAAGCATCGTGCTCCAAAATTAAACTTTTACCTACTGCCTTTTTCAGGGTGCCAGTCATTCTAAATGACCAGGTGAACCAATGTGCTCAGGAGTTGGATGTTTTTCCAGCCATGGTTTCTGATCCAGTTGCACCCAGTGATTTTGTTATGATTAAGAGCTGCTGTAGATCCATTTTGGCAACAGTTAAAGAACTTGACCTTCCACAGGTAATCTATAATTACTAATTTATCTTTTAATTTTCATACAGGCAACTAAATACATCACATTTATATCAGTGAAAGCCATATGCTACCACGATGTTATCTATTGTTTGTTTGTCAAAAGGGGGGGGATTATTGTGTAACATTCTTGTTGTAAAAATGGAAGTAAATTTTGTAAATTGTAGTATGCGGCCAAGTGTTGCACAATTACTGATGCTGGGCCTGGAGTTGGGGTTTCCAACCACGCTGTTAAATTTCGAGATGCAGAACATGCCCAGCTGGAATGGTCAGATTACAGAATTTGTGTAAATCGAGCTTGTGCAGGCAGGAGACAGAATGAAGCTGCAAGAACCAACTTGGCATCTGGTGTGTCTTAAACCTTTTGTGTATGTATGCATTCGTCAATCAATGGAAACAAGCAAGTTCATCTTGCGAGTTTCTGTTTCTTTCCATATTTATGCTGCAGGTGATGCTATTGTTGATGGAATATTAAACAATACTAGTAGTTCCATGAACGAACCTTGCCAGGTTCTTCATATGTAAAGAAAATCCATTGTTTCATTATTAATCCTGTATTTGGAGAACTATTTATGGAGTATCTGGAAGGTGCATGTGAAAGCAAGACAGGACAACTCTGTGATTACTGTGCTAACATGCCTTGGACCTGTCATAAACATGATTCCACAGCCATATGGGAAATCTACCTTCATATCACTATATGTCAGTGTTTGACACACTGATCGAGACTGATGATAGAGGCACACCAGGAAATCATTATTGCTGAGATTGATAGTGATGACTCAGAATCAGGGTATGCGACTAACAATGACTCTGAATCAGATGAACCCGAGACAATACAAGATACAAATTCTGATCATGACTAAATTGTTTAACTTCCATGTTTTGTCGATGATCAGGTCACTCGCCATGGCAGATATTAGGCCGTAGGATGAGCATCCAAAAGATGCAATTCTGTTGCACCCCTCGTGGAACTACGTAATTTTCACATGAATCAATAGACAAAAACTTACTTTATCAGAATCCGTTGCTCCCCAAGCAAAACAGGTGAACAATTGAGAAAAAAATCCCTCCAAAGTTTGCTATTTTCGCGCTTCGAAATATTCGAACCGCCATTGTTTTGGTAGCAAATACGCATGCGCATGTCAGCCAAACTCGCACTGCGCATGCGCAGACAGGAAAAATGGATTTTCCCTGTGGGTTTTCCCCGATTTCCCCCGTAAAAACAACAAAATAAAATCACGGAATAGAGATCAAACGTTTTAATATTAACGAATAAATACACACACATTAAATATTGTTTAAAACACATTGTACATTTTGCTTGCTCATATGCTAAATCACTTCAATTCATTGGCTATTGTTTCAAAATACTGTTTTAACGTTTAATTCTACTTATTAACATCCTAATTCAATACAAATTTGTGTGAGGTAGAAACCCACCTGTATCAAACAGGACGGACAATATATAAATATACATACAATTCACACGATCAAGGAACAAATTAAATATTTCGCTAAACTAAAGCCTTGGCCAAACGTAAGAAACATTGTTGCAGAAATATTTGTGATTTTCAATGTTTGCTCAAATGTTTCCCTGTCTCCCACATCTGGAAACATTGGCTTTTATTGCAGAAACAAAATTTGCTTCCCGGAAAGCAAAAATATTTCCTACCAAATTCAGAAACATTGGATGAAACGCTCTTTCTCTGTTTGCTGACGCCGGTAGGACAATATGACATATCAAGACATTGGTAAGACAAATAATATGACAAATATCTTTGCGCAACAATGTTTCCCAGTTTGTCCCGGGCTTTAAGGGATATTTATATAAACTCCTAGGAAAACCTCTGATTGAATTTTTGATGTATTATTGAATAACTATGCAAGATATGTTTGGAGCTTCTTAAGTTGTGTGTTCCATCCATCGCTTAAGTATATTCTATGGATATCAATCTTGGATTTGGACCAACTTTTCCAATCGTTCCAACCATCTTTTTCAACCATTTGTTCCAACCTACACAGCCGGACTGCACCAGTCAAGGACCTTTAACTGTGAAAGAAACATGTCCCAAACACCAACTCGAAATTCATCATAAAAAAAGATAAATTGGGAGGAAATATAAAATCCATAATTTCATCATAGCTATCTATAATTGAAAGAAATGTTTTCATCCTTGAGCCCAGATTTTCATCAGTGCAATAAAATCCCACTTATTGGATCCTGGCCAAGGGCCTACGCTCATAACGAGATTGCATGTATTCTACAATAAACTGTCCTGGCTTTTGTCTGGTAAAGTTCTACTTCTCGTATTTGAACTATTACATATATTATATTGACATAAGTTTGTATTTAGCCACTATCTAGAATAACAAGGAACGATTTAGAATTTAGAAATTCAGATCATCATCATCAATGGTACAGCTCTCTTCATCAAAGTCTTCATCGTTGTTTTCAGACTTATTTGACATATATGTTCCTCAACCAATTCAGAAGAATCCAAATTTTCCACATATACAATCTCAATCTCACTAACATTTCTCATTTTCAGTACACAGAACACAAGTTGGGATAACTTTTCATCAGTCGTTGCTTGAGTTTAAAAGCTCTATATTTAGATGCATCCACATTCTCGGTGTCCTTAGCAATGATAACAAATTTCTCCAGCAAATCTTTCATATACTTTATTTGCTTCTTTCCGATGACCTCCGTCTCCATTGCTTTCTTACAGAGGACATCATAAGATTTATCGTACACTGATGTAGATCTTTCAGTCTCCAATTGCTTCTTTGTCTCTCTGGTGAGAAATTTTGTATAATTGCAGTAGCAAACATTATGATAGCGGACCAGTGCTACACAGTCTTTCCCCCAGATTTGCACGAGTATACGTTCATCATTCATACGTAGACGACCAGCATCAATTGTTTCTGACAACATGAATGGGGTTCTTCTTCTCTTCTTAGTTACCTGGTGTGAAACAAAATTATTAAACTAAATATCTGCTAATAACAAGGTTGGATGTTTGTAGCATTAGAAACTACTTTACTCTAAATAAACTTAATTGATCACAATTCAAGATATTTTAAAACCAAACCCGAGAATATTGTGCACATTGCGCTAGTATTATACCTATCGAAATGACCATACCTTGTCTAGTGAGAACCAAGAGGCGTCTCTTCCACAAATAATACATATCTCTGGGAGTACATTGGTTCTGTTGGCTCCTTCGCCTTGGTTCTATTGGCTCCACTTGTGGTAGAAGTTACAGTTTTAGAGCTAGTTCCTTCTCCTTTTTCTTCTTTTCTCTGTTGTCTACGGATCTTATCTTCATCACAAAATCTCTTCCAGCATTTCATATGATGGTACCATTCTAAGTTAATGCTGTCAGGGTTCTTCTCCAATTTCCATGTAAATCCATGTATGAATTGACAGATCCGTCATCGATGTTCTCGTACGATTTCTTAGCTATTTCAGCTTGTTGACATTTAAGTTTGGCCCATTTGGACCTATACTCAAGAAATCTCTTAAGCCTTTGGCGTGTAACTTTGCAAAGTTGCTCCATAACGCCATAAAAATGCATAAAACATGAGGATTTGAATACTCTAAAATTAATCTACTACGCTTTGGTCTATCCGTATCTAATATATGGCAATCTAATATGGGGTAGCACATATAAAAAGCAAACAAAAAAACTATTACAAATACAAAAGAAAATAGTGCGTTTAATGACATTTAAATCCTACTTTGATCACACTGAAGAAATATTTGATAAACTACAAATCAACATCATCATTGTTAAATATATATATCAAACAAGTGTTGGTGATATTTTCCAAAAGCTATGATAGCAATACTAAACAAGCTTGGCTTATTATGTTGGAAAAAAATACAAGCATCATCAAGCGGGAGTTGCAGTTGTGATGGGAGCGTAAATTATGTGCTTGAAGAAACCATAGAAGTTAAAATTGGAAAAAAGCTACAGCAATGTTTTTTAATGGTAGATTTCTCTACCTTTATGTTGTATCCTGTTAATTTCATTAGTTCAGCTAGTTTATACACCCATATCATATATCCAAATTACCTGTCAATCCATTGTACATATATAATCCTTGATCATGACAATAAATTTGTCTTTGATTCACACTTGTGCACATAATAATATAGAGGTCTATATCAGACGAATATAACGAGATACAAAAGTGGTGATCAGGATAAGTAACAACCATGAGCGACAATGAAGGCACTACATCTTCTGGGACAGACCTAGCTGCACCAAACGAAACCAATAGTACCACACCAAGCTTTATAAATGTGATGAGAAGTGGTCTACCCCTGTTTCCTCCATTCTACCCGTTTCATCCATTCTACCCAATCCCTGATTCAGAAACAGTTTATTACCCTTGGAACATGCTAATTAAAACTGATCATTCTGGGGTTATTTTGCCTGCGGGATTAAAGTTAAAACCATTCGCCGAAAGGTCTTGGTTCGTGATCGCCGACTGAACATCGTAAACAAGCTTTTTATCGAGCTCTTAAGAATGAAAACTGGGACCAAGTGTTGTGTGTTGATAACCCTGATCATGGCGTCATGTTCGACAAGCTTGAGGACAATAATTGTCAGCTCTTCTTGTATTGTAGTTGTGGACCTGATTGTTAATGATAAATAGGTTCAGAAGAATTGGTGGCAACAATAAATATTTTATAGCAGAACATAAACCTAGCGACATAAAGTTAAATAACTTTAAAAATATCTAGTATACCTAATTGAATAAATAGAGGGTCAGAATGAGCACAGAAATCTGCATTAGTAATAATACGCACAGTGCTTTTGTAAGTAAAATATTCTATTTAGGTTTGTTACATATGTTGATGACCAGGCTAGGTTACAATAAGTACTGTATGAATAAATTAGAGTGTAATATAGAGATATTTGGTTTTAGATGATAAATTGAAATGTGACCTGTACAATATACCAACAGATATTTTTACTGACATAGCTTATGTGGTCTTTCCATGTTAGGTGTTCATCTATATATATATATATACTCCCAAAAATTTTACAGTTTTCTTCTGCTCAAGTAATTTATACCAAAGCAGAGAGAAAAGTTAGTAGCAACTGTCTTCCTATTTGATTTGAAAATAATGTAATTTGTTTTCTCGATATTAACAGAAAGTTTGTTACATTTCATCCAGACATCAATCTTTTTCAGTTCTTCATTAATTACAGACTCTAAATGTTTTGGATCTGATATCATGGCAATGGTGTCAAACGCTTTAGATAAGTCCAAAAAGACACCTGCAGTTATTTCTTTACGATCAATGGCTGTGGTTATTTTATTGACTAAATGGATTAAAGCCATTGAAGTAAAGTGGTTTTTCTGAAATCCGAACTGGTAACAATATAGAATTTCATATTGTTCAACAAAGTAATCAGACGTTTATACACAACTCTTTCAAAAATTTTGGAGAAGTTGGTCAACAGAGAAATAGGCCTGTAATTTGAGAAATTTTCATATAAGGAGCAGCGAGAAAAGATAACAAAGCAAGAAAGACAGAAAACAAGGAACGAAATAGTAGATAAGGTGAGATGTAGAGTATCCGCTGGTGGCAGGCATAAACAGATAGGAGTTAAGGGAGGCGCTCATTAATGCCGAGAGGATGAATGGCGCCAAGTTGGAAAATGAGACACATTTCTTGGCTTTTGCGGCTATCATTACTACCAGAAATGGGACACAGAGCTAGAATTTTCATGTCTGAACACTGTGATTGCCAGTGTTGAAATGTCTGGCAACAGGTTGTTTAGCATCATTGTTTACGACAGCACGACAATGCTCACCAAACCTTATCCTTAAATATCTACCAGTTTCACCAATATAGACCATCCCACATTTACTGCATGAAAGACAGTAGATGAGATGAGGTGCACATGAAATGGTGCTTAATGGTGTACTTAGATTTTGGTGCCAAAATTGTAGTGGAAGAATCTATATACTTACAGGTTTTACACAGCTTCACACCACAAGGAAACGTGCCATTAGGTGACGACGAGTCCTGTGGTAAAGAGCTGTGGACTAGGGTTTCACAGATATTTTTACTATGCCGAAACGAGACTAAGGGATTATTGGTGAAAATGGAAGATGTTTCCGGGTCGATTTTCAAGATATGAAAATTCTTCCTAATGACATCCCTTACTTTGAAATTGAAGGGATGGGAAAATTAGACACATGGTCTCTAAGGGTTTCAGATAGGGGAATATTGGAGACCTTCGAAAAGGCAGTATCTAAGAGAGGGGTTGGGTTGCATTGGACAAAAAAGTTTCTAATTTCCTGACTTTTGGTATGGAAGTCCTGATCTTCACTGCAAATGTGGCGAAGGCAAAGGAACTGAGAGAAGGGCATAGACCTTTTAGTGTGGTTGGGATGGGAAGAAGTAAAGAGAAGATATCTACGGGAACAGGATGCTGTGCTGAGACAGTCATGAATGTACCTACGGAGGTAATCAGGTATGGGATCAGTGTATTGCTCGAAGATCTGCTTTTCCACAAAACCAATGAATAAATTGGCATAGTTGGAACCCATTTTGGTTCCCCTGGCTACACCACTTACTTGCTGGTAATGCTCACCATCAAATGAAAAATTGTTGAGGGTGAGCACTAATTCAGCCAAACGTAAAACAGTGGTAGATGGTTCCTGGTTGGGGCACTTATCTAAGACAAATTTTAGTGCTCTCAAACCATCGTGATGGGGAATGACAGTGTACAAGGATTTGACATCCATGGTGAAAATGAATTTATGAGTATTATGAAATTGAATGTTATGAAAGATTTGGAGAGCATGTTTGGTGTCCCTGATGTAGGATGGTAAGTCCTTAACCAAGGGTGCCATGACACGATCGAGGTAGCTAGAGATAAGCTCGGTGGGACAACCGCAAACAGAGACAATGGGTCTACCTGGGTTGTCGGGTGTGTGCGAGGTGTGGTGGTTATGAGATGCTTGGCAGTTTCAGGAAGATCACCAGGGGCAATGAAATTCTTGATGGTGGTGGAAATGGTGGTTTGATTGGAAGTCAAATCATCATCAATATGCTGTAAAAGGTGCTGTCACTCAATTGTTGACGAGCTTCATTGCGGTATAAGTCAGCTCTCCAAACAACCAAAGTACCACCCTTATCAGCAGGTTTGATAACAATGTCTTCCCGAGCACAGAGTGATTTGAGAGCACTAAATTCAGCTTCAGTAAGGTTAGATGGCCTTTTGGGCCTGATTAAATCCATCTGATTGGTTTATTTTTTATCATGTGATCACTGTTGTATTTACTATAAAAGCATATGTTTTCCCCCAACCCATTCTACTAACTTCCAGGCGAAGGCTTCATTGTATTTTTCAGATAGTTTTATACAACAGTCAACCGCCGTATTTGCTATACTCTACCCACACTGGCACCGCACGTTCAAAATATTTAATAATGAAACTATTATAACCTATATATATTGAGTATATTCTGCTTTTAATTGATGTAAATATAAGAATCTTTACAATATTTAGTAACATAGAATATGTATTTTTTATTTTATGCAATTAAAGACCTATTGATTGATTGATTGGTTGATGCAGTATTTTAATCTGTGTGGAAACAAAGACGTAGCCTCGTACAAGACACCAACAAGACCTTGACAGAATACTATAGAAGACTCAAAACCAAAGCAGCAGACTGCAAATTCGTGAACGAAGACAAAAAGATCAAAATACAAATTATCCACAAGACCCGAGTTTGTGAAACCATGGACTTAAAAGCTTTGTTAGCGCATGGAAATTTGTTGGAAATTATGGACCAGCAAGCCTGACAACTAGAGAATGCAAATACAGAACTAAACGCTTCAAAAAGAAACAGCATCGTGAAGCCAGAACATGAACCACAGACAACCACAGGGTGCATTCAACTGAAGATGGCATTCAGCGTATAATAAACCAGTCACCAATGTAAAAAGTACCTGTCTAATTGCCCAGCTAGAGGAAAAAAGTGTGATAATTGTGGAAAAACGGAACATTTCGCAAAATAGTGTAAATCGAGCAGTAAATCAATCAAACATATCATCCCACTCAAGACACCCAATGACAGATACTTGCAAGACTCAGATGATGATACTTACTTTACACCTGAGACCCAGATCACAATAGGGCATACTCAAGTCAAAGTGCTAATTGATTCTGACGCTACTGTCAACATTATTCATCATGAGATATTTAAGCGCATTAAAAACGAAGACAACTGCATTAAACTAATTAACACTAACGCAAAAATGTGTGCATATGGAAAGGAAACCCCTATAGAACTTTCCCCCACAGAAGCAACATTTTATGTATCATGGGGAAATCTAGATGTATGCTCAGTTGTGAATCATCTACTGCACTAGGACTAATAACGTTGAATATTACACAACACAAAGACCTAATCATAGCAAATTTACTCAATAAGCACAAGAAACGTTTCCAAGGAACTGGAAATTTGAAAGATGTTGAGGTAGAACTCAAAATCGACAACACCACCACCCGCAGTGCATTCATCAAGACCAATTCCACATAACATGAAGAAGAAAGTAAACAAGAAATTATGTGAAAGGTGTGAAGACGGAATTATTGAAAAAGTGGATGGCGCAACACCGTGGCTATCCCCACTCACTGCAATTCCAAAGAAAACCTGTTATGTCAGATTGGTTCTCAACATGCATGTTCCAAACACAGTCCTAATCAGACATGGCCCCAACCGTTTTAAGCGTATAATAATGGGGGAGCATCAGCATCAGGTGAATACTTCCACAACATAATCCATGATCTTATGAAGGACATTCCAAAGTGTGCAAACATTGCAGTTAACATTTCCGAGGATGGCTTTTATGGCTTTCTTACTGCTCTGCATCATTGCCTCGAATACTCCACCGAAGTGTGGTGCAGAAGGAGGGTTGAAGTTCCATTCAATATTATAATCTCGGGTTGTCTTGCTTGCTATTTTCTCCTGATTGAATTGCCTCCACCAACTCTCACAGTTCCCGTTCCGCTCCGACAAAGTTATTACCGTTATCAGAAAGTATGTATGCTGGTGTCCCCATCCAGAGGAGGAGTGAACGTATTCCCATAACGCATTGCGTTCAAATATTTTCCTCTCTGGTAGTTAAACAGTGAAATAACAGAATTTTCTTTGTATTACTACATTGAAGAAATTGTGTTTAACTCATTCTAAACGGCACCAGCAAATATCATCCTCCAGAGGATGACTTTTGAGCGCTCGTATCTTTGGCGCCCCTCACCCAAAACGGACGAAAATACCACCAATCGATTCAGAAAAAAAATGTTCTTGGATAATGCCAAACAAATCGCTAAACAATCTGATATATTTATCATATCGGTAAACTAATTATATATTCAGTACCTTTGATCGATTATAACTTCTATCTTAAAAACCGTGTGATTTACGCTAATACACCGTTTTATAGAGCTTTAAAAACAGTACCTACTGACCAACTTTCAAAGAAAAACAATACAAAATTGACAAAGTTACGGCGAAATTTGAAATGTAGCGTGGCGTGCTTTGCATTGTTTTTTTTTTGCATTAATACATTCATTTGTTTACATTTTCTACAAAGTACCTCACAGAGATCATGTACTATTGTGTGTTTTATAAAAGGAATCAATGGTCTCAAGTGACGAAGATGATACTCTACGGAATAAATGAACGATTGCATCTGAAGGGAATACTCCTCAAAAGGCCAACAAGAAAGGAACAATGCTTATTTTCCCCCAGAGAAGTGCAGCAAGAAATTATTTGAAAACAATGTAAGTGTCTTTGACATTTTTTGGTTTATTTTGGACATGCTTCACTTGACGCCTTTGTTTCAAATGTAAAATGATACGCATCGTTAGACATTAGATTAATTTTGCTTTTAGGTGCCCAAACCAAGGGTTTGTACTTCTCCTAAACAGTTCAAATTCCTCGAAGCAAAATCCCCTGTAAAATGACACAATTGGACTGAAGCAGAGGACCGTGCTCTTGTAGAATTTGTGAGCGTGTTGAGAACAGATCCCCCATATAATTGGAGTCCATCTTCTGGTTCAAATTGGCCAGCCTTTCGTGCAGGGAATAGGTTTTGGACAGATTGTGCAAGGCACATCAAATGTAGCACTAAATCTAACATTCTTTTGACAAGTAAGTTGAAAAGTTGTATAAACAATGCTTACAAATTAGCTGAAATAAAATTAGTGCATTTACAATATATTTTTCAAGGTAATTGCCTGTTGTTTAATTTAACCCATTGAGCGGCAGCACTCTCCAATTGGCGATTAAAATTGTCTGGCATTAGACAGAGTAAAGTAATAAACCAGGGCGCATCAGGGTGCATTGCCGCTTAAAGGGTTAAATTATTTGTGATAAATTAATGAAATGCAACAATTTTCTTAGTTTCATTGATATAATTATACAGCATTTGGAACAAACTGTGTAAACTAGTGTGAGAAAATATAAGACAGTTTGGTTGCTGAGGATATGCATGGTTATATGCAGGTTCTTGTATTTTTAGATAGTCCGGTGAGATCAAGGGTAAACACTCAATTCCATAGGATGTTTGCCACATTGGAAGAGGCAGAAGAGAAATATCATCTTACCTTAAGTGATTGTCTGTCAGAATTGGTACTTAGTAATACTGAGTATCAGCCTAATAAAACAACTAGTGCTAACCCTCAAGCGGTACATAAGACTAACCCAGAGCTTAACCAAGAGCCTAACCAACCAACATCCACTACTAATAGCAACATTTACTCAGTAGATGACATAATGAAAGCAATAAATTATCTTTGCCTTTAGATTGTATGATATTACTTCAGAATAACCAAAAAACTAATCTTTATAAATATGCTCTTGCTATTTGTAAAAAGTCACCAACAACTGGGGAGTATGTGTTCCCAATGAATCGGATGCCCTTTGGTTTGGTGGAATATCAGATTGAAATTTTCAGCTGCACAAATATAAAACAGGTATCATGAACACCAATATGTAGAAATCACAATTGCATCGATCTTAAATCAATTTAAATTCTTGCATTCCCATTAAAGAAATAGAATCATGCATACAGATATGGACTGATTACATTACTGATCTCGATATTCTGCCCAAACAAGTCAACAGAGTTAACTTAACCATGAATTTACGGTCGGTAAAAAATTCTGTCACCACTTATTACATACCATCAACCAAAACGTTATGTTTACAGAATAGTTATGTGTTGAGAGCTTCGCGAATTTGGAATACACTTCCTGAAGAACTACGTATGCCGGATATTTCGTATCAAAAATTCAAAAAACTCCTTTTTGAGTACTATTACGCAGCGACTGTAACAATATTTGACACTGAAAACCAACAGTCTTGGAAATCAATATGTTTAAAATGCCATCAAGCAAAACAATTGACCACCTCAAAAAACTGTTGCTATTAACTTTATTAAACTTTAACTATATGAAAATACTTTGTCTAGTGTATGTATGTTTGTAAGTGTATTGAGAATGTAAGTCATGTACTATATCTATGTAATACTTCTTCACAGTTGTCATCACCAACAAAGCCGAGGAGGAAAAAGAAAAAAATATTCAAAAAGAAAAAAATGTTCAAACCAAAATGCGGGGGGGGGGTTATATTTCCATATTTGGTACGTAAAAAAATGTGAATGCTCTAACACAAACGAAATATTAAAAAACCATATTTTTGTAAAAGAAAATAAAAAAAAAAAAAAAAAAAAGGAACAAAAAAAACATACGAAAAGGAGAAAAAAGTTTTTAATAAAATAAAACAAATTTGGCAATATTCTGCAGTAGGATCCAAATTTTTTAGAATTATAAATGTTAAAAAATCAATTTAGTTTATAGAATTGAAACAAAAAACAAAAAAGCATCGTCAATAAAAATTACTTGGGACAATGACAAGACTTAGAGAAACAATTTTTAATAAAGAAATAAATCAAATAACAGGCAAACCTGTAATGTATGAATTTGAGAAAATGCCTTCAAATTGGATTGAAGAAGCAATTGTAAAACTATACTACGACAACAGTATATACGACAATTTAAAAGAAAAAATCTAATCGTTTGGACTATATAATTCAAGACATATCCTGTATTTAAGACTGTGTTATTATAAAGTACCAACACCATGTTGGTTATGCAGTACAGTACATGTACATTCCAGGGGCGGATCCAGGAGGTGTCAAACGTGGCTGAAGACACTGTCAGATTTTTGCGATCCTGATTTGTGAAACCTTGTTCAAGGACGAAATGATAAACGAATTTGTCTCATTCATATTCAATTCAAAGCTGAATTAAGATGGTGATTTCGTTGTATTAAAGATACAGCTATACAACCTCATACAAATTTAGGGAACTATGTTTATATCTAGTGCTGTTGCCTGCAAATTTGTGAGATTTCAACATCAATGAAGCAATGTTTATAAGGTAAGGATTCCTCGTTTTGTTCTTGGAATATACTTCTATTAGACAAATATACAAACCTATACGTACATTATGTAAATTAAGTCACAATATTTAACAACTAATTGAACCGTAATTTCGCGTTGTTGAAAATCTTGTGTGTGTTTATGTCAAACGTGACCTTTCTAATCCATAATAATATCTAAATCCTAAATCCTTAATAAGCTTCAGCTACTACAATGAAAAAAAAAGTATAAAAGTAGAGCTAGGGAACTCGCCACAAGCGACCCCAATTATGGCGATCCCATATAAAACCTACAGTACATAATCATGCTACAATTATACCATTAAATTTAAATATTCTAAAACTATATATAAGATATAGTAAGTTACATACAATTAAATTTAAATCTTCTAAAACTATATATGAGAGATGCAACACTAGGTCAGGAATTGAACCCACAGCCCTGCGATTTCGGTGTCTGGTCTTTCTGCATTTAATACAGACGGATTTCCACGTCCAAGGATCGTCACAGTTATAAATGTTCAGCAAAGCATTTCTATAGTACGCTCTAAGACCTGATTTAAACGTATAAAAGCTAGAGCTTTTATTTCGTAGTTCATTTCGCAGTATGTTCCACGCCTTGCAAGCTCTTATAAAAAAGGATGATTGGAATGTTACAGTTTTAGCAAATGGTATAACAAGTTTATTTATATTCTCGAAAGACGAGCTTCTAGTGTTTCCAGGCAGTACAATTGCCGGGCGACTACTCGCATCGATTAGAGTAAGCTTGTTTATAATTTTGTATAATAATACTAGTGCCAATACGTTATAGGTAGCAAATTAACTCTTTCTGGTCGGTCGGTCAGTCGCTCGCACGGACTTTCGCACACGACTTTATTCTAACGTAAATATCTCCGGAAGTATTTACTCTCTTGTAATGGGACATGCATCATTCGATAGCTAATGACTTCCGCTTTAACAAGATAGGTGCTGTGGCCAGACTTAAATTATATATGCAAAATAATTAACATAAATTAGCACACATTATCTAAAATGTAGCAATTATTCTAACAATAAAACCTCATGAACAAAGGTATATTCTCTGAAAGTTTCATTGCTTTTGAAGAACTGGAACTACTTTTTGTTATTTACTGAAACTTGCACGCAAAACAATAAAAAATGTAGTTATTCTAGTCTTACTCTATATATAGGGTGTCATGACATGGGTGTTTCCCAAAAAAGTCTTTTTTTTATATAAAAATATGTTATATTTCCTTATCCTGAATGATATCAGCCTGTTAAGTATAATTTTTGCTTTTTGGACAATGTACAATCCAAGCAAACTGGCATTTGGTCAAAATACCAATTCCACCATATGAAAGATCACTACCATCTTCCACAATTCCTTCATTCATTCATTATTATTCAAAAAACATACAAAACACAATACAATTGTTTTTCAAGTTCTCATGGACATTGGGTAAGAGTAAAAAAAAAATGTATGCCATTGAAGTACCATAACATAATGTTAAAATATGTCACAGATTTTCTCTGAGTCAAGCAAACTGCCATTTGGTCAAAATACCAATTCCGCCATATGAAAAATCACTACCATCTTCCACAATTCCTTTATTCATTATTATTCAAAAAACATACAAAACACAATACAATTGTTTTTCAAGTTCTCGTGGACATTGGGTAAGAGTAAAAAAAAATGTATGCCATTGAAGTACCATAACATAATGTTAAAATATGTCACAGATTTTCTCTGGCAAATTTTATTTAGGACTTGTCGAGGACAGTCCATGAACCTAAACTAAGCTAATCTATCCACTAGTTTCTGTTATATCCAACTGAGTGCCAGGTGTTGAAACAATTCAAACCTGGCTGGATATGCAAAAACTTCCCACACTGCGGAGCAGCACAGTAAGTTATAACCTTCCTCTGACCTCTACCTTCCTTATAACACACAACACAATTACGCCTAGTGCCATCATCTGATGCTACCGGCATATGAACAGTCTCAAACTGACTTTCACCAGGAGCGCTTTTCTCATATGCTGGTGGGTCATCACATGCTGGCAAACTACAAATCTGCCTAACTAACTCCTCCCTAAAGTCTACTACAGAATATTGGTCCGAGCATTGCAAATCTTCAATATCTGCATTCTTGGCTCGATAACTCTGGAAAAGAAGAAAACTGTTAACTACTGCAATATCTACTAGGTGAAAGAACAAAGTCTTCCACCACCTATAACATTTCTTACTTACATTATGGGATGCAAGGAGTTGATCAGACCTATCCACGCCATTCATGAACTGGTTATACTCGTGGATAGCAAGGGGCTGAGGAACAATAACTCTCTCAAACTTTCCATCCTTCTTCACTCTCCTCTTACAACTTACCTGAGCATTTGCAGAATGAAGCGTTGAAAGGACTGAAACAGGTTTATTGTCAATCCATTGCAATGCTAAAAACTGCGAATGCCTTACCCACCGCACATCACCTCGCTTAGCCGTCTTTACCCACGCTTTCACATTCTTCAAACACTTGGGGAATTCTTTTCTATTAATTTTTACGGTACCAACAGAGGGGGTTTTTCTAATGTCGAGATCATGCACTAGCTGAGGGGAAGTATAAAAATTATCTAGATACAACTGATACCCCTGATCCATGTAAGATTCCATCAACTCCATAACGACATCATAACTGGTACCATACTCAGACGTATTTCTTGCCGCGTCCTTACCTATGTAAATATTAAAATCAACAGTATAGCCATTAGCACTGTCGGCTAAAACCCAGAGTTTCAATCCAAACTTAGCAGGCTTATCTTTCATGAACTGCCTGATACCTGACCTATGCTTCGACCTTACCATCCGCTCATCCACAGCCAATTTCTGATCAGGTTGATACAAAAGTCTGCATCTTTCTTTGAAAGATGCAACAAACTCGTCAACCTTACGCAACTTATGGCCAGGAGTCTCAGCAGAAGGGTCAACGACATGCAAAAAGGCGGCAAGGGCTTTATACCTATCCCGGGAAAGCATCTTCCTCGCCCAAAGACCATGGTACAAAGTCTTTGTGCTCCAATACTTTGAGGTATCCCCACCTACCTTTACCAACCCAAAATAAATAATAAGGGCTACAAACCTCTCAACTTCCTCAGCAGTGGTGGCTTCCCAAGACCCATCCCTTTTATGATAATTGCAATAACCCCCCTTAGCTCCTACTTTTATATACGCGTAGGAATTAGTATGGTTGGCAATGGCGCTCAAGATTTCACGAGACATAAAGAGACGAAAAAACTCAAGCTCCATCGTCATGGCCCCCCTCAGATTGGGTCTCTCAAAGTAAACCCCGGGTGGCCGGGCTGGAGTAAAGGCAGGAGGTTCTGGGACAGGATCTGGAGTGGCAAAGCCAAAGTTCACAGTCAGAACTTCTTCCTCCTGAGCACCAGCTCTACCACCAGATGTACCACCACGGGTACTGTCCCTTCCCCTACCTGCCCTTCCTCTGCCGGTGCTTCCTCTACTGCCCCTTCCCCTGCTGGAGCAACCCCTTGCCCTACTAGAATTGAGAGACCCCTGCCTAGCGCTTTTCCTAACAGGTGAGTGGGCCCCCTCGCTCCCCTCCAAGTCATCTTCTTCTTCAGGAACGGCATCTTCTTCTTCAGGAACATCTTCTTCTCTATAAAGGATTTGTTATGTGTTAGGTCTAGTATTTCAAAATCATACTTTTGAAATACAATCAATGTCTTATTTTATATCAGCAAAAATATCACAACTCTTACACTAATAATCTACAACAAATATCTTATGTATTTTTTACTATTTGAAAGTACATTTTATTACAAAAAGCAAATTTAAACGAGCCAGAGTGGCCACAACAACGGCAGATGTAACATTCATCATGCTTGTATTGTTTTTGCACGTCATGGCTAAACGACAATCTTCGCGAAGGTATATTCAGAGCCTCTTTGTGCGCAAAAATATAGTAACTCTAATACTTATAAGTAACAACAAATATTATATGTATATTTGGCATATTTCAAAGTTTATTCTCGCACGAAAATCAAGCCTATTTGTTCTATAAAAAGCAGACACCAGACAACAACGGCGAATGCGTCACATGCAAATTTGACATGCAAATTGACATGCCTATATTGGCACCCACAAAAACCCAAAAAAAACTTGCCTTGAACTCTCATCACTTCCATCAAGCTGCCGATCAAGGTCTTCTTCGCTCGAGGACATACCACCGCCATCACTATCGCTCCAATCGTCAAGAACTCTCAAAACATCAGTCACAGTAAAATTACTTGTAGCCATTTTACAGATGTTCGTAAGAGAGGAAGAACCGTTTGCTTGCTCACGCCATATAAAGTACAAAAAATGCCATATAAGGCCACCGCTTTCTGCTAAACCAATGAAAATTCATCAACAATGCAATGACATCATATATGAGCTATAGATAGATATTTCGAAGCGCTTTCAAATGGTGGTATCACAGAGGTTGTAGCTTGTAAACAAAGAAAGGTATAAGGTACGAAACATAATATGAATTTTTAATTAGTTTACATATTTTACTATGTAAACAAAACTAAATTTTGGGTGTGTAAACGATCATAAAACTGTCAAAAAGCGCTGTAAAGAAACAAAAACAACTTCACTAAAAAGATCGTCAAACGTTGAATCGAACTGTAGTATTTTTGTCATATTTTGCGTTAGTAGAACCCGGAGATACAAGTGCTCAAAGTCATCATGCGTTGGCGGTTGATATTCGACGGTGCCGTCCAGAAAGAGTTAAGGTCTATGAGTCTAGGAGTATGGAACATCAGTTACAAACCCTAAATTTAGGATGTATTTTGTTCCTCTTCGTTGCACTTTCTCAATGTCGCTGATCAGTTGCACTGACTGAGGACACCACACCTGAGATGCAAACGCAAAATGGCTTCCAACTAATTGCAGGTACAGAGATCTTCTAGCTTGAACATCTGTTATTTCTGACGTAGATCTTCTTATCACTCCAAGTAATTTGTTGGCTTTAGACCGCACTTTTTCAACTTGATTGTACTGCCCAGGTCGCTCTCGACATCAGAGTGGACGAGGCAATGGCCATCAAGAATATATGGGGTGACGACTGGTGACGATGACCTTGTAACCGTAAGTACTTTACACTTGTCTAAGTTAAAACATAGGTTAACATCTTTGGACCATGAGGACAAACCATGAATATCTTTTTGTAGGGCCAGGGAGTCGTTGTGGATTGTATCGACCGGTAGCACTTTGTATCATCGGCAAAAAGACCTAAACCTGTGGATTGAGATACATAATTTGGCAGATCGTTCACATACATCAAAAACAGAAAAGGACCCAAAAGGGATCCTTGAGGAACGCCGGATGTAATAGGCAATGAGTTTGAGGTTACGCCAAGTATGTTTACCCGCTTCAATCGGAGTTTAACTATTTTGCGGGGTGCGGGCTAGAATACGCGGGCTGCGGGCCAACACGATTGCGGACCACGGGCCAAATTGCGGGCCTAACGAATTTTATTAAAAATGACAAAATTTCAAGAAGACGGAATCTCAATATTCACCATTTTGTTTTCATTTAAAATCGTAAAATGTCAAACACAATCCCCGCGAGAACAATGTAAACCAGCATATCTAGACAATAAAATCTATACTTCCCTCGGGATAATATCAAATGGAACCCTACCCAGGTTCTCACACATGTGTTTACATAGGACGCAATACCATGCTTAAAATTCTGGCGTTTCTTATGGACGGGGACTGTCCTCTTACCAGGCACGGCTATGGGCGCGTGAAAGCGGACAAATTCAAGTACACCTAAGTAGCTAACTTAGTAGTCTAAGAAAGCAGCCAATTTAGTAAGTCCAGGAAAGGTTTTTCGTCTCCTTGAAATAAGAAAGCAAACCAAACCCTATTTAAATCGGTATAATTGCATCAATCACATACAAGATGTAAACAAATAACAAAATAACAAGTAACAGAGCGATTTAGCATGCGTCAGAAGAAACGTTTATCTAGACTGCGGGAGAGTCCCATTTTCACCCAAGAAATGTGTCCAAGAACATTCTGTTTCTTTAGCCTAAACGCATTAGTCCCATTCCTAATGTACGTCAAAACCGACAAGATTCACCTTCAGTGGAAATGTGAACTCGCCCGTAGTCGAAGTATATCAATTTAACACAACTTCATATTGTCGCCATGATACCAGGCTTAGAAGTATATCGACAGAATACTGTATTGTAACACTGTCTTGGAAAAACTCAAGTTCCTCTCAAACATAACATGAACCAGTAAGAAAAGTCAACATTGTTCAACATTACCAACGATCGGTAGATTATAGTAAGTTCACACCACTTCTTCTGATTGTTGCTATATCATCAGACTTAATCTCAACACTTGTGTCTATTACAACATTGTCAGGTGGGGTGATCAAGTTACTATTCGCAGGTGCTAGAGCAACGCAAAACGAATTCACACAGAATCGAAACTTTCTTTCAATTACTTTGCTTGAATCAAGACGATAAAGCCCCTCAACAACAATGTGGACATCTCCGGTTTGGAATATCTTCTTCTTGCAACCTAAGCAGGTGGGAGCTCTTCCTCCTTGTTTAGGAAATCTAGTCAGGATCCACTGATTTTGTGTTAAATTTGACCGACTTTCCCGTTGCTGAGCCGTAGGGGGTGTAGCAGTAGAGCTGGATACAAATGGCCGTGCTTCCCTAGCTACTCGGATTAAGGCACAGACTTCTTCGTTTGTAAAACTGGTCTGCCAAAGAAGTTTGCTGTTAAACAAAACACCACACTTTTCGACTAGGAAAAATATACGATGCTTGCACACTGTGCCTTTCTTTAAACTTGAGTACGGACAGTCCCATTGTGGAAATCTCTACTTTATATAGTGGTTCTTTATGTAGCCCTACACGAATAATATCTGTGATTACATATGTATAGGGTTAAGCTAGTTTTCCACTAGGCGAATTTGTTCACGCGAAGCGAAGCGAAAATCCAATTTCTGCAAAGTGATTGGTTAGCGAAAAAATCAATCACGTTGCCTTACAAATTCCCCTAGTGGAAAACAGGCTTTAGGGTTAGGATTGGAGTTAGGGTGTATATACTGTACAGTATATAGTGTATACAATATATCTGATATATGTATGTCAATGGCTATAACGTCCTAAAACCATAAATTGGCGATGAAAATCAGAGAAAATAACCCATGTAAACAGGTCTTAAGACCAGTCTCTGTTTTAACTATGTGCGGTGTTGGTGTAGGTAGAGTCTTTACGAAGGTTCAGCGGTTGAGTTGGATCAATTTACCTGAAAAATACAATAAGAACCTGTGTAGGCAGTTCTTACTGTATTTTCAGGTAGATTCAACCTACTCAACCACCGAATCTATGTTTTGACTAGTTGCAAATCTGCACATGGAGGGTCATACTATCCATTCACCAGCTTTTCAAAAAGAATACAATGTACCTTCTCCACATTGCATAAAGACAGTGGATTGTAATTAAATTAGATAGAGGTCTTTACACAATCGACTTGGTTGGTCACATTTTTTTCTTTACACAGATAAGGGCCATCCAAACATGATTCTATACCGTATACAACATAATCATAGTAAACACTGTACTAAAGTTTGTTCTACTGTATTTTCTACAACTGATAAAACTGATCAACGAATCTATGGAATAAAGTATCTATGAATTCAAGTAAAACATACCGACATGTGGCGATTTTGGACTTCACATGTGGACCACATTTTCGTACAACTCCTGCCTGCAAACCTCCTCCTTCGTCCAGCATCCATCCAATTGGTTCAAAGCTAGCATTCAGGTCACCTGTGTAATCTTTAAGTGCCTCGTCAAGTAACTGCAAAAACAAAGCAACTGTCTCTGCGTCTTCAGATTCTACCTCCATTCTTGCAATCCACAGAATTCGTTGAAGTAATGGGTGGTATACATTAAGTCCCAAAGTCTTCATTCCTGGAATGCGCTTTACTTTAGCATCCATGAAAGCAAATTCCTCACAGAGAAAGTGCTGTCCTGGATTGCTCATGCTGGATGCTAACTGCAGCCTTTCCTTTGACGTTTTGAACACAAACGTTGATCCACCATTAAGATCCTTAACATTCACTTTGTATATAAAATATTTATCATGAAGATTGTTCTCACACTTCTGCTTGAGCCTGATCAAGTGGTCCACACGTTTACCAAATGGATTTTCCAGTAGTTGCTCCTTTTGCTTTAGGTTGCTTATCTGTTTCGAGTCAAGCAGATTAAAAGATAGCTCATCAAGCTCTTCGTGTGATGCATCGTCGCGAATGGCATTCATTACTATTTGGTTGGCAGCCTGCTGTGGTTTGACCTTTGGATTCTGATGAATCAGCTCTTGCAATTTGCTTGTAGGAATGTGGGTTTTTTTTTATGCAGAACACTTGTGTGTACCGGTGTGATATACATAGACATATCCTTCATCATTGTTGGGGAATTCCCACACTTTAACTGCATGGCATTTTTGATAAACTACTATAACCCCACATTCCTTACAACATAATCCCTCGGTGGATTGGTTAAAACTAAATCGGTTTGGCTTCTTGAACTGTATTCTGAATGGACATTTTTCATTTACACACTCGTGGCAACCTTTGCAATTTACACGCAATCGTTTTCCATGGGTTTTGTTGAATCCCTTCCGGTAGGACTTGTTATAACGAGCCCAGGGTCGCCCACCTACTGTGCTTTTCATAGACTGGCCTGGTGATGTGTGGCAAGTCAGTTTGAAAACATGTTCACCATCAATGGCCCTTGGTAAAGATGAAACTTCTTCCACTTCCAATCCTTCCCAATGTGTGCGAGTAAATACTTGTTTTTCTTCATCTAAATTTTATTAAAATGGAAAAATATGTTTTCAAGATAACTACAACCATTAAAATAATGTTTCCCTTTCAGTAATTATGTCATAAATCCCTTCTTAGCCTGGGAGCCTCGTTTTCATGAATAGTGAGCCAATAGCCTTTCGTCTTGATTCATGAGAGCAAGGCTTCCAGGCCAAGGAGGTATTCATGACGTAATTATCGAAAGGGTGTATTGTCAAACCATTCCACTTTAACATCTATCCTCCGTTTACCATGGATAGATTTAATCAGGTTACTCAGAAATAATACAGATTTGATAAAAATGCCAAACTTTGAATATGAATTTTTTAGTAAGTAAATTAAAACACAAAAAATCTTCCCGTAAACCGCCTCCAAATAAACTTTGTTACTAACCAGTTCAAGGTCTGAGGAAAATTTGATGCTTTATTCCACTCACTATAGATCCCCCTATTATTTTCTGTCTAGTGACTTGACTAATTATGTTATTACTGACATCAGCGTGATTTTAGAATTTTGTTCAAACTCTATTGTACATATGAAACCTGATACTTGGTTAAAATCTCCAGGATTAATGTATGATTCTATTTAAAAGTAATTGTTTAACTTTTGGCTGCTATATGTATATATATGTTGATGCCCTGAATGGATGTGTTTTGTTGTACCAATAAGGCAAGGCAAAAATAGGCACATTGTCTGTACGACCTTGTTTTGAAAAAAATGTATTCATTTTTTAGATAACAACTTTAGGCTGGATAAACTAAAGTCTAACCAAGTATTTTATGTCATGTGTAGCATGTTTTTTTAACAACAATTAATTATTTAAATCAATCTTAAACCCTAGAGTAAGCAATTTTTACTCACACTTTTCAATCGTAAAACAACATTATAACTTTGTAAATAGATTACTTGTAAATTATGTTCCTGTTCTGCACTATTAACTATTATATTAGTGACACTATTGATAACATTCTATATTGATATACTCCTTATTTTGTAAATAACTTAAAATACTTATGTAATTCTCTTTCACACGCCCCAGTGGAAATCAGCTTCGGTTGACGGGGTTAGCGTGTATAAATAAC
This sequence comes from Trachythela sp. YZ-2020, assembly GCA_016169945.1. Lineage (NCBI taxonomy): Eukaryota > Metazoa > Cnidaria > Anthozoa > Malacalcyonacea > Clavulariidae > Trachythela > Trachythela sp. YZ-2020. The sequence continues at coordinate 3,576,468 of JADLSH010000214.1, forward strand.
GTTCTATCTATCTATCTATCTATCTATCTAGAAGGTTTAGGTGGATGGATCTTTCTAGTGAAATGTTATATACAATATTTTAGACCTGAACGGAACGGCTGAGAAAAATGCAACTCTAAGTCCTCCGACAGGAATTGAACCTGCAGCCCTGCGATTCCGGTGCAGCGCTCTGACCACTGAGCTGCAGAGTCCAGTTGCCAAGCGTTAACAACAAGTTCATGTATATATAGATGCGGGTACTGCGGGTTGCGATAAGGTAAATTACAAGAGTTGGCAACTGGACTCCGTAGCTCAGTGGTCAGAGCGCTGCACCGGAATCGCAGGGCCGCAGATTCAATTCCTGTCGGAGGACTAAAGGCTCTTTTCCACTCATCGTAAAACCAACTCGTCTGTCTGTCTGTCTGTCTGTCTGTCTGTCTGTCTGTCTGTCTGTCTGTCTGTCTGTCTGTCTGTCTGTCTGTCTGTCTGTCGCCTGCCTGTCTGTCTGTCCGTCTGTATCTTTAGTTCCTCGCATTATAGAATGGTTTTCCTCCCATTCTTAAGAGACCACTAGCCTTGTTTGCGTTATTTTGTCAGGCAAGTCTCTTATAGCTCCCAGGAGAATTTCATTATTGTGATACGTATTGTTGAACCACACTTTAATAGCAGCCAATTGAGATAGCAGAGATTTTTTCGACAAGATATAACCCGCTTGACCCTGCATGGGGTCCTCAGTGGTGATTCACACTTTCTTGATCGCCGGCTACACCCTGCTTCATGACCACTTACCACCCCCCCCCCTCCCTTGGCAAAATGTAAACAATGCGAGTTGTTTATATGATGGGCAAAAATACAAGTACAAGATTCAGGAATACTATGGTAAATACCTGTTCTGTGTTCAAATGCTTCGTGGAAAACCGTGGTTTCAACAAGCATTTAATATATTTATATGCCCATTAATATCTCCATGCAAACGTAAAAACATACCTCCGGATGTTTCTTCCTCGGATGCTTCCTCTTCTTTTTCGTATTTAATACTAAGAGCACGCGCAGTCGTAGACGCCTAAATTTAAAAATATTAATTTTATTATCAAGTTTCATGCACCAAAGTGACCAAACAAGGGTTCGAGAATGCTGTTTGAGACCTTACCTTATATGACTTCTCTGGGGAATCTAAGGTGAGGTCGACCTTTTCAATTTTTCGTTTCTTGGGCGAATCTTCGACTGTAATTATTGGTATTTCTAAAACGCACATTGCGGAAAAGTTTAGCTGTAGAATAGCATAAAAATAAACTGATGCTAAAAGAAATCCAGTGTATACAATACAGTTTTATTCCGATTTGCAGTATCAGATTGGTTTGGATTCTTTTAATATGCAAATTTTGCTCACCTTTGTCTTTGAAAAATAATTCGTCCTCCATGATCTTGTAGTTTGTGTTGTCAACCTGTCATCTAGTCAAGAGCCCACAGTCGATCATGCCTAGCACGCGGTTAGTACTTCATCTTACAGGGATATTTTAGACCAGTTTAACTAAGAAAATTTTGTCGGCCAACATTAAAAAAACAGGCGTGCCCTGGGAACGAGGTTGAATTTTGTCATTTTAAAATAAAACTCGTCATTTGGCCCGCGATCGTGTTGGCCTGCAGCCCGCATTTTCTAGCCCGCGGCCCGCAAAATAGCTAGACCCCTTGAATCAATCTGATAAATAATTTTTAAACCATAGCAGCATGGAGCCTGAGATTCCAAAATCTTGCAGTTTACTTAGCAATATTGAATGATCCACGGAATCGAAGGCTTTAGAGATGTCCATAAAAATGACGTCTGTTTGCTTACCGCTATCTAAATTTTTGCCAATATTGTTTAGAGCTGAAAGCAGTTGAGATGTACATGACTTTCCGTTCACAAACCCATGTTGTGCAGCATGGACAAGTGACTAGATATTGCTTGATAGATGGTTGATTGATAGGATGGTTGATAACACATTGTTTGAGAACTTTACTCACTATTGATAATAAGGATATTGGCCGATAATTCTCAACATACTCATTTTTTAACACTGGGATAATGTTGGCATGTTTCCATTCAGCAGGAACTAGTGAGCAAGAAAGCGATTTATTAAATAGTAGACAATGTGATGATGATAGTTGTGGGGCACATTCTTTAAGGACGGTGACCGGACATTTTGCCGAAAGACATTTGGCGAAAGACACTTCGCCGAACTGATATTTTGCTGACGGACATTTTGTCGAACGGACCATTTGCCGAAAATAGCAATACTTTGTGAATATTTTTTCTTCAAAACAACACCCACGTTGTTTGTCAAATACCAAAAACCATGACCAGCTGACAACTTGAAGAAATATAGGATGAAACATATTCCGAAAAAGAATGCCATCTTGAAACTCAAGATATGAGTAAAAACAAGAGGCAAATACTATACACTGTAATATTTCAACTTTATTTAAAAGTCATCTTCAGACAGAATGAAATTACACAGACAAGCCATAACTATATATACTAAGGTCCGATTACATCATAGAAAGAAAAGCTATTAATATGAAATATGTGATATATGATATGCAACGCAAAGTGTAAAGGAAGTCATTAGCTAAAAAGAGACAGTTCTTTGCTGGCCTTCAGCCGTGTATTTAGCTCAGGGTTTATTAAACTTAATATGTAATGCTTCCATTATTAGCATTTGGTTAGTTTTAAATGAATTGTTAGAGTAAAGAATTTTGTAATTATTAAAGATGAGCTTATTTGGGAGAAAAGGAATTGTCATTAAGTTTATCTTACAATGAGTGTAGGTTAGCAATGAATTGTGTGTGTTCACATTGTAAGAAATGTTGTGCATTGGCACTGGTGTTGTGTGTAGTTGCATGTTAAGGAAAACGTTTTTGAAGGCAACAATCAGTTTTAACTATAAACTTAACAGGTTGTTTGAGATGGCGCCGAATTTTCGAAATGCAAGATTTAATGAGATTTTCACCCTGTGTACCAAGATAAGGAATACGATTCCAAACTTTAGGTAGATCATCATCGGTCGGTTTTTGAATAGGTGTCGAAGAAGCGGTGTATTTCAGTTTGAGTTTGTTTATTAAAAAGTTCTTTAAACCATTGGGATAGCCATTCCAAGACATGAATGATTTGATGGTGCTTATTTGATTGTCGAAAAGTGTCTTGGTGAGAGAAAAAGGTTCGAGAAAAAGGTTCGAGAAAAAGGTTTGTCAAATGCTTGGGTCATTAGCGGTGGGAAATTTATTTGTGTAGCGGGTGACTCATTTGTTTGGAATGTGTTTTTACCTATATAAAGGCAACGGCGCAAGCACATTTTATTCTAGTATCATGGAATACATTCAAACTTCTCGGGGAAATCGTAAACTGCTTTACGAAGGTTAAGTTTATGTTTTGGACAAGAAGAAAGAAGAATCGGCTTACTGGAGGTGCGAGAAACGTAAAGAATGCTCTGGCAGACTATCAACAATGCATTGACTATCAAGTTGTTCCAGGCCCTTGCATTTGTCCCACCGCATCGTGTAACAGAAGTGTTCCAAGAATTAATGGCATCGCTTGATGACGATACAGATGAAGTTCTCTCCGACTTCAATTATGGCTATTGCTCATAATTTGTAGAAAGAATGTTTTAAACTAGGGATGCTTTTCATAAAATTCCTACATGTATATGCTCAACATTAATAAAAAATTGTGTAAAATAAACCTTTACGTTTATGAATGGTATTATTCTAATATGGCAATTTTTGGTATGTGCATGTCAAACTCAAAGAATATAAAAATTCGCAAATTGTCCGTTCGACAAAATGTCTGATCGGCAAAATGTCCATCGCCAAAATATCCGTTCGGCAAAGTGTCTTTCGGCCAAATGTCTTTCGGCAAAGTGTCTTTAGGCAAAATGTCCGGGTACCTTAAGGACACATGCTGGAATATGCAGAACGTGTGATTGTACATTGTCCTTTAGAATGTATTTGAGAATTATCATTATTCGCACAATTCATTAGGATAGTGCATACACGCTATGCATAATGCCTTGTTCGCGTTCGGGGCCTGGAATCGAGTCGCATCAAAACGAGGCCGGTAGGTCAGACGCCAATCACGCCATATTGTTTTTGTAAATTTTGTAAATAGAAAATGTATTTATAATTTTTAATAAAAAAAAAAAATGAATCTTTCTGAAAATGATATTCCTGGAGCTTCATTAAATGGCAGATTACCGGCCCAATTGAAAGTAAATGAACTTCGTTTTTGGCTGAAATGTCGGGGAGATGGTTGCAAAGGCTTAAAAACTAAAGCTCAATTAGTGAAAAGGTAAGACGTTTGTCAAGTATTAATCGGAAACGGAAACACCAATATTTGCAGTGACATACCCTCAACTACGCCCCTTTATTATCATAGCAACAATGGCAAGCTGCTTTGAAAGTTAAAAAATTAAAGTACAACAAAATTATTACTGTATAAAACAAGAAATAGTGAAGACAAGTAACCGAAGTAAGAGCTCTAAGACATGCATATAAGATATATAAATAGCTATTGTGAATTGAGCATTTCAAGCTGCTGAATGTGTCCGTAAACTACAAAGAAACTACAAAGTTTAGCCACATCCAAACGCTGTAAGTCATTATTATTTACGTCCACTTTTTGTAGAAAAGTTTAAACTCCAACGTTAAATTTGGTTTGTGTTTCATTCTATAAACTTGGTCCTATTTTTAACACCAAAATATTTTCTTTCCAAAGGGTAGAAGAGTATATCAACACTGGACATGACCAGAATGTAATTGATCCTGATCCAGATAAAATATATTCCAAAAGAAAGCAAAGGCAAACTAATTGTCAACTACAAAGAGACAAGACCACAAACTGTACAGTAAAATTTCCAGATGATGGATGGTCTACCAAACTAGAACAAATGCCTATGTTCTCCAAAGCCGAGATGAACATTCACATTTCTAAAACTGGCAAGAAACTAGACCCAAAAAAGCAGCAACATTCTGTTCCTACTGGTTTACGAAAAGCAAAATCCTTTCTAAATGATGAATATTTACAGGACATAAAGACAGCAAGTGACAGTAACTTTTTTTTTGTTAAATCCTTATGTCATCACAGTTTTAAAAAGAACGATCCGCCACATAATTTAAGGATTGCACTTTGTTTAGTTACTGCAGAAGTAAAATATGCACAGTGCTCATGTGTAGCAGGTAAAGTTGGTTTTTGCAACCATGTACTAGCATTAATGATGCTGCTATGCAAGTACACTTTGTATGAGTGCAAAGACACTAGCGATCTGAATGAAGAGGAAGATATGTGCCCTAAAGTTACCTGTACTTCCTCGCTTCAGCTTTGGCATAAAGTTGGTAGAGGTGAAAACATTCAACCAAAACCAGTTATGGAGTAATAAAGAAGACAAAAGTGAATGACTCGGTTGCATGTACTTTTAGAAAACACGATGGGCTTAAATGTTTGATATATGAAGCCAGAAATAATATTCATACTCAAAAGGACGATGAACAAAAGTTAAAAAAAGATATTTTAAACATTAATTCAGATATGGCTCTAGCACAGATAATGGTTCCTGCAGAAGAAACAGAAATTATCAAGACAAAATTTGGAGAATGTCCAAAGGGTTCTTTTGGTAGCTACCAACTCTCCTTTACAGCATCGAACTTTACTGTTTATTGTGATATTGACACAATGCAAAGAAGTGCATCTGATTGCAGAAGTGATTTGAAGTATCCTGAATTTCCCTTACAACCTACAGATAAATACAGGATACCTGCTGAACAATTAAATTCTCCAGCAGAAACTCTCCTTGAACACTTAAGTGTTAATGTCCAAAAGCTAAATAATATTGAGGAGAACACACAGACACAAGCCGCATCTAAAACATGGAGAAACAAGCGAAGGTTTAGGTTAACTTTGTCAAATTTCCATTTAATTTGCCGTCGCCAGCGCTCTCATGACACCCTAGTTTATAATTTACTTCATCCGACAGCATTTAAGTCACGGTACACTGAACATGGAAAGAAATATGAACCGATTGCCCTAAGAGAGTATGAAAAATACATGTTTTCAACAAGAAGACCTTTAAAGCTATTGAAGTCCGGTCTTGTTGTCTGTATTGATTCACCCTTTATCGGAGCCTCACCTGATGGGAAGGTGATCGACAAAGGCTGCGAGAAACCATTTGGTTTGGTCGAAGTGAAATGCCCTGAAACAAAGTTCCGAGTTACCCCCCTAGATGCTTGTTCTGATAGTGATTTCTGCTGTGAGAATGTTCAAGGAAAACCAAAGATCAAGAAAGATCACATGTACTAATATCAAGTTCAGGGTCAAATGGGGGTCACCAAGGCTGACTGGTGTGACTTTATTATCTATACATCGGTAGGAATAAGCATGGAAAGAGTAAAATTTGATGATCAATTTTGGAGCGCTATCAGATGCAAGCTGGAGGAATTCTATTTTATTCATTTCTTAAAAAAAGCTGCAGTTGAATACTGTAGTAGGAAAGAAGAATAGTATTAATTGGTAAGAAAACCATTCAAACAGATGCAAAAGTAACAAAAACACCTTTGCAATTTAAACTGAAACCTTATTGGTACTAACCAGTTTATTAACGGAGCATTTGATTGGCTGCTTTTTATTAGCAGCCAACCTAATGAACTTTAGAACTTGGCAACAAACTTGCAAAGTTCGGAACATTTGATCGGAACATTTGAACAATAAAGGGAATCTATAGTAATTTTTTTCCGGCTTTGCCACCTTAAATAATGTTTACATTTCTGTGTTTTGATTTGTGCTACATGACGTATTGGTAAGTTTCCTTGCTTTAAAAGCGTCTTTGTACCGAGAAAGACAAAGGAGTGACATAACACGTAATATACAGTGAAATACACTTCCGGGTGGGGGAGTCCTGAACTTAAGGTGGCGAAGCCGAAAAAAAATGACTGTAGATTCCCTTTAAAATCATTTCATTTTTGTATATAATTGTGTATAAATTAATTTAATGATAATTAATAATTTCATTAATTCAGTATAATTATGTAATTAATTTAATAATTGAATTGTTTTAATATAATACACACTGAGCATTTACCACCACCTGTCAACCACCAATAGTGTTTACTTCATGAATGCCATTCACTGAAATTGTGAAGTAAACAATCAATGGGAGGTAATAAATGCTCATTTTGAATTAAATGTATTTAAGACAACACCTGAGCGTAATATTTATTTATGAATAAAAATGTTTGTGAATGTTGATGTTAGTTTGTGTCTATACAGAGATGAGAGGACCCTGGGCATTACAAAGAAAAGCCCACATTTGGTTTGCAACTCCAATTAAACTGAGTGGGAACTCTCCTTGCCAGATCCTGAAGTTCTTAATTTTGTTTATGGCACGTTCTATATGGATCCGAACACTAGCAATAGTTTGAGTTTTAGCAACTTCTTCTGCCGACATCTGAGCATTTTCACCAAGGAATGGTGGAATATTGAGAGAGACTCCTAGAGGCAAAATGTCCCCAATTGTAAAGCCTTTGTCGGCCATAACACTGTCCCCAGATTCAAATGCCTGATTTAATAGACCACTTCGAACAACAATTTCTCTGTCTGATATATTCCCTGTGTAGAGCTCACTTATAAAAGTGATAGCCCCACTGGGTGCAATGCCTACTAACGCTTTGAATGTTTGATGGTTTTTATATGAACTAAATAGTTCAGTATTAACTAGCAAGCTGCTTGGCATTTCAACTCTAATCTCGGTGCAATCTAGGATGATCCTTGTGGTTGGGTAGCTCACCTTGAAGGCTTCAGGCATAGTTTTCAAAACCACATCTCTTGTGGGCCAGATATTTATTTGGCCAAACTTTAAAAACATATAATTAATCCAGGAAATAAAAACTCGACTCACAGTTGACTGTGATACACCAAATAGGTGGGCTAAGTGCTGCTCTCTGAACCCTCTTCTAAGTCTGCACATGACCAAAAAGAACTGTTCAACAGGCTTGAGCTTTCTTGGCCTTCCTTTCTTAGATCCTGGGTCTTTTTCTTGTTCGTCAACATTTTCAACTTCCTCACTGACACAATTGTAGAATTCTGCAGGCACATCTCGCTTATTTGAGCAATATCTTATGTTTTCTCCATTCTCACCAACGTTCAGAAATCTAAATATGGACATAAACGTCTCAAAGTTTGGAAATCCTGTATAAAATGAAATGTTTTCATTTGATTTAAATCGATCCAAGGTAAAAATTATTGACTGCAAGCTTTCCAATTCCTTATTGAGGCCCTGTACTTCTTTCTCACTGTTAGTCAATGTCTGCTTCGTTGTTTTGTTTTCAAGATAAAGCGTGCGGTACTGCTCTTTGGATTGTTTATGTTCAGCGTTCTTTGGACTTTTTAGTAAGTCAGTTTCAAGTACAGTGACTTTTTCTTCGAGAGTATAATTAAGCGATTTAAGCTTGTTTACTTCTTCTCGTAATAAATCTTCAGATTGTTTATGTTCAGCATTCTTAGCTTCAAGTACAGTGACTTTTTTTTCAAGAGTACAATTAAGCGATTTAAGCTCGTTTATTTCTTCTCGTAATAAATCTTCGGCCAGGAGATTAGACCAGGAGAATTTACTCGGAACACAGCCCTTTTCCAACTCAAGGACTTATTCAACTCGGTTACCCTAAAGTGTTGTGAACACACTTTAGTTTTTGGCTTCAAACTAAAGTCCTTTCCCCGCTCTCGTCGTATTGCTAGTAGCCATTCATTCTTAATTTCTTCGGATTTGGGGAAATTAAAGTAGGAAATCTTCTCTCCAGTAGACAAACGATATCCCTTAGATGTACGCTGAGGAACACAACATTTTAGTGGCATATTAAACCATTTTAAAGAATAGTTCTATAAATGAGAAACTATTTTCTAGTTACAAATATACAAAAACAATATGGCGTCCGACCTACCGGCCTCGTTTTGATGCGACTCGATTCCATGTCCCGAACGCGAACAAGGCATTATGCATAGCGTGTATACTGTATAAGTTTTATAAATGCATAATTTGCAGGTTTTCTTGTATGGTATTGGATATGGGTCCATGGCAGACCTCGTCTAATTCAGGAAAATTGTTGCTAAGTAGAACCGCTTAGTTGCCTAAGCTTACTTAGCTGGTGTACCATATGGTCTACAAATATATATCACTTATTCAATTATAAAAATGCCATAAAAATTCTCATACTTTTGTCCATATATGATGATAATTATTCTCATCCTTTTCTCCTGGTCTGTTTCTCCCTATCTCTTCATTCAGTACTTAGTCAGCCTGGTTTTGTTTTCTACCCTGTCACTGTTGTGCAGGCTGAAGGTAAAGCACCTTACTACAGTAGGATTAGAGATTTTCAGAACAAAATTCTAGCAATGCTTGACATGTATTTGTTTATAAATCTTCTGTTGTAGAATATTTTAACACTATGGACGGCACTAAAATCTGCTTACAACCCAAAGGATATACCTTATCCTGAAGAGTCCCCTTCATATGAAACTGCCTTCCCCCAGAAGCCATGCAGCTGTTGGACAATGATAAGTCTTTTATATAGTCTTTGGTCCTACCAAGGCAGGTTGACATCTTTGTGGCCTAGGAAAAATGTCATATGTGGACGGTAGTATGATTCAATGTATTCATGTTATTGCCAGAGAAATCATGCATTTGCCACTTTGACAAACATAACACACTATCAATTTATGTTAACATAGCCAATTAGCTATTAATAGCTAAATTTTAGCCTGGCTCTGTGAGCCTGGGGTTAATTAATAAGAACAACAACTAAATAATGGTTGCAAAGCCACATCTAATGATCCAAATTATGTGTTCATTATTGAATGTCTACTATACATCATCAGACTATACCTTTCATATTATTGCAATGGTATATCAAGTGAATAATATTGTCTGGTGTGAAAGGCAGAATACAATACAATGTGTTTCACTGTGATTCAAATTATGTTTCTCTTATCCCTTAAGTGGTTGAATTGTACATTGCAATATAGTATTCATGGCGTCAAGGTAATAAAGTTTTGAGTTTCTTTACAAAAATGATTAACTGCAAAAGAGATTTCTATGTATAAGCTTCTACTGTTCAAATCATAAAGTAATATATATTTTTTATTTCTATGGTTCAAATGCAAGGGATCTTTCTTAATGGAAAATGGTCTAAATTCCAAGTATTATTCCGGTTTGACTTCAAAGTTCTGAACACCTAACTACTGTTGTAAGACAACTCAAAAGTCTCATTAAAGCCATTTTTTCCCTAACTGCTATTGTGCTGCTGTTACAACATGTACCAAAATGAATTTTCCTAACTATTTTTGTGTTTTAAGATAATAACTTGATATTGTAAGTATTGACCAAGATATTTCGATTTTTTGGTGTCTTTTTCATGTTCTTTTTCGTCTAAAATTTGCATGTTTAGAGGACAATTTTGGAGTAAATTGCAGCTCAGAATGCAATTTCTTTTATTATAACATACAAGTTTTTCAAAAAATTGCAACATATTTTCTCTATATAAAGAAATTTTAAAACAAACAAAATACATCGATAGCAGACATCCATCACATATCTTTGCTCGTATATACAAAGCTTTTAATCTTAATTGTTTAATATTAAAAATTTATTAATTTATATTGCGCAAATATCAACTTAATGGTTTTTCAGATGCGCATTACAACCATAATATGTAACAATATGCCTATAAATTAGTTAAGATATTCTATTTACATCAATAAAATCTAATCTAAAAAGTGTTTCTAAAAAGGAACTAAAAATAAACTTGTTGACGATTTCAACAAGTTTATACTCTTAATGTTCCGTATTTCCGCATGTATATTGGTCCACAGTTTAGGTGCAGCTGCTGTAAATGACCTGTCTCCCAACATAGCCAGAAATGTACCTTTTAGGTCGCATAAGTTCTATGCTGGCTTGTGAGCATAGGGAATATCTGGTTGGCTGCTTGATGGTGATAAGGTCAATAATATACTGCAGAGAAAATCCATAAATAGCTTTAAAAGTCAATAAATTAATTTTGCAGAAACAGAGTTCCAAAATAATTAATGCGATAATTTTTAATTTCAATTTTGGAACTAACAATTTGTGTAATTTTCATAAATGTATATTCCCACTTATCGTTTATCCATGGTAATTGAATAAAATGTTGAACGAAAAGAAAAGAAAATGAGTTAATGAAAGAAAAGATGAGAGAGAAGGACCTTTAGACAAAGCTCGTGTGAATGCCAACAAACAGTATTAAGTCTCTTTAGAGAAAGGACTTTCAGGTTGTCTTCCAGTTGGACAGCTTCGAACAAGTCATGGATTCTTTGTGTCTTGCTAAAGAGAACGTACAAGGCTTCGAGGTCGTTGAAGAGGCTTATTAGAGACCTTAAGATTTGCGTTTACTTCGAACCGCAAACTGCAGTTTGTCATCAGCCGTTTGCTGTTGGCGGTTAGTATTTTTAGGTTATTAAGATTAAAGTGTATGAAAATACTGCAAGCCATTACTATATGACAGGCTACATGAAGTAGTTCAATGTGGCAGCAAAACAAACAAAAATGGCAATGGCACGAAGGTACGCCTGTAATATTTGACATTGATTATATTGCTGTTTTCTCCTTTTCAGATAAAAAGTATTTAATGTATATTTGCTCTGGTTTTAGGAGAAGCTTTAGAGATGTTCTAACAGTGATGTCGTATGATGATAGTAGCGATTCTTCAAATAGCAGTAGTGATGAAGAAGACCTCGATTTGCTATTTGTTGACGTAGCGTTTGGGGAAGGCCGAGTGCTCAATAGCATGCCAAACATTTTGGATTTTACAGAAATAGAGTGCGAAGAAATGTTTAGGTACAGTAGTTTCCTCTTCTGTTCTATTTCCCAGCATAGAAATTAATACATATTCCCTCTCTTCCCTTTATCTTTTCACCACATTATTTGTAATATTATAATAAATTTATATATATATATATATATATACACAGTATATATACATATATTTGATATGTACACTATGCCGGGCTTTTATAGTTTTACCCTTCGTCAGTACGTTCTTTACATTGAATATAATCTATTGATATTTATTTTCTTATTTTATTGCTAATATATCAGTGTACTTATGTGCATGAGTGTATCTCAATGCATGTAGTCTTTTAATTTATTATTTTCACTTGCCAGGTTTGAGAAAGGCGATATATCTCGTCTTCTTGAGGCGTTACAAATTCCAGCTGTCTATACTGGTTATCAGGGCTCTGTTTTTACCGGTATGGAAGGACTTATGGTTATGCTGCGTCGGTTAACATATCCCAATAGATGGTGTGATTTGGTGAACATTTTTGGCAGATCCGAGGCTGAGCTTAGCATACTTTTTAATATGGTAACTTATTAAAATTTACATGCTTAGTAAAAGTATCTAAATGATATAAGACCCTATTTTCAGTGAAGCTTCTTTATATATGTAACTGTCTATAATCCACCCTCAAGAATTATTTTTATCTTTTGCAGTACCATACAGTATGTACTTGATAAATATAATTATTGACATTTGTTGGCATGAAATCAAACAAAAAAACAAACAAATTGATGTTATTACTCTTGTAGGTAATTAATGACATCTACACTCGCTTTAACCATTTGCTCACTTCTTTGGATTTGGCGTGGCTGGATCCTGCCATTTTTGCTGATGCAGTACACCGCAAAGGAGCACCACTTAACCAGTGCTGGGGATTTATAGATGGGACTACCCGACGTATTGCCAGGCCTGTTCGAAACCAGAATGTGATGTACAGTGGTCACAAAAGAATGCACTGCATTAAATTTCAGGTGTGGAATGTAAAAAATAACCTATATATATTTTGGGACTTACTATGATATTCACATTTTCAGTGGTCATTTGTTTGGGGGGATTCCCTCCCTAATATCTCTGGATTTAAATATTTCACAAGACCATTGGCAGGGGGGAGGGCATCTCTTGGAACTGGAACTAATATCAATAAAGCCAAATCTTATACTCATTTGTTTTCCATTTCTAGTCTGTACTTGCTCCTAATGGTTTGATCGCTCACCTGTTTGGGCCCATAGAAGGCAGAAGACATGACGCTTTCATGCTAGGAGTTAGTGGCCTACTACCACTACTTGAAAGGATTATCAAACCTGACGGTGAACCATATGTTGTCTATGGCGACCCAGCTTATGGAATATCACGCCATATTATATCCCCATTTAAAGGAGCACATTTAACTGAACCACAACAACAATTTAATCGTGATATGAGTGAAGCTCGTGTAAGTGTCGAATGGGGATTTGGCAAAATCGCACAATATTTCGCATACTTGGACTTCCAGAAGAACTTGAAAGTTCTCCTCCAACCAGTTGCTAAGTACTATGCAGTGGGAGCCCTGTTGACCAACTGCCATACATGTCTTTATGGCTCTGCAGCCAGTTTATTTTTTAACATGGACCCTCCATTACTTGAAGATTACTTGACCAATAGGAACTAGGAAGTACTAGAAGGCCCAGTTGTGTCCATACCATGCCGAACAAAAACATGACAATTGTTATTGTTGAATATATTTATTCATATAACAATCAATAAAATACATTATTTATACATATTTACACACAATATAATTAACTTTGTACAAATTTTGTGCTGTACATACCCACTTTATCAACAGGGTCGAAAAAATAACTTTGGTGAAGTGTTAACTTTTGCTTTTCAACAGTATGAAACATGAAGGATTTAACAACTTGTCTTTTAGCAGACTTAACATCATTCTCTTTTCTTCTAGTTCCAAATCAAGTCTTTCTTTCCGTTCAGCTGCCTCGATTTCAAATTTGTGTTTCTCAAACTCTAACATTCTCTGCTTGAGCTCTTGCTCCTTTAGACTTGCTTTCCTGTCATACTTTTCTTCCAGCATGTTCATAACAGAGAGCCTGCTAGCTCTTTTTCTTGGTTTTCTAGACACTGATATAATATAATGAGAGAAATTTAAATAGGAAACCTTGCTACTGTAAGAAAAATCAGATACTATTTAGATGGTGCTTTTTCCCTTGTTTAAAACCTAAAGTTACTGTACCTTTCTTTGCTGGTGCAGGAGCACCCGGATCAGACTCCTCCTCCTCATCTAAATCGTCATCATTTTCTGAGTCAGAATCACTTTCATGCTTCCGCTCCGCAATAAATCAACAAACACCACAATAATTACTTATAGGCTTGTACTTATTCACTTAATGCACTTGTCAATGGGAACCCCCATCCTGGGAAATGTGGGGCATATATGGGACATGATTGGCGATTCTCTTGCAAAACTTCCCCCAGTGGGTGGGTGATCAGCACAGTTTAGCAGAATAATTTTTGGGGGTATCAAACTATTAATTGAAAAATAATTTTTCCATCAGAATTTAGTGGGGGTTTTAAGGGGTTCAGACTAAATACATTTAGTATAAACTCAGTAGTAGGCTATCACGTATCGTGCGTTTTGATTGGCTACGCTACTAGCAGGGTTCGAATTAGTTGAGAAAAAATGATGTGCAACTTTTTTTTAAAAATGTGGTTCTAAATTTTTATAAAATAAGTTCATGATTGTCTTAGCTACTCGGTCAAACATCTACTCAATCAAACTGTGAAAATTTAATTATTTGAATACTTTTTAAACATTGTTTGCAATCATTGAAATAATCAGTCATGTGTTTGTCTGTCATGGTGGCTAAAATTTGACACCTTCCAGTCTGCAAACATGCTGCTAGTGTGCATGCAAACACACTATAAAACCTGTTTAAATCTAAATATGGATGGATGTTCATTAATAGTCCCAAGTCTGATTTTTTTGCACATCATTTGGAAAAGTGATGTGCAATTTTCACTATTTGATCCAGAACGATGTGCAAATTGCACATTGCACACTGTTAATTCGAACCCTGGCTACTAGTAGCAAAATTCAAAACAATGGCGGAAAATTCGCGTTTTGCCGAAGTGTCTAATGATTTTTTGGACGACTTGTTGGACAATTCCGTACCAGAGAAAAAACAAAAAGGCAACAAAATATACAATGGCAATTTTTAAGGGTAAGAAAAATAGATAAAACAACATACACTCAATGAAATTTTAAAATTAAAACTGAATTTTAAAACAATTTAAGGTGAACAAAAAGAGAATAAATTATTAAAATTTAGTATTAATATATTTGTGTATTTTGTATTGTGTTTGCCTAGTTGTAAATGAATGTTACAGTTTATACTAAAACAATTAGACAATTCGGCCTCATTGTCTATGAGCGAATAGTCAACGAGGTCATTGTCTATGAGCGAATAGTCAACGAGGCTTCGCCTCGTTGACTATTAGCTCATACACAACTCGGCCTCGTTGTCTAATTGTTAAATATTGCCCATGTAGTAGGGCATTTTTCCAGATTTTGTTTCACCGATGTCCAATGCCCCATGTTTCTCTGGGGTGGGGGTATGGGGGTTCCCATTGACAAGTGGAAACACATTCACATTCATAGGGTACACCTTCAGAGTATATTATTGATGTTCATTTAATAATTAAGTGAATTAACTCAATTAGCTGCTGCAAGAATCTCTTGACAAGTAAATCCTTCAGCTTTCTTTAGACAGAGTAAAAGGGGAAAGTCAGGCATGTTGCTGCTCAATAGGTTGACATACTAAAGGTGCTGAAGAGTCCTTAAACAGTTAATTATACTAAAGCCATATTGCATTAGAGTAAAACATACAGAGTGGGGCACACAAGTTTATACATTGCAGAGTGTGAAATCTTACTTGACATTCCAGATAAAGCTTCCTCCCTCATCTCAATTCCTTTTGCCTTGTCCAGCCTTTCTTTTTCCTTTTTCTTCTCTCTTCCTTTGATCTTTAGGTTTTTTAACTCTTCTATATCTCTCTTGTAAGTACTTATATCTTCTAACAACTGATGCAGTTCAGAGTACTCCTCTTCAGTACCTGATCTAAAACGTAGAATTAATCAGACACATCGATTTAAATGCATTTGCATTCACAAGTCTAATAAATATCAACCTATTATTGTACTCTAAAATTTATATTCAAAATATACCGGGTGTCCCAAAAAAAAATGGACAGTGTTTGATTTCATGTAACGTAAAAACTATAAAAGGTATTCCACTGAAATAAAGACCATTCTATTTAGAAAGGGCTAACTTAGATTTTAATATATAACACCTGAATTTACATGCAATATTGACTGCACTATTGACGTTTGAACGTTGAACTCCTTTTTTTGAAAATGCCAAAAATTTGCATAAAACAGCCTTATAATTACCGATGTAGTTATACTTGTCAAATAATATTTTTATTCTGGTAAAAGGAATGCATTAACAACAAGTTTGTTTACAATTTATTCGTTAGGAAAAGCATGTCCTCCAACATTAATGCACCGTCTTGCCCGAGAAACCATGCCATCGAAAGAATTTTGGATTACTTGCTGATCCAAGTTTTCGCATGCGGAAACAATTGCTTCACGCAGTTGTCTTAGGTTTGTTGGCTGCTGCTCATGTGGCATGTTCAAATTTTTTTGTTTCAAATAGCCCCAGAGAAAAAAGTCGCAAATTTCCAGATCAGGAGAGCGAAGGGGCCAGGGCCAATCGCCGCGTTTGCCCATCATCCTGCCGGGAAACAGTCCACGAAGATATCGCATTGTTGCGTTGCTTGTATGGCAGGGAGTTCCGTCTTGTATAGCCACCACATAACATGCCTATCGATGTTATTGTCTCTAAAACTTCTCTGAATAACATTATACCGAATTACTCGCAAATACTCTTTGCTGTCGAGATTTCTTTGGAAAACATGCGGACCCAGGACAACACCTGTTCTTGTCAAACCAACCCATGCATACATCAATGGCAATGTTTCAAATTAGTTTAATTAGCCAATTTTTACCGGGTTTTCACCAATTCGTAAAACGCATTCCAAATTCAAACTGATGTATCTCGCTCAATATTGCATGTAAATTCATGTGTTATATATCAAAATCTAAGTTAGCCCTTTCTGAATAGAATGGTCTTTATTTCAGTGCAATATCTGTTCTAGTTTTTACGCTACTTGAAATCAAACACTGTCCAGTTTTTTTTGGGACACCCGGTATACAGTAGCTTACTTTTATAAGTAAACGGTCAACTCTCTCTCTACAACCTCTTCCTTTTAGGATTACCACTTTTTCTGCAATGCTGAATATTTCACTCAAGGTTTCAGCTACACTTTCCTATTCCATTGGCGACGAGGGTCTTCGTGCGAGAACTTCCTTACACAATAATATGTCATAGGCCACATTTGGCCATCTGAACTGGGCCATTTTCTAGAATTAACATATCAGTTAAGGTCTAAGTTACGTCTGAGTTGACGATATTTCAAGAAATGTACACAATTTATAAACTCTTGCACATCTAGCGAAAGTCAACTTGTTTTGGAATGCCTGGCGCCATATTTGTTTTCATCGTGCTCGTACAACTTGCTTTTAAAAGTCAAAACTCGCCTGGAAACTTTCTATAGAACCTCATAAATATTAAAATCCAGGACTTATGAAATTAAATAAGCATTCTGTAGGATATAAACGTGGCTTTACAATGGTTTAGTAGCAATAAAACTCTGCAGTAATCGACTTACCTCTAGAAGCACTCCTTCGCGTTCAAACGTGAACCTCGGACGGCAAACTTGACGGCAAGGTAAAGGTCACGTGATATTTTCACGTTTGCGGTTTGAAGTAAACGCAAATCTTAAGGTCTCTATTACTTGAACAGCAACGGAGTCGCAACTACGTTTTGAACATTGTGTCCCCAGAACAGTTACTTCATACAAGTATCGCGAGTGTGGAACACCCTCCCTGATGGGCTGCACAAACCGGACATGTCATATTGGACTTACAAGCATTACTACACTGCAATGCTGACTGTATTTTATCAGGATGATATTCAGACATGGAAATCAATCTGTGTAAAGTGTCATAAAGCTAGACAGCTTACTGGAACAATGAAATGTTGTTTTGAAAAGTTCATTGCAGTAAGTTTACTTTATTTGACAATAGATAATCATAGAGCGCAGCTTTAGTTGAAAATCGGTATAGATATAGTTTAGTACCTCCTGACAATCCATCTAATTTAATATTATATAGTTTTTGGTCTATATAGTATGGACAGGTATTCGCTCTCCTTTCGATATAAGATGGACTATGCTGCAATCTTGTCTAATATTATATTATAGATGAAGTTTTATATGTGTTTTGTAAAAGGTCACTAACGTAATTGGCTGACGCTGTGTTAGTGTTCCTTGTCATTTTCATGTTTGCATAAAACATTGATAGTTGTGTTAAAACAACAAAAGTAAATTAATAAATAAATAATATCTTAAAATTAACATGTTGCTTAACTGGTAGCCAGTGTAGAGATTTCAATAGAGGCGTAATGTGACAAAACTTACTCTCCTCAAAGATCAAGCACGCTGCCGCATTTTACACCATAGAATAAGCTATTGCAATAGTCAAGCATAGAATTTATGAACGCATGGACAAGTGGCTCAGTAGCCTGTCTGGAAAGGTAAGGTCTAATCCTCCTAATATTATGTAAATAATAAAAGGCACCTGAGCATGTTCGTGTAAAATGTGCATCCATTGATAAATTTCCATATAGCCATACCCCTAAGTTCTTAATTGGTCAATCAGAAGGAGAGATATCTTGAGCACCGACAGCTATACAGTTGATATTTACCTTTTTTAACTCCTGTCTTGTCCCTATTATGAGGAACTATGTCTTACTATCATCCATTAAAAGTTGTCCTTGGGCATCCAGTTCTTGATATCATTCACACACAATTCCATGCTTCTGACAGCTTCCTTACCACCCTGTTCTTCACTAGAACTAAAGGAGAGATATAACTGACTGGCATGAGCAAAACAATGGACACTTGGGAGATGACTTGTAATGACATCAAATAGTTCACTAGCATATATTGTGTAAAGGAGGGGACTCAGACATGAGCCCTGTGGCACCCCCCAATTTAGGTCGAATTTTTACCTTTAAGGTAAGAAGAGAACCACTCCAAAACAACACCTTCAATACTATGATTCTTTCCGTACGCCGACTGGAGAGGTGGGAATAAATTATTGACAGTCATATGACAGTGAGTTTGATTGGAGGCAGCTTTCTCTGTGAGTTTTGAAATGAATGGAAAATTACTCACTGGTCTTAAATTTTTGAATATGAAGTCAAGTCCCATTTTCTTCAGCAACGGGAAAACCAAAGCTTCTTTCCAGTCATCGGGAAAATGGCTTGTTTGCAGAGAGGTATTAAGAACTTTTGTAATAACAGGTAGGAGACAACCACACTTGCTAACCAGTTTAGAAGGCATAAGATCGAGTGAACAGGTATTTCGTGATGTGCTCTTAATTAACACTGAAACATCTTCTTCTCTAAGCATCTTAAAATTGGAAAAGAGCGGCACATTGTTCGCAGTAACTGCGGCAGTAGTTGGCGCCTCATCTACAACTGAGTCTGAACTTACAGAACGTCTGATGTCAGATACAGGAGAAAGATGCATGTGCAAAGCAAAATCAAAATGACGGTAGCAAGTGGACAAGGCTTAGACAACCTCTTGAGGTTTTGGATGAAGAAGAATACTGAGTGACATATGCTGAATGGGCCCTTTCAATTATGAATCACGAAGTTATTTGGCAACGAATCGTGGAAGCATGCAAGATTTTGAAGTATCCTGAACCATCAGAAACACAAAGAGAGTACTTTGAAGCACTTTTTCAGATATCCTGTATTGTTTGGTCTCAGATACATTCTAAGTTCGAAAAAACTGTATCTATTGACAATCTTATGGACTATATTATATGTGTTTGTAAATTGAAATATAATTAAACTGTGTAATGTATCTAAGAAATAAATCATTTTGAAACCCTACTGCATTATTGTCTATTTCTTCATTCTACACTGTTGCTTGCAGTATCAACATCAGTTAAACATTAGTATTTGTCAGAGTAAAAATGATAAATTTAAGATAAACAAAAATCACAATAGACAGAAAATAGCAATGGGATATAATAGCAAAACGATTAAAAACTATGGTCCTATTGAGAGCAGTAGAGACATGTTGAAACATGGTGTGAGGTCAGTCTGAGGTAATAGTTTCTCCAGGTGAGGATATTCACACATCCGAAACATTGAATGTGGAGTAGTCTTCATAATGAAGCCGTACCCCAAAATTGTTCCATAACGGTGTAAAGTACAGTAGATAGCATTACGATGGAAAACGTTGATGAATATTTGTCAAGTGTATACTTTAATCCAAAACAGCCTGGTAGTTTTGGAGGAGTTGAATCTTTGTATAGAGATGTGAGAAATGAAGGAAAGTCGCAAGCAGATCATGAAATGGTTAATGAAACAGGATGCATACACCAAACATAAACCTATATGCCGAAACATTAAAAGAAATTGTGTTATAGTGGGAGGTATTGATAAACAGTGGCAAATGGATTTAGCAGATATGCAGAAGTTGAAAGATTTTGAATGATGGTCCTCGATATCTCCTCATATGCATTGATGTGTTTTCGAAAGATGCCTGGGTGATACCTTTGAAGGCTAAAAACTGGCCCAGCACTTGTAGAAGGTTTTAAGAAGATTTTAGAATCTGGTAGAAAACCTGAGAAGATACTTACTGATCAGGCACTTATGAGCGAAGAGGGAATCCACCTTTATCATACTTTTAACAAGACCAAGGCATCGATTGTTGAATGCTTGATTCGTACTATGAAGACAAGGATGTGGCTTTGTTTTACCACAAAGAAAACCATCAGATATATTGACATGTTGCCTGATCTAATGCATGCATAGAATCACAGTTTACATCGTAGTATTAAAATTGAACCAGCACTTGTAAATAGTAAGAATGAGGATGAGATATGGCACACGCTGTATGATGAGGATATGAACAACGTTCAACCTGTAAAATATAAGTTTCAAATAATAGGTGATAAAGTAAGAGTTAGTAAGATAAAACGAAAATTTGAAAAGGGTTACTTGCCCAATTTTTCAGAAGAGATATTTACAATAAGTAAGAGTATTGCTCAACAACCTCCGGTGTACAAATTGAAAAATTACGACGGGGAAGAACTTGATGGAACGTTTTATGACAAAGAACTTCAGAAGGTGATTAAAGAAGATGGTGAATATGAGATTGAAAAAGTACTGAAGAAATGTGGGAAGGGAAAATATACAATATGGTTAGCTTATCCAGACAAGTTTAACTCCTGGGTACCTGCTTCCGAAATAAATACGCTTTAAAATTATGTCTGTGTTGTGTTTTCTTTAAGGTGGTCATTCACCTTTTGAAAGTGATCTTTAAAAAACAATTTTCAAAATTTTTTTTTTTCGATTTAGATACTAGAGTGGGGACACCTTAGGAAAAACTATAATGACACTGCTAAGGATAATGAAGGCACAACCTATGAAGCAGGCTTCTAAACATTTCTGAAGGGAAAAAACACTAAACTAAACTTTTAAATGGCATTTTCTCTGCTTTCAATGATTTCGCCATCATGGGGAATCTTTGTGACACCATAACTTTTCTAATATTTGATGTACAAGGCTGGTACATGGCATGCTAATGGCTAATGACTTTATCTAGTTCCTGACACTCTTCAAATTTCAATATATTTCATTGACAATGAATTATTGAGGTTTAATACCTTAAAACATTGAATTTTCACCTACTATTCAAATTTGTTACTGCAGTTTTTGAAATAAAGCTTTAAACTGAAATCAAAGAGTGTCAGGAACTAGCCCATGTTATTAGCATTAAAAATATATATCATTCACTTCATTCTGATTAATAGTTCTTGTGTTATCGTGTTACAAGTTAAGTCAAATTGTTGCTAATTTGACAGCCGCCATGTTGGCTAATTAGTGTAATTAGTGAGTTAAGTGAAATTTTTTTTTAGAAGTTCATTTCTATTAGTTTGCTCTTTCAAAAAATGGTTTTGTATTAAGTCTGTTTTGAAAAATGAAAAAAATTGCTCGAAAGGTGAATATATATCATATAGCATATATCATATATATATACCTTAAACCTCTTACACACGAGCAAGTTTTCTATGACAAGTTTTTATATGACAAGTTTTATTAGCTCAGCTGTATACGCAACTTTGGCAAGTTTTTCTATGACAAGTACACTTGTTCAAAGGCTAACATGCTAGCTTTTGAACAAGTGTACTTGTCATAGAAAAAATTGGCAAAGTACAAATTTTGCTCGTCTGTATGGGTCAACAAGGAAAACTTGTCAAAGTAATTTGAGCACTTAGATGCGGTTGGTCAGCAATCTATTGTTGTATTAGCTATCATGGCGTTCAGAAAACCACAAACTTGTCATAGAAAATTTGTTGTACGTACACACGTACAATTGACAAATAAAACTTGTCATAGAAAACTTGCTCGTCTGTAAGAGGCTTTATTCTTGCTTTTGCATTCATCAACCTGTTGAAAGTGTAACAGATAGTGGCCTAATTACATTTCTGTCTCCCGGCACAGGAGACTATGTTGATTTGTCTAAGACGATTTTGGTGATCAGAGCTAAAAAGTAACTAAACCTGACGGTACAAATCTTATTACTGACGAGGAAGTCTCTGTTGTTAATAAGTTTTTACACAGTCTGTTTAAGTGAGTGGATGTATTTCTAAAAGGAAAGCAAGTCACTCAAGCTACGGGTATGTATGCCTATCGTGCTTATCTTGAAACCCTTTTTGAACTATGGTCCCTCAGCAAAGCAATCTCAACTTACCCCGTCCCTCTTATACAAACACACGGCTGGTTTCATGGATGAGGCCGACCCTACTAAAGCAGTTGATACCGTGAATCTCTGCTTCAAGAAAAGATATGAGTTTAGCAAGGAGAGTGGAATTATTGAAATGGCAGGTCCTATATTCTGTGATATCTTTTTCTCTGAACGCCTGTTGCTAAGCTATGTCGATCTGAAAGTTGTCATGAACCGAAGCAGCGATCAGTTTTGTCTTGTGTCGTCCGCGGCTGATGCCGATTTCAGAGTAAAGTTGGTTGATGCTTATCTAAAAGTTCGCAAAGTTAAAGTCAATCCAAGCGTGTCCTTGGCACATGAAGTTGCACTAACAAAGGGCCCAGCAATCTATCCTATTCGACGTGTCGAGTGCAAAAGTTTCATCATTCCTGCAGGAAACCCTTCCCTACAGAAAGATAACAGTTTTAGTGGCTTAAGATCATTCGTCTTTGGCTTAGTGGAAAGTGCTGCTTTCAAGTATACATGTTTGATTTGACACCTGACATGTGTGGTGCTTCTTCTCATTTTAATGTGGTACAGAAAGGAAACTTGTCCGTTGACATACAGTTTGTGACTGCACAAACAGATGCAGTTAGCCTGGTACGCTATGGGGAATTTGAAAATGAGATCCAAATCGATGTGGACAGAAACGTGATTCATGATTATATAAACTAAATGGACACGCAACAGATTGAATGTGCGGTCGAATCAGATCCTATAACAAAAATATTTTGTGGTGTGTTTGCATCGGACAGACTCCCGGGAGTGATAGAAAAGTTTCCTTGTGGGTTTATAGTAAACACTGACCCAGGTGATAAACCTGGGACTCATTGGGTAGCATTATACTTTGAATCAAGAGATAAAGGACAATTTTTTGACAGTTATGGAAAACCACCAAGTTATTATCACAAAATATTTAAGGAGTATTTGGACAATCATGCTGTTGAATGGGACTTTAACAAACGAAAGCTGCAAAGTGGCTTCGGTGCCAAAGTGGCAAAGCACACTTGCCTTTCACTTCTAAGGCTGCGGGTTTCAAGTCTCAGTGAGAACTTTGTCAATGTGACTCGATCCCAGTCCTCAAGTGAAAAGAGTAAAGTCAACGCTCTGCTGAAAGTCGTGGGTTTTCTCCGGAGACTCCGGTTTTCTCCCACAGGGAATGTTGACAGGGTGGGTTAGGTAAAAGGGCCCACAGTAATTGGCATAATTATGATAACTGTTGTGGTGACCCAGCCCTAGTTGGCGAAGCTAAATAAATAAATAAAAAAAATAAAAGTATCTGGAGTGATGTCTGTGGACAATACTGTATTTTTTACCTAAGTCAATCACAGGGCACGTGGGCATAGTCTTAACTCTATTGTGCATATGTTTGATACTGATAAAGTTTGTCAGTAAACATTTTTCTAATGTAAGCAAAATATTAGATGGTAAAAACTTTCAGAATAGTAAAAAGTTAGTTGATATTAGAAAAAAATAAACTCTTGTAACATTTTTAAATATATCATTGAAACGAAAGTTTAGTGTATTTTTATGTTGTGCATGTATTCAACCCCCACAGTAACAACAAACGACTATTACGTTTTGAACGATTGATTATAACAAGAGATTATTTACAGAAATTAAAGATTTAACCCAGGCAGTGTGTGCAATATGACCGCGAGGCACTATGGGATGGGTAAGTTTATATTTTATTTTGTTATTGTATTTTGTCGTTTTTTAAAGTTCTTCCAATGTTGTGATAAAATGAAATTAACGGTTTAATCTATACTACAATTATTCGCAAAACCGTATCTGTGTTGAAAAATATACTCGATCGAATTTGACCTATATTTGACATGCTCCAACACAGAAATTTAGTAGCGTCCGAATATTCTTATACATATCCAACCAAGAGTAAAAATGTGTAGTTTTCCTTATATATTTTTGCTCTCTAAATCACAAACTATCCAAAATGCATATCGCACCCTGACGCACCTCGCACAGTTTGTCTGCTATTTTTAATTTTAAAATGCCTATTTTAACAGGGAAGGGACACAAACAATATGGCTTCCAAGAGGCGTTTCGAGCTGTCAACTGGCGACAGTCCTGGGAAACCAAAGCCTAAATTTGCTTCATATGAAGGTAGTTAGAGGAAAAGCCTTTTCAAAGAAACCACACAAAGTTCTGTGCACTGCAAAAAATAAATACCAGTACCATGGACCAAACAAGAAACCAGTATGCTGGTAGAATATATTTGCTTGTACTGGAAGGATGCATGGAATGACAAATGGCCAACTACTAAAGATAATAAATTCTGGGATGGATGTGCCCAATCAATAAAGAATTTATGTAAATCCCAACGAACAGGTATTATACTATTTATAAGTACCACTTTACTATTTATAAGTAATTAATTTAGGTAGTAATTGTTGTAATTTGTATAATTTATTCTGAAAAGCCCCTTGTTAGAGGATGATCAATAAATGTCATCATCATCTGTAAAATAAACCAATGCAATCTACAATGTATTTCAATTTGTAATAGCTTCATGGTATATATTCTTTATGTATTAATAGTATAAGTGTAAAAGTTGAAACAAAATTTGTTTGGGAACTTCATGTAGAACCAGAGTTCTTAAAAGTTTGGCCAAAGAATATAGAACATTGAGTGATGCCGACAAATATCTTGAAATTGATTATGTACTAGATTCTGCTAACTCGACTATACCTGTACCATCAAGTCCAGCTGCTGTGTTCAACTATTGCAATGACAATCTTTCATCCATTTTCAAAGAATCACCATGTAAGGACTCTGCCAAAAATATCACAAGGACTCTTGGTGATATTGTACAAAATTTCATCACAAACTTCAAGTGTAGCATGTCCCAAAGATTAAAGGAACAATTGTTGAATTAGCTATACAAGCTTGTCATTGTAGAACTTGGAGGCATGGATTTGTACAACTTTGTGCAGAAAGACGTTCTTGACAAAAATTTAAATGCCATGAAAACACTGCAGCAAGTCGTGACTAAGCTGTCTTTATTTTCTGCCACAAAACCTTGATAAGATTAAATTGAATTTGAGTCATGGGAGCTACAAAAAAATAAACACACACAATGCAATAGGAAACATAGCATGGCAACCGGCAAGCAACAAGATGCAAAATGATACCAAAACGCAAACAAGAAAAATACAGCAAACCACATGTAATAATCATAACAAAAAATATATATATACAGTCAGACCACCAAGATATATACAGTCAATGTACCCAACAGGCATTCCCTACAATCCACGCACCAAACCCCAAAAAGTCAGCGATCCCAGGGGCGTTGGCCAGAACTTGTGCCAACTAGTAGAATTGGCGAAGATAAGGCAGGAGCCTTGGGAAAATTGGGGTTACGGTTTGGGCAGACAAGACGCCGGTGAAGACCCCTGCACCGCGGTACGTCGCACACATCGACAAAACGGATGTGAACTAATGCCGACGTATGGAAATTATACAATTCCTACATACATAGTGGACCAATCAGTAACATGGCGGGCTGCCGCATCCCGTATAAAAGCCTTGTCGTAGTTAAGCCAGGTCACCCCCCTGGGTGATTAAGGATTAAGAGCTCATACCTCAGGAGGTTGACCACTCGGGAAGGACAGTACGATACGAGCACTAGCTTGTAAATGGCAAACGCTTG
Source organism: Trachythela sp. YZ-2020 (assembly GCA_016169945.1). NCBI lineage: Eukaryota > Metazoa > Cnidaria > Anthozoa > Malacalcyonacea > Clavulariidae > Trachythela > Trachythela sp. YZ-2020. The sequence continues at coordinate 3,602,967 of JADLSH010000214.1, forward strand.
GACCCATTGGATGAGTTCCGTGAGGCGACAAGGTGGCTTCGGGGCATGGGACACCACCACCCTGCCCTCCAAGGAAATTATAGGGCCCAACAGGGCGGTCCATTGGTTTCGCCAACAGGGAAGCCAAATCTATAAATTGCCCCGACGTAATAGCCACCACCGTCTTATGAGGTATGGACAAAAAGCCTTGGCCCACAACAAGACTCTAGCAAAGGTGGAACAATGACAGACATACCTTGAGACAGCAAGGTACCAGGTTGTTGCATCAAATGCATGGTTGGTTGCATCAAATGAGTGGGTTGTTACATCACGCTAGCTGGGAGCTGCCCCACTGGAGGCCACACCGAAGGACCAGCTACTGCAGGAGTCTTTTGCATGCACATGCCTGCTGAGGGATGGGATTTAGCAATGCTGGGGTGGAGTTGGGACTGGGCCGACAAACCAAGATGGCACCCGAGGCAGCGAGGTCTGTGTAGACGAAAAGATGTTGAGAGGCTAGGCACTGACAAAACTGTAGACAACACAGTGGAAGACAACATGGTGGAAGGCATTGGGGGCCAAACGATGGGAGAGGCAGCAATTACATCTGAGGTCGGGACAGAACTGGTTGTTGCCACTATTTCAGCTGAAGTTAGTGCTAAATTTGGAGTTACATTTCCAACGGTGCTGTTAGAGGATTCCGATTACAGCCTGCCAGGCTATTGTTAGTTAATCTTGGCATACAGAAACTCGAGAAGGAAAAATAAATAAGTTCTGTGTGGTATGACAGGCAGCACGAAAGTGAGCTATTAGCCAAGCTAACTTGTGGTCTATTGCCACTCTACCAGGCAGCCGATTGGATGGTAAGCTTGCATAAATGCATAATATACAGTACATACAACAACTCACCCACGCTTGAGCTTGATGTTAATTATTTCTATTACATAAATACATTTATGTATCTTCTGTAATCAAACTGTTTTAATTAAGCCCTGAATTCATCCATTTTGAGAATTTTTACAGCAAAAAGAAACTAAAATTCACATTTTGTATCCTGAATGTTGATTGGCTACTTGGAAAAGCTACAGTGAATTTCATTGGCTATGGGCAAGGGTGCAATTACAGCTTACAAAGGGTGCGATGAATGCTCAAATCGCACGCCTGAAACTACTAAACGAATGAAATTGCAGTATTTGCCATTGATTACAAGGTGTTATTTCAGTCTGGCTACTGGGATATGGAAAAGAAGGAGTGAATGATTATTTGAATAAGTGAAGAAATCAGTCAAGCTGTTAATTACTTCTTTGTTGCTTTTAACAAGACACAAGGTGCTTTTTGTAGTCCAGACTTCGTGTTTGTTATTCAAATCATTCACTCCCTCTTTCCATATCCCAGTAGCCGGCCTAAAATCTCAGCCCGGCCTGAAATAACACCATGTGATCAGTCCCTTAATCGTGTAAAACTTTATTGTTTGTAAGGATCATTTAACCAGTCAAATGCTTTGGAGTTTTCTTTTTTCATATTTTGCATGGTGTTCTTTACTATAATTTGAGGAAACTGTTTCCATTCTCATTGATCCTAATCCGTGGGTGAAAGGGCGGACGGAAAGTACCACTGAAGTGTTGAAATCGGTGTTGGCAACTTATGTGTTCAGAAAGGAGGTGAACAGACTGAAAGAAATTCCAGATGATCCTGCTGACTTCTCATTAAACCTTTACCAACCAGAGCTGAATGAAAACGGATCATAAGGTATTTAAGATCAATAATAAACTAGCTTCGTCAAATAACAAAGCGATATTTATTTAACAAACAAACTGAAACGAAAGGCTAAACATGTGTCGGCCATTACGCGCGAGCCTAGCTTAAACTTCATGTAATACTAATAAGTAAAATGTTAGGTATTGTTTATCTCCTTCCTCCTGCAGGAAAGTGGTTCTGAAGTCCTGGCTTATTGGAGCTTTCTAAGTTCTTTAAAGCTCTTGGGAGTTTTTACTTGACTGCTGTTTGCTGACGGTACAATTCCCTGAGACTGTGTTGGTAGGTTAGAACTACTGGGGATGGTACGCCCTGACTCGGGAGCAGGGGTAGAAGGTGCAGTAGAAGGTGCAGTAGAAGGTGCAGTAGAAGGTGCAGTAGAAGGTGCAGTAGAAGGTGCTGGAGCTGACGCTTGTCAGCGGACAAGGGGCAAATATCTTCTGGGTGGATTGTTGTGTATTCGCGAAGGAATCGTCTGTTTCTGAGGGTGACCCTTCCAGAATGACACATTCGAATTCTATACTGCCGATGGGGTAATACTTCTACGATTCTGCCGGTTCGCTCCCATTTCTTACTTTCTCCTTGTACGACCACATTGGTGCCAAGAACGAGGGGGCGAAGCTTTCGTGCTGTTGCATTATGGTTCTTGACCAAGAGGTGATTTCGCTTGCTGTGTGCTTCTTCACATGCCTTGGCTGTAAGGACCCACTCTTTATGGGGCTGATAGTGAGCAGGATGGGCTGGAACACTGTCGCGTAGTTGACGGTGAAGCAGAATTTGGGCAGGGCTCAACTCAATATCTGGGGTATGTTTGCGATACTGGAGTATGGCACGAGCAGCCTTATCTGTGTTGAGACCACCATCTGACGAGCAGTTGTTGTGTATAATGCCTTTAGCAGCCTTAACGGCCACTTCTGCTCTTCCATTACTTTGTGGGTAAGACACTGATGAGAGCCGGTGATTGACTCCCCATAACTTTAGGAATTGCTGAAAGGCTTGAGCCATGAATTGTGGGCCACCATCTGTGCTCAGTTCTTCACAGACACCATATGCGATAAAAAGGTCACAAAATACGCGCTGAAGAGTTTGATGATTGACTTTGTGTGCTTTGAAGGCATAGATGCAGAGCCAGCTACTGAATCGATCGACAACAGTGAGATATGAGTGGCCTTCAATTTGAAAGTAATCGGTGCACACCTTGGAGTTAAGATTAAAGATTCTGCATGGTGGGAGGGTGCATGTCGAATACAATCCTGGCAGGTATCACAGTGGATTTGTATACTTCTGTCCATACCTGGCCAATACACACACTGGTATGCACAGAATTTCATGCCGGTTGTTCCTTGGTTTGCTGAGTGTAGATTGCTTAGAACAACATTCCCGAGTTCTGCAGGAATGACCAGGCGTTGACCTAACAAGGCGACACCTTGGAAAATTGATAGGCGGTGGCGGACCTCCCTGTATTTATGCAGAAATGCTGGTTCTACCAAGTTGCGCTTCTCTGTATTCATCATCTGATCGAAGGTAACACTTCCTAGGCAATGCGAGGAGCATCTCCGATGTTGCAGCTCTGCATCACATCATAATCTGAGACTGGTTCCCGGATGACTTGAAGAGCAGCAGCAACTGTTGTTGGATACCTGGATAGTGCATCAGGACCCTTGGTCCACTTGCCTGGGCAATGAGTGATAGAGAACCGCCATGCAAGTGTCTTCTTCTTAAGATGTTGTACTCGAGGGTTGCTTATCCGATGAAGAGCATGGTCATCGAGGATCCCTAATAGCGGCTTGTGGTCAGTTGCTACTACAAGATCAGGGCATCCCAGAGTAAATAGTCTGGAGTGTTTGAGGGACCAGGCCACTGCCAATGCTTCACCCTCTGTAGGTGCATAGTTGCTTTCAGCTCTATTCGTGAAACGAGATCCGGCGTGGATAAGCTTCCAACCAACAGGAAACACAATAGCGCACTGACAATGCTTTTGTAGGACAAGGTAACCGACCCTGTCTTTACTCCAATCGGTTTGGATACATGTGGTTTTGGAGATGTCATACGATTGCACCCCGTCTTTCACAAGGTCGATGAGGACAGACTTGGATGACTCGAACAGAGTGTCTAAGGTATCGTCCCAGTAGAACTTTTGATTAGGTTTAATAAGCTCACGGTAGGGTTGCATAATGGGGCTGATAGCATAGGCCCAAGCGACTTGATTCACAAGTCCAAACCAGGATCTTGCGCTGGTGAGGTCGGTCGGTCTAGGAAAATCGCATATCGATGACAAGGTTTTGTCAGAAGGAGTGACTGTCAGAAGGGGTGACCGACAAAGTCGAAGGGGTGACCCCCCTGAAGGTTTTGTCAGAAGGGGTGACCGACAAAGTCGACTGTATCTTGGCAAAATTTGATTTTCTTAGCATTTACCATGACGCCATTGTTCGCACGAAGTGTAAGATAGTCCCACATGTGATAGAAAGCTTGCTCAATAGAATTGTCGTACAAGAGGGTGTCATCGACAATTTTGATTTTCCGCTCAACACCGTCTACGATGTGTGTATGCGTCACCTGCGGCCATGAAACCTTGGGGCAGTCGCAGGTACATAAACCTACCCCATTCTGTGATAAACGTCATTATGGGTTGGCTGTCGCTATCTAAAGCCACAGAATGAAAGCCATCCACAGCACCAATGACAGACTTCTTGCTGTGTGCCGGTACTTTGGATGCAAGTTGGAATGGAGTCGAGGTGTGGTGAGTTTCTCGTAGACACTGAGCCTTCAACCGCTGGTAGTCGATTGTGCGTTGTGGAGAACCATCTTCCTTAGAAACGACAACCATCGGGCTACACCATGTAACAGGGCTTCCAATAGGCACTGGGGTGATGATGCCTCTTTGAACATCTCGGTCTAAGCTTTCTTTGACTTTGGCCCTCCAGTGGTGGGGAACTGGGATGGGTGTGTGTTGGGCATAAGGGACAGCATCAGGTTTCAGGTGGATGTGTGCAGGTGGGCCATATAAAGACAGGAAAGGTGGTGCGTTGTTGAAGGCAAACTGTTGGCAAACTGTTCTCTAATGTAGGCTTCAAGCTTGGGAACATTTTCAGGTGTAGCAGGATATGGGAGTTTGGGACGGTGGTTTAGGTGGTAGTGGATGTGGTTGTGTAGTGGGGAAAGACTGAACTGCTGAAATTGAATTGGCCATTGGTTGGGGGTACTGTGGAGGTAAGATTCTCATGTCGATACATCCCTGCTTACTAAAATACAGGCGATCGACTTTGTTGCAAATAAACAAGGGCTGAGTAGTAGCATTTCCCTCTACCTCAAACTTGACAGGAATCCAACCGGTGCATGTAAGAATGGAGCCACCAACCGTTTTAACACGTTTGTTACGAGGGCGGAGTTGGTGGGAAGTTAAGCCCAATTGAGTAAGCTGTGTTGGGCCAGCTAAGCAGATATTAGCACCACTGTCAGGAAAGATATGAAGCGGAACAGTTGTGGCACCTTTCATGTCAGAAGTTAATGTCAAATGTCTGGCACCTTTCATGTCAAATGCTTGGATTGCATTTGCAGAAGTGAAGGTGTCGCCCTCGGCTTGGTATTGCACATGTGCAATGAGTCCACTGGCTGTGCTGGGCTGTCTGCATACTGCAGACATATGATTCGGATGCTTGCAGGAGCTACAGGTCTTCCCCCAGGCAGGACAATGGGAATGACGAGGAGGCATGCCAGGGATGCCATGTTCTTTGCTGCCACAACCATTGCAAGTTTTGTTTGGTGGGATGTGCTGTTTCTTTTGCTTGCAATAAGGCGAAGCTCGAGCTGTGTGAACATCAGCAGATTGTTGAAACTAAGATTGGTCACGAAGAGCAGTCTTGAATACCTCAGCATGCTTAACAATGTCCTTGATAGTCTTGAGGTTGCTTCTTCTCGGCCAACATTTGCTTGAATTGTGTGGGTGGAGACGTTGTACTTTCGACTTGCGGTTCTTGTGTTGCTGGAAAGGAAAGTACAGTCTTAATATGGCCACGAATTGATAAAATGTCGCCAAGGACAGTGATGTTTATCGCAGTTAGGTTTTCCGCAGTAAGCTGAGATAATGTTGCTTCCGTTAATCGATTTTTGACTAGTACTTTGGCGTAAATATTCGCGCTTTCGTCCGGTATATTAGCTGCCGTGAGAAAATTCTTCCATTCAGGTTCACTTCGTAGTTGCAGCGCCATATTTAAGATCAATAATAAACGAGATTCGTCAAATAACAAAGTGATATTTATTTAACAAACAAACTGAAATGAAAGGCTAAACATGTGTCGGCCATTACGCGCGAGCCTAGCTTAAACTTCATGTAATAATAATATAAGTCAAATGTTAGGTATTGTTTATAAGGGACGTGATTGTTGGGCTTGTGGCAAACTTAGAAAGTCGGCGGCTACGTAGGAATATATTACAAGATCTATTCCATTGGAGCATCCACTGTCTTACTCTCTTGCATGAGATGCTATGGGATATTTTCGACCTAAAGCAGTTCTTTGGCGAGCAATCAAAAATCTTAAGTGAGTTCAGCAAGAGAATTGACAAAGACTTACAGTTTTTTACTGGACTGGAGTAAAAACTAGATACACTGATTCTGAATTGCCATGATTTGACAAACCATCTGGACCTGGAATTGTGGTAAGACTGGCTTTGAATAAAATCATATCAGCTGAAGAACTCTGAGTAGGTTATGGGTTGCATTATATATCTGGTATATATAAAACATACATAATATATATTATGTATGGTACCTGTAGCATGAATTTCTCTTGACAAACAGGAAGAGAAATCTGAAAAAAAAAATTTGTGCATCAAATCTTTTTATTTCACTATTTCTCTCAGTTAGTTTATTTCGATTTGAAAGTAATTTTTTTTCCAAAGGGAGAAGGGGATATATAATACAGCAGGTTATATAATACACAAATTATTTCACTGCATTGACACTAAAATTCTGCATATCCTCACTTGAAGTTAAGAGAAGCTACTTTGTTTCTTTCCAGTAACAGAGTTGATATTCCCAGCAGAAAATTCACCAGCAAATTTCTTGTCACAGATGCTAATAATTTAGTTAAGGATTTTAACATATCTTTAACTGCAATACTAGATCTTATTTCAATCTTAAAAAGCCAATGGCTAGTTGCCCACCTCCTTGGGGCACTTTAATCTGAATGCATGGATAAAGGCCTGCATTTAACATGCAGAGAACTAATTTCTATTTATTGGTGCATGTGTTTTAAGGATATTCTCCACGGTAACTCTGCAATTCAGCAGGTGGTTTCTCATTCCAGACATTCAAAGGCTGATGCGCACTAAGTGCTGGGTTGAAAATGGTTTGGTGTTTGAACACTGCAAATGCCTTTCTAAATAGATCTGGATAGTGATCATCTGATCCCTTTTTCTTCAGCTCCACGAATAACTGACCAGATCTTGCATATGTGTAAAACCTTGTTAATACCAATGCCTCGAACATTGGGCAGGTAGTCGCACCCTGCAGCAATACATCCATGGATGAATTGGGTCATTGTTACTTGCATCCCAGTTAGAATTTTGTCAAGTTGAAACATCTCTCCTACACCATTTCACCAAAACCTGAAAAACATGACAATATACAGGGTGTATAAAAAAAACTGAACAAAATTTAAATTGCTCTCAACTTCGCGAAGCAGCTCCAGGTACGAAGTTTTTTATTAATATATATTGTTTGGGTATTTATAATGTAGAATAAACTAAAAAAATTTAAAATTCTCATTTTCTGATGAGGTCAAGGCAATGCACAGCAATATAAAAAGTTTAATGATGCGGTATTCTACAGTATTAACTACTTACTAACTGAGCGCCTGTACAGTAAAATATCAAGCTCAGGTCTTGCTGTCCAAGGCTTGATATTTTACCGTACAGACAGAACAGTCGAAGTTAGTAAGTTGTTTATTATATGGCATTTCAGACAACAACAAAAACAATTCATTTGGCCAAAAATTGGTCACGCGAGGGCAAAGTACAAAGTCCGAAACTCAAAGCGGCCATTTTCAAATGCAGTCATACATTTGCTCGCATTTCAGTATTTCTCGATATTTAATTGTAATATTTAATTATAAAAATATTTTCAAAAATTAGCCGAGCCTGCAAAGGAGGCAGCAGGGTAGACAAATCAGTATCACAAAATTTTAGCGTTGATAAAACAGGCTAATATACCTCTTAAAACAACAGGTGACCATGGACAATTCCACCAAATTCACGGTGCAATTCTTGCACTAATCTTCTAAACAGTAGAGCATTTTGCTGAGATTCTGGGCTACAGTAAATGAAAAATGAAATATTAAATAAGCACTTGTAGCAAATACACATACTATCAAACTGCATTGCTTGGTTATTCTAGATCTGCTTATGTTACAGTAACTTTTTTTAATTCATGAATACAGAGCAAATATAAAATCACAACCATGCAATAAAAAAGAGGACCTGAAAACACTTCATGACAGATTTATCAGATTTACTGTAAGGTTTTATCATAATTTTATCAGGTAATTGACATTAGCTGTATCAATGCTTTCCACACCCGGACGCTTCTACTAACCATTTCAGGCTTATGTGGATTCTCGTAAGCCTGAAATGGTATTGTAAGGAGAAACTTCTTGGGTTTTCAAGGCCTTTCGTCAGGATGATAGGCGGATATACTGGGGGGGGGGGGGGGTGCGACCCACAAAAAGTCAGAATCAACGAGTTCATACTGAAATTTTCACATAATTTGCGCTGGTGGCGGAAGGGTGCACCCCCAGGAAAAATCTGCACCCCTCTGTCAGATGAGCTTGCAGGATCTACCCCTGGCCAGGATCTAGTTTGTGCAAAGGGCCTTTATCGAACATACAGAGTAGAGAAGCTTTTCTTTACTCTTTCAAGCAGATGAGCAAATGCACACCAAGTTGTGACTTGGACTCTGGCAGGCACTCTCTATTGAAGACCACACATTTAAATATTTTTATTACATACAAAGTTGCGTCTCACTGTACCTTTCGTTTAATCGGAAGTACAAATCTTCATCTGCACTTTTGAGGGCCTTGATTTTTCTTCGGACATTATTCTAATAAATGTAAAGTAAAGCAATAAATATATTTGTGTTTTCCATTCCACCAAAGTATCACAAATTATTAAGATTGTATCCGATTAAGCTAACAGAAACATCGATCTTATGCCCAGTAAATAATTGACCCGTCCCGGCCTATATTGGCAAGTAAAGTATTTGGCTTTTGGTGTGGTACAATATGTAACAGTGAAATGAGTGAATATCAAAGTTGGATGCACTTTGGTAAATAATTACCCATTAACTGCCAGTATTCTACCAGTAAAATCGTTTGGCATTAGACAGAGTAAAATACTAAAGTAGAGCGCATCTGGGCGCATTGCCAGCTAATGGGTTAATTTGAAGTGCAATGAGTTAACTAACCCATTAATGCCCAATATGCCTCACATGACAAGAAAAATAATTTAGTATTCAATAGACTAAAATAACAAATTAGAGTGTACTTGGGTACAATTGCAGCTATGTTAACACATTAGCTGGCAATTAATCAATACACTCTGATGCTCTATAAACTGGCTATACAGCAGGTCAAGGGCACAGGTTTAGTCAGGGTTGGGTAACGTCAGTGTGCTTGATAGGCTCATGTAAGTTGAGATCTGTTGATTCTCTCCTGTGCTTTGAGGGTTTTCTCCCGGTACTCCAAGGATAATATGTGGCATAATAGGGTACTAGCTCAGTTGATTGTTTTGCATGCACTGAGGTGGGACAATTTCAACCTTGATTTTCAAGTCTCAACACTGAAACTGCAGTGAGTTTTGACACTCACCAATTACCCAAACTTTAATGAAGCAAAGCACATAATTAAAGGTTCACAAGGGACATTGACAAATAGTTTGATTTGACTTTTCGTGTTAAATGTTCATATTGCCAAACATTTCGTATTCATTAGCCTAGTAATACCACTGATATAGTAATACTAGTATATCCCATGAATCTTGCACTATCCTTGGGATCTCTGAGTTCAAATTTCAATTTCAAGAAGGGAGTTGGTGGCACAGTGGTTAGTGCATGTGTCTTTCACTACTGTGCCCGGGGTTTGATTCCTGGAATATGTAGTTGTCTGATTATGATTTCGCCTTGGTTATGGGTCACTATATAAATGTGAAAATTTATCACGTAAAGTCCTGCCTTAAAAGTTTGGATCCGCACTAGGGATGTTTGCAGAACAGCTGTATGCGTATGGTGTCAGCAGTTCATGCTTGAAATCTGAAGAATGGTAGTCAATCTAATTTCACTTTCGTGATGTGAAACAGAAGCGGCTGTCACCATCTATAACGGCTCAATGTATTCCGGTTGGCATTTGTGAATCAAAATATTGCTTGCCTAAGCTCTCCATTAACAAGATCAGAACCCACATGAGTTGCAGTTTGAAAGTGTGGACAGCAGTATAGCATGCATGTATGGAACAAATGTTTGTTTTGTTTTTGTAAAAATGGAGCACTGTAAATTTATATTCTAGTTATTAAGAATGGTAACAGTAATACACTATTTCATTCAAACAAAATTGATTTAAAGTCCTGGTCCTCTTCAAGTGCACATTATTAAGAATTTATATATGGAATCTTACAAGGCAGATGGGTGATTTGACTAAATGTTTTTACCCATACCATGGGAATTTCGATGATTTTCCCCACTCCTACATTTGGTACCAATAAGTTGTTAAATGCATGTAAAAATGCATAGCCATCTTAAATATAACATGATTATTTACCAATTCAAAATCATATGGACTATATATATACTATATATACTGTACAGTATATATAGTATATATATAGTCCATATGATTTGGTGGTAAATAATCATGTTATGTGGTAATAATGGCTATGCATTTTACATGCATTAACAACTGGCTATTGGTACCATACTGTAGGAGTGGGTGAAAATCATCATTATAAATTCCCCATGGTATGGGTAAAAACATAGTCAAATACCCCATAATCTGTGGGTGTAACTTGATTCCCATATATAAATTCTTAATAATGTGCACGTGAAGAGAGGACCAGGACTTTAAATGTATTTTGTTTGAATGAAATAGTGTATTACTGTACCATTCTGGCAGCATGTAACAACTAGAACATCAAATACCCAGTGCCCAACAAAACAAAACAAACATTTTGTTTAATATACATGCATGTATACTAGCTATCCACACTTTTCAAATGTGCAACTTGTTTGAATGAAAGGTTCTGATCTTGTTGTTAATGGAGAGTGCTCCAACAAAGCTTAAGCACAGCAATAAACATTTTGTTTATTCACAAATGCCAGGAATACATTCCAAGCCGTTATAGATGGTGACAGCCCGTTCTTGTTTCACAACACATGCAGAGAAATTCGATTGATCTACCATTCTTCAGATTTCAAGTCACAACTGCTGACATTTTATTACGCATATTACAGAATGATTAATTTATCATCTAAAATTAGATTGACTACCATTCTTCAGATTTCAGCACGAACTGCTGTTCTATACGGCTAACACAGCCAGTGGTAGAAACATCCCTAGTGGCTTTCATGTTTAACACTGTTTTTACAGTATAAATTGTTAGCAAACAATTACTTTTGTACTTTAATTTCTAATACAAGCTTTTAATACTATATAATGTATATTATAAACCAGGAGCGATGGGGTAGCTGAAACCATCACATAATACTCTAAAAGTAATAGAAACGTTTGCTTAAGATTTGGTGATAATCCCCCAAAATGCCCCTGATTTGCCTGCATACTATCAGCCCCTGGCTTAGCAGCATTTACCCTGGGTATATTTGGTATAAATGTTATAATTACCTGAAAAATATCCATTTCTTTTTGTATTGAAATGCTATGATTGAATTGTCCAAGAGTGACCCATCAGACACCAGGGGCCATTAGGGGGCAGGTGACCACTTTACACAATAATTTCTCAAATCCTTTTATGATACCTGACTCTACTTTGTAACAAAGCTGCATAATTATTTTACAAAAGCCTTGATAGGTTACAATTTAGCCAGATTTGCATGGTATTTAAGCAAAAAGGTTTAGGATTGCAACCCCAATATTTCACTGTCCACTGTCCACCCCTAATATTTCACGAAGTGTCCAATACTGCCCTTTACTCAGTCACATACAGTGCTCTCTCAACCCTGGTGCATCTGGGCGCATTGCCAGCTATGATGGGCAGAATGGGCTAACAATAAGAGACATGTATGGCAGATAGTTTTGTCTCTACCTGTGATGTGATGAGCTACAATTGTCTGGTGTTAGACAAAATAAAGACTTACTACAGTAAGTAGTTCGCAAGTAGTTCGTGCATCCTGGGTGCAAGCTGCCAGCTTACTGTAATGGTTTATAATTATAATTCCTTTTTAAGGATATTGTTTAATTTAGTTTGTAATTAGTGGTAAATATTATAACTGTTATTTTTATATTTTGTAGATCTGCTTTCCATGAAATTGAGCTGGCTAATTTGAAGGAATTTTCAGAAAATAAAGGTGACAAACATAATCGGAGAACGAACATTTGGTATCTGCGAAAAAAATATTCACTCCGAGGGTTTATGTGGTTGCTGTGAAGCAGTTTAAAGGCAAAACTAGCAGAGCTGATGTCCGAACACAGAAAGCCGATGATCAACTCATTTGATCACCAATGTATGAAAATGTTTATAATTTTAATAATATTGAGTTTTAATATATTACTATATATCATGTATGATGGAATTCTTATTGTGTAGTAATACATTGCACAGCTTGAAAGCTCATCAGTATTAATTAGTAATTGGACATAATTGGACATGATATGTGCATAAAGAAAACTTTAATTAAGGATAATGATTCTAAATTTAGGCTTTGATGTATTTACACTTTGATGTATTAGATTTAGATATGTTTGACATTTTATGTTGACAGCCTAGGAGTAAATAACAAATCAGGGTATCAGGGTGCACCAGGGTGTGTTGTGCTCATCAAGTTAAAGTGGGTTGGTCTCGAAGATGGTCCCGGATCTGGTTAAGATGGTCCCCGGATCTGGTTTTTCAGATCGATACATGTAGCGTCATTTTGCTTGATATATATAGGTTTTTTTCGCTTATGTCTGTATGTTTAGTCGTTATTTTATTTTTACTATATACAGAGTTCTCAGCAGTAATGTGAGCAGGGCAGGTAAAAGAGGTGTCTGAACAGGATCCGGGCATGATCCCCCGGAAAATTTTGAAATCTGAAGTCTCTGAAATGCCATTTTCGGGATTTTGAGGGAAGATATAAGCTTTCATAGATTTCAAAATATATATATTCAATTTATGCAACGCTAAAAATTGTGGTTAATGAAGTAATATGTTCAAGAAGATTACATTTGCCCTAATACAGGTGGCTCTGCCAGTCACACATGTCAGCGCATGTGCATGCATAATTATAGCTCAGGGAAAACTAAGTACCTTGTTAGAACAAGGCGTTTATTCTCGTGTCCTGTTAATAAATATAAAATATGATAAGAACTTGAACTTTGGAAACTGAGCATGTGAACAACTGATGCAAACTTGGGTCTAACCAATCAGTTCTCCCAAAGATAGCTGTCACCATCATGCATACAATGGCCCTCTTTGTACTAAAGGCATTTGGGTACAGTATATGCGTGTGCTGCTCATTCGCAAGATTTCCTTCAGTGTGTAAACAGTGCTAGTGAATTTTTTTTCAAAGTTTGTTTCAAGGTATCAAACCTTGTACCACAAAAAAAAAAAAACACACACACAAAAAAAAACAACAACAACAACAAAAAGCATGTAATGATTATGTTGTGAGCAAAAGCTATAAGGCTTCAGGATGGAAAGAATAACCAGTCTTGGTTCGAACCTCAGGAAGACCATGAGGAATGTTACAAGTTCAAGAGGATCGGTTACGCTGCGGTACAACCACCAATATCAGAGACAAAGTGTATCAGAGACAAAGATATTTGTTTATTCCCTGCACAAGAACGGCTGGTGTAGCTTTCATATCCAGATTTCCATATACAAATCCCGACTTTGAAGAGGACCGCTTGCAATGCGACGTGCCCGGGATAAATGGCCCAGTCACGAACAATATATGTTTACCTACTCAAGAACGGCCGCAGAGACACGTAGTTTCCTCTCGGCATGAGATTGGTTTTTCCTCAGATGTACAAGCACCCTCTGTTCTGAACCTGGGAAATCGCTGTCGCTCCTAATCTTATTTCTGGGACACTAAAACCGAGTGAGTTCGTTTCTTATGTTATAACTATATAATGTACTTTTAGAGTGTTACAGTATGCTATTTATCTAGTCTCCAAGAAAATATGACCCTCTACATGAATATAGTGATATACTCTTTATCATCAGCGCTAGGCCTATTTATACTTATCTCAACTCGAACTTCTAGCTTTTAATATGGTACTATACCTGAATATATATAGTCTTGTCTGGTATAGTGTTGTGAATCTCATGTTTAGTACGTTTAGTGCATTATGCTATATATTGCTATGAGTTCCATGTTTGGCGTACTCTGCTACTAACGCAACTTGAATTTCTAGCTTTTATAATATGATCCTATCTATACATGTATATATGCATGTACTATGCTAATTATCTCAACTTGAATTTATAATCTTTAATATGATCCTATATATGAATATACTCTTGTCTGGTCTAGTGCTTATACGAGTCTCACGTTTTAGCGTTTTATGCTAGCTATCTCAACTTGAATTTATAGCTGTAATATGATCCTATTAATAGGATGCTATACATGAGTCTACTCTTGTCTGGTGTATATAGTGCTACAAGGCTCTACCTATCAAATCCCGAATTTAAAACTATTCATATGATCCACTATAACTAGCCCTTGCCTGGTATATTTCTACGAGTGTCATTAGTCACAATGTTGTTATAAAAGCCGGAGGATGTAGCACAAATTGTATGCAACAGTCGTATCATGATGGATAGTCATGTCGACTCTAAACAATGTATTTCAAATATTTTCTCTACTACAACTTTCTATTACTCCATGCCACATAAGGTCCAGTGCATGAGTTTGCGTGACCGATATGAACATCAAAACATTTCCCTTGTTATAATTTCCTATTTCCCAGTAAATCTGTAAACAGCTACTTTGTCTACTACCACACAACTGCACAAACAACCCAGGCACTGTAAAATGTTTTGGATACTCCTGTATCTGCATTGCCGGGTTTCAATTTGCGTGGTATAGATATTCATTGGTACATAAAATCCCCCCTTTCCCCAAATTTTCCACGTCAGAGTACTTGTTTCTTTCCGTTTTCTCGTTGTTAGTAAGACGAAGTAAAGCACAGAGTAAAGATATGAATGAAACCAGGCGATGTTAACTCCTGAATTCCATGTCAATCCCTGATTTGCTGCAGCATCGTTCCCAACTAAATTATGAACTCTAGTGCATTATGTTGTATTATCTGTATTGTTCACATTACTGCATGCATTGCGAGAATGAAATTAGTACTGGGGCTCAGCTAGTTTACAGCGCAAAGATTTTATACTGAAGTTTAAACTTAAAAATATTTATATAATGCAAGATCAAGATATAATCTTGCTGCTTGCCCCTATTTGCTAATTTAAGCTTGCGGGTTAAAAGTTATTAATGCAATCAATTCCATGCAGAAATTTTCGTTCGGACACTGTTTATTAGCCTTGGCACGAGGCTGTGTGCATTGATGCTGATACTTCCTACATTTGTAAAGATAGCAGAGCTGCAGGTTTTTCCTGTACAGCAGTTTTTTTCTGGCCTCCCTGATTATCCAGCCTTAGCATAAGTGTTGACATCATGCATGTGCACTGCATTCTAATATTAGCCCTCAGTTTTTTCGATTTCCTTCTCGCACTTAGATACGTTTCCTTTGGAGCATGGAGTAATAACTGATGGAAAGTTACCTTTGAAATGGGTCTTCGTGATAGCAACAACGTACATAATTTATTTTTGCACACTTTAACTGTGCCAATACATATTGCGAGAACTCAGACCAGTTCCAGCATGCAGGTCAGAAAATATCGACACATCAAAGCGCAAAAATCAACATAAATAAGGAAAACGGCCCAAAAATTGTAGACTGTTTCTACAGCTTCGAATTCCAAACCTATTTCTCTAATTACGCTTCCATCTTTTTACTGCTCCTACGCATATTTATAAATATGCGTAATCAATAAACTCGGCTCGGCTTCCCGTGGCGGAATGACAATATGTACTTTGTACAGATTGTAATTAATGGCAGGGAAGTGCTGTCCTTTGGGACAACACTTCGCCATGTGAAGTGCATTTTACAGATCATTCAGGTCGAAAATGCGACCTAATTACCTGACCTAGAGACTCAATGGGTCAGTCATACATTGTTGAGTACCCTGCACCAATGGTTGGTCACCAAGTCCAACTAGGACTCAATTTCAATGAGCTGACTGACCTGAACGGGGGGCCGCCGTTCCCCCCCTTTATCTAGAGGCCCACCGTCTCCTCTAGAATAACCTACAGTTTTTGCATGCTCTGTCAGGTCTTGAGTGTCCTTACTGTCTCAGTATAACTAATGGTGGTCTCTAGACCATCCGGTCTCAACTCGCTGAACAACATGCCAGAGCTGGCTCAACCCTCTGCCTTCTAGAGGACCTCCGTCTCCTCTAGGTAAAAAACGTAGGTTTGCTAGAGCCTCTAAACTGTTCGAGCACTTCCTTGCCCAAAATATATGCCACAAAATGCGTCTGTTGTGTGTGTTGTCTTGCTGGATTTGTCAAAGTACTTTACGATATATTTCAACATATTAAACTTCATTAACATAACAATAAAACGTCATATAAATTATAAAACACAACACTGTTTTATACAAAACTGTGTTTACAACAAAAAGCTATTACACAAACTCTAGGAGTCTCAGAGCGGGAAACAATAGTTGTGGAAACAGTACATTTTACCGGTTACCACCTGATAAGGAGAACCCTGTGTATACATTCTTGCGCAGTCTCACTGTTAGTCTATGGTGTGAAAAGATTAACCCATTAGCTGTCGATGCACCCAGAGTTAAATATGATCTGGCATTGGACACAGTTAAATGCTAAAGTAGAGCACATAGACAAATTTGGCTAAAGCTTGTTTATACCCAATTCACAACTTTGGATCACTCACATGCCTAGTTACTATTGTTCTAGTTTGGGAAAACATTGAATAGAACAAAGGTAACTAAGCACTAGAATGATCTACATGAGTGAATGGCTCTTATACATAATTCTAATGCTTAGTTACCTTTATTCTATTCAATGTTTTCGCAAACTAGAACAATAGTAACTAAGCATGTGAGTTATCCAAAGTTGTGAATTGGGTAGCAACGACGTAAACAGCGTTAGCCAAATTTGTCTATTGCCAGCTAATGGTTAATCATATTTTTTGTTTTCTTGCCATAGACTAAAAGTTTATGTACTGTACATCATTATCATGTCTCTTTAAATGAAGTACTGTATATTACCCTTTTTCAAAGACATTTTATAAACCTATGTAAGGTAGGTCATCTAAAAAAGATGGCCTTTAAAGGGGTGGGCCATGCAAAAAATGTCTGTTACAAAAATGTCACCCTGAAATCACACTGAAATCACACTGAAAAATATCATTATTTATGGGTGGGCCAATGGGAAAATTTTGAGTTTGAAGGGGTGGACCATGCCAAAGATTTGAGACAGCTCGACAAATTCCAGTCATCAACCCTCCCAGATAGATAACAAATGGTCCCTTTGATACCGGTACTATTACTGTAATATGCAAATATACTGTGCTTAAAATCTGTTCCTGATTTTATTATATGTTTTCCTTAAATAAGGTCTACCTTTTCTATTTGGTGTCCATGTTCAATCCAAACCATATGCATTGGTTACTGAATTCCATGCAATTGGTGGACAATGTGTTACCATTAGTCATGCAGCAAAGAACCTCTCTCTAGAAATTATGGAATGGGCATTCATACTGGAGAAATGTGCTGGTGCTCTTGCTCATATTCACGAAAACGGTTTTATTCATTGTGATATTAAACAATATAATATTATTTTGCACAACAGCACAGGCGTTCGTGAACCAGTAATAATTGATTTTGGGAAAATGAAAAAAGCCGAAAATGTAGAACTTTATAAGCTGAACTCGAAGGAGCAAGATTGCTATATAAAATATTATAAACATATAGCACCAGAAATAATTTGGGGAAGAAGTACAGCATCTCCAGCAAGCGACATCTACTCATTCGGCCAAATAATTTCTCTGGTTGTTTATTACACTAAATCGACTGGTCTGCAAAAAATAGCCAAGAAATGTATCAATGGAACACCTGAAAGACAACCTAAAGCCGTTGGTGTAGCTTTAGAACTTAACAAACTTTATAAAAATTGAGCACATAGGCTACTGTATATACACTAGAGCACTGATCCAATAACTAAAATATACATAGGTCATAGCTTACCATCTCGATATTATAGAGTTTGTAGTAACTCGTTGCATTAATTTATGTTTGTCGGTGGGTTTTACGATAAATGAAAAACTTGTTTGTGCCTAATAGTAATACACTGTACATGCACGTCATTCTACCAACAAAATTATACATCTTAATTAAATGTCTATGAATATTTAAAGTTTTAGGCTAATGTCTTCTGCTAACGAATAAATGAAATACTTAGTTATTAAACACCCACTAGATATTTTTAGGATTTTTCGGTAAATAAAATGTGTGGTGCAAAAACGACTGTTTCACTCAATATCAGGGCTCATCAGCATGCCTAGGAAATGCATAAAAAACCACACCGCACACCGCAGGCTTGTGATTCTGACATGGACAGCCTTTGAAAGGCCGAAAAAGAGCAAACTGGTTTTAAGGCGCCAGCACCCGCCTTCACACCTTGCTCTGGAGCCAAAGGAGTTTGGTTGGACATGGTGACTATATGGGACACTTTGTAGATGTGCAATTGCTCAATTTGTCACATTATCCCAGTCTATTCCAACCCTTTACCCCCCCCCCCCCCTCCCTAGTCCATAATAAACTCCATGCAACTAATCTAAGTCCTAACTTAAAACATAATCCAACCTTACTTATTCCTATATTCAGATTATAATGATAAACTGAAATTAACATCTGATTCTTTGCAAGAAAGGGTAAAACACATTGGTCAAAACGTATCAAATTTTTTTTAGTGGAACGAGTTATATCTTCACCGTATTCACATAGACCATAAACTCCGCAGCCAAATTCGTATGTTTACTCAACGAAGTATTATGTTTTTCTCCAGCTCTTTAAGTTTGGCAATCTATTGAGGCTTTATGGATGTTTCTGTATTACATGAACATGTTATTCGTTTAATCTAGTGTTTGGATAATGTATAGTTCTAGTATTTGGAGAAGGATAGAAGAAGTTTGAAAAGACAAACTGGTATTAACTACAGTACTACTGCATAATGGATAGATACGATTTTAGTTAAAGAACTTATTCGTTTATTTTATATTATCTAGTACTAGTACTATTATTAATGTACTCTAATGTACATCAATAAAAGCGTCATATATTTCGTCACAAAACTGACTTGTGGAGCAAAAACATGTTTTCCCTCGTTATAAAAGCTATTATATACATCGTTGTTGGATGAAAAATAACAATAAGACAGCTATAACTGAAAAACGCGGCCGGTAAATAACAATTTTCATGTCAAAGGAAGAAACGACGTGCGTTAAGGCTGCTTTCCAGTTAAGCATTTTTCATACGTGCGAAAAAGTTTAAATCTTTCTAAATTTTATATAAATACTATTTACATCAACAAATACTTAACACGTATTTACTGGGAGCAAGTACAGTATGTTTTGTGGACCCGAGACCTTCGGCTTCGCCTCGGAAACGTCGACGGTCGAGGGTCCACAAAACATACTGCTTTCCCGAGGTCCCAGTAAATAAGTATTTTATTATATACCAATAGTCAAAGAACAACAAAGTAAAGAACAAGTGAACGTAAATACATGAAATATTTTATTGTTAAAACGTTAAATTAAACACTGCAGTTACTTAAAGCGAAAGTTTAAATTGTGATCCTTTAAACAGCATCCAAATTATGTGAAAAAGTACACAACACTCAAAACAATTAACAGTCACAAATAAAGGTGCCATAAAGGTGACATTGCAATTATTAAGGTCGTCCAAAGGTCGCATCTTCACGTGATTGCGCACGTGATTTTTTTTCGTTATTCCCCGGGTGCGAGGGAGACAGCCTAATTTCGTCACTCTCACGTGATACGCTCTCGACCAATGAAACACTAGAAATTGGGACTTTGACTATTGGTAATATATTAAACATTTTTATTTATTTAGTTATTTCATTAGTAAGGGAAAGGTCCCGTGACTGCCAACTCTCATGCACTCTCATCCTCGTTTGATTGGGGCTTTATAACACAAAGTAACCCTTACTGCTGACAGCTGCAGCTTTTGAATGCGTCGTTCAGTAGTTTCAAATATGGAGCTTTTGCTCTTGCTGGTTTTTTTGGAACTTGAAGATAAAGATTCTCGGTCATGACTTGTAACATTCCAAGTTTCACGTTTTTTAAAATGTTCTTTTCTATCATGGCACAAATGTTGTATTGGCCATAGACAATGGGGTGCTGAAGGCCGATAGATTCCATTATACTGTTTCTTGCCCTCGTGAAGCCAATTTCTTCGTCAATAGCAGTTAGGTCGGATTCAGTCGGTGCTGCTTTTCGACGCTTCGCTGCGAGTCGGGAAAAATAAGAGGTAATCTGTTGAGAACTTAAAAACTCTGACGCTTGAAAAAGTCTTTCGCCATCAGAACCGCGAACACGTCTCATATCCTGGGCTACTACATTAGCATCGACCTTTCTACCAGTTGATTCTCCTATTTCGAATTTGGCCAGAAGGTAATCCTTCTGCTTCTCGCTGAAACGGTATGTCTTCTTGTATGCTCGAAGAGCCCAGCCTTCTGCAAGGGGACTAGCATTCCTACCTTCATGGCCTGCTTTGCTTGCTTGTAAAGTTGGTATTACACCAGCACCATCCTCCAACGAACATTTGTAGCCCATTTTTGCCAGATCTAAAAGTGTGTGTTTCTCCAAAGTCTTCGTACATTTGTCTGACGATAGGTGGTTTTCCAGATTACCAAGTCTCTGGAACATACGTACACATCCATCGTGAGGACAAGTGTAGACCGCTTGCCTGTTACTCTGGTTATTCTCGTCAGTGCGTTTCTCCGCAGCCTGATCTTTTTCATGCTGGGTCTTGCCTTGTTCTTGAGAAAGGGTTTTGAATCCACCCGATGAAAAGGTTGATTCCAACCAGTTGTAATTAGATTCTGAAAAAATGAGTGAATGAATCGATGATTAAACGGACGAATGAATGAATGAATTGATTGATTAATTAGTTAACTAACCTATCGATGGTTTTGTAGTTTTGATAACCTTTCCTTTACCCACTTCATAGGCACGACAGACTTTGATTTTATCGGTCGACATGAATTTGTAGTTGTTCATCTTACTGATACCTGGGATTTTCTCGTTACACTCATGTGTGTTTCCAATGGACTCCATTGAAACTACGCGCACGCCATTTATACCTCCATGTGAGAGAATGGCCTCCTCGAGTTGTTTTGCAGTAAGTACATCGTTGCCTTCATTTATATAAGCGCGAATATGGTTTTTACATGTTGCTGCTAGACGATCTGCTGCTCCTTTGCCACCTTGGGGGTCACTGAAATCAATGCGGGCTATCTTCACTCCAGATGCTTTTGCTATATTAGGGCAAGAGAGGATTGTTGTCGCGGAGTGATAACAACCTGCGTTGTCTTGTCGAAAGTAGGCTGTTGTGATTTCGGGATATTCTCGCTTCAGGGCTCTAAGTACATCCTGCATTACGGTAACCACAGCTGGACTGTCTTGGCTACATGATTGGATGATGTGTACGAAACCCTGCCACTGTAGTTTTCCACATTTACGTCTGTGTACAACAGATATGTGCCACGAAATGCCACGCTTTGCAAACAAGTCTTGCTGGGATTCTCGATATCTCTGGGGCAAAAATTTCATTGCCCAATCATTGACAATGAATACCGTCTTCTCATCGAGAAGCTTAAGAACATCAAGGCGTGCTTGATCCTGCTTTGAAGACCTGAGAATGTGGCATCTCCATGAGTTGATGGCAAGCACGGCTGATCGTACAGTGTAGTGCAAGTCATCTCTCTCATCAACGGATGGGAACTCTGCATCTTTGAAGCATCCTTCGACGTCTTTCAAAGTTTCTTCAAAGGCCAAGCACTGCTCGCAAACAACATCATGTTTGTGATCACATTTTCCCTGGAAGTCCGTATCGTCACTGTCACTAAGGGAAAAGACTAAACAGTGATCTGCTACTTCATCAGCATTGTCAAGATGCACCTGCAGTGAAAATGATTTTAAAAAATTAGGGTTGGTCCATAAAGTGCAAAGGGTGAGCTGGTAAATCAAAATTATTGTAGCATAATTTCAGTATCCCAGTAGCTCCTGCTAAGTACATGATTTAACATGGCCCACCCTTGAATCATTACACAAAATCAATAACCCATGCCCCCTCTTTGGCATGGTGCATTTCGTTCCTGACCCACCCTTTTTGTGCACAAAAGGATGGGCTACTCCTTATTTTTCCTGCTTACCCCACTGGCATAGAGAGACTTTAAAAGACGGGAAACAAATCTTTTTCGGTGGGGGGATGTTGAATGCTGTGTTATGGGACGTTTTCAGTTTCAAATTTCAAAGAATGACTAGGACCCAATCCCCTGTACTTTTTTACCAGTCCCTCTTGAGGAATGTAGGTAATAATATTTTTCTGGTGTACCTTATAATCTCCTTTCAAGTAAAGTCTGGCTGTCTTTAGATTCTCTGTTATTTTCACTTCCCATTCTCTATCCGCAACACCATATTCAACAAGCTTGGGAATTAGTGCCAATAACTCGTCAAAGGCCCGTGATCCATCTGCAGCGAAGTAATCAAGTCCTTGAAGTGATTTCCTGACAGAAGCTCTGCACTCTGATAATACGCGAACCATTGTACTTTCGCTAAATGGTTGAAAATTTGTTTCTTCGCAGTACCTACTGTACTGTTGTACAATCCGTCGTGGTATCATTGTACGTATCACGTTAGGTACTTCTAAGATTTTGCCAGATGAAAGCGTGAGGTGCTTTTGGCCAAAGGGAAGATCTTGAACCAAATGTGGGCTAGTTATAAATGATAAAAAGTGGTCGAGTTGTTTTAAATCTACTCTGATTCGAGCGGATGTTTGGACAGGAACTGGAAAACCGCGACCAAACTGCAAACAATGTAAATTTGCTGCCGTGTACCTGTATTTGGTAATACCTGGAATGAACGATGCGATTACAGAATAGCTTGCTAAATCAGTCATTATAGATAGGATTTGCTTGCAGGTTTCCCAGCTCGACGCATTCTTATACGATTCAGCTAAAACATTTAAATAACGTTGGTCAGCCATTGTAACTTCACTTATACCAAGAAGCCTATTGATTGTGGAAGATGACGTTATAGCCTGCCAAATCGGTCCAGCATTTTCAGGGGATATGGCTTGGAGAACAGCAGCTACAATTTCAGCACCTCTCCTTGTATATCGTTGCCTTGTTTTCTCACTTATTTCATCCCAGCGCATCCATCGTCTTTGAATGGGAGGAATATTAGAAACAACTAAAAAGTCGTTCAACCTTTCGTATGGTTTGTTGTGATGACGTATTGGCACTTCTTCACTACTGTTTGTAGATCCAATACTTGCAGTGTCTGGGCTGAGGAATGTGTCATTAGAAACTTTTGCACCTGGATCAGGTTTATCGCCGGATGCGTCGCTCATCGTCTCTGGACTAGGCGAGTTTTCTTCTTGAATCCTTAATTGGCTGAGGGATTGAATTACTCCATCGCATGAGTCGATGTCACTTTCTTCGTCACTCATAGGTTTACTTCCCTAAATGAATAAAATCCATTGACTTATAAAATACTTAGTGCCTGGGGTCGGCCAGTCAATAATTAGCTACTTACCTCAATACGACCTGGCATAGATTCACTAACAGTTTCAGATTCGTTGTCTCGAATGCTTTTCAGATAGGCAGCACATGTTATGCATATTGCTATACAACGAAAAAACCTATAATTATTATAAATCAATATTATTCAAATATACGCACAAGCGCCAACGGAATTATAATTTACGAGCACATATTTATTCATAACATTACTGAAACCAATATTTTAGAAGTTAGGGCGACACCCAAAACGGCTGTGGGGGAGACCATAGCTAACGCTCGTGTTCTTCGTTCTTTGCACTGCTTTGTTTTTTAGTTATTACAGACCAATAGCGGCGGAACGGGGGGCTAGGGAGGTTATACCCGAAAAAAGGTTTATCCCCCCCCCATCGCCACCATTTCTGGGAAAAAAAGTTTGGTAAAATTATGGGATTTAGCCCCCCCCCCAGCCCCCAAAAATAAAAGCTGTTCCGCCGCCACTGTTACAGGCAGAAAACAAAATATTAGTTTTAAGTCCTTTAAATTATATTCAGCGATTTCGGATTTAACGTATTTCTTATTCGGGAAATGCATGCAAGCAGTTTAATTTTAGGGCGGAGAGCACGCAACCAACTTGCAAGCATGGAATCGAAGCATTGCAGGAAATGTACAAAAACGTTACTTACGTGAACCAACGGCTATGAGTAATCCTGTCTTTTCTAAAATCAGTGATGATTGCAGGCACAGTATTCTTTTAATGGCTTTCACATTTGGATTTTTGTGTGCAGCCAGGGATTCAGGTGCCGAGCATCGCACTCTACTGCATCGCCATCGAATCCCGTATTCGCTTCGGTGTTTAGGGCATATAGTAATACAATTGTGCGATTCATGAAGCGCAAATATACCTGATGAAATTTAAAATGTTGTTGATTAAATACATATGGCAAAGACATTGTTAGAAATATGAGTTATGTTACCTGCACGAGCAAGAATCAACATCATTTCACTACCAAGAGATCGGTCCTCTGAAATACCGTATATCTGTAGATGCCTAGAAATATCTTTTTGACATTCAGTCAATAGAATGCATTTTAACTGTTCAGGGTATTCTGAACTGACTCCACACGAGCTATCCCCAACCAGCTCTGAAAAGCCGCAAATAAATGCCATCGTCCATGCAGTAAAAGGTATAAACTCTTATGAAATGCAGAGAGTTCCGAAATTTATCTAAGATAATTATTAACTTTGATTGTTAATATTGTGATTGTTATGTTTGTTATTGTCTGAGTTGTATATGTTGTATTCAGAAATATATTGCGTCTTATTCGCAAATTAATATAGGGCTATACCTGTGACGTTTTAGGAACAGTTACTATTTGGGCCAGTCGATATTGTAAATGACATTTGTCAAATAAGCAAATTACCGTACTGTTTATACTAGCGTGGGAAAATTCTGAGCTACTATAACGCAACTAGTAGAGGCTAGCTAATTCATTGGCTTTCCTTAGCTTTTTCCAGATTTTTACTTGTTAGTGAGTTGTTACTTTACACTAAGTAAAACATGTAACTGTAAATCTGTATTTGTTTTGTGCTTTGATATATTTATCAACACAAAGTTAATAGTTTCGATTTAGAGCGTGAAATGCTGACAACTTACACACACGTCGTTACTTCCTTTGAATGTAAATTGTTCTTGGCCGGTTGCGTGCTTTTCTCGTAGCTGTTTGATTGTCATTTTTCATGATTTATAGTGAGTAATGATTTATATAATGGCTTTTAAAACCCCCCCAAAAACATTTTATTTTGCTTCACAAACCAGTTTTGTGAACGAAATATATAACGTGACAAGATTTTCTCTTATAATTTGCATATTGATGTCAGCGCTTGAAATTAATTAGTCACATTTCATGCTTGACCACCTCCCAATAAACTTCGCTCGTCGATTGGCGTTTTATTTGTAGAAGCTGACTTTCGGTCTAGGGACACTAGAAAAGATATTCTTTAATGTAATATAGCTCTCTTTTCGATTTGTTAGGTACCAGCAGAGATATTTGAGTCTAAATTTTGTTAAAATTTTGACCGTCGATTGACTACAAAATATAGAAGGTTTTTATGACGCTAAAGATATGATGTCTAGGTCATAGTTGGTAAGAATGGAATAGTACAAATGAAAGACACAATGTTAGGTTAGTTTCATGCAAAAGATGGTTTGGGTTAGTTGATGCCCATGCGGTCTTTTGATTATTTAAGTTGACTCTCGATTCGTGCATATTAATTAGAAAAAAACAAACATTTTTACCGATTTTTTAAACTTTCGAAAATTTTATAAAAATAAAATCGCGCTGCGACTTTTTGATCATGTTTTCTGAAATACCTATGTAGAAGGGTTCTTTTGGTGAAATAAAATCAAGTCTGATTTTTCGCAACTGTCTCGAGTTTCTCGACCGATACAGACATAGGCTCTTAAACACTTGAATAACAGTAATAATAAATTGGATAATACTTAACAACATTGTTTTTCAAAACAACTCTTTTTACCTATTGTCTGTTACAGATATTCATTTTCCCACGTAAATAATGCTTGCTTAAGGATCTTTTCACAACGTGTCGACCATCCACATCACGAACACATTCACTATATTCATAACATGCAGTGCATTTCGGACAAACAACATACTTGCTAAAATTATCGCAATCTAAAACGAGAAACTGGCGAACCATGTACGAGGTCGGAAAAATTGCTATCAGTTCGGTCAAAAGCTCACCAGTTACATGGATATTCAAAACCTTAAGGAACTGTAAAAGGAAACGCAACAACCATGCAAGCCCATTGTCACTTACGTGACAAACATCTTGCCAGATTAGAATAAAATATTACAACCATTGAAGAATGGAGTTGGCGATCTGGAAGAGATTTGTTGGAAGAGATGTCTTGATCCAATAGCTGCTCTGATATCTCAGGCCAAATTCCATCATCGGTATTGTCATCTTCTGACAATTCAGTATTGTCATCTTCCGACAATTCACCACCTGCCTCATCGTTACTATCATCTGAACAAATATCACTATCGGCGTCCTACATATTTAAAGAGTGACAAGAACAACATATTCATAACTTGCCACGTGTTGGAATACACATGCATGGGTCCATGCAGAGTTGGTAGTTTGGAGACTCAATTCAGCTTATCTCTGTTGGTCTAGAGCTGTCTTGAAATAGGCAAAAATGCTGTCCCAATCAAATAATTATGGCCTGTTTCATATGTCGCACAACCGTCGAAATTACTTGAGACAAATTTAATAAAACAAATTAAATGAATGAATGCATGAAACGACTAAGGCATAAATTTCTCCAGGCCTAAATTGCTCCAGTCAAGAATGGATTACTTTTATTATTCGGGCACAAAATAGAATATACATGTAGCCAACGAGAACCACATTTTGCACAAACATATATAATGAGTTTTATTATACTTCCATCGAGTCTCCACACCACTAGCTATGATGAATAAATTTCCTCGAATTTCGCACACAGTTAATTATAACTTACTCTTACTGTAGAACATGTCCTAGTTCTACTGAAATGAAATTTCTGAATATTAATTGAATATTAGATTTGGAAAGTGAAATTAAAAGAGCCAATCAATGAATAGTTTAGTATTATACACTCAGTTTGTTACTTTGCTGAATTGCCCACGGGTATAATAAATAATATAGTTTCAATGTCAATCAACCATTCTCTGTCGAGTAAAATGAAATGGGAATGTGGTCAGTGGCAGACACTTCGCGAAATATTGGTGGTGCAAACTTAGTCATCTTACATTTGAGTATATTGCTTTAAGAGGAAAATATATCTCTGGGTTTTGCAATGTTGATTTCTTTTATTTACAATTTTTTTATCGTTTATCATACGTTTTTTAGACAGGATGTTTCGGACCAACTCTGACCGAATTAAGGTAGTGTATTTTTACAATTTGGGACCGACATTTTTGGAAAATTCACATATGATGGGGAGTGTCACCCCCCCCCCCTCCCACACCACCCCTAATGTGTGCCCCTGCCCGTAGTGTCCGCTACTGAATGTGGTTATGGTATGCATATTTTCATTGAATGTATTATACGGTACTTTACATTCCATTTAGATTCAGTTTAGTACACAATGTAGGCTTCAAATGTTTCAGGAAGGACATGTCATTCTACCTTATCAGGTTGATTCCGGAGTGGCAGAGTATGGTAATAAAATGTATACCTCCGCCCGTCACAGGTTTTGGCCAAAAATTTACTCAACTCATTAAAAGTCCCAGTATGTCGTTTTGTGCAATCAGTGTTTCACTAGTCTTGTAGAGGGAATATAGTATGGGTAGTTATTCCGTTATTATAGTTATATATATTATAATCTTGGTTATCACCTGCTATGCCCTAGGGATCAGAGTCTAAGACTAACATACATTTAATGCTGAATACAGGAGAAGTTTTTAGGAAACTGATAATTTGGTGAGTATAATGTACTGTAGCAGTGATTTTAAGGCTTGGTTATAGAGGATGAAAGAACCAGGTAGAAATGAAATTAATGTATGTAATACATAGTGCAACTCCTTTACTCTTGGTTGAGGACTTGCACTCTCGGCTGATGACTTGTAGTCTTTCACGTGAGTCAAATATTCCTACCCCCACGATCGAAATAAAAGTAAAATTCCCGAAGTGGAGGGGTGAACATCTAACTCAACTCCCCTGTCTATGCCCCCCCCCTCTTGGGATTTACATTGATAGGTGCATAAAAGTAATAGTAAACTAGGCGGGTAAAAACTAATTGTAACTACAATACATAGGCTGGCTAGGCTCCTGTCAAGGCTGAATTTCAAATTGGGTAGCTCAATAGGAGCTGAAATGTTACAAGGATTTTATTATTGGCTGGGCTGAAATTTCAGCTCGGTTTACTGGGCTAAAACTGAGCCTGGGCTGAAAATCATCGATGAATGTGCAAGCATACAATAATTTTTAGTTGAAATTCAAACCCAGCATCCATCACCCTAGCCTGCGTAGCTGGCGGTTTTAAGTGGTTGAGGCAAAGGTAGTTTTGAGGCGAGCGCAGAGCGTAACACACACAGGAAGTTGATAAATTTTTCAATGAATGAATTGATAAATTCTAGGTAATGAATTGATGCAATATTTCAGGAACACTTCCATTGCAATGACAGTAAAGCTGCCAGCTACACAGGCTACCATAACCCCTTCTCATTACCATTCCATTATTTCATGAATAGGTAAAATTTGTAATTTACAAGACTCTTTTTTTCTGCATCTCACTTGATTGAAATTATACCATCCACCTAAACCTTCTACAAAATTTGTAATTGTTGATGTGTCAAATATTGATTGTTTAAACATACTTACATGTTCAGCTCCAGAATTGCCTGGCATATTTGTGTCAGAAATAGTCTTATCACAAGCTACATGGGACACATCTACAAGAAAATTTATATACTCATAAGACATAAATCATCTGGTACGAGCATGCTATTGCGGCATAAGATGCTGGAAACAATTGTTATATCAATAATAAGTCAACATATCCAATTCGCTGAATATTCATATGGTTAAGTGGTTTACTATTAAAATATAGAATTGGAATGTTTTAATATAAGTTGCATGTTTTGAAGGCATTCAAGTTAAGGAATTTATATACCTGGAAAGTAGCAACTGTCAAAACCAGTTTCCCCATCTGTGTCGGACGAAGAAGTCGAAGAATCTCTTTTATTCAATCTCTGCTTTAGTTGGCGAGATTGATCCAAAGCCATATGACGCCATACAAAGCCATATGATGTTTTTTTCTGAAACGCTTTGCTTGCAGTGGTCGCAAAAAAGTATTTCCCAACCTTATTCATATCGCCGGTATCTTTAAATATTTACCAAGCATAATAAAATAATAAATTGGTGAAATATAAAGCGTTTCACTTCTAAATTAAACGAGTAGAAATGTAGAATCACAGCGAACTTGCATGTGGTGGAACACAATTTCAAATCTGTAACAAATGTATCGAATGTCATCATGTTTATTGGTTACCATGACTACAAATAAGATTATCTTTAATTCCTTTAATAGTGTCGCAATAAAGAGAATTAATGAAGCTGTCGGCTTTTGACTTCCTTTAAATTCAAATTAAAGGTGGTTAAATCCCATTACTCTCTTTAATCAAATTTAAAACACGCATTAAAGGTGACTAAAGCAAGCATGGTTTAAAGTCAGTTTAAATGCTGCTTTAAAAGCCAGACTAAGTTTAACTAAATCCCTAGGTAATACAAAACCCGTCTTTTGGTCTTACTAAATGTGATTAAATGTATTTTTTTATTTAATCACATTTCAGCAACATATTAAATGTGTAAACATACATTTAATATCTTTAGTGTTCTTATTAAAGCTAATTAATGACGCGCTTTTCGTCCTGTGATTATCTTCGCAGTCATGATCTTTAATGTAAACTTCAAGCTACATCTCTAAAACAGCAAATTAACCCATTTATTTAAAACCCATTAAATTTAATAGTCAGGAAGCACAATAATTACTTGCTCAATGGTCAATTAAACAATTCTTACCAAAACGAAAATGACAAGTGTCTTCAGTATCTTCCAGAAGGTCTGTCAGTTGCTGCTTTTGTCTCTTGGTTAGCTTTTTCTTAGCGAAGACAAGTCGCCACTTCTCACACTCGATACATTGCACCATCATATCTGTGTTCCGAGCATGTTGTACAGATGGAGAGAAAGGTCATTTGGCTCTAGTGTTCTTTGGCCTGGACTCCTTACTTGGCCTGTTCTATTAAAGAAATTTGGCATTGACCATTTGAGTGCCAAATTTTATCACATAAAGTGCAGTATAAGCAACATTAAAGTAGTTATTTTAAATATATTTTTACCAAAATATTTAAAGTACCTCATTAGCTGTGGTCTTGTAAACCTCTTGAAAAGAGTGACAGTGTCCATCACCAGATGAAACTGGAAAAGGCAAGAAACCCAACATCTTTGCTCCGTTTGTCTCGTATTGGTCTGAAATTGGTTAGACATAACTTCAACTTGTAATATATTGTGGAATAATTCATATTGTAAAAAGGCTATACAATAAACGATTCAGATAAATCACATCTATTTTTTTTACCTACCGACAAATTGTGCAGCCATCTTTACCACACTTCCTTACTTGAAAGCAGTAATGTCCTTCAATGCAGCAATGCTTAAGAAAAGCTTCAAGACATTCAAAGTTCTTAACATCCTTCTGTGTTAAATCATCATGCTACACATAAAAATTAAAGCAGCAGCGTACCTAGAAAGCGCAGTTTCATGCCTACTCAAATATTGCGTATATATAAGTACATGTCAGTTGTCACACATTATATACCTGCAACTCCTTTTCAATTTCCAGGCAGTTTTTCCACAAGGTGTTGACGTCTCTTCTTCCGGAGGAGGACTAAATGCCTTAAATATTTATAAAGTATCTCAAATTTATTAAAATATTAAAGTTAGTGATATTATTTAGTGATATAAAAGCCCTCTTTTGAATCGGTTAGAATATATCAGTTTTGATATGTATATTACATACCTTTCGAATTCATTTTTCTGGTGCATAAGGCCTACACCTTGAAGACAAGTGTTAACAATGCTCATTACTCTCTCTACAGGATTTGCCTATGAGTTACTAGGGCAGTCCTTAATGCCACCAGCATATCGAGATCAAGATATCAAGAGATGTAGATCTGTGATCAGGCCCTCCATCTGTGTAAAGCACTAGCACCGGATTACAGTCAACAAAAATTAGACAGCTTATACTCTATAACAACTAGGGATCCTCAGGAAAGCAAATTTGGTGCGCATGGTGCGCTTTTGACACTTAATTAACCACATTTTCTGATCAAACATTTTAATCTTCTTAACTCCAACAAAACTGCCATTGGTTAACACAACATGGTCAACAGCCTCAACAGGGTTAGCAGGCATTTTGAAACGCTTTTAAACATACTGCTTTGAATGAATTAAAATTGAGCATCTAAAACAAATCGAGAAACATGAAACCACTTCATTAAGGTAAATTTTAAGCAATTAGCGGCTCATACCTCAAGCAAATCTACTATTGAAACGAACTGTTCTTCCATATCTCGAACGTCCACCAAGAAGAAACGATGTCTCCCTTCCGACTTCAGCAGTTTGAAAGTCCTGAAGATTTTGTATACTCGTCCGTGAAAGTTCAGTAGCCATGTCTTCAATGTCAGATTCATCGTCATCATAATGCAGAATTTCGTCATTTTCTTCTGGATCTGAATCTTTGGCAGTGTTTGGGACCAGCTCTTGTTCGTCATTGTTTTCTTCTGAATCATTGGCAGTGTTTGGGACCAGCTCTACTTCATAGCTTCCCTCGGGTAGCGTTCCAGCTTTTGCCATTGTTGTTTCTTGGCGAACACTTCTCTGACAAACTACAGCACCGTTCAGTGAGGCCCATTCTCTCATCAGCACTTTCTTGTCGTCTTCAAGTTGTCTTGGGTCCGCTGGCTTTGGGAAACGTAATTCATTTAGTTTTAAACCACTTTCAGGAGGTGGATACCAACGTGCTTGATTGCTAGTGTAATAAAATGCACTCCAATTTGTGAGAGCTTTGACACTTTCTTTGATAGATGAGGAAAATGACCTTGCATATTGAAGCATTGTTTGCACACCATGCTTGAAGTTTACCGTGGAGTGCAAATGCTCAATGTCTAGTGTCATACAACTAAGTAGATTGGTTGAATCATAGTCAAATTCGTCAAGATTTGATTTCAATTTTGCAGTCCCCATTGTAGTAAGAATATTGACTTCATGGTTTTGGCAGAAATACTTCCTCTGGGCCGTTCAAAGATTTGGGAAGGTTTTCGTGTTGTTGTCTTATGACTTCTTCGTTTTCTTGAAGTGTATCATTGCATTGTGTTACAAGTGCAATGGCTTCAAATCCATCGTCTTAGTATCGTAAGGCTGGTGCTTTTCGTGTACGGAAAATGCAGTGCTTAATTTACCAACCGCCTTTAGGAAAGAAGCAGTGTTCTTTAACGTAGTTAACATTCGAATAGATCCTGTGGCGTAGTCTGACAAATATACTACATGGTCAAATTCCACACATATACCAGATATTTTGTAAAAACGGGCAAACTGGACTGTGCCATCTCTGCTTCCACCTTCAGAATCTCCTGCAAATGTTGTTATCCTGCTATTTTGCCAAAAGTACAAACGGTGATCATCGTTACTTGTGAAGAGAAATCCTCTTTATACACGTAACCGTATCGAGGACTGTATCCTGATGACTCTGGTACGACGATTGACGATATCTGTGTTTCAAGGTTGAGCATGAAAATGCATTTGCCATAAAAACAAGCAGACTAGATTTGTGTAACAAAAGGCAGTACACTTTCTCCCAAGACTCGTGATAAGAGACGACAGTAACTGCAGTCCCTTGAATACCTACACTGTCACGTTTTAAGTGTATTTGCTCAATGCTCCGTTTGGACGAACATGCACTGTAAATCAGGTGTTGATCAACTATCGAGATGTCATCAAACTGCAGAGAATTATTTTCAACAAAGTTAATTTCAGTCGAGTTCCATTTCTTTTCTTCATACAATCTCCGTTGTGTTTTCTGATGAGCTAACAAACGAGCTTTGGATTCTTTCACGGTGCGACCAGCCTCCACATTGAGCTCTGCGAGTAAAGGATCGATGTCCTTCTTGAGTCGTAGTTTCTCTATGGAGATATTTGGAGAACTACGCGGTTTTATATTGTAGAATGATATGGGATTTTCTTTTCCACAGTTATAGACCAAGTTAGCAATGTGGTAAATCTTATCCCCTTTCAGAGAAGCGCATATCAGCTCAATATCCTGGATTGGGTTGTGTAGCTTGGATTTGTACAATTTGTATACCTTTTTCTGGTCGTCGTAGCACAAGAAAAGTATCCATCCATGTGGCCCGACTGCAACACTGGTGATGTTCTTATATGTGTTGATACGGTTTGTTGCCGTAAATCTGACCATTTCGGGAACGATGGTGTGTGTCACAAAACCAAGGCCTGCCACGTAGTCACACAGCTCAGTATTACACAGTTTCAATACGGCTGTTGGATCTTGTCGATCACGGTTCCTGACGTAATCGTTCTTGGGCAAATAGCTCTTCATTTTCTTTCTGACAACTGACTCTGATTTATTGCACAATGTGTAAAGTATACTTAGACATCCTCTCTCATTATTGAACTGCAAATACCAATTAGCAAAACTGGCTTTGCTCGTTTTCAAAACGTGAGGACAATCTGGGAAAATGGATAGGAGGTGAAGGTTATGATCAATGGTTCCTTTCTCCAAAGCATCTTTGAGCTGGAGTAAACACTGTTTGTTACCTTCCTCACAATCCACAGTCAGTACCATGACGACCCTTCTTATACACTTCACGCCATTAGACAGGCAATACTGCAAGCTCGAACTGATGGAATGTAACTTTTATGTCCAAGTGGAATACAACTCTCACAAACAGCTTTTGAATCATAACATCGTTGACATTCGCTTGCACAATGTTCATGCTGATTCTTATCGATGATCAAATCACTTGTCTTACAGCGCTTCAAACAGTTCTGACAAATTTGCAGAAGCTTCACCTGATTTGTGAATAACTCCTGCATATTTTTGCCTGTTTTACCCGCTTTTCCAACATACTGCACAGCAACAGGAAGACTGAATTTGTTATCGATTGTTGTCACGGAGGTCACGAGAACTTCTCGAACCAGAGATTTCTGCAATGTTTCCTTTGACAGAAATGGATTGTCATTTACATAATCTAGATCGACGCTGAATTCAAGCCCTATATTTTGTTTCATTCTTTCATCAAACTGAATTGCTGGGTGAAGAGCTGTTCCATCATTTGCGAGAACTACTGGATAAACTTCTAACGAATTAGTAGCAATAAGTGTGGCAGGTTTCTGTTCAAATCCTGCTTTGTTGCAAAGAGTGTAATTCAAATCACTTAAATGCTTGTGAACACCGGATTGTGTGGAGTATGCCGCTTGTTTTTTGCGCAGAGTCTCAGTCGACGGTCCTCCAAAATTCATGTTCACCTCTCCGCCCTTATTGGCACATAGACGGCCCTGCCCTGCTTGCATAGGTCCTCTAACCATATTGTACGTTCGTTGACCACCAAGATAGGCCGGAGAGCTGAAAAATTCGACAACGTCACTGTCCCATGGATGCAAGGGATTGTAGAATATTTCCACCACATCTGACAAATATTTGTAGAAGATCCTGTCCTTTGGTATCTTCCCAGCTTTAATTAGCCTATTTAAGCGCTTGCACACGGGTCAGCATCTTCAACTGCTAAACCAATAAACCTCCAGTCGCTATCAAATTCAGAAGAGTTTCCAAGAATTTCGACATCTGAGTCAATATCTGTGTGCTGTTCAGACAGTCCAGCTTCCACCCGTCATCATTATTGCTTTCAAAGTCGTCAGAACTGACCATTTGAATGTCATCATCTTCGAATCTGAAGATGAAACATTGGAACACCATTACAGTAAGTAGACTAAATACCGTACCGGTCAGTGCCATACAGTACAGTATATACGGTTAACTTATGAACAAATCTCATATTTGGGTGGACATCTTTTCAATTCAGCCTTTTCAACCACAATAGAAGTTCAAAAGAAAGCAATTGTAAAAAGTAGGTTGAGCGACCAACTTGGTGGGTAAAAACGTATGATTTTGGCGGTTTTATCTGCCTAAAAATAACTTACAAGTACGTAAGTCAATCAACATTGCAAAAATTCCTGCTTACAATATAGAAATAAAATTGAGATAATAGTGTCAAGGGTTACTATTAACTGATAAAACAAGAAAATTATAGTATAACTTGCAGTTATTAATATTGTACATTATTAAGCTTATGGTATAATTGTTGATTTCAATGCAGTTAATAAAGAAGTTTAAACTTGAAAGCATAACAAATAAAAAAGAAAAGTTATTATTTTAGATTTATTACTTTTCCTCTTCGGAGAGTTCAATGTCCGAGTCGTACTCTAACATAGGCCTTTTTGCAGTGGTTGGGCTCATGTCTTCCCCAAGGTTGTTATTGCTTGAAGGCCTTGTTTTCCTGGCAAACGCTTCTTTGATAGTCTGTTGACTTTTTGCTCTTTGCCTCTCTGTTGCCTTTTTTTCACAGTTGTCAAAGTGGCCTAAAAGTTATAAACATTCGGTTAAATAAATACAAAAGATATTCTAATATAGATGCAGTGGTAAAAAATAGCACAAATACTTACGTTTTTTGAAATATTGTATCCTCCCGTTTGTTTTCGCATCAACGCGAACCATGGATTTGTTTTTACATATTCCACAGTGAATATTCCAAGGCCACACAATAGGTTTTTGTTTACTTTTTATAGCCTTTATAATACGCTGTTTGGACGAATCTTGCAGTGTGCTTCCTTGAAACTTCTCAAGTAGTTCTATGGTTCAAATGGAATATATACTTGGGTGAATAAAACGATAGTGGCCGCTTTTACATAGTTAGATTGTCAGATTTCAACAGTCAAAATATCTAAGCAATATTAAATACCTTTCTTAAATGCATCCTCGTCATCAATTATTGCTACCTCTGAAACTATTTTTGAGGTTTCTGGAAGTGAAGAGCCAACAACTTCTATGTTTATAATGGGAACGTTCTTGGAAAATGATGTAATCACAGGATATACTGTAACTGTAAAAATGAAAAAGTATCATTATATTATAATATTCAAATTTTTCCAAACGAAGTAAAAATTTCAAGGAAACTAACAGTTAAGGAAATTAAAAAAATGTATTGAAATTTTGAATGCTTTACTGTCCATGGTTTTAAGAGGCTTTATGTTTTCAACGGAAGGTACCAGGGCTACCAGTGTAGGTAGAGACATTAAACACAAAGCTGCTGTGTGAAGGAGAATTGACAATCTGGGCCAATCTGGGGAAGACAAACAAAACTTTTATTTTTCCTCACTTTATTTATGAATAAATTTCTTATAAAACTTGTAGAATTTGTTTGCAAAATAAACTTTCAAATATATTTTCAGAACATTGTAGCTCCCAGGGCCCCCAGGCAGCCTGTAAAATTGATGTTTCTCTTGTTAACCCATTAAGGCACATTGTTCCCAATGGCAATGATTGGCAAATGATTGTTGTACATTGGGTCAAACCTCTACCTAATATGTTGTACATTGGGTCAAACCTCTACCTCTATAGTAACTGTACCAGAACTTACTTTGTAATTTGTCATTTCCATTTAGAATTGCTGGCAATTCTAAAGTCACATGAAAATCTGTATTAATTGCATACAGAATCACACCATTGGTTCCTTTGTGTTCTCTGCTTAGTCGCATTTCAAAGTTATTACCAAAGCCGATATCTCTGCAAATAGCTTGTATCCCTCCCTGGAAACTGCAAGAAAGATGTACATTGATTCACATAAGCTTTGCTGAAATCTATATCATAAAAATGTGCCTGGTCCCATGGAGTAAAATATAACTCATTTTTAAATTTTTGTATGGATAAATCAAACCAAATAGGCATAACATAAGGCAACATAATACTGGGATATATATAGGCCTATATATGGGGCATATAGACAGGGCCTATAATTATAATAAAATTATTTGTATATATTATATTCTCGAGGCCGATGAGCCTTATTAAAGGTGCTTTGTAAAGGCCTGTAAATACACATAGTCTATTAACAATATTTAAATAATTACTGAGTACAATGGCCTGCAATGCACTTCATAGGCCCGTTATATTACCGGTATTAATATTTTGCATGGTAAAGCCATTACAAATTTACAAGTTTTCACAAAGTTAAACACAAAAATAAATAAAATAATAGGGATATAAAATAATAAATCTAGCTAAATCTGAACAACACAGAAGTGGCCAGAGGCGACCTGCCTGTTTTATATTTCACTTCTCAGTATAGGTCATTATAGGGTGACCTGGCGGCCGACAAATAGATATAGCTAGTATAGATTATGAAATACGAATTCAATATAATTCAATACTACAATAGGCCACAAAACACACAGGCCCATATGGGCAACAATGCAATATGCTTTGGCAACCATTTTGTACAGCTTGAATTAATTTATACAGGAAATATAAAAAATTCACCCTTATAAGCCTTATAAGGCCTTATAAATAAAATCATTAAAAATAATCACTGTTATTTTAGTCATATTTCAGTCCAAATCCCTCGGACAGGAGCCTCGGACAGGACACACAAGCCACAGAAAACATGCATATTTATATATTCAAATTTTATTAAATTAAAAAAATTGAAATTCACGTACCTGACAATGCTTTTCAGCTTCGTTAAACTTCTAATTCCCGTTGGAATTCTGGCTCGATACCTCTCTTTTCGTACATAATCAAGTTTAGTCTTTCCCTTTTGATAGAAAATTGCAATGCCTTCGATAATGCTTTCAGGGCTTTCAGCGCTTTGTCCTTCTCGGCCTTCTCGACTATCTTGCGGCAAAACTGCCGCCATATTTTCATCATAGGGTCTTAGCGGAAGTGGAGTAGCAATTAGGAAGTGGAATGTGCCACAGGAGGCCACAGAAAAATCGTTGAAATAGTGAAATGGCCTGAAATAATTAACGCCAAATATAAAGTCTGTTCTGTTTTGCGCCTTTTGCCTTTTGGCAGCGATATTTTTAATGTTAACTTCATTTCTGGTGCACGTAATCACGTTATTTGGTAAAGCAATCACGAAATCTGCCGCTTAAATTGGCTTATTCCCGCCTCTCGCCAACATTTAAATTCACGATTTCACGCACCAAAAATAAATTAATCACGTAATAACGCCGAAAATAACAGCTAAACACGCGTCACGCAAAAATCATGGGGGGCCCCTGTACAATGCAACCATTTTACCGATGGCACATTGGCTTCAGGAGGTACTCTTTCCTTAATCCTTTGATGTAAATCTTTGATACGGACTGCTTTGGCAAGGTACAATTGCTCACCATGGTGTCTTTCATGGCAGGCCACACCAATATCTTCTGCCCAGTACTTCTCGGTCTCTCCAAAAACTCTTTGAAAGTGTCCTTTTGATTTTCAAGTGGCTGGTTTCTGAGATCAACAAGAATTCCAGCATCTTCACATTGCATAGCATATTCAAAGCATCGTCAATTTCTCTTTTGCTCAGGTTTGTTGGGGTCAAATCTCGATACATAGCCCGAAACTTTCAAATCTCGAAACATAGCCCGAAGAGCAACTGGATTGGCAACAAATCCAGAAGCTTGCATAAAGTGCTGTTTGGCAAATTGTCTTTCGTAAACAGGTACTTCTGCTTCGATTTTTATCACTGGTAAGTATTTTTCAATTATTTCTGATGATGATTCTGCCTCACCAGTTTTCCAACTGAACTATTGAGCCTGTTTGTTACCGCCTATATGATGAGCATAATGAACACACTTGAATTTAAAACCCTTTCCCTTCAACTCTACAATAACATCGTACACTCTCTGTCTATCACAGGTGGGCAGAAATTCACGGACAGATATTGGGCAATATAGTTCAACATCTTTTAGGTGTTTGTCAAGCTTGTGTTGGCCAGGATGAATCAGAGGATTGTTAATTTTCATTATCGTAACATTGGTTTTCATTTCAATTTCACTCGGAGGGTTTCCTGTGATACTTTTTTCTAACACTGCTTACTCTGAGATGCAAGCAATACTGCTCAACAGCTTGGACCATCTGAAGAACTTCCTGTTTAACTTCTGCCCGTGCTGTGCTGTTAAGAAAAGGACTGCATAATCTCTCTGATGGCAATAGCATGATTCTCTAACTTCTTTTCTGAGAGGTTGTTAAGCTCACGTTTTAAATGTTTTGACTTTTCTGGACAACTAAATCCGCTGAACTTCTTCGTGAACACTTCAGGAAACTTATTCACCTTGCTTGTTTCCAAGTCAATTTTGAAATATTGACCATCAAAGTTTAGAAATAAACATGGTCGCTGCTTTTCCACAATTCTTTTCTTGCAAATATCTTAGAATTGTGCTTTTTAGTTTGTCAATGCTAGATTTAGGATCGGGCACATCTTTGGCAGCAGCATCTTTAGCAGCAGCCATCATGAGTACAAAAGTGTTTGGGGGAATTGCATTGGCAGTTGTTTCAGCAAGGAAACAACATGATTCACAGTTATTTCCATCTTTGCAGTTGCTTCTTTAAAGTCATAGCTTGTCGGGGTACACTTTAAATCAATGAAATCAAACTGTCCATGTACCCCTTGAGCAATATCGGTCCAAAGCTGGTAGTATGTGTAGGACGTGTGGTTTAACTGCACATTTCTCCATGGCAAAACGATATGGTTCGCTTCACAAACACGAACTGCAACTTGCACTTTGCACAAAGCCATTATTTTTAATATGCAAATTCTAAAACAAACAAAATTATAATATTATTTTCAAACATAACTAGAATAATCTATTTAGGTATAAAAAAGACATAAATTACGAAAACCTACCAGATTAAACCAGATTCCAAGCCTTCTGACAGCATCTTTTTTTAAGAGAAATAGAAAATAGGAATTGCACATGCAGAAAACATACATTAGTTACGAAATTCACTGCTGAGCCCAGATTCAAATGATATTTAGTATGTGGTTGGGGAGACTACTTCATTCAATACAAAGTGAAACAAAGTTGATATAGCAATACGATTGTTTGGATATTGTTCAGCTTCGTTAATAGTTCCTAATTACGCAAGCAAGTTTTAAAGTTTTTTGTTTTTAGGTGCATAATGAAAGTTTTTACGCGGGCCTTGCACAGATGCAGGTGGTGGACAGTATTCTAATACTTTCATTCCCCTGGCCTTATTGTCCTGATGAGGTATATACAACCTAAAATCAGTAAAAATCGTTCTTTATACAGTAGATCTGACCAAAATACTATAGCATTGACCAGAACTTTAGAGTCACTGTGTGAATATTGTTTATAGATTTAGAAGCCTTGGCTATTTTACCTGATTTGTACAATTTCTTAACTATGTATAGTATGATATAAAAAGGGTCTGTGTGAAAAGTAGTTTCAATCAGCAATTCAACATGTTTTCGTTAAAATTGCATATAACTTGAGCCAATATTATTTTTAGGATGCTAGCAGATAATATTTTAATGAATGGAAAGATGGTAAAAATCTAAGGAATGTCGAAATTAGAATTGAATTGCCAAATAAAGTAAGTTTATATATACTTGCAATATCTGTTATTATTTTATGATTTTATTATTATTTTATGTTCGGTTTTTGTCATTTATATAAGCCAGGATCTTTTGGTTTCTACGTTTGGTTTCCCCAACTACAATATTAAAGTTCTAATCCCAAGCCTGCACGAAGCGCCGTGCGAGGGTACTAATTCCGCTCGGATATTTATGCCTGGGTATGTGAAAACATTGTGGAATGCAAAGTTGTCCACCTTTTTTTTGTCATGGACAGGACTGGACCTTTTCCTAAGTTATGCGCATGCGCAAGTTCAAGCCGAGAGATAACTGGTAACTAGCAACATCATGATTGGCTAAGACAATGTATTAGTCAGAAAAATAACTGCCATCTTGGCATTTTATTTTTGGCATTGATATGAAAACATTAATAAGCCTCCAAAACAAGATAAATGAACATTTTTTAGAGGACTTTCACTTACTAAAGTCAATAGGAAAATAAATCAGTCGAAAGGCCGAGAAAGGAGAGGATTTTCGAGTTTTATTAAAGCATTTTAATTTTTGAACGGATAAACAGTATGTTTATTTTGCATACTTGCTTTTGCAGTTTTGCCGTCAATTGGCATGCACTACAGTTTGTGGTTTTGAAAATGCGTAGTTCACATCCTGTGGTCAATAAAAACATTGACTAATCTTAAAAATTGTTTTAGTATTAATTCAAATGCGTTATATAGAATAAGAAATAACATATTTTATCTCAAAACCTTCATAGTATAAAAATGCTGTTAAAAACAGTTGAAGTTTTATGACAATTTCGAAACGTTTTGTGAGATGTCTAAGATTGAATTTTACAGTAAATCAAAGCTAAAAGAGTACAAAATAACATACCTACTTTATATAGTTGGGTAGTTGGTCATTTCATAGTTGAAGGTAAAAAATCTTACCAGTTTGTACAGAAAAGAAAAGAAATATACAATATTACAGTGTCACTTGCGTGTTACCATGGTTACAGTAATCGATTTAGTACTTCATGTTACAGTAACTTTTGGGGTGTTCGGGAGAATAATTGTTTGGTTCTAATGGCAATTGGCAAGGGGATTCTGCATGAATGTATTTCTAGTTTATAAATGATTATAAAAAATAGCTTTTTTAATGCAGATTTACAAGAAGGAATTCACATTTAGGCTCAAAATTTGAAAATATTTATATGAACTTTGGTAGAATTTTGCCCTGTGATTATTAAAGACAAATTTTGATAAATTTATTTGACTAGGAAAAATACAATTACATATTACTCTGCCAAAATGAATTGCTATCTTGCACTCTAAACAAACGTAATTTGTTTTCAGTGGAGAGTACAATCATGCTACAGGGTTACAGTACATTACATTACAGTGTAGTGCGAGTACAGTGGTGGCACATAGAGTTTCAATCCGGAAAAAAATTTACAGTAAAAACGAATTCTTGCACAGGAACAGTGCAGTTAAAAAATTCCAATTAGTTTTTTTAGTCACGTGCGGAGGAGATCAATAGATGTCTGGATGATATTGACGCTTTAATTGGTGAAAATATTGCAAACAATTCTGGTAATGGGCAATTAGAACAAGTTAGTATTTGAGACTACATTATAGATACAGAGTTATATTATTACATTTGCACTTCTCTTGTTTATCTATGGTAATTATACATTACGAGTCAAAATAGAGATTAACTGTAGAGCGACATGCAGTAGATTTGATTAACATTGTTCCACTCATGTGGTTATCCATGTGATACAGTAGTTGGTGTATTTTATGTATCAAGGATCTCTCCTCACCTATGTGCTCATTTTTTTAGTTTGGAATGAAAACTAACAAATGAGCACATAACGGTTTATAGTAGCTTTTGATAAATAGAAATATGCGGACAACTTTCATTTCACATTGGACTCGGGTGTAATTATACGGGCGGAACTTGCGCCGGCTCTGGATTATATTGTGAATGATAGATATATTATGTAAGTGATACAAGTTTGTGGTATTTTTATTGTAAGTAGCCTTGGTAAAGGTTACAACCTATAGAGTGATCAAGTACAGTATGTAAGGTAGTCCATTATCTCACACAAAATCCGAAGTAATAACAAAATGAAAACGATGGAGGTTTCCCAGAATGAGTACGAGTTTTACTGGACCTCTTTTATTTTATATACAGCATTTGATTTCAATGGTTATACATATTTTGGTTTATGAACAATGTTTATGTGAAATCAAAACTTGTAGGTGCTATGTCATACTCTATAGCTGGAAGCACTCATACTATTACCAACTATATAAGCTATACTGTAATTGCTTGCTCTGGTGTAAGCGCAGTAAACATCCTGCACAGATCTATATACCCAAAACGTTATTCTTGTGTCACTTCATGATTAGTGTCAGTGCAAAATGCCTGTGTTTCAAGGAATATATTTTCACTGCATATGGTAGGAAATGTTGGAGAACTATATTCTATTTACCATGGGAATAAACAAACTAGATTTTAAATTTACAAGAGTAAAATAGCTAGTGTTACATTGTGGTTATTTTTAGACCTTGATAAACAAGAAGGATTATGTGCGAGTGACGTAAAGATAAAGATAATTGAGATTTAATTTTTATCTTGAAATTACACCACATGTTTTTTCCTTAAGGGTTTTAGTAGCCCAGATATTTCCAACATTTGTGACCCCAAGCTCTTGTACAAGTCTGCTCAATCAGAAAATCAATACAGTTTGAATCGTAATACTATCTTTAATGATGTGCTTGAATGTGATTAAAACAAAAACACATACAGCAAACTGTTGCAACCCAGAGCTGAAATCGTGTAATCGAAAAAAGATGCGCTTAATGGGTTAAAATCTCTCCTCAAAATGCAGGGAACAGCGTTTGTCCATGGACCCCACTAGTATGGCGTCATATTACCGCCAATATTCATGATTGTCATCATTCAACATATATATTTTCGACATTGAAGTTAAATCGGACATTGAACATGTATATATCCAACACATTTTCGACATTGAAGTTAAATCGGACATTGAACGTACCGATTATTCAGCACTCATCAGAAGTTGAACGTTCGAAATATGTTGAAAATTAATCAACACATGAATA
The DNA here is from genome assembly GCA_016169945.1 of Trachythela sp. YZ-2020. Taxonomy (NCBI): domain Eukaryota; kingdom Metazoa; phylum Cnidaria; class Anthozoa; order Malacalcyonacea; family Clavulariidae; genus Trachythela; species Trachythela sp. YZ-2020. The sequence goes on from JADLSH010000214.1 coordinate 3,647,143, forward strand.
TGAGAATAGCGTGAAATGTCCCAAATATTAATTAACATAATTCACATCACCCCCCAGTACAGACACACAGAAACATATCAGATTCACCATGTTAGTTTTAAACCAAGGTATAGTGCGAGTCCGTTTCTGTATGCGTACCTTATAAAAATAGAAAACGACAGGAGCAAGATGTAACTTTAGTCCACGGTACCATACATTTGAAATAAAAAACAACAACTTGCTGAGGAAGACCAAAATGGAAACTATAAAGCTTATTTTGAAATTAGACTCCTCATAATACGTGTATTTTTGCAATTAATTAAATATTGTATATGGCAACTTAAGTCATTACCATTGTCGTTGAAAGACTTATCTTTTGTGAAAGGAGTTATCTTTTGTGACCGCATTATCGAGGTTTGCAGGAGCATCTTGCTTTACCAAGAAATTTAAATTGGGCTATAGCGATAATGATTTCCATGAGAGCTATATACTTTTAATTGTTTGAATTGCGTTTCGCTTTCGGGTTGGGTTGGGTTGAGAGTGCTTAATTGCTTATCCGAGTTAGAAAATGCAGTTTCAAACATTCAAGAAGTACGTTTGAAACACGGGTTAGGGTTACAACCCCAGTTGCCATTAATCATACCATTATGATAAACAATGGATAAACACTGACAGTCACTTTACCTATTACAAGACAATATATTCGCTGCTTTACCCCAGGGATTATTTTAAGGTGCAGTGATAAACAATTTGTGCCGTGATAAATTTTTCTTTAATATACAAAAATAAGTATTATATTATAAGCAAAGAAGAGTACAGATTCTCATAACCATGCTGCAAGCATTACTTTTGTACCTAATATTCACGGTCTCTCTATATGGAATATATCGAAATTTGTGTCTGAAACGTCAAGATTTTTGAGCTCCAGGGGCCCTGACCCCTGAACTCGAACGTTTCCAGTTAACAACCTTCTAGTTAGCTTCTTTGGCGTAAGTTATTTGGTTCCATGCTGTTTAACATTCCTCTACGTTAAGATGCTATCCCTTTTTTTATTCTTTGTGCAGTGCAAAAATTTCCCTAAAATAATCCCTGCTTTACCCTCGAATTGCGGTTTACCATTAAGCCTTGTAGACTTTTTGTGTTTATCAGGAATTAAGGCAGTTTACAAATATAATTAATTCCTGTAGGATACTTGATGAATCCCTTCAATGTACGTGTCACAATTTCACAAGAGTGTTTCAGTTTGGAAGCCAATTGAACTCCCAATTGAAGCGATTCAGTTTCCCGATGATGCTGAGGGTGCTCTATACATATACTGTTGAGTGTTGGGATTTATTGAGGTTTCAGCGTCCGTGGTGCTGTGGTGATCTTATATAAGTTTTCGGTCTTTTCCTTTTGTGTATATATAGTTCACGCTCTCATTGAATTATAGGTTGTATCACATCGACTGAAGTTATACTAGTTAGTCTTGCTCGTGTGGTTCTTATATTTAGTTTTAGACTTCATAAATTCTATTTAAGCCCATGTTACTGTTACTTTATAAACAATTCCCTATTTAGGTACGCATACAGAAACGGACTCGCACTATACCTTGGTTTAAAACTATCTGATATTTTTCTTTGTGTCTGTACCGGGGGGTGATGTGAATTATGTTAATTAATATTGGCGGACATTTCACGCTATGGTCTATCGCCGCCGCAATTTTCCCTTTCGTAAACGGTCTTTGCCATCCCTGACAGTCTTTTCACCACGCGACGCGCGATTCAAGCGCGCTGATTTAAAACTGCAAACTAGGTCTCCGTCGAAGGTAATATATTTATTTGTGTAAACGTGTTTGGATAAACTCATAAACATGGCTGAATCGAACGAAAATGTACCACATCATTCGTTGAAGAAGACAACCGGGTGGAATGAATTTTATCGACAAGTTGCGGTAAGTATGTTATATTCGTTTTATAATCGTTTAAATTCCGTTATTCATTTACATTTATTAATATACAGACGATATTCAAATTACCACGCGGCCTATGGCCGTCATCTTGGCATATTCTGCATGATATAGTTATGGAAAATATGGGTCAACCTTCTCCTTCTTTCGAGTAATGAAATGGAAATTAATTTGGCCACAACATTTAATAGAAATAAATGGGTGTTTGTTTCATTATCTAACTTTAAAATGGTTCAAATGCGTTCAAATCTATCAAGCATTTTATAAAAATAAAAAGGCGCTAAAATTTACTCTGTCACATTTGACTATCTTTACCCTTCTGTAATTTAATATAGCCTGGCATAAAGTCAAGACTTGATGACAATGCAAACATCGGTAAAGTTTTGACTGTTGCATCAAAGATGTGGAGAGAATTAGGGGAACTAAGAAAGGGAACTATCATACAAAACCATATATAAAAGTATTAATAATTAACTAGAAGTTACTATAGCAACTTAGGAAAGTGCTGCCCTGATTAGATTTGGATAGCACTCATAATTATTATAGATTTATATCGTTTTATTTATTTCATTCCATTTAATACCCCCCCCCCCCCCCTCAGTAGATAACAATCTCAGGGGTCCTCCAAAAGTAATTTCTTTACTTTTTGGTGAGAGGTAAAGAGGGAAATTTACAAATTTCTGAGGGATGTTTTGTGTCAGCACTTTTCTTTTTTCTTAGGGGTTAAAATTTTGTTGTGCACTAGGAAGAGGATAGTAAATGTAATGGCCCACCCGAATGCAGTATAGTCTGCATCCACATTGCAATTTATAAGTCTAACACTGGACCTTGAGGAATCTAACCCTTTTTTAGGTACAATGACCCTGTATCTTGCAATGGTAATAAATTAATGGCAATGCAATGGTAACAAATTAATGTAGAGCTAGTTACTTCATATATCAAGTATGAAGATCCCGAGAGATTGAGAACAAATGTGATGTTGCAAAAGGACAAATATTTATTATTTTAAAACAAATTATTAAAATATGCTTTCTTAGGAATGGAGGGATGAAGCCCAAAGAAGAAAGGAAGATCTTGATACAGGGATAAAAGACATCAATCAGCAGTGTATGAAGTGCAAGAAGTATTTTAATAGAGAGAAAAATTTCCGATATCACACGAAAAAGGTTGTGTTGTTGTCAGTTGCAGTGAGTGTCAGCAAGTGTTTAGCCATACATCAATGTTAAAAACACACATGGATAAAGTTCATAGAAAAACCTTTGAATGCAATGATTGCGGAAAAGTTTTAGCACTAAGCGCAATCTTAGCAGACACCAAGTGACCCACACAGGAGAGAAACTGCCTGTCTGTGGAATTCTGGTTACCACAAAATCAAATATGAATCGCCATGTCAAGGAGCAACACCCACACTTCCGATGATTATTGAAACTGATTTAAACAGTGTATTACAGTGTATATGCAGATGTTTTAGATAAATACACACATGAGACATGTGTTAGGGACTGGTCACAATTTATGAGGGGGGTGGGTTGGTGGAAAAGGGGGGTCACAATTTTTTGAGCTTCAACAAGGGGGGGTCACAAAATATTGAACTGTTATTATACAATTAATTATGGAAAATAATTATTGAAAGGTCCATTCTTATATTAAGCATCATTTAGGAGGGGGTAGATGTGTTTTCAGTTATGAACAAAAAGTGGGGTCACAATTTTTTGAGCTTTAACAAAGGGAGGGTCGCCTATTTTCAGTCGTAATTGTTTTAAATTACACCCCCCATAAATTATGACCGGTCCCTTAATAAATCAAAAAGTGATTGTAAGCCTTGCAAGCGTGGAACAGTAATAGAGAAGATTGACATTTCCAACAAAGACCCTTTGTCATAATTAGTTAATCTGACAAAGGGCTTTGCTTGAAAAATCAGTGTTCTCTCTTATCATTACAGGCTTTTGAGACTAACAATCACTTTTGAATTTACATAATTACATGTACAGTAGATACTTAGTACAACTGCAGAGTGCAGAATATACTTAAAGATTATAACTCACTCCTTGGCCATGTATGAAAATGAGGCTATTAGGCCAAGAAAGAGTTGTGCCATATTGTACATGTAATCATTGAAATGGTGTATTAGTACCAGAGTTATGGAAATATTTAAATTGTTTTACTGTACATTGTCATTCTGAGAAGAGTATCTTACTGTGCATAGTACTGTGTTAACTTTACTTAACTACAACTTGAATTTATACCTAGGTAAATAAAATAGAAACTATGCTGGAATATCTCTGAGCTTAAGGGACCGGTCATAAAGTAGAGGGGGGGGGTGGGCTATGAAAATTGATTTTTTAAAGACTGGTTTACAGTGACCCACCCCCAAATTGTGACAATAAATTGAGGTGGCCCACCCCTAGATTAGAGCAGAAATCTTAGTGACCCCCCCCGTCATGTAGATAATGTACTGTACGGTAATGTAGATAGGTGCGCGTACGTTGGCAGCATTGGCTTACCACGATTCTTTACTAGTTTAGTCAGAATCCCCGAAAAATCTCCGAGATTGAAATGTTGTAACACGCCGCCCGACTCTTGAACATAATTCAACTTCTATATCATCATTCACCCTTTCGTCTTCAGTATCGTCTTCGCTGGAACTACCAATTTCTTGGAGAACTACATCATAGTCTTCGCTACTGCCGTCACAATCTTTGTTATCACTGCCAATGTTGTAATCATCATCTTCATCGTCTGCATGGTCACTATCATCGTCATCGTCATCGTCATCATCTTCCGTCTCCTCGTCATCATCATGGAAATCAACATTTTCTTCTGCATTAACCTTTCTCGCCGTTTGCTCACCGATTGCTTTGTCAAGTTGGGCCTTGGCCAAACATGCTGAAATTATTACTAGCTTTTCTTTTTTCGTCATTTTCTTTTTTCCCAATTGGTGCTTTTCCAGAAAGAGATTTAAAGCTGGGACTTTTAACTTTTTCAGTTTTCCTGCGATGAACAATTCCTCCCATTTGTAATCAGCGTATTTCTTTTGGGCCTCGGTTTCTCTCTGTCGTTTTCTTTCATCTTTTCGTTTTGATTTCTTCACTGCAAGGTATTGAAGGTGCTCAAGGTACTTTCGCACGTACGTTTCCGGAACAGCAAATGTTTTTGAAAACTCAACAATCGACTCACTGTCATCCAGTGCTAGCTTTCCTTCTTCGACATGCCTTTTAATCTGAGCCCTTGGTTGGTAATCATCGATCTCTCTTGGGCGTCCTTCTGTTGAAGTGCTCGGAGTTTGGTCAAATGGTAAATATTTCAGATCCGGTAGAGTCGTTTCGTCAGGCATTGGACGTGGTACATGGTGCAACGAATCTTTGGAAGGGGGAAATTTAGTGCAGAACTCACACAAGACTCCGCTATTTTGTTGGCAATCGCCTTTCATATATTCTAGATATAGTTCTCCAACCTGGACGTGCTGTTCAATGAAGGCATCGATTTTCTTAAAGTATGCATAGCCTGGTACACCTTCTTGTTTAGATTCTGCTGTTGATACAAACTGCTTAAGCTGCTCGGTATTGAAAAAGAACTGGTCTTCCTTTCGAGGTGTGACGAAGGCTTGAATAAAGTCTCCACCTGGACCTGGCTCACCTTGTATTCGTTCAGTCACATCTTTCGCAACACGCCAGGCATTCCGTTCCATTGCATTTTCTTCAAGTTTGTTTATGTCATCAATGGAGAGTTGTTTAATCTCATCGTTCTCCAGCTCATCCAGTGCTTCATAGTACTTCCATTTTAAAGCTTCTCCGTCAACAATAGCTTCGCCAATGCAGGCATTGGATCGCTCAGCTTCGTTCTGCCCACTGTCATCGCGAGCCCTGTGAATTCGGTTTAAGCGATCAAAATTAAGAATTCGTGCAACCTCTGCGTCTCTAAATTTGACTTCAATATTGCTACAACCAACCCCAGGTCCAGCATCAGTGTTGTACAGTACGTCGCTCCTTACTTGAGGTAAATGAAGTTCTGAAATGCACTGCTGAATCTTTCGTACTTTGTTTAGCAAGTCAACATAGATCTCCCACAAATTTTCGTTGCTAGAACCCCTGATGTCTTCTTCCCTTTGTTGTAAAGTGTCAAGAACAACTTTTGCCGTGTCTTTTACCTCATTTCCAAGTGCGACATCTTCCCCTTCAACTCCAAGCTTGTCTTCTTCCCACCTCAGCAGTGCTCCTTTTAACTGTCGTTCCAACCAGGACAGACGGGATATTTCATACTCACGAAACTTGCAATTTAAACCTTCTGTGCATGCCATGACATCTTCGTGCATGGTGGTATCTTCAAAGTAGAATACGCAGTCATGTACGTGGGCGCAAAATCTTCGTAACTGAAGGCTACAAGTTCTGTACTGGCTGTCTTGAACTTCGAAAAGTTGAGGAAGTTCGCTTCTCATAAACATAGTATCTGACGCCCAAACGCTCCCAGAACTTCCTATGTAGTGCTTTGGCCGGTTTGTAACAACAGTCTGGTCGAGATCATTCACAACATGTGTTTTGCCATCAATCATTTCCTGATGTCCATCCATGAATCGGAATGAGGATGGAGTAATATGAACCTGTGGAATGCTAAAGTCATGTTGAGGCAGCTTTCTTTGTTTTTCTTCATCGGCAACGTCGTAAATTTTGCCAGTTTTAACATTTCTCATTCCAACATCCGTTCCAGGACGAAGATAGGCTTTGTCATCCATGGAAATGACTAGGCCTTTTTCTTCTCTCCCTTTCTCAAATATGCTAAGTTTGGCATTCTTCACATGCTTCCTTTGATGATGGGTACATTCGTTTGATATATGTTCTGTTTTTGGTGGCTTCTTAGAGCAAAACAACCACTTTCCCAGGTGCGCCTTCGCAGCTCGGGATGATTTGTTTCTTGGTCGTCCTCTGTTCAATACCGTGGTAGCACTTTTATCAACTTTTTCCCTTTCCTGTATAAATGATAGTTTGCAATCGAGAGGAAATCTTTCTTCTTTACACGCTTGTTTGTGTAAAGAACAGCATCATGCCGTCTACCATGAGCTGTACTTTTTTCCTCGATGGCTCTTTTAATGTACTCCTCATCATCGCTATCCATCAATCGTGGTGCACCTGAGCAGGTCTTCCGTCTTTTTATTCGGTTCTCTTCAATAAGTTGTGTGGCCAATTTTCGTTTGCATTGCTGGAATCGTTTCTTGCTTGAACTTTCTTGTTTGGCTTGGAGATTAGTAACACGGGCTGCACGTTCTTTCAACATATCCTTTTCTGTTTCTAAATCATCTCTTCTAAACTTTGGCAAAAGGTCTCCAAGTTTTGTAACTTTCTCATCTATTTGATGTATCTTCTCCTCAATGACTTCCTTTTTCTTTTGAAGGCGCAGTTCAAGAATGTCTTCTGCAGCAATGAGGGCATTTTCACATTCGTCGGCTGCTTGACAGCTGTTCTGCAGAAACTGTACCGCTCTATCAGCTTTAATCCCTAAAGCTTCTACTTCTTTACGGCTTCGGGTTGCAAATATTATCGCTTTTAGTGCACTTTTGTCATACTCTGTATCCATGGAGTTTATTATGCTAGTTAAGTTTGTGGAAGTGAGTTGATATCTAACATTGTATTTCGAATCTTCTACACTATTCTGCAGGTCTTGAAGAAGCCAAGCAATGTCTGTAAAATCATTTTCCAAAATGATATATCTAGAGAATAATATACAGAAATATGTACCTATTTTACACAGGGGATGTTATACATCTGCTACAGTGGCATATAAATTTATATGGGCAGAACTGGGGGCCCCAGTTCCAATCAAGGGCCTCAGGCTCTGGATGTAAATTTTCACAGGTTAATAATATATGATGTTGTTTTCTATAAACCATAATAATTCTGTATAATCTACCTATAGAGACTCTGTTACAGATTATTTTACATATCTTTTTATTTTCATAAAAATGTTCCAAATTTTGTTCTGAAATTCGGAAGTTCGTTGCGAAGTTCAGAATATTATTCACAATCCGGTTTGTAAACTATGTCTATAAAGAAGCATTTGATTGACTTATTTTATTTCAGGTACCAATCTGGAGCTTTGTTTACAAACTGGCTTGTGAATTTTCATATGAACTTCTGAACTTCGCAAGGAACTGGTGAATTTCGGAATGAAGTTTGGAACATTTTTAGAATATGTCCTCATTTTTATGTTCATTTTCTACGCCATTTATTAATACTTTGTATTATGTCATAATACAGCAAGTATTCACAGCAATTCGTCTAAAATTCAAATCATTAAAACAAAAAATGTTTTTTTAATAATATATTTTAATATACAAAAACCATCATTTTTCTACCTGGTGCAATTAATAGTGGCTACACATACTCGAAGACCATACTCTTTATGTAGAAGGTAAGTTCTGAATTCTTGCTTGGTCAAGTGTTTATAAAAAAAGCTGATGAAAAGTCCATAGGCATCGTCAAACTCCAAGAATCCTCTTCCTCGTGTGTCAGAGAACGAACTCTCTGCCAACAGTTGTCGCAAAATAAACAGTAATGCTTCTAATATTTGGACTTTCAGCTTGGCTTTTCGTCTTGTGTAAACGTCGATCAAACCCAGGAGTTTCTCTTCATTCTCTGTAACTTTACACGGTTGGAGTGATTTCTGTAAACCAGAAGAAGACGCAAGAAAATCGTTGTCGACACACGCCCGCCATACTCTTTTTATAAATGAAGTTACATGAAGTATATATAAACTGCTGAGAAATTGTGACCAGGCCTCCTCCTAATTGGAGAAAAAAAATGGCTGCTGCAATGGCTGCTGCAATGCCAGCTAGTGATGGTATTATTGCGACTTTTCTTTCCTTGGCGGACTTGAGTGCGTTTGATGCTGCTTTCCAAATTGAAGGAGTTATTAAAACGGGACATATAGTGGATATAACAAAAGAAGATCTAGTCAAAATCGGTAAGGTATTAAATTTGCAGCTATTAATTTTTCTCATTTGAATTTCAATATTTATTTTAATATACAGTCAAAATAATTGTCCCATTTCAAGACTTGCGCTTCTGTAGTCGGTTGTCATAATGTCATGTACTACAAATTTATTTTCTCCTTTAATTCTGTGTGTGACGATTACCAATTTACCTACAAATTATATAAATATTAAGCTAAGTTTTTATATCGCGTAATACTTTTGCTGGTAAATCGGTAACCGCAGCAGAATATAAACAAAACACACTTGTACAGTAAATGACAACTGACTACAGAAGAGGAAGTGGAAGACATTTTCTACTTTGACAGTAATAAATCAAAGTGAAATGTTTAATAATATTAATAACATTGTTTATATACTCAAAAGGTCTCCGTGAAATTCAAATTAGAAGATTTGAGAGGCTTCGGACTCCATAAAGTTACTCTTTGCAAAGCTTATGTATTGGACGGCTCTGACGAAATAGCAACGTTTCTTGAATTAGCAGACTTACAGTCATTTGAAGCTGGTTTTCGCCATGAGGTGTCACAAAAATTAACCACATAGCAGATGTAACTGCAGAAGATTTAAAGAGAATAGGTATTTTGTATGACTTTTGTGTGTATCAGTCAGGTTTGTTTTATATAATTGTGCAATTACATATATGCCATCCGTACTAAAGATAATTCTGTAAATTGATTTTTTGTAATGCAAAAAAATAACACACAAAGTTTTCATATTAAATGAAATATTTGATATGTAATATATATAACATTTTAAAATTTTGGTCTAGGACTCACTGAAATCCAGATAAAAAGATTCTCCAGATTGTGGCTGAATGGAAACCTGGCCAGCCCTTCAAGTGCCAATAAGGGTCAAGAGTCAAGATCTGCAAAAAAACCCTCATCACCTTGGCAAAATAAGAAATTTGGCTTCATTCCAAATCCACAGTCTGCACGAGCTAAATTTCTCAATGAGAATGTTCTACCATTTTTTTATGAAAGTCAATGGAAGTGGTCAAGAAATGCACGGGATTTTGTGAGAAAATTCCATTCTGAAGGAAGACGGCAGTATGACATACACTGCAAGCTGTCAGTTATGTCAGTGAAACGAACAATCCCAGATAGGTATTCAGAAGAGGAACCCTTAAAGCCAACTGACCGTCAAACAATTAATTACAAGATTAAAAGACTGCAAGAATTGAAAGAGAAATCTGAAAACCTAAAGAGTATTATCCAGAAAGAGGATGCCCAGCGGTTTACTAAGTCTGAGAAAATTATATCTGGGCAAGAGTGTGGGCACCAATTCAATGAAAAATGTTTGGGAGTGATTGCAGAATTGCAAACTAACATTAGCCAGACTTTGCAGAGGGTGGAGGCTGAGAAAGAAAAACACAGAAGGATGTATCCATTTGCAAAGGAATCATTTGTATCGAAAAAGAGAAGGGTGAAAGAAAATAAAGCTAAGTCTAAGAAGCGCCGCCTTGAAAGATTTTTTTTTTTTTACAATTTATTGAAGTTGCGCACGTCATATAGGTTATTTACAAGAATGAAGAGTAATGAAGTTATAGTGAGTAGTAGATATAAATTGGAGTTAATATTTCATTATGTCGTGCGCAGTGGACAAAGTAGCATAGTGCTTTCGAGTTGTCCACTGCCTACGATTTATTACTAATAAGAACGGAGCGGCGCTAGAACGAATTCACAACTATATATATTCTATAATTACATTTGAGTTAATAGGAGTGATTGTTTATAGTGTTTCTTAAACAGATAGGATGAACTGGATTTTTTTATTGTGTAATCTACTGATTCCCATATTTTGGATGAAGCGAATTGAAATGTGAATTTTCCATAATTAGTTCTTATTTTTGGTCTACTAAAATTTTCTTTTGAAGCAAACCTCGTATTATAGGTGTGTGACGCGGAAGCTAACGTTACGTATGTAGAAAATATATTAGGTACATTACTTGGTTCATTAAAAATTTTGTAAGTGAAATTAGCTATTTTAAGCTGAAAGACATTATCTAATTTTAGGATTCCCAAAAGGCTATAGTAAGGAGTGGCATCCTCTCTTTTGTGAGCAAAAAATATGCTTCTAATACATTTATTGAGAGATGTGATGTGCGAGCTTGGTTAAATGAGAAGTATAAGTATTGGCCCAGCTCATTAGTCCATAGTTTATATAAGGGTAAATTAGGGTATAGTAGAGTTGCTTAAGCGTATTTAAATCAAGGTAATATCTTAATTTGTTTATGATGCCAGTATTTTTGGAAATTTTGGCCTTCACGTGGTTAATTTGTTGTTCCCAGGTGATGTGTTTGTCAATGTACATACCTAAGTATTTTATGTATTGTGTTTGTTCTATGTTTCCAATTTGGATTTTACCGATCTTTTTCTGTTTTGAGCCAATAATCATAAAGTTCGTTTTTTAAAAATTTATTGATAGTTTGTTTATAGCACAATAGTTATTGATTTTTTTAATTTCCTCATTCATTACTATTTCAATTTCACTAACTGATTTACCTGAGTAAAAAACATTTGTATCATCAGCAAATATTCGGAAGGATAGTTTTTTTGAACAGTTAGGCATATCATTTATATACAACAAAAACAATAACGGTCCAAGTGTTGATCCTTGTGGAACTCCACAAGTCATTCTTAACATTTCAGAGTCTGTGTTATCTATCCTAACGTATTGTTGGCGATTAGTTAAATAACTTGTAAACCATTGGAGTGGAACGCCTCGTATTCCATATTTTTGCAACTTTTCTAAAAGGATTTTGTGATCAATGGTATCAAAAGCTTTTGAAAAATCTAAAAATAGACCGCACGTTAGTTGTTTATTATCTATCGCAGATTTTAGTTTATCAGTAAGTTCAAGAATTGCTTGCTCTGTTGAATGCTTTTTTCTGAATCCAAATTGATAATTGTACAGTATATTGTACTTTTCAAGAAAATTATCCAATTGGTTATATACTAGTCGTTCTAAGACTTTTGAAAAAACAGATAGTATAGATATTGGTCGATAATTCTGTGGCTCATTTGTGTCACCACTTTTATAGATAGGCGTAATTCTAGAAATTTTTAAGATGTCAGGAACAACGCCTATGGAGATGGATTCATTGAAAATATAGGTAAAAATTGGCGAAAAGTTCATATGCTGCTATTTTTATCATATTATTAGGTATATCAATAGATACTTTATTACTATCTAGGCCTAAGAAAAGATTGAGTACTTGAGTCTCTGTAATTGGGGACATAAAAACTAGGTACTGTTGCATTAATATAATTTATTGGTTGAGGGTTTAAAGTCATAATTGAATTTGCAAGATTTGGGCCTACATTAACAAAATACTGATTGAGCTGATTGACAATATCTTGTTTAGTTGTATATATCTTATTATTGATTGTAATTTTTGTGGGATGTATTTGTCCTTTTGTTTTACGTTTAATGATTGACCCAATTAGTTTCCAAGTAGCTTTCAAATTATTTTTACACCTCGCAAATTGTGTATTATAGTAGCAATTTTTGCTCTCAAGTTTTATTTTATTTAGTTTGTTTGAATCTATTTTATATTGTTTTACTTTCTATATATTGTTGCTATGAAAGTGGGTACTATACATTTTTGTTTAGTTTTATGGATTTTAGTATTCCGTCAGTAATCCAAGGTTTAATTAATTGCTTTTTTTTGCTGAGTGATGCTTGTTTTAAAGGAACATGTTTATTTACCAAATCTTGGATAACATTTATTATATTTACGGTAGATTGGTTAAGATCCCCAGTTGTGCTAAGTAGTAAATTCCAATTAATATTTTGTATGTCATTTATATATGCTTCTTTACTAAAATGTTTGTAATCTCTGTAAAATATTTTTGCATTGTTCTTTTGTATGCATTTTTTTGTGATACAGAATACTGGAAGATGGTCAGATATGTCCAACAGACCAACAATACCAGTTGTTATATTTGAAATTGGTACATTTGTATAGATATGGTCTATTAAAGTCTTAGTATGGTCAGTTAATCGTGTTGGTTTGGTAATAACAGGGGTTACATTATTAGAATAAAGCATGTCTAAATATTTTTCAGTTGGTTGGTGGGAGTCATATTTCAAAAAATTAATATTAAAATCACCAAGGAGATATATATCATATTTACCCTGATTTAATTTGCTAAGCAACTCTTCCAATTCTTCCGTGAATGTATCTAGCTTTGACTTTGGATGTCTGTATATACAACCAACAATAATTTGATTTTTTGCATTTTTCCCACTATCGATTTCAATCCAACAGGATTCAACTAATTCAGTAGAAAATTTTATATCGGTCCTTATGCTTGATTTTAAAGTTTGCGATATATAGATGCCAGCCCCGCCTGCGGCCGTTGGAGAATCTTGGTGATAAAAATTATAGCCTGGTATTTGAGTGTTTACTACAGTATTATTATTTAATCTAGTTTCCGTAACGGCCAAAATATCAGGCCTGTTTGATAAAGTATAAATTAAATCATTAACCAGGTTAAGGTTTTTTGGTAGGCTTCTTACATTACAATGAAAGAGTGATAAGGACTTTGACCTATTATTTTCTAATAGACGATTTAGCTTGGTCACAGAGTAATAATTAGAAGTTATATTACTTAACATAAGGTCAGGATCGTTTTCGTCAAGTTTATTAGGGTTCGGTAATATATCGAACAAGTCAGCAACTAAATCTAAATCCCTCATCCAAATGCCGTTTAAGGAATTAAATTCACTGGTACTAAGTTCATAGAACGGTAGATGTTGCATCAAGTTGTGGGACAGCTTATTAAGTGTCTTGTCTGCCATTATATTATAGTTCATATTGTATTAATTAAAGTAAGCTGCTATTGTTGATATATCAACTAACTACCTTGCAGAAACTCTTCAAATTCCTCTTCTGTTGTAAACCGAAAGACTTGCGAATGTTCAGATTGACGCAGTAATATTTTCCCATTGACTGTCCAGAGATATTTCCATTGGTTATTCTTTTTGAACTCGTTGATGCGGCCAAATAGTTTTTTTCTATAAGGAGTAAGAGACTCGCTTATGAATATATTTTCCGCTCTGTGAATGCTCTTGCCAAACTCATTAGCCACGGATGGTAGGTCCTTCGATTTCTTTCCAGCAAGATCCTCTTCCTCGTGTGTCAGAGAACGAACTCTCTGCCAACAGTTGTCGCAAAATAAACAGTAATGCTTCTAATATTTGGACTTTCAGCTTGGCTTTTCGTCTTGTGTAAACGTCGATCAAACCCAGGAGTTTCTCTTCATTCTCTGTAACTTTACACGGTTGGAGTGATTTCTGTAAACCAGAAGAAGACGCAAGAAAATCGTTGTCGACACCTACGCCCGCCATACTCTTTTTATAAATGAAGTTACATGAAGTATATATAAACTGCTGAGAAATTGTGACCAGGCCTCCTCCTAATTGGAGAAAAAAAATGGCTGCTGCAATGGCTGCTGCAATGCCAGCTAGTGATGGTATTATTGCGACTTTTCTTTCCTTGGCGGACTTGAGTGCGTTTGATGCTGCTTTCCAAATTGAAGGAGTTATTAAAACGGGACATATAGTGGATATAACAAAAGAAGATCTAGTCAAAATCGGTAAGGTATTAAATTTGCAGCTATTAATTTTTCTCATTTGAATTTCAATATTTATTTTAATATACAGTCAAAATAATTGTCCCATTTCAAGACTTGCGCTTCTGTAGTCGGTTGTCATAATGTCATGTACTACAAATTTATTTTCTCCTTTAATTCTGTGTGTGACGATTACCAATTTACCTACAAATTATATAAATATTAAGCTAAGTTTTTATATCGCGTAATACTTTTGCTGGTAAATCGGTAACCGCAGCAGAATATAAACAAAACACACTTGTACAGTAAATGACAACTGACTACAGAAGAGGAAGTGGAAGACATTTTCTACTTTGACAGTAATAAATCAAAGTGAAATGTTTAATAATATTAATAACATTGTTTATATACTCAAAAGGTCTCCGTGAAATTCAAATTAGAAGATTTGAGAGGCTTCGGGACTCCATAAAAGTTACTCTTTGCAAAGCTTATGTATTGGACGGCTCTGACGAAATAGCAACGTTTCTTGAATTAGCAGACTTACAGTCATTTGAAGCTGGTTTTCGCCATGAGGGTGTCACAAAAATTAACCACATAGCAGATGTAACTGCAGAAGATTTAAAGAGAATAGGTATTTTGTATGACTTTTGTGTGTATCAGTCAGGTTTGTTTTATATAATTGTGCAATTACATATATGCCATCCGTACTAAAGATAATTCTGTAAATTGATTTTTTGTAATGCAAAAATAACACACAAAGTTTTCATATTAAATGAAATATTTGATATGTAATATATATAACATTTTAAAATTTTGGTCTAGGACTCACTGAAATCCAGATAAAAGATTCTCCAGATTGTGGCTGAATGGAAACCTGGCCAGCCCTTCAAGTGCCAATAAGGGTCAAGAGTCAAGATCTGCAAAAACCTCATCACCTTGGCAAAATAAGAAATTTGGCTTCATTCCAAATCCACAGTCTGCACGAGCTAAATTTCTCAATGAGAATGTTCTACCATTTTTTTATGAAAGTCAATGGAAGTGGTCAAGAAATGCACGGGATTTTGTGAGAAAATTCCATTCTGAAGGAAGACGGCAGTATGACATACACTGCAAGCTGTCAGTTATGTCAGTGAAACGAACAATCCCAGATAGGTATTCAGAAGAGGAACCCTTAAAGCCAACTGACCGTCAAACAATTAATTACAAGATTAAAAGACTGCAAGAATTGAAAGAGAAATCTGAAAACCTAAAGAGTATTATCCAGAAAGAGGATGCCCAGCGGTTTACTAAGTCTGAGAAAATTATATCTGGGCAAGAGTGTGGGCACCAATTCAATGAAAAATGTTTGGGAGTGATTGCAGAATTGCAAACTAACATTAGCCAGACTTTGCAGAGGGTGGAGGCTGAGAAAGAAAAACACAGAAGGATGTATCCATTTGCAAAGGAATCATTTGTATCGAAAAAGAGAAGGGTGAAAGAAAATAAAGCTAAGTCTAAGTCTAAGAAGCGCCTTGAAAGATTTTTTTACAATTTATTGAAGTTGCGCGTCATATAGGTTATTTACAAGAATGAAGAGTAATGAAGTTATAGTGAGTAGTAGATATAAATTGGAGTTAATATTTCATTATGTCGCGCAGTGGACAAAGTAGCATAGTGCTTTCGAGTTGTCCACTGCCTACGATTTATTACTAATAAGAACGGAGCGGCGCTAGAACGAATTCACAACTATATATATTCTATAATTACATTTGAGTTAATAGGAGTGATTGTTTATAGTGTTTCTTAAACAGATAGGATGAACTGGATTTTTTTATTGTGTAATCTACTGATTCCCATATTTTGGATGAAGGAATTGAAATGTGAATTTTCCATAATTAGTTCTTATTTTTGGTCTACTAAAATTTTCTTTTGAAGCAAACCTCGTATTATAGGTGTGACGTGAAGCTAACGTTACGTATGTAGAAAATATATTAGGTACATTACTTGGTTCATTAAAAATTTTGTAAGTGAAATTAGCTATTTTAAGCTGAAAGACATTATCTAATTTTAGGATTCCAAAAGGCTATAGTAAGGAGTGGCATCCTCTCTTTTGTGAGCAAAAAATATGCTTCTAATACATTTATTGAGAGATGTGCGGAGCTTGGTTAAATGAGAAGTATAAGTATTGGCCCAGCTCATTAGTCCATAGTTTATATAAGGGTAAATTAGGGTATAGTAGAGTTGCTTAAGCGTATTTAAATCAAGGTAATATCTTAATTTGTTTATGATGCCAGTATTTTTGGAAATTTTGGCCTTCACGTGGTTAATTTGTTGTTCCCAGGTGATGTGTTTGTCAATGTACATACCTAAGTATTTTATGTATTGTGTTTGTTCTATGTTTCCAATTTGGATTTTACCGATCTTTTTCTGTTTTGAGCCAATAATCATAAAGTTCGTTTTTTAAAAATTTATTGATAGTTTGTTTATAGCACAATAGTTATTGATTTTTTTAATTTCCTCATTCATTACTATTTCAATTTCACTAACTGATTTACCTGAGTAAAAAACATTTGTATCATCAGCAAATATTCGGAAGGATAGTTTTTGAACAGTTAGGCATATCATTTATATACAACAAAAACAATAACGGTCCAAGTGTTGATCCTTGTGGAACTCCACAAGTCATTCTTAACATTTCAGAGTCTGTGTTATCTATCCTAACGTATTGTTGGCGATTAGTTAAATAACTTGTAAACCATTGGAGTGGAACGCCTCGTATTCCATATTTTTGCAACTTTTCTAAAAGGATTTTGTGATCAATGGTATCAAAAGCTTTTGAAAAATCTAAAAATAGACCGCACGTTAGTTGTTTATTATCTATCGCAGATTTTAGTTTATCAGTAAGTTCAAGAATTGCTTGCTCTGTTGAATGCTTTTTTCTGAATCCAAATTGATAATTGTACATTATATTGTACTTTTCAAGAAAATTATCCAATTGGTTATATACTAGTCGTTCTAAGACTTTTGAAAAAACAGATAGTATAGATATTGGTCGATAATTCTGTGGCTCATTTGTGTCACCACTTTTATAGATAGGCGTAATTCTAGAAATTTTTAAGATGTCAGGAACAACGCCTATGGAGATGGATTCATTGAAAATATAGGTAAAAATTGGCGAAAGTTCATATGCTGCTATTTTTATCATATTATTAGGTATATCAATAGATACTTTATTACTATCTAGGCCTAAGAAAAGATTGAGTACTTGAGTCTCTGTAATTGGGGACATAAAAAAACTAGGTACTGTTGCATTAATATAATTTATTGGTTGAGGGTTTAAAGTCATAATTGAATTTGCAAGATTTGGGCCTACATTAACAAAATACTGATTGAGCTGATTGACAATATCTTGTTTAGTTGTATATATCTTATTATTGATTGTAATTTTTGTGGGATGTATTTGTCCTTTTGTTTTACGTTTAATGATTGACCCAATTAGTTTCCAAGTAGCTTTCAAATTATTTTTACACCTCGCAAATTGTGTATTATAGTAGCAATTTTTGCTCTCAAGTTTTATTTTATTTAGTTTGTTTGAATATCTTTTATATTGTTTTACTTTCTCTATATTGTTGCTATGAAAGTGGGTACTATACATTTTTTGTTTAGTTTTTATGGATTTTAGTATTCCGTCAGTAATCCAAGGTTTAATTAATTGCTTTTTTTTGCTGAGTGATGCTTGTTTTAAAGGAACATGTTTATTTACCAAATCTTGGATAACATTTATTATATTTACGGTAGATTGGTTAAAATCCCAGTTGTGCTAAGTAGTAAATTCCAATTAATATTTTGTATGTCATTTATATATGCTTCTTTACTAAAATGTTTGTAATCTCTGTAAAATATTTTTGCATTGTTCTTTTGTATGCATTTTTTTGTGATACAGAATACTGGAAGATGGTCAGATATGTCCAACAGACCAACAATACCAGTTGTTATATTTGAAATTGGTACATTTGTATAGATATGGTCTATTAAAGTCTTAGTATGGTCAGTTAATCGTGTTGGTTTGGTAATAACAGGGGTTACATTATTAGAATAAAGCATGTCTAAATATTTTTCAGTTGGTTGGTGGAGTCATATTTCAAAAAATTAATATTAAAATCACCAAGGAGATATATATCATATTTACCCTGATTTAATTTGCTAAGCAACTCTTCCAATTCTTCCGTGAATGTATCTAGCTTTGACTTTGGATGTCTGTATATACAACCAACAATAATTTGATTTTTTGCATTTTTCCCACTATCGATTTCAATCCAACAGGATTCAACTAATTCAGTAGAAAATTTTATATCGGTCCTTATGCTTGATTTTAAAGTTTCGATATATAGATGCCAGCCGCCTGCGGCCGTTGGAGAATCTTGGTGATAAAAATTATAGCCTGGTATTTGAGTGTTTACTACAGTATTATTATTTAATCTAGTTTCCGTAACGGCCAAAATATCAGGCCTGTTTGATAAAGTATAAATTAAATCATTAACCAGGTTAAGGTTTTTTGGTAGGCTTCTTACATTACAATGAAAGAGTGATAAGGACTTTGACCTATTATTTTCTAATAGACGATTTAGCTTGGTCACAGAGTAATAATTAGAAGTTATATTACTTAACATAAGGTCAGGATCGTTTTCGTCAAGTTTATTAGGGTTCGGTAATATATCGAACAAGTCAGCAACTAAATCTAAATCCCTCATCCAAATGCCGTTTAAGGAATTAAATTCACTGGTACTAAGTTCATAGAACGGTAGATGTTGCATCAAGTTGTGGGACAGCTTATTAAGTGTCTTGTCTGCCATTATATTATAGTTCATATTGTATTAATTAAAGTAAGCTACTATTGTTGATATATCAACTAACTACCTTGCAGAAACTCTTCAAATTCCTCTTCTGTTGTAAACCGAAAGACTTGCGAATGTTCAGATTGACGCAGTAATATTTTCCCATTGACTGTCCAGAGATATTTCCATTGGTTATTCTTTTTGAACTCGTTGATGCGGCCAAATAGTTTTTTTCTATAAGGAGTAAGAGACTCGCTTATGAATATATTTTCCGCTCTGTGAATGCTCTTGCCAAACTCATTAGCCACGGATGGTAGGTCCTTCGATTTCTTTCCAGCAAGCTTGCTTCTTTTCTTATAGAACTCATCTTTCGTGTCGCGATGCACAAATTTGACGATGAATCTCTCCTTTACTTTTCTTGTCGAAGGTAGACGATGGGCTGTTGAAATATGTTCTTGCGTAATTTCAACACCCATTAAATGACCAAGTTCGACCGTTAATTGCTTTGGATTATCAATAGGTAACGTCGGAATTCCAGATATTTCAATGCACTCTCGGCGACCATATTGTTCTAAATTGTCAAGTGCAACGTTACCTGCATAGTTAGATTCTTCTGCCTTCTCTATTCTGGTTTCAACGATGTTTACCTTCTTTGAGAGATCTGCAGTTTGCTTCTTGTTATCATGCATTATTTTTTTAAAGTTATCGAATTCATTGGACAAGAACTGCTGTGAGGTTTCAATGTCCTTACACTTGGCAGTTAAAACTTCTACTTCAGATCTTAATTCTGATAATTCCGCTTTAATCTCGACCCTTATACTTGGCAGGAATCGATTCTCCCATAGTTCTATAATTGCTTCTATAGTTAGACTTTTTTCGGTAGACATAGCGGAGCCCGTTCGAACACGTCCGCTCACTTCGAGATCTGAATAAAAACCCTTCTGTAAAAGAGTGTTTTCTGTTGTTACTCAATCATTATCTTATGGCGATGTGAGTGACTCAGATCACTGTGATATGATTGGCCTTCGTAGCTTAAAAATAAGAGATGGTCACTGGTTAAAACAATTGATTAGTGAAGCTAAATTCACACTGGAAGCAATCGAAATAATAAAAGAAACTGTGTCACCTGCAGTATTAAGTAATATAGATGAGAGTGGTGATGATGATAGTGCTGCTGCTGCTGCTGCTGATGATGATGATGATGATGATGATGATGATGATGATGATGATGATGATGATGATGATGATGATGATGATGATGATGATGATGACGATGACGCTATAAATCATGTTGATGGTAATAGTGAAGATGACAACCATTATCATTAGATGAAAAAGATACATTGATTGAGTTTATGTTGTGTGAACTTTAAAAACTATGTACCTAGATGAGATGGTGAAGCTTTGTTTTGTATACTATATAAATTAAAAGAAGATTTATATGTCCAAACATAATGCATGACAGTACATCGAGTAGACTACGGTAGCTAGAACACTTCCCAATGTATACAAATGTGAATTCCTGTTGTTTAATATATAAAGTTAATAGGTTAAAGAGATTTCGCAAAAGTTTTTATTTGCTATTTATTAAAATTGTGAGACGTGAATAATTTTACCTGACCCACCCCTAATGCAGTGCATAAATTTTCCTGACCCACCCTTTTCGACGTGTTGAAAAATAGTGACCCACCCCCAATTTTTCATAGCCCACCCCCCCCTCTACTTTATGACCGGTCCCTAAAAGCCATATTTTCTGTGATACAATGTATTCTGAGAAAACCCCAAGTTCAACCCAAATAGCCTAGACATGCAATTTATAGACTCAATGTGGCAATGTAACAATTCATATTCAGGACTTCATGTTAATTTCTTGCAGGACATAAGTTCCATATTTAACTTATGTATAACCTGTTGACAACACAGTGTGAGGTTTCTCATAAATATATTGCATCATATTTGCATGATGAAGTACTCTGAACTATTAAATGTGTACAGTACCCTGATGACCTGGGACACAAATCTAATCACCCTCATTTAATATAAGGGCTTAGGGGGCCCTTAGTTTTTATACTCCTATTTTATTTTGAAACATGCCTTGTCTTAGATCGCATAACGTGAGAGCCCGACTTCTTTGAACAATTCCGGTTTTCACGAACACTGCGTGCCAAGTCATGACTTTGCTTTTTTCCTCGGAACTTCAAGTGCATGTATTGCCACTGGTCGTCCTTTGGAAACTGCTTGACAGCTGCCATTCCCAACTTTCGTTTCCTGTTTGGCTGTACTTTAATCTTCTTACCATTTTTGCCTTTAGTCAGCTCACTTTGTCCAAAGTCAAAAGAGCTGCAGCAAGTTTCCCATTCATCAAACTTGAGCCAGATAATTTGGTCAATCTTGCAGAAAATTTCATGGCAGCTTCGCAAAGTTTGGAATCTTGACAGTTTTGCAGCATTCCTGTAAGAGCACTACAAGCATTCTGAACTGATGTTATTGCACTATTTGTCAATTCTGTTTTGTCATTACCATCAACAGGAACAGTGGCATGTACATCTGCAGTTACGCCAGAGGTGACCATAGGAATTGCATCAGTATGTTGTTGTGAATCTTCAATTTCTACAGATTCATGTGCATCAGTAGCAGCATTGCTCACTTCACGCAGAGAGGCATAATAAAGGCCGGTTTACAGTTCGCGCGAATTGGTCGCGCGATCGACTTTTGCAATCGTTTTCTTTTGAATTATGAGCATTCGACTAGAACGGATCCGGTCGAGGGCTCATAATTCAAAAGAAAATGATCGTAAAAGGTCGATCACACGACCAATTCACACGAACTGTAAACCGGCCTTTAGACAGTGGCAATGTTCTACCCAATGCAATTTCTGCCAATTTTCTTCTTTCATCTGGGTTAGAAATTGGCACAAAGTTCATGCAAGTGGCAAGATTTGTAGCCCATATGAGGTACTGGTGCTTACAAGGTGCTCCATCCTTACCTTTGGGACAACTGCATACCCCAATTGACATATCCACAATGTATCTAAGGATTGAAATAGATACCATTAGCCTTTTGAATACTTCAGATAATCATAATTTGTAATTCCTGTAGTATACGAAAGTTTTCACAGCTGGTATCCAAAAGCCCCATCTGGTCAGGTATTGGTAATTCCATGGTAGAGTATTATCTTTGTTTTAGAAAATGATTGTAATTGAAAATAAATCAAACAATAAGGCATTAAAATGTTGATTCTGAGAATATTGCTATCATCAGGGTACTACTGATATAGCAAGTCTGGAACCCTGATAATATAATTAATAATTTGTTTCATTAATTTTGCATTTTTGACAGTGCTATAATAAATATTGTCTTTTGCCAATGCGTATACTGTATAGCATTGTAATTTTGGCAGAACTTTTTAATCCTAAACCCTGATTCCCAAAAATTGGGGGGGGGGGGGCAGCTTAACTGAGGTATATAAAGTTAATTTTTCCTAGGGGGGCAGCACTTTTGACAGGGGGGCTGGCCCCCGGGCCCCACCTCTGGCTATGCCACTGCATGTAGGTGGTGCTACACACATTATATATTGATGTTTATACTGTAATTAATACATACCTAACTTCAGTGTACTTTCCTTCTCGTCACTGGTGATAATCAAGCCACATGGAAGTGCACCGGAAACATTTGCTGTACAAAGCAGAAACACGTTGAGGTTGTGCTCTTCGATATTCGATGTTGCATCCACAAAGATCAGTTCTCCACTTTGTCTGACATTCTTATGTATTCGTTTCATAAGTGGTGTCACTATGGCTATAATAAGAGGAGTGTTATCACCGCCATACAGCTGGTAATCTACAGAGCTCTCGGGGTTAGCTTCCTGGTACTCATTTAACTTAGCTGACAACTTCTCAAATATTTCACCATTCTATCCACCAAATCGCTCCTCACCATACAGGTTATAGATGTAACAAAAGTCTCTGCGTCTGGGAACCATGGAGCGATCAGCTTTCTTCACATGGAAATCCAGGTCATTTGTACAAGATTCTCTGAATTTCTTTACAAACATCTGGCGTGCTGTTGATGGTGTTTCACCCAGCTCATACAGTTTCTTGATTTCATCAACAGTCTCAGCTGACAATTCCTTAAAATTGGATGATTCCAGAGAACATACAGAATGGTTGTGCTCCCAGTCAATATCAATGACACAGTTATGTTCTCCATCTATCTTCACTGCAATTTGAAATGGACAGTTTGTATTTTTGACCCTGGATGCTGGAGTTATTTTCAGTTTTCTCTGGGGATCCTTACTGGGACTCCAGCATCTGGTGTCATGCTGGCATCGGTAGTAGTGTTGGACAGAATAGCCTTTTGTTTCCTTTTTCTTCGCCTTTACCTTGATTGTAACACTATTAAGGGCTTGAAACTCAGCAAGCCATCCTCCCAAGTTCTCAGATGAGAAATTCTCTGTAGTTACCTTGAGTTTAAACTTCGATTCAGTGCCATAACATTCACCGACTTCATAAACATAATCTTCGGGAAGCTTTTCCAAAGCAGAAATTTCAAACTTCTGTTTATCTTCTTCTGTCAGTCTCTCACAATTAAAACGGCTGTCGACCTTCTTTAACGCACTCTCTAGTAAATCGTCAAAGCCCTCGAAATTTAAATTGCTTTTCGACGACATTTTGGAATTTGTTTTACAGCGTGGTGAAAAGTGGTGAAAACTCGAGAGTTCCCAAGATGCAATTTCGCCAGGGATGGCAAAGAAAATTGCATCGCCGCCAATATTGAACTTCTCATATTCATGTGTTGATTAATTTTCAACATATTTCGAACGTTCAACTTCTGACGAGTGCTGAATAATCGGTACGTTCAATGTCCGATTTAACTTCAATGTCAAAAATGTGTTGGATAATATACATGTTCATGTCTGATTTAACTTCAATGTCGAAAATATGTTGAATAATAAACAACTTCAATGTACGAAATAACTTCAATGTCGGAAACATGTTGAACGATGACAATCATGAATATTGGCGGTAATATGACGCCATACACTAGAGGGTTCTTGCATGCACCTTTGGCATTGAGTGTTCATATTTCCTGCACCCCAAAATATTTGCAACTATTGACATTGGTCATTGCCCCTGACAATTAAAAACTATCAAACAACAACTATCAGAACTGTTTCATAGTATGAATTAATATAAAAACGAGTGCCTGTTTCTATTTAGGATGATGTGCAGTTGAGAAGGAATGGTGACTCATTTGAAATTGTAGGAATAGTGAACCTAGGAGAAGTTCACAATAACATCAAAGCATTGCAAACGGTTACAACTAGAATGAGTGAATAACTAATTAAGTTACTATAAATACAGTTATATATTATCTATATATACAGTACTAGAATCAAAGAGAATAATTCAACAAAATAATGACCCAAATAATTGTTGATTTATCACCAGATATTTACATTTTCTCTAATCCCATAAGCATAATATAAAGTCCAACCAACTTGTTGCAATAATAATGTGCTAGAATAGACAGTAAAGACATGAATGTAGCATGCCAGAGTGTGACATAATGTAACTTTGTTTTTTTGAAGGTGAAGCCCGAACTGAGGTTGCAAGGCACATCCTTCAATTTATGTTTGTTGGCTCCACTGGTTTTAAGTTCCCATGTTGTTACTTCCCAACGGTTGACATAGATCTAGTTACTCTGTATCATGCATTCTGGGACATTGTCTTTGACCTTAGTGAATATGGTTTTGAAGTCATCTTGTGTGTTTGTGATGGAGCCGAGGCTAATCGATCATTTATTAAGTACCATTTTGAGGAGGATGCTGTAAAAGACAACTTTACAACAACAAACTTCTATACAGGAGAACCAATGATTTTCATGGTTGACCCACATTTAATGAAAAGCTATACAGCTGCTAATCAGACGATGACCAGTTCAACGCATTCATTTATTTACTGTATATATTTATACTGTATAATTTAATGACTGTACTGCACATGAATGCCTGGAAACTGCACCTATTCAGTCGAATAACAATACATTATGTTGGATTCAACTATATCATTCCTGAAAATCTATGTTTGCTCTCTTTTTTTATATCTTATGCAGCATAACTTCAAAAAACTTCGAAATAATCTTGTGAAAAGCACCACTGGTAAATCACTACACAACTTCCAGTTGTGTGGGTATAACATTCTTTGGTCCCACTTAAAGGATGCGTTTATCTATGATGTTGAAACTAATCCCTTTTCCACATTCAAGTTTCTCACCCCAGAGCATTTTGAACCCAACAGTGCTGGAAAAATGAGGAATTATCTTGCTGACGACGTTCTTGGTAAAATAATGCTAGAAGTTCTTCAGGTATGATGTGACAAAACAATTTTTTTGTCAGCGAGTGTGTTCACAATTTAGGCATGAATTTTCAATTAATAGCAAAATAATTTGTTTACAGAATTACAAGCAACATCTGGGAAAAGAAGAAAAGAGACCAGTTACATTCCTTGACAAGACCATACAATTCATACAGACCACAAGTACTTTACTTAAAAACGTCAAGGCTAAGGCACCATATAGGTATTCCTTTATGGTAATTCAATAAATCGAAGCATATTTAATCAATTGTTCATCACTCGATTTTAAAAATTGATGATACGACACAATGTATGTGAAAGATGCCTATGTATTCTTTTCCTTCTAAAAAGGTCACTTGAAGATCCACAGTTATTTGAGAATGAAAGCTGTATGGAATGGATTATTACGTGGGAAGACGATGTGAAATCACTCTCTCAACTGAAACCAGTTGAAAGAAACAAGAGATTCCTCAGTTGGAAAACGAAGTTTGATGTTTTGTCAATGATAATTGGTTTCAAATCGTACTGTAAGACCTTATTCAGCAAGTTCCCAAGGAGTCAAGCCCATGTGTTGCTATCAAACCAGGATCCCCTAGAGAATTTCCTTGACAAACAGAGGGCCCAGAATGGTCAAGCTGACAACCCAACTATACTTCAAACCAGTATTTCTAGGTCAATGTCTAGGTCAATTTCTGATAGAACCTTGGAGGGGGTAACAGTGAGCTTATTGGGATACAGCTCCCCAATAATTTCATCACATGTGACATATCAAGATAACCCAAAAAACCTCATTTATTGCAAGATATCAAAGTAAAAAATGGTTATAGCTTATAAAGTAAGTTCTAAAGCAGGGATGGATCCAGTTTGATCTGATGGGCGGGGGGAGGGGACATTAAGCAGATGCTGCTCACAAAGTCGGGCTTGGCCGTATAAATGCTGATGACCCCCATATGGTCAAGGTAGTTATCTTGTCAGCAACCACCCTTGACCATACATGGTGGGTGCACACTCCATTCAGTTTTGAAACCCTTGAAATAACCAGTAAATAACCACAGTAAAAAATAAATTATTTGATAAGGTTAAGTGATATGTACATGTAAGTTAACTCGTCTATTTCTAGCGTTAAAATATAGAAATGTATTTCTATTTTACAGAGCATGCCACACCAGCTATTAATACAGATGAAAAATAATATCATCCACAAGGGAAACTGCATGTCAGTGAACATACCGAAAGTCATCAGGTGTTAAATAATTAATTAAAGTGCTGGGGCCGGTTATATCAAAGGTGGATAAGTCGCTATCCGGCTGATAAGTCGCTATCCGGCGGATAAATTTTATCCAGAGTAAAAATTGCGTTGTACCAAGCTTGGATAGTGCTTTTTTATCTGCTGGATAACACTATCCAAGCTTGGTACAACGCAATTTTTTAGGATAAATTTATCCGAGGTCCGGATTCGACCGTCATTCAGTCCGGACTCGACCGTCATTCTTCTTCAGATCCTTTTGTTTTATATGGTTTGAAAACAAGCAGTAAATTTCTCACTTTTAGTCAGTTTAAAAACACGATGAACGTATACCGAAGATACAACTTGGAAAACCAAACAAATTAGGCAATAGACAACAAGATGGCAAATTTTGTTCGTTCGCTTTGATTAGCCAATCAAAACTTGAGAGAAAATGTTCTTAAAATTGTTATAAAATGTGTGCAAGGTCAAGGAACAAAATATTTAATGTATTATACAGGAAAAAGTATACTTGTCTTTGCATAAACAAAGATTGTGAAATGCTAGCTAGTGAATAAAAACACCACACATACTTCACATACTATGAAAATGTACAACAAAATCATACTATATTAATACTAGTGACGACGGACTGAAAAAGAACAATACAACCAACAACAGGAAATTTATCGCAAGTGAATTCAAGATATGGATGGATTTTATACAAGTTAAATTGTAAAGTTCACAAAAGCTTAGCAACAGCTGACGTTGAGGTAAGAAATTTCAGGAAAATCCAGTTTTTTCCGGTTAAATTTAAGGAGGCTCTGTACAGTTTTAATTCTGTAGCACGCAAATGTGCTCTAAGGTCCATTATTTGCTCATTTTGCAAGGTATGGCCACAAGACTTGGCCGTCAGATTGCCACAATATTGTGGATTACGAAGAACAAAAAATGTTTCTAAATATTTACGTTGCCATAGTAACAACGCGAATTAGAGATTGTCATATTTTTATCTTCTTTCTTAATTTTTTGGATCAGAAAATCAGGATTTCATTTTTCACACGAGACAAGCCCTTGAATACCCATGCAACATGGACAACAACATTTTGGCTCAATCGTGATTCGTGAACTTGTGATTTGTACTTTGTACAGCTACAGATCCCGCGACACAGAATTAAAGCTGTAGGGAGCCTCCTTAAGCGTATCCAACGGATAGGTATCCACCCTGCTATCCATGCTTCGTACAACGCATTTTTATCCAATGGATAACTATCCAGCGGATTGAAGATTTATCCATCGGATAGGACTTATCCACCGGATAACTTATCCACCTTTGATACAACCGGCCCCTGTATGACAGAAAACTCATGTACAGTACATGGCGTATTAAAAAAGATAATCCACTTTTATACTGGGTTTGGTGGATAATCCAAGTGAGTAGATATATACACAATTTAAGACCTAACCAGGAACGGTTGCGAAAAAATGCAACACTAGGTCCTCTGGCGGGAATTGAACCCACGGCCCTGCGATTCCGGTGCAGCACTCTAACCAACTGAGCTACAGAGGCCAGTTGCTGAGCTGTAACCGTAAGTTCTATATATATATATATATATATATATATATATATATATATATATATATATATATATACGTGTAGGTTTAGGTCTACGAAACGCAAAGAGTGCTCGACAACATATAGTTAGAGCAAATTATAGTTTTTCGCTTACCTCAAAACTTGTCTGCAACAGGCTGTTTCATCTGTAAAAGAATCATCAGGCAGTTTACAAGTATCGAAAAGAAATGACCGCTTATATGCTTTCCTGCCGGGCGTGGAGTGTGTGTGGGAGACAATGTGTGCATGCATGGCTTTGTTTGCGTTGTTTACGCGAAATTTGTTGCGATGACGGCATCGTGAAATTATTTCAGCTCTTTTGTTGAGTAAACAATCCTTGTTCACTCAACAAAAGTTCCGGAACTTTCGAAATATATTTGGACATTGAAAGACACGGAACTTTCGAAATATATTTGGACATTGAAAGAAAACAATAAGGATTTCAGTATTAATTGGCAAATTTTAAAACATTCTATTTCGTATACGGGAGGATCAAAACGATGCAATTTATGTTTAGAAGAAAATTTTGTATTTTGAAAGAAAAACAAGGATTGTTTACTCAACAAAAGAGCTGAAATAATTTCACGATGCCGTCATCGCAACAAATTTCGCGTAAACAACGCAAACAAAGCCATGCATGCACACATTGTCTCCCACACACACTCCCACGCCCCGGCAGGAAGCATATAAGCGGTCATTTCTTTTCGATACTTGTAAACTGCCTGATGATTCTTTTACAGATGAAACAGCCTGTTGCAGACAAGTTTTGAGGTAAGCGAAAAATTCAATTCCTGCCAGAGGACCTAGTGTTGCATTTTTTGCAACCATTCCTGGTTAGGTCTTAAATTGTGTATATATCTACTCACTTGGATTATCCACCAAACCCAGTATTCTAGTTCAACCAAGTGAAGTGCAAAAAAAATATTTGAAGTTTACCTAATCCACTTTTAGCTTGCTTGTGTGAGTTTAATAATGAGTTTATCCGAAGAACACACTATAAAATGTGGATTTGTTACCCTGTATATTGTGAAAAGATGTAACTGTAAATAATGTTAAATGTATCACATTCACTGTGCTTGGATATCTGCAATATATTTTGGACATATCAGCTTATCTTTGCACTTCTTTCTATGACCTGGTTGGCCACAGTATCGATATTTTCTTCTTTTGGGTTGGCCAATTAAAATTAAAATTGAAATGTATATAAATTATTACTAATTAGATGTTATTACACACTGAACATTGTACAATATCATATATTATAAATCATATTGAATGATCACAAGGGTTATGCTTGATCAGGATTTTATTGTATTTTAACCTATTACAGTAACTGGCAGTAACCTACCACTGGCATTGGAGTGAGTGAAATACTAAAGGAGGGTGCATCTGGGCACATTGCAAGCAAATGGGTTAGCAAGACACTGGCAGATAATTTTGCGAACCCATTAATCAGCAGTACCCTGCCACTGACTAATAAAATCCTGTGGCATAGTAAAATACTAAAGTAAGGTGCATCTGGGTGTATTGCTAGCCAATGGATTAATATGGAAGATACGATCACTAACCATTTGTAACTCCTTGAGGTGGGCGTGGTCTTCCATTAAGTTCCATATCAGGAGTAAGTTCTTGATGTTCCATATTAGTTATAGATGCTGTTTGGGATTCATCTACAGTACTTTTTGGCTAGCTCGAGGTCTTTTCCTTTTTAGCCTGTCAAATGACTCCTGTGTGAGCTTTTCTGGACAAGGTATTGTATTTCCACTGGTTTTCAATGTTTGAGTGAAAGCAGCACAATGGTGTTCTTTTCTGTCTTTTGAGTATGGTAATGCATAACCTTGAAAGATTAATTGCAACTCTGCATGAGAAAAGTGATAAAATACATCTGGACCCTTTTGTGCAAAAGTGGGTGAAATCTTTTGGAAGTGGATCACTTATGATTTCACTAATAGTTGGCATGCCTTTGGGTATTGGAGGTTTCAATTTCACTTTGCTGGAACATGCACCAGCAACACTAGGTGTAATGCAACTGACTTTTTTTAAGTTTCCCTTCTCGTTTAAATTTTCGAATAAATTCAGCACTGTACATGCTGGTAAACCTGCACACTGTGCAGAATTCGGTAATGGATAACTTTGCCAACTCCATCCCAAAACTGTAAGTCTGGACTGCTGTCTTCCATGGTTTCATTCCATTCTTTATCTTCATTCAACCCTATTAAAGAGTTAGCACTCATATTTCAGACCGATGCAATTTTTATATTCATTGAAAAACACCCTGGAACATGTTTTTTTACAAATTGCACTCAAGACAATGCTATTCTCCACTAATGTAATACCGTAATCCCTCTAATAAGCCCCCTCTCAAATAAGATAACCCCCCAACGTGTCTAAACGAATAAGCGACCCAATTGGCTTATTTGAGAGATTATGGTAATAACAAGCAGCTAAACCGACTTACCCATAATATTGTCATCGATAAGGTTATCCATATCTTCAATTAACTCTGTTTCTGCCAAAGCTACATCACTGTCGAATGATTCAAAACATGGCACAATCTATAACCCTTTCTACATGCTCCATTGACTCTGGATGTTTGGTCGTTTAGCAGTAAAACCTCTTTGTTCTCTTTCATGTTATCGAAAATAGCCTCGATTTCTCTCTCTTGTTTTGCTCTTTGCTGTACCTTTTCACATTTCGACCCTTTAGGTCTTCGGATGTAAAACAAACTTGCCTGACTCTCCTTCACTATAACCCATCCATTTAGATCTCTTATTTTACCCATTGATTCTGGTGATGAAAATTGAACAGGACCTTGCTTTGAAGTTGGATTTATTTTCCATATACTTATCTTTTGTCTGTTTGGCAGACATTTTCAAATAGGCTTCATACATAGCCCTTGTGAAGGCTAGGCATGCTTTATGGTGCAAACCACCAACACGCATGTCAATGTCAACAATCCCCACATCTTCCAAGCACTTTTCAAACGTTCTCAATAGGGCGTTAGAGCGGAGGAAAGAATGCTTCGAGGCTGCTTGTTGGGTAAAATATCCTATAATCCACATCATGATGAGGTGGTTGTTCAGTTGCTCCATATTCTTTGCACTTTGAAGGCCCAAATAATTGAAAAACAAATTCATTTCTTCACTGACGACATGTAGTTTTATCCATTTGATTGCTGGGAATAGATATCCCAAGCGGTTGAAGATTGGAAAATTCTTCCTGAAGAGTGGTTATATTTGGTTTACTAGCTGGACTTTCAACTGTTATCCTCGTAGCTAGGCCTACCTCACCCATATCAGTAATTTCTCTGCGTTTTTGGGGGTAATATGTTAACATCGAACATACAGCTCCCGACATATGCCTGGCCATCTTCAACCACCTTCCCACAATCAACTTCAACATAAGGAAAGCTCATAGACTGGCTCTTGTGAATTGTCATTCCGTAACACAAATCGAGTGGCAATTGTTTACGGGTTCCAACAAATCGAGGTGGCGAAGTTCCTTTATTCCATAAAGTAGACTGAAAGCAGTAATCCTGTTTTTCACAGCCTTCAGTGCTGACAGGTTTGAGCTGAACGACGTCTCCACTCAACAGCAACTGAATGCCACTGAATGGTTGAGAATTACCTCGAATTCCACGAGTAACAAAAAGTTGCCTTGTAGTGAGGAGGAGCTACAAAATGTTAATGAAGTCTTCGAGGAAGAAATAATGAAGAAAACAATAACAATGGATATTGTTCGTAATCGTGCTGAAACGAGTGAAGAGCTTTGTGGTATGTCACCCAGAAGAGTTCATGATAAAATAAAGAAAGATGCTACGTTAGAGCTACCAAAGGTGTGTGATTCATTGCAGGATAAATTGTCAAAGTTGGGAAGCCAAGGAAAAGAGACTGCTGAAATGGAATCTCATGATGACCCACTGTCAGTAAGCATCATTGCCCCTACGGAAAGAAATACTAGTTGTGCAGACAATGAAGTAAGTACATTACATGAACTTTTTAGAGTCATTATTACTGAAAACAGAAAAATATGTAGGTTTGAAATCGAGAAGCGCTGTTCTGCTAGCCAAGAAGCTTGAAAACTGTTAGATAAACTGTCTGTTATACAGGTCCTTAATCGGATAAAATGTTAAAGAAGAAACTCCAATCTAACTAAAACTTTGTTTGTTTTCATGCCAAACTTGCCCTTTATAGCATATAAACGTTTTTAGTTAATTAAGCTATGGATTTATTTGAACTGTGACATGCTTCACTGCAACATTTCACTGTTACTTGAAATTAATATGTGCATTGGATTACAGCAAGCCGTGGTTTAGTGTAAGATGATGTGACAGGATTTTTTATTCCAGTATACCTGCAAGAGTTATTAACATGGTTACATTGACATAATTTTTTTCTAAGTACTGTATGGCATGTAAATTTTTTTGCCATGGTGTGGCTTACAATAGAATGATGTAATGTTCCCCAAGACCATTACATCATTCAATTTTGCCTGTTCGCAGGCTTGATCTCAAATTAACAACATGGTGCTTTATACCAATGTCAAAATATATTGACAAAATGTCGTTAATTCATATAAAAAATGTGGAAAGACGAAGATAGACGAAAAAGAACCGTGAACAGTCGAGCTATCGAAGGATGGAGATGAAGGTAAGAAATGCTATAACATATCAGTTAATAAGACATTGACGCATAATTGTAAATAGCATCTTGTTAATATGCTAAAGTAAATTTGACTACCAAGTCTACCATGAATACTAGCTAATTCCACATTTTAATTTCACATTTTATAATGGCACATTTATAGTGGTCACATTTCTTTAAATTAAATATTATGTAAAAATATAGTCTATAATAGTTAATTTAAGACACCAAGACGGTAAAACATAAGACTGTACAATACTCCTTTGGCATGACATTTATTGCAGAAAATCGTTATGTTATGGAAATCGTTATGTTATGGAAATAGTCGCTGCTAGTGAAATTTTTATCAGCCATTTTATTTGTCATATGTACTAAAATGTCTGGCATGGTGATACTGTAAATTGTCAACCCCATTTAACAATTTATATGATAATCTTGTTCTACTGTGTATGACATATTTTTTGGGGTCATACTAATTACTGTCAAAAGCCGTCAAAAACCGTCAAGAAGCCGTCAAAAACCGTCAAGAAGCCGTCAAAAACCTTCAAGAAGCCGTCAAAAAGGCAAAAGCATTTTTAATTGGATGTTGTGTCTTTAGTATAAACCTATTAGTAGACTATTACAAATCCTGTGCTGTGATGTGAAGGAATGTGAAGGAATGCTTGTGGGTGTTGTGGAGGTGTAATGGATCACTTGCATAATGAACAAAATTTTGATCTAGGCAAAGAGAAGCAAATCAATCACTATAGACAGAAAGAACATCCTAAAATTTGTGAAACTTTGTAAAATACGGAAAATATAGCCTTGCGAAGTTGGCAAATTGTAACTAGAATAGTTATCAATTTCACACCAGCTTTATATTTGTTTGTGCTGTCAGATGATAAATTATAAGAATGGAAATAGGAATAGTATAAATCGTTTTTGGCTTCTTGACGTCCTCTTGACGGTTCTTGAATATGGAAATGTTGAGGGAGTATTTTTAGTAAGTGCTGGAGTCATGGAAGTGTTTTGAAAACATTTTACTTTGTGGAAAAAAATGGAAATGATTTGCCGATTTACAAACGGATTGTCTTGACTTGACTTGATCTGTTATATATCAATGTTATTTGAACAAGGAAACGAGCTAGGTGAGCCTTTTTAAATATTGTACGAATATTCTGCATTATTCAAACATTTATTTAGATGAAGTTTGCTCAAAAAAGTATTAAAGATCAAAGAGTAGCAATATAATTCATCCAGTAACTTGTAAAGAGTAAGAGATTGACTATCAAGAAAAATCATCTGTCATTATAAAATACTAAAATAGGGTGCATCTGGCCAATTTGGGCATATTGCCAGTTAATCGGTTAAAAGAATATATTTTTATAAATATCATAAAAATATATATCATACACCGTAGAACAAGTTAACTGGGGTTGACGATTTACAGTATCAGTATGCCAGACAGTTTAGTACATATGACAAATAAAATGGCTGATATAAATTTCACTAGCAGCGACTATTTCCATAACATAACAAAGTTTTTTATGATGTCATTGCTGAAACATGTTATGTTCACACTCTTCTCGATAGATACTGCAACAAAGTATGTGAAAAAATTCTAGATGCATGGATGTTGTCAGAATACCAGGTGTCGCTAACACACCCATTAACAAGTGGTATTCAGGGATGAAGGAACACAAATGAACCATTTATTCCATGTGGATGTGTTAGCAAATAGGTCATATTATTGAAGTCCATTCATCATGGTATAACACATGTATATAGTCTGTGCGTAGAATGTATAAAGTATATAACACACTAAACAAAGCATATCAGATCCATACATTGGCTATTTAACAATTAGTCACCGAAGGCGAGGTGATTACAAGCCTATAGTCACTGAGCCGAAGGCAAAGTGACAATAGGCTTGTAATCACCGAGCCTGAGGCTACTAATTGTTTTAGTAGAAATTTCAAAGAGAAAAACAAACACAGAAAGTTATGAGGTCAGTTGAAAAGGCTATAGGACAAAATTCAGCGCTTTTCTCAGCGGCCGGTTATTAAAAACATGTCGGCAAAAGACGAGTGTCAAACACATATCGAAGCGAAACAAAAACAAACAATTTAATGAGAAAAATACTTTGGAAAGGCTCAAATACAAAGTAGAATGGTTTAAAAATATACCACAGCTAGGTTTTTGCTGAATATAACGATATAAATGAGGATAAAACGAATAATTTTCAAAATAAACACTTGTGGTTGAGCCGTACGGAAAAGTTTTATACATGTTCATTTCAACAGTGAGAAAACTCTGCCTTTCATGGAAGAAAAATAGTGTATTTGTTATCGCTTACCTTTAAAAATGTCAAAAATATGTCCTCCTTTAATTTAGCAGCAGTTTTTTTTCATTTAAAACTTTGAATCAGGCTCAAAAAAACGATTTTTGTTTTAAATTCGGCAGCTTGCGAAGAAGCCATTTTGAAAAAAAAAGTGATAGTCACTGACCAGTGACTATCACTTTTTAGAGGCTCAATTTGGACCAATCAGCATGCAGGAAAATCGATAGTCACCTGGAAATTTCTACTAAAATTGACTAGTCAAATGTATGGGGTAGGGATAGAAAATCATATTATATAGACCATAGTTGGGCGACTGTGGCAATATTTTATAGAGCAAGAGGGGGAGAGGGTGACAAGGGGTCGTGGGAGATAATTGACGCAAGTTAGAAATACAATTACAACCGAAGTTTCGTTACTGCCATGCCCCCTTCTCCTCCCCTCATTACTAGCTCCCAATCTCTTGACACGCATAATTTCGCCATTGTCCACAGAGCTACCTGCGGAGAAGGCTAATTAATGCTAAGTTAATGCATACACTTATTCATTTGCTAAATATTTACCAAATGGCCTGCTATATCAATGTCATTTGAACAAGGAAACAAGCTAGGTGAGCCTTAAATATTGTACGAATATTCTGCATTATTCGAACGTTTATTTAGATGAAGTTCGCTCATAAAACATGTTTTTGTTTACTTGACATTAAGTACTAAAATACAGGGGCTTCCCCCTCCCTCCAGGGGCATCCCCCTCCCTCCAGGGGCATCCCCCTCCCTCCAGGGGCATCCCCCTCCCTCCAGGGCCATCCCCTCCCCCAAGTTTGAAATCTATTGTGAGACTATTTGACAGCAATGTACATATATTGTATACTTCACTTTATTTCTGGGGGCCTGGGGCACATTTATACCAGTAAAGAAATTGGATGTTTGCTATCCCCACAAAGGGCTAATAGCTATAATATAATATAATATTGTGACGCCTCCTCATGTTTGTGCATGCGGAACTTATTTGAATTGTAAATATGCGATATAAAAGTGTGTGTGTGCGTAAATAAAGTGTGATTATTGATAAGTACGTTTGACCTGTTGGTTTCTTAAGTTGGCTTGCTCGCAACATTTGGTAGCAGGAAATGGTTTGTTAAGTTTTCGTTAGATAACGATGTCGAAGGAAAGGCGAGGCCAACTAAGAGAAGAAATTGAAGCTTCTTTGGGCATTGAAAACCCAGGAGAACGCTTGACTGACCACGAAGTCCACGGTTTTCCGAATATATTGGCGATGAAATACATGTCGTAGAGAAGCTACAAACCGTAAAAGACGGCCTCAATGATATAAAGCAAAGTCAGGCGGAGTTAAAAGAAATGAACGAGCGAATCTGTCGCGATAATCGACGGTTAGTCGAACGAGTAGAACTATTAGAAGCCCGCGAGACAGAAAGCCGTCGAAGTCAAATAGACCTTGAAACCCGCTGCGATGTTCTCGAAGGTAACATTGAAAAGCTAAAGGTGGACTCTAGCCGAATCCCGGCGTTGTCTTATAAAGAAATAGAGCGTCGTGTTGAGAAGTCGAATGAGGAAATTCAAGATGTTCGTGCTAGCTTTGCCGAAAGTTTCGAACAGTTGCTTTCCGTGGTCGAGAAGCTTGATACGCAAGTGCGCTCAACTGAAACCAATTTACAATGCAAAATTGACGAAATAACTCAAGTTGGTTTATCCGAAAGCCCGATCTACGGAGAGGAAATCTACAAGACAAGACATGTTGCCTAAACAAACGAGTTCTAGTCCTGTTATCGATCTTCGCACAGATCCACATAACATCACGCAGAGAAAACATAAGCCCATTCAATCTGCGCCGAAATTCGATGGCAGTTCGTCGTGGGAAGTATTCCAAGCGCAGTTCGAAATAGCAGCTGAAATAAACGGGTGGGAAGAAGATGACAAAGCTGTTTTCTTAGCTACGGCTCTAGTTGGAAGGGCTGCACTGGTGCTGAGTAACTTGTCTAATCGTGAACGGCGGGATTATAAAACGTTGGTAACCGTTTTGACTACACGCTTTGGAATGGCCCACCAGTCGGAGTTAGCAAGAGCTAAATTGAAATGCAGGGGAAGAATTGAAAGAACAAAGAAGAATCTATGGCAGAGTTGGCGGAAAGTGTGGAGACTTTAACTCGAACTGCATATCCCGACGCTTCTACAGACCTGCAAGATGTTATTGCTAGAGATAATTTCATTGATGCTTTGCCTGACGACGATACGCGGTTAAAAATTCGCCAGTTAAGACCGCCATCTTTGCAAGTAGCTCTCGAAAATGCCATGGAGTTAGAGTCTTTCCAACTGGCTTCGCGACACCGACAAAGATGGCAGCGTGGCTCATCGTGGAGCGTGCGCAAAGTAGAAGATACTACGCCTCCAGCTACTGCGACGAACGAAGAGAAATCAAGCATTGAGCGTCTTGAGAAAATGGTGGATCAACTGCTGAAAGAGTTAAAAAGACGACCTCGACGTTCACCGCCTCGACTTCCTTCGGGTGGGTCACTGAGATGTTGGAACTGTGGTCAGTGGGGTCATTTGCAACGAGATTGTATGCACGACGATAAAGATGGGACGAAAGAGTCGTGGGAAGGAAGAGAAGACACAGGACCACGTCAACAACTCCAGGAGAAGCAGGGAAACGACGAACGGTCGACTCAGAGGGGCATGGGTTGGCCGAACAAAATTTAAAGCATACCCCTAACAGAGATGTTGAAGTGAAAGCATGTGGTGGTTCACTAACTGTAGATGGTCTTATTGAAAATATCCCATGCCAATTTACGATTGATACCGGAGCTGACGTAACTATACTCAGTTCTCGTTTGTATGGCATGATAAACTGTGTTGATGAGTTAGAGACAATGGCAGATGGTGAAGTGCTCAGAGGTTTAGATGGGAAAAAAATACCAGTGGCGGTAAAGCAATTTTACGGATAGGAGTGGGTGAAAACATATCAATACAAAATGTTTGGATTGCACATATACAGGAGGACTGTATATTGGGTTCTGACTTCCTGAAGAAAGAAGGTTGTATGATTGATTATCCACGCCAAGTCCTGCGAATGGGGAATACGGAAATTCCTATGCGTTCAGGTGACAAGCAAGTGAAATGCCTGCGTTTGGTTCTGGACCGGTCCGTCAAAGTGCCAGGATATACGGAGATGATTATCCCGGTCAAAGTCGAAGGACCCAGGGGGGGTTGCTTTTGGGAACCGTGGGACCATCAAGCTGCTGTAAGAAAAACAATAAGATTATGGTCGGAAGAACATTGGTTGACTTGGAAAAGAGTACATTCCTGTTCGTGTGGCCAACCTCACCGCCGGTAGGCAAAAGTTAAGAAAAGGATTCGAACTTGCAGTATGTGAACCTGTCGCCAGTATAACTTCCAGAGTAGCTGACCGTGGAGAGCCGCAAGAATCATTTGACACATCGTCATTACCTGCTCACTTGAAACCTCTTCTAGAAAGAACTGCGGAAGGTCTAGACGAAGAACAAACCAGGAAAATAGCCGAAATTCTTACGAACTACCAAGATGTGTTTTCGAAGGGACAGGGGGACATTGGTCGTGCGACAGGCGCCTACCATAAGATCGATACCGGAAACGCATTGCCCTTGAAACAAGCACCTAGACGACTTCCAATTGCAAAGAGACAAGAAGCCGAGAAGGCAATTGACGAGATGGAGAAACAAGGTATCATCGAACCATCGACCGGTCCATGGAGTTCGCCAGTGGTTCTTGTGAGGAAGAAAGATGGAACAACACGGTTCTGCGTCGACTATCGACGACTGAATGACGTCACGCGAAAGGACTCATTTCCGTTGCCTCGTATCGACACCACTTTAGATGCCTTGAACGGCTCTCGTTGGTTTACCACTTTAGATCTAAAGAGTGGATATTGGCAAGTGGAACTGGATGCCGAGGCCAAGGAGAAGACCGCGTTTTCCTTTGGAAAGGGACTTTGGCAGTTTACTGTTATGCCATTCGGCTTGTGTAATGCCCGGCGACATTCGAACGGCTTATGGAGACGGTGCTTGCGAAACTCCCGTGGGAAACCTGTCTGGTGTATCTCGACGACATTATTGTCCTTGGGAAAGATTTTGATGAACAGCAAGAAAATCTTCGACAGGTGTTCGACAGGCTGCGATGCGCTGGTCTTAAGCTGAACCCAAAGAAGTGTAGTTTATTCAAAACCCAGGTGGTCTATCTGGGGTATGTGGTTACTAGAAATGGGATTAAAGCTGATCCAGAGAAGGTTGAAGCGATAAGATCCTGGCCAGCACCATTAAACGTTCACGAACTCCGCAGTTTCCTGGGACTATGTTCCTACTATAGGCGATTTGTTTTAAATTTCGCGAAGATTGCTCAACCCTTACACGTCTTGACACAGAAGAATGTACCGTTTCACTGGGACGAGGATTGTGCGCAAGCGTTTGAATCTTTGAAGCAACACTTGACCAACACTCCAACACTGGCATACCCTGATGTAAATCAACCTTTTGTTTTGGACACGGATGCGAGCAACATTTCCATTGGTGCAGTACTCTCGCAAGTTGTAAATGGAGACGAACATCCGATTGCTTATTTTAGCAGAACACCTAGCCGACCAGAAAAACAGTATTGTGTAACAAGAAAAGAACTGCTAGCAGTTGTAAAAGGTGTTGAACACTTTCACGCTTATCTGTATGGAACCCATTTTCTTGTGCGCATCGACCACTCATCCCTGCAATGGCTTCTTAGTTTCAAGAATCCTGAAGGACAAATGGCGCGATGGATTCAAAAACTGGGACAATATGACTTTGAAATCAAGCATCGAAAAGGGAAACTGCACGGAAATGCAGACTCGCTCTCAAGAAGACCCTGTGACGAAAATGGATGCGGATACTGCGAAAAACGGGAGATAAACGAATTGCAGGGTAGAGAAGAAGAATCTGCACATGACTTTCCTGGCCCGATGGCTAAAATGGCGAGAACGACTGTTTCCGAAGCGGCAAGCGAAGAGCTTGGACCACAATTTTCCAGAGAAACTCAACTAAAAGATCCCGATATTCGGATAATCGTGCAATTGATGGAAGAGTCCGACGTAAAGCCAGCATGGCAGGAGATTTCGTCATATAACCTTGCAGTAAAGGTGTATTGGGGACAGTGGAGCTCTTTACAAATAATCGAAGGGAAGCTGTACCGATGCCTCGATACTGTGCCCCCCGAGATACCACGGAAACAGTTAGTTGTTCCTAAGGAAAGTCGAGTGACTGTATTACAGAAATTGCACAATAGCAGGACTGGAGGGCACTTTGGAGTGGCGAAAACACTCGGGAAAGTGAAATAACGATTTTTCTGGCCGCACTGAGGACGTGATATAGAAGAATGGTGTAAGAGCTGCGAAAAATGCGCTTCGCGGAAAGGACCCAGAAGAAGACCTATGAAACAGTTTAATGTGGGAGCTCCGCTAGAAAGGATAGCGATTGATGTTCTTGGTCCTCTACCCACTTCGGAAAAAGGGAACAAATATATCCTGATTGTCGGTGATTACTTCACTAAATGGGTCGAAGCGTACCCTTTAGAAAACCAGCGGGCGGAAGTTGTAGCAGAGGTACTTGTGAAGGAATTCATTTCAAGGTTTGGTGTTCCACTTCAGCTGCACTCCGACCAAGGGAGAAATTTTGAGTCTTCTCTATTTTCAGAAGTTTGTAACCTGTTGGGGATAGAAAAAACGAGAACAACTGCCCTACATCCCGAATCCGACGGTATGGTCGAAAGATTCAACAGGACACTAGAAAACCAATTGGCTATATTTAGCGAGCAGCACCAAAAAGACTGGGACGAGCATATTCCATTATTATTGATGTCATATCGCTCCGCAGTTCATGAAAGCACAAGACAAACGCCTGCAAACCTAATGTTCGGACGAGAATTAAATTTGCCAATTGATCTTTTGTATGGAAGACCACTGGAGGAGAGATCCGTTGATATTGATGATTATGTCACAAAACTGCAAAGAAGAATGGAGAATACGCACGAATATGCGCGTATAAGAATTCGGGTTGCGAGCGATAGAATGAAGAAAAGGTACGACGTGGGAGTATCTCATGACATTTTTCAGCCTGGTGATTTAGTTTGGCTCTTCAATCCAAAACGCAAGAAAGGACTGTCCCCGAAACTTATGTGCGACTGGGAAGGACCATACCTTGTCATGAAGAGGATCAATGAATTACTATATAGAGTGAGAAAATCAACACGCGAGAAACCACGCGTAGTCCACCGGAATAGACTTTGGCGATATTTTGGGAAAACGGACTAAATTGTTATATACTATTCGGGACGAACAGCTTCATAAGGAGGGGGCAGTGTGACGCCTCCTCATGTTTGTGCA
Organism: Trachythela sp. YZ-2020; assembly: GCA_016169945.1. NCBI lineage: Eukaryota > Metazoa > Cnidaria > Anthozoa > Malacalcyonacea > Clavulariidae > Trachythela > Trachythela sp. YZ-2020. The sequence goes on from JADLSH010000214.1 coordinate 3,688,994, forward strand.
TGCGGAACTTATTTGAATTGTAAATATGCGATATAAAAGTGTGTGTGTGTGCGTAAATAAAGTGTGATTATTGATAAGTACGTTTGACCTGTTGGTTTCTTAAGTTGGCTTGCTCGCAACAATATAATATAATATAATATAATATAATATAATAGAGAAGTTGAATGCATGTTTATATAAAAAATATATTTTCAAAAATTTCGAACCTTACTGCTTACAATATTTACATTTTAACATCAGCTTAACTAACCATAATATAGAAAGTGTTCAATATATACAGTCACTAAATCGCCGTCTCTTGATTACGGAATATAAATATAGATAAATTTTTGCAATAGTCAAAGTTCAAAACTTTTACTCTATAGCATTAACGTAAACAACTAATTTCTCGTTGTTGTTGAATGTTAGTTCCACTACTTCTTTTGCTTTGAGAGTCTTGTGTTTCTCCGGTGAGAAGAAAACTGCTCCGACCATCTCCTCCTTTGTTTGCAGTTTCATGTCGAAGTATTGGCAGTTATTCTGGCTTCGTTTTACCGTGCTTATGCTGTGGACATAGCAATTTAAGGGATTCATATTCAGTAATCGTGAAGTTAGCAATTTCTGTGCACCATACAGTAACAACTAATGACGACTGACTGAACGACTGAATTTATACCTACACGTCACATGATTGTTTTTCGCAAATACAACCAATCACTTCACGTTTTAATAATATCGATTGCAAAGCATTTCACCATTTTCACACATGACTAATATTAAAGTGCTTAATTTCTCATGGGAATGCATCCGTCATTGAACATAAATAATACTAAATTTATGCCTTTGGGTTTTTAAATCAGTGCTATATATATATATATTATTATGTATGACTATTCTGAATTTTTCGCACGGCACTCAAAAATTGATACCTTGTCCTACTTAAATGGTACTATATTTATAGGCTTGATATATATATAGCCTTTGAGTTAATCACTGCTATAGATAACATCTATATATATATATGTATGACTATTCTCAATTTTGCTCACGGCACGCATATGAAATGCGATTCACATGACCAAGTCCAACGGTCTAGTCAGAACATATATTGTACTTTATTAGAATATATAATGACCCGTACCCTATTCCCCCCTGATCGCACTACCGATAAACTTGGTACTAGTGCCATTTTTATGTATGATTCTAACTTATTTTGATACATGTGTGCCGTGCGCAAAATTGAGAATAGTCATACAGTCATATATATATAGATGTTATATCTATAGCACCGATTAACTCAAAGGCTATATATATATCAAGCCTATAAATATAGTACCATTTTTATCTTTAATGCGTACCTTAAATATATTTATATATAGACTAAACAAATTTGACGAAGCATCCTTATTACTACTTAGTTTCTTACACAATATCAATTTATGCATGGAACGTCGTATTCTATCTATATGGTCTGCGCGAATTCTGCATGAATATAAGTAGGACAAGGTGTCAATTTTGTGCCATTTTTATCTATGATTTAATGCATGCCGTGCGAAAAATTCAGAATAGTCATACATAATAATATATATCTATATCTATATAGTATTGAAATAGTATATAATTATATAGCACTGATTTCAAAACCCAAAGGCATAAATTTAGTATTATTTATGGTCAATGACGGATGCATTCCCATGAGAAATTAAGCACATTAATCATGTGTGAAATCATGTGGTTGTACAAGCACAAGACTCTCAAAGCAAAAGAAGAAAGTTGCCAACCATGCAAAATCGAGAACTACACTCTCGAGAACTAGCCTCTTTTCGGAAGCTAAAGACGGGTGTTCAACAAGCGCACACATATTACAAACGGTAAATGCAATTTCGACCATGTGGCAAGATCGGACGTAGCGAAAGTCCAAGTAAAAGATCTGGACGTAATCCAAAGTAACGAGCTCGTAGAGATCGAGGGGAAAGTAACATTCCTCGGAATACCACAAGAAGTGATGATTGTGGGTAAATAAATGGTCAAGCAAAATGCCATTTTGTCCGACAACAGTGGCAGTTGAATTCCTGACCGCATTCCTCGCATGTATAACATGCAGTAAGAAAATCCTTCCACTGGAAGAAGAGTCAGACCCCATTCCGCCATTAGTCAGTTGCCCACACTGTAAGAGTCGGCAGAAAACCACTAAATGTCGTTGTCGGTTAAGCGCTAAGGTTTCGTTGCCTGGTGCTGATGGATCACATGTAACAGTGACATTTTTTTAACAGATTTTTCAACGGTTCCTTGCAATCTACAATGCTAGCATGCCTGAATCTACACCGATACTTTCCTCTTCACTAAATGAGGCAAGTGATGCGTTGCTGCTACTCGGCGCAGTGGAACTAACATACAACAACAACGAGAAATTAGTTGTTGACGTTAATGCTATGGAGTAAAAGTTTTGAACTTTGACTATTGCAAAAACTTATCTATATTTATATTCTGTAATCATAATATTAATGGTATTGAGATAACTATTATGAAAGTAATGATTCTTCCACATGTTACCATTATAGGTATATATCGATCACCCAGAATTCCAGTAGAGCAACTGTTTAGAGCATTGAATTATCTTTTAATGTTATGTACTTCTGAATTTAACATTTTCATAGGTGATTTTAATATCAATTGGTTGGATGAAGCCAATAGAAGGCCTCTATATAATCTTTTTATTAATGATAATAACTATAGACAATTAGTATCCAGTATCACTACAGATAATCAGCAGTTAATAGATCATATTTATACGAATTTACCAGAATCACAAGCTAAGTCACACATATTGGAAACATATTTCTCTGATCATAAAGCAGTATGTGCATTGATTAATTGCTTTCATTAAAGCAAAGTAATAGTAGTTGCACGAAGAGCAAATATTTGGCTTCAAATAGGAATAAATACTTATAGTAACACTTGGAACCAGTCATAACAATGTACATGTATTTACAGTATATAACTATATAACCTGGGTTGTACTATTAAGAAATTAAGAACTTGGAGGGGGTTCTCCTCCCCTTCATCCACCTTATTAATGCCTGCCACTGAATGCCAATAACAAGAACACCAGGTAAGCCATTTTATATTTTCCTCCCTCCCCTCCCCTCCCTCTTACTATTTGTTCTTATGTTTTGTTGCATGTTCCACCACAAGGTAATTTTTGTTTATAGATGAAAACAACAATCAGAATGTACTGGATAATGGCCGGATAATTTTGCCAGAACTACACTCTACTTGCAGAACAATCTCAAGTTAAACTCACTGGTACATGTATATTTACAAGAGAAGATGTTAACAGCCACCACATGTCATATAATGGGATCTTATTAATGGCACACAATGTACAAAACTGAACCTATTATTCTGTATATTGGATTTTCTCTCCTGGCACAATATTGAATGGATCTGGTATGATGCAAAATAGGATTCTATTCAAGAACTATATCCATGGATTATATTCCTGATTTTCAACTTTGTCAACATTTGCTACTGATGAATGGCCACCAATGTATGACCTATTTCCTAATATATTTACTTGGAATAAACAGTTCATTTGTGTTCCATCAACCCTGACTATCACATTTCTAAAGTGCAATACTTCCATTATGGACAACAGAAATGTTGATGTCAATCATGTCATGTATCAATTATATGGTTACAAGGCTTTTAAAACTCTTCTAAAAGTGTGTATTGGCAACATCTGGTATCCTGACAACATCTATGTTTCTACAATTTTCTCACATACCTATTATATTACTACCATTTGCAATCAACTGGTCAGTGTCCAAATTTTTTCATGATGTCACAACGTCACGTTATTGCCGCGGAATGTACACGTTTACATCCGGTTTTGACATGTTTTGAATCAATTTTGAAATGTTTACACGCTCATGCTAGGTTGTTGTTGCCTTGTTATTTAATTCACTTTGAAATCAAAAAACCCTTACACTTTACGGAAATGCAAGTCAATAGCCAAGGTCGTTCTTGCAGACAAGGTGTAGGGTTGTCAAGAGACATGAAATCCCTGATAATCGACGAACTTTACCGTCGCGGTGGATTACCTAAGCTCGAAGAATCCAAACAGTTTAAAGTTTTTTGACGAAGCAGGTGTTAAATATCCAAACATTGGCATGCGTTTATATGGACATGCACCAAAAGGAGAGCGGTGTGTTGAAGTTGTGAAAAAATGTGAATCGCCAAACGCAACAATCAATATGATTGTCTCATTGAACGGCGCTGAGTATTATGATATCATTGACGGGGCCTCAAATACTTACGAATTTTTAAATTTTTTTGGAAAAGCTTCGAATGCTGTTAAGTTACAAACGTTGCATCCAGCTCTCGAAATAGGCGACATTCTAGTGATGGACAACTTATCGGTACATCATTACGAAAGCGGGGAAGTACTCGAGGAATACTTGCAAGAAATGGGCGTTGAATTGCTATATACTCCGGTTTTTTCTCCTGACCTAAACCCCATTGAGCATTCTTTCAATAAAATCAAGACAGTTATGAATTACGAACTTAAAGAAATAACGTCGGCAAATATGAAATTATCAGCAATGCTTGCAATCGAAAAGATTTCTCATGAGGACATGGTGGGCTTTTTCAAAAACACTTCATATTTATTTCCTTGATTTATAGTTGTTAAAAATGATGTTTACTGTATATTAATTATCGAAAGATTTACTGTAATACCGTATTTGTATGTGCGGGGAAAATTTCGAAGGACATTTTTACTGTAATAAACATTTCATCACAATCACAACACTGCATGTCACTGTATTCAGTTTAATATTAAAGTTTACCCTGCAGTAATATAACTGCATTGTGTACAGTATTAATAATACTAGAACCAACTGAGTTAGTTGGAACATACCAACAACAACAACAACAACAACAACAACAACAAAACTGTTCCGCTAGCCTATTCACAATTAACAAAATATTAAAGTTTGTTCTCGTATAGTATAAATATAAACAAAGCACAATGTCGGCATTGTCAATGCCAAATTGACAATGTCAGCAACAACAGTGTCATAAATAGTGAAAATACGTTTAAAACTGACATTCAAAAACTGCTCATTCAAGTGGTATCACTATCCAAATTTCGCAATGAAATTAGGGCAGCTGCTGCATCGTTTACAGTGCAAGTGACTTCGTTAATATTGACTGATTCCTGCACAGTACGAGCAGAACTAGATGCTGTTGAGGTGCAAGTAGAAGATGGTTTTGAACGAGGTAATGTTGAGCGACTGTAGTAGGTTGACTCGATGCCATACTGACCGCGTTCATGTTGACCCTCATTTTCCGCGTAACTAGCAGACAAAGCAAGTCTAAGTTGCTCATTCTCCTCTTGCTCATTCGTAGGCTTAATTCGATCAATCCAAGATTGATTGCACGATCTCGAACGGTTGCTTTTTAAATCAGGACTACACGATCTAACACGGTCGTATGTTGCGAGGTATGTTTCTTCATCAGAATCTTCAAGTTCAGAGTCGTGAGATTCCCTGTGACGAGTTGGAAATTGTATTCCATACCTTTCTAACGTGGGTCTGGCCGGGTTTTCACGTTTTTTCTTACTTTGTCTGATAGATATATCTATCCCTGTGCAATATTTAGATGTTAGGGCAGCTTCGAGACAAGTCAAAATCTCATGCTTTGGCGGAATTCGGCCATGCAGTGTAGTTTGACAGTACTTTCGCAGAACGAAAACATGTTTCCTAAGAAGACTCCAGTTTTTAACCCCCCCTATATTATATGACACTGGATCTGCATTGAGTAAAGAGTCCTCTAATTTATTTAGGATATTGTCCTTTAACTCCTTATTGTCCTTTAACTCCTTAATATCCATACTAAATAAACTAGCCATTTTATGACAATTCTCGACTTTTCTCGTGAAAATGCCGTCTTTATTGCAAAATCCCGCAGACGCGTACAAGACGCTGGTAAATCTCTCGAAGTTAAATTCCCATTTGCTTGCATCCTACGATTGAAATTACTGCACCGTGATGTAACCTCTTAATATCCATAACTATAAACTAGCCATTTTAAAACAATTTCCTCACTTTATGACTTGACAATTCTTTATTGCAGTAATCCGGTTTGCTTTGGCGACGCCTGGCAACTTCGAAGCTAAATCACTGCTTGCATCCTAGCGTATTGAAATTACCGGCAATCGATTCCGCGTGATGTAATTGCCTAGATGGCGGATTTTCATTGGTTTATAGCAATCAACACTGACCTTATATGGCATTTCGTAATTAGCTTTTTTACGTTTTGCGCCATTTGTTTTAAATTAACTTCGCCCGTGTGCAACTTATCTTCTCCGCACTGAAAAACAGAAGTGCACTTGTCAAATTCACACTTTCGCGCAGTATGACGAAGTCGCATATGACAATTCCTACAGAGATTTCCCTGTCCCACGTTATTACTCTTTGCTCTTTCAATTCTGCTTTTAACATTTAATTCTGCCATCATTACTTCTCGTATCCTTTGATCTTTATCTTCAATATTTTGTTCAGTTTTAGCTAAGTATCTTTGGATCGGAGTGTTTATTAGAGTTTCGGGCTCGTGTAATTCATGACAAGTTGGCCGAGCTTTCGTGATTGTGGATGTATTTTCAGTATGCGTACGCTTCGTTTCTGGTTGCGTATTACTCATAAAAATTTCCGATTTGTCTATTTGTTTCCCTTTATAAAAGTCAATTCGTCGTTTACGGATTGTTTCAGAACAATTATTCTGATTATCAGGATCATTATAAAAGCGATCAGAAGTAAATTTTTCAGTACCTGATTCCATTGGCGTTGTAGTATTTGTTTTAGAAGCATTTCGATTCTTTCCAATAGGTGTAACCTCGTCGTGAACTCGCACACACATTCTAAAAACGCCATCTGTATTTGGCACTGCTGTCAAGCATCGTATTGCATCTTTCATATCAGAATCATCCATCATGGTAACAAATGTGTTTTCATCATCTCTGTATTGAATTCGAACAGTTTGGCTGTCAGCACCGCTCATAAATCCGCCAACTGTGTTTTGTACTATGCGTTTAAAATCTGCTAAATATAAGCAACTTAATTCACTTTTAAATAACGAATGTACTTTGCAGCGAGAAAAGTCTTCACCGTAAAGTATTTTAATTTGAACTGACATTTTCTTATCGAATTTTTCTTTTACGAATGAGTGGTGTTCAGAACAATTTGACAACCTAGCATGGGTGTGTAAACATTTCAAAATTGATTCAAAACATGTCAAAACCGGATGTAAACGTATACATTCCGCGGCAATAACGTGACGTTGTGACTGACATAACATAACGTTTTGAAACGTAAACATCATGAAAAAATTTGGACACTGACCAGTTGATTGCAAATGGTAGTATGACCTATCTATATGGGCCATACTATATATTATGAACTATCAAGAAGATTGTGAACCTAACATGTTTCAGCAATAACATCATACAATTAAATAATATCTTTGTTATGTTATGGAATTAGTTTCTGCAAGTGGAATTTATATCAGCCATTTTATTTTGTCATCTGGGCATACTGTAAATCTAACCTCATAACTCATTTAACATGAAAACCTTGGTCAACTGTGTACAATATATATTTCTTATATTTATAAAAATATACTCATTTAAACATCAATCTCTTCTTCTTTACAAGTTACTGATTGAATGAAGTGTATGTTGTTTGTACAAAATATGTATAACTTATACACTTCATGGCCAAAGTAGAATTTGTAGAATATTACTCCTTTGGGATCGCCATGAGCAGATAAGCGTACCTATTTTTTATACCACTGTGAAGTGTGAAGGTAGCCTCGGATTGGGCCTCATTCAACAGTATTCAATCATTCAAAAGTATATTTTATGAAACACCTTTTCTAGTTATTTTTACGGTACATTTTGCTAAAACCAAGCAAAACATTGAGCTATATAATGTATCTTTCCATTGCTGGGTATAAACTAGGAAAAAAACAACCTTTTGTGCGAGAAATTTAATACACTGCGCGTACTTGTTCGATTTTCTATAAAGCATAATATTGACGACCTTTAAAGTCAAAAACGCATTTGCGCGAATACTAAATTGTGTTTTACAGAATTTTGCTATCTTTCCAGTGATCCCTAACAATTGTCTGGCACAATAATAGACAGCCCACAATCTCATGATATGCGAGGCTTAATTTCCAATTATGAATAAACTATAAATCATTCATTTCACAAAGCTTTTGGGCAAAATCAAAACCAGGAATTCCTTTGAAAGTCGAGTATGTTATACAGAATTTTGCATTCTTTCCAACGATATACAACAATCGTTTGGCACAATTACAGACAGACCACAAATGTAATGATATATGACACTTCTCAATATGAAAGGTCAAATATGACAAATTACAACACATGCATTGCACTAAGCATTTGCACAAAAACTAAATCGTGGATTGCTTTGAAAGTCGAGTATGTTATACAGAATTTTGCGCTCTTTAGAATGATATACAACATGCATTTGGCACAATTACTGACAGCCCACAATTGTCATGATATATGAGACTTCTCAATATGAGAGGGTCAAATATGACAAAACTACAAAGTATATCCATTTCGCAAGGCATTTGCACTGAAAGTAAATTGTGGATTGCACAGAAAGTAAATCGTGGATTGCTTTGAAAGTCAAGTATGTAATACAGAATTTTGCGCTCTTTCCAATGATATACAGCGTGCGTTTGGCACAATTACAGACACCCACAATTGTAATGATATATGACACTTCTCAATATGAATGCAACACATTAATTTCACTAAGCATTTGCGCAAAATCTAAGTCGTGGATTGTTTTGCAAGTCAAGTGCATTATACAGAATTTTGCGTTCCTTCCACTGATATACAACAATCGTTTAGCGCAATTACAGGTAGTCCACAATTGTTATAATATACGACACTTCTCAACATATATTAGAGGTAACATATGACAAAACTATCAACTATATCCATTTCACTAAGCATTTGCGCAAAATCTAAGTCGTGGATTGCTTTGAAAGTCGAGTATATTATACAGAATTTTGCGCTCTTTTGAATGGTGTACAACATGCGTTTGGCACAATTACTGACAGTCCACAATTGTCATGATATATCAGACTTCTCAATATGAGAGGTCAAATATGACAAAACTACAAAATATATCCATTTCGCAAGGCATTTGCACAGAAACTAAATTGTGGATTGCTTTGAAAGTCGAGTATGTTATACAGACTTTTGCGCTTTTTCGAATGATATACAAAGTGCATTTGGCACAATTACTGACAGCCCACAATTGTCATTATATATGAGACTTCTCAATATGAGAGGTAAAATATGACTAAACTACAAAATATATCATTTCACAAGGCATTTGCACAAAAACTAAATCGTGAATTGCTTTGAAAGTCGAGTATGTTATACAGAATTTTGCGGTCTTTCGAATGATATACAACGTGCGTGTTTGGCACAACTACTGACAGCCCACAATTGTCATGACATACGACACTTCTCAATGTATATGAGAGGTAAAATATGACAAAACTACAAAATATATCCATTTCGCAAGGCATTTGCACAAAAACTAAATTGTGGATTGCTTTTAAAGTCGAGTATCTTATACAGACTTTTGCGCGCTTTCAAATGCTATACAATATGCGTTTGGCACAATTACTGACAGCCCACAATTGTCATGATGTATGAGACTTCTCAATATGGGAGGTCAAAAATGACAAAACTACAAAATATATCATTTCGCAAGGCATTTGCACAAAAACTAAATTGTGAATTGTTTGGAAAGTTGAGTATGTTATACAGAATGTTGCGCTCTTTCGAATGATATACAACGTGCGTTTGGCACAATTACTGACAGCTCACAATTGTCATGACATATGACACTTCTCAATGTATGTGAGAGATGAAATATGACAAACCTACAAAATATATCCATTTCGCAAGGCATTTGCACAAAAACTAAATTGTGGATTGTTTTGAACATCGAGTATGTTGTACAGAATTTTGCTGTCTTTCCAATGATATACAACTAGCGTTTGGCACAATTACACACAGCCCACAGTTGTTATGACATATGACACTTCTCAATGTATATGAGAGGTGAAATATGAAAAAACTACAAAATATATCCATGTCGCAAGGCATTTGCACAAAAACTAAATCGGGATTGCTTTTAAAGTCGAGTATCTTATACAGACGTTTGCGCTCTTTCGAATGCTATACAATATGCATTTGGCACAATTACAGACAGCCCACAATTGTTATGATATGTGAGACCTCTCAAAATGAGAGGTGAAATAGGACAAATGAAATCTTGCCAAGATTGTTTTCAAAGTCAAGCATCTTGTACAGAATGTTGCAGTCTTTCCATTGGTATGCAACATTGGCACAATCATGAGACAAAGCAATATGTTCCGCGTCTTTGTTCCAATGTTGTGCGCGAATCAGGGCACAATCTTCTTGGGTGGCCTGTTTCTCCGCAGTTCCAGCACACAATATCTGCAATAATAATGGGATTTTAGATGATTGATTTATTTAATCTCAAATATGTCGTTTCTGTCAAGTAACTATGTACGTTGGGGGTATTTTTAATTACCATTACTTTATCTTTCCTTGTGTAGAAACTGTATAGTGTAATAACGTTCGTACCTTCATTTACAGTCCTGGTATCATCATACCCCGAAGCATGTTGTTGGTGACGATTTCCTACAATTCAAAAAGCTCATTTATGTGAGCATGTAACATTTTTGAGAAAGGGTTAATTACTGTGTTATTCCTCTCTAATGTAGATTCAAACGGGAATAAATTAGTAGGTAAATAGCAAAATCAATAGATTTACCTTTCGGCAGCTCTTCTATTTTCCGTTCAAGTTCTAAAAGGATATAAATGTATATGTGCATTTCAGATATGGCTTTAATTAAAGAAATAGAAAGATGTCAATACCACAATTTGGGACAGTAGAGCAGTTTCTACTTCGAGTCTAACGCGTTGTTTGGGAAGATCTTCGGACAATTATTTATTAATGAATTCATGCATATTTATTTTTTGTTTCGTCGTTACATTTTGCAACATTAAACGAACCTAGTTGGTAAAGTAGCTAAGACTAAGTATATATTCAGATTTACTTTACAACATTGTGCAGGCTAGCACACAAATCTATAATTTAATTTCGAGCACAATTAGAAATTATATGCACTTCTTACCTGCCAGTTTCCTTTCTACATCATGATTTGATGTACTGCAGCTCTGATCGTGGAGTTCAGCATCAACCGTACTTCCTGATTCCACGTTGTGCACTGCAAAAATGTATAACAGCTGTTATACTGTTACCAAAATTAAACGCATAGACATGTACATTATTTTTTATCACACTCACTATTGGGTCTTCTGGATTCATTTTAATAATCTTCATGTTTGTACTTCGCTGTCTTGCTTGTACTAAATGGTGTTTCCGCCAGCATATGCCGTAGACCCCCAGGGGCTAGGATAATGGCGCCAGCTCAAGGGCTTTTTACATGAGGTAATGAGATATGTCACAACTACGCACATAATAAATTATCACCTATTTTGCCTACTCACACAAAAAGGCTTATCAATTATTCCTATAGCCAATGCTTGCATATTTGAAATAACATTGCAAATTTGCGTTGTGTAGAAAAGTCAGAGTTACAGAGTCTGTTACTAAATTGATAAATTTAGCAATATTCTTTTTATTTTATTTACACCAATATTGAATAAATAGTACACAAATATGGTAAGCTCACAAATCTCACCAACTTTTGATTTTAATGAATATGAATTATATTTTACAGTTGAATGAGCGATCATAATTGTTTTCTAAATCATGCATGTTTTCAGGTGTATAAAAAGAAAAGAACATCTTGTGATTTTGATTTTGAGAATGTTATTGAGGTAATGCTGAAGTCTGCGCAACATTTCGAAGAAGGCTGGAGGAAAGCTGATAGGTACTGGGGAGTTCTGCTAATGGAGGAAAATACGAAATCCAATAGGAAACAATTGTACATGGATTGGAAACGAAACAGGAACAACTTTCAAGGCAAATACTTTGAAACAAAAGAATCAAGGAATACTCGTATTGAGTCTGAGGATAAGGTATGAGCTTGGCTATATTATCATTCAGTATAGATAAATGGTCTTTAAATAATTTAATCACATTATTTTTTCTTATATCATCACGTTTATTTTGACGTTTTAAATACAAATGAAATAATAAGAGGAAATAGTGCGGGTTATAAGGCCTAGACTCAGGGCCTTGACTGTGTGATACATTGGACATGTTCTGAAGGTAAGTAGTAGTTAAATTACAGATTAACTACCGCTAAATTAGTAGAAGTTATCAAATAGACAATTAACTCTCAGTTTTCATAATTTAACCTTTTCTTCATTAGGCGCGCTTAACCACACATGCGTTTATACTAATGTTGACCGCGGTTAATAATTGGGAATATATATATATATATATACTGTGGGGTTTATCCTTTACGCCGTAAAGTGCTCAACACTTCAGTGGAGCTATGTTAGGAACGAATTAGCTAGCGCATGCCGGCATGCAAATAAATACGTAGTTAGAAACTTTTAAATCTCCTTAATGAACGGTATATAAGATCTCTGGGATATGATATTTGTACACCTGAAGAGAGAGGATCTGGACATCCTCTCGAAACAGAACTGTAGTGTTTTTAATATTTTTATGTTCCAATCTTAGTTTTTAACTTTCAACAGCCTATATATATATATAGCTATATAATGCTTGTTGAAACATCACTTTTTAGCATTTTTGCGTAATGTATTGCAGATGTACTTGGTAAGTGATGAACCAGGCGGGAATCTAAAAGTTATGCTGTGCATTAATTTCTATAATACGTAATCAACTAAATTTACATGTAATCAGCATGTAATTGACATGAAATGTACTGCGCTAGTCCAAGAGTGAAGAGCTTAAAATTTAGTTTTGACATTTATAGCGATCTTCGGTATCTCATTCTTGACTTTGTTAATGAATATAGGTACTGGTAGCCTATATATACATGTATATTTATTGCAACAGAAGTTAAAAAATGTGACTAAATTAACAATTTGAACAGATAAACAGCTACCGGTTGTAGTATTATGTCTAGTTGTCTCAGAAGTTGAGAACTGCACATATTATCTAACTAGGTAGAGGATATACTTTTCATTCTGCATCTAAAAAACTAAGGGAACTAAAGATAATTCAATATGTTGATCGACATGAACTTAATTTTGGAATTTGAACTGTTATCTATCTGTCATAACGTACTATGAAGTCCGCATTTCTGTCAAGAGGTACATGAAAACGTTTGCTTTTACTGCATGTGTGGTGCAAACCTTGCATACTTGAAATTGAAATACTATTGACAAAACTAACATTTGCTTTTTAATTTGTGGAGAGGATATCATTCAATTGTCCGGCCAAACTCTCAATAAGTTTCCAACGCCCTAGTTGCCAGAAACATAGAACTTTCCATGACATGATGCAAAATATGTCACTTGAGATTGAGTTAAAATATTAATACATTCCATCAAGATTCAAACATATCTTGTAACATTTTTTAAATAACAAGCATGCAAATCGTATCATGTTTCATACATGTGTGAGTTTGCTTTTTGCACGCTCACACTAGGTATCGCGGTACTACGCAGGGGCGAAACTACCACACCCTTTTCGTTGGGTGGTGTCTGGTAGAATTGCCCTGCCAAAACCTATGATGCCCTGGAGCGCTATGAGGGACCACAAAGCATTTTTTGGATTGAGGGGGTTAAAGAACCCCGAGAGTGCAGTGACTAGTATCGAGTGCTGAAAGAGCAAGATGTTTAAAGGGGTATGGGGGCATGCTCTCCCAGAAAACTGTGAAATCTACAGCCTATCTGACATGCCATTTCATGCACTTTGGTGGAAGATCCCTCTCCCGCAGTCACCCCTCGCCCCCTCCCACAGCCACTCAAATTTAGGAAGGTGATGTCTGGACAAATTAACATTACGCACGCACGATTCTCTAGTGTGAACGTGACCATTCGTGTGCAATATTAACCAAAGCAGTGCCGTAGGAAGGGGGGGAAATTCACCGAAAACGTACCGACGACGCAGGACAAAAAAAAGCGATGTTAGTTACTAAACCGAGAGAGCGCACAACGTTACTAGCCCGTCACAAATTCAGCCCCCCCCAGATCCTACGGCCAGGCAAAGAACCTTAAAATGAACTGATGTTGCCAGTTACATACGTCATCTAGCGCCATTGCGAGTGTTGTATATTGTGTTGCATGTCAATTGCTGGCGTCAGTTTGTCTGGTGACCTATGTTCAACAACATTTCCTTTGTACATATTTTACTTATTGTTAGTTATGTTCTACATAAAATACCGTCAGTTTGCAACTGGACTGTCGCAGATAAAAACACTGCCTGCTCGCAGATAGAACTTAAATATTTATAACAAGCATCTGAAGGTTTCAATTAGCTCAGCCCATCAGTGTAACGCTAATTTAACATGATTGGCTGGATTAAAGCCTGCAAAAATGATGCAAGTTTCGCATGGGAATGGACTAGCCAATGTTTATAATCTGCGACTGTCTATCCTAATGCACAAAAGTAAATGAAATAAAGGCAATGCACGAAAGAAAATGATGGTGATCGCGGGTTTTTTTTTCTGCTAGACGAAAAATAGGCTGTGTTGCCATAGCAACGAACAATATGTAACTAAAAGAAACATTACCAATATATGAAATGATCGATATCTGCTCTATAAAATCTAAAAATATGAAGTTTACAAATTTCAAATTGTTGTTGCCTCTGGATTTTTGAAAAATTTATTAAGCCACTTTGAAAGATCGTCGATTTCTGATTGGTTAGTAGCGAATAGTGAAATCATATCAACTGAATGGCAGACCAAATATAGACTTGTGACAACCATAATTCTATATGAGTACAAACAAAATGGTTTCTTCTTCACACAAATATTTTCAACAAAAGAAAATTAAAGAACATGAATTTTCTGCAAATGGCAAATAACTCGTCCATATATGGAAGAATCTCTCTCACTTTTTTATGTCAACTGATGCTCATCTGCTTCTTCACACAGATTTTAGGTACATACGTATGCGCTGGAACTTCAAATGTGTTTGAAACATTGGAAGATGAAATGGCGGGTTCATGCTAAATTCTTGCTACCGCATTAATGTTCATCACTAGTAATATAGGTACCGATCAACCCTTATTTTTAGGGGGCCGCAGGGGACCACACTAATTAGTATGCAAGGGGGCCGCAAACATTAGCATATAGGAGGCCACACTAATTATTACCTTTGGGGCGCCGCAACTCATCATTAACATAAACATCATTAATTATACAACTTGGTCCTACTCCTTTGGGATTTCTCAACCCTCATGCAATGAATTTGAGCAAAACAGTCATTATGTTGAGCTCAGCGTTTTCTGTGTTTTCCAAACCTGATAATTCCATAAACATAATTTATAATAAAGTCCAATCTATCGAATGCTTATATTAGAAATATACCTCTTCTACAAAGTTTTCAAGCGTTTATTTAGTAAAGTCTATACAAGCGAGATTTACAAACATTGTCGTTTTGGCGTTAGAAACATAAATATTTTGATGCATTTATTGCTAATGTAAACTATAGACACAATACCTTAACTCATTATATTAAGGGATTAAGTCAAAAGCTTGTTTGGGCGAAACAACCATCACAATAGCTATAGTTTGCCAAGCGTCGTGTTCCAAACACAGTCCGTTTCGACATATTCTCGTATCTAATATCACCTTATACGAAACGGCTTAGACAACTAATATAGCGACGCTTAACCTAGTAAAATATTATTGCCTTATGCAAAATAATAGCAAGTAGAAATATAGCTTTCTAAAATGAGAAGATCTTAAGGTTTAATCGGCAAAGGTCTTATAGAGAAATACAAATATATGTTTGCCAAGCGATTGTATAAACATAGTTCTTACAGGGATTTAAACCTTACAAAGTTTCAAGCGTTTTAGATGTAGCAGAATAGGAAAAGCAGTGATTTTAAAGCGAGATTTACAAGCACATATAAACATTGTATATAAACATTTAGCGCTTCTTAGGTAATTGCGGGCAATTAAGATTTTCTAGCTTAAAAATTTGAATAAATTGAGAATATATAATTATAGGACGGGGAAATATTGTACACACAGAATTGATTTTTAAAACACATTTATTGATTAGAATTTCTTTTACAGCGTTAGTAAGGTACTAAGAGCATATCGTTTAGGTATCTTTTGTATCTTTAAAGAGTTCTCATATTTTTTGTCTGTTTTCGGGGGATAATTTTGCAATATCCTCAGCTTTCATGCGACTATATTTTGATCTCTCGTGAAGTAGTCTTTGTTTATAACCTTCTCGTTGCTTTGGCGTCATCATTGCTAAATCTTTAGGTCTCCAATCTGAAAGTCTACCCAATATTAAATATATTTTTAACAAAGTAAATAATGTCTGCTATGGGTCTGCTTATAAGAGCGTATTATTCTTAAACTCTATCACTCGCGTGGGTGTATATATCAACCTCATAACTTTTTCACCTTTTAACCATAACTTTACATTTCCTTAACCCATACCGGGCAAGCATATCTCGGATATACTTGTTAACTAATCCAATTTCTATGCCTATGACTATGCCTAAGAGTGAATCATTGAATCCTAAGAGTGAATCATTCAATCCTAAGATTGAATCATCGAATCCTAAGAGTGAAGCATTGAATCCTAAAATTGAATATCGAGCTAGGTTAGCTTCATATAGAGCGAGCCAATCTCCATAAAGAGAGAGCTTAGCTTAGAGCCGAGCTCTAAGATGTAAGGATAGGCCCGAGTCGAGCTCTAAGATGTAGGGATAGGCCCGAGCCGAGCTCTAAGATGTAAGGATAAGTCCAAGCCAAGCTTAGTATATATCTCAGAGCCCAGTATATATACCTCCAAATCGAGCGAGCTTAGCTCCATTTCGAGCGAGCTTAGATCGACTATAGTCATAGTCATAGACTATAGTCATAGTCTATAATCATGTCTATGACTATGACTATAGACTATGACTATGACTATAGACTATGACTATAGACTATGACTATAGACTATGACTATAGACTATGACTATAGACTATGACTATAGACTATGACTATAGACTATGACTATAGACTATGACTATAGTCGATCTAAGCTCGCTCGAAATGGAGCTAAGCTCGCTCGATTTGGAGGTATATATACTAGGCTTGGAGATATATACTAAGCTTGGCTTGGACTTATCCTTACATCGTAGAGCTCGGCTCGGGCCTATCCTTACATCTTAGAGCTCGGCTCTAAGCTAAGCTCTCTCTTTATGGAGATTGGCTCGCTCTATATGAAGCTAACCTAGCTCGATATTCAATTTTAGGATTCAATGCTTCACTCTTAGGATTCGATGATTCAATCTTAGGATTCAATGATTCACTCTTAGGCATAGTCATAGGCATATAAATTGGATGAGTTAACAAGTATATCCGAGATATGCTTGCCCGGTATGGGTTAAGGAAATGTAAAGTTATGGTTAAAAGGTGAAAAAGTTACGAGGTTGACTCGGACAATATATATATACACCCAAGCGAGTGATAGAGTTTAAGAATACGCTCTTAGAAGCAGACCCAGAGCAGACCTTATTTACTTTGTTAAAAATATATTTAATATTGGGTAGACTTTCAGATTGGAGACCTAAAGATTTAGCAATGATGACGCCAAAGCAAGGAGAAAGTTATAAACAAAGACTACTTTCATAGTCCTATGAAAGCTGAGGATATTGCAAGATTATCCCCCGAAAATAGACAAAAAATATGAGAACTCTTTAAAGATACAAAAGACACCTAAACGATATGCTCTTTGGAGCAGACCTTACTAAAGCTGTAAAAGAAATTCTAATCAATAAATGTTGTGTTTTAAAAATCAATTCTGTGTGTGTTGTATGTACATTGTACAATATTTCCCTGTCCTATAATTATATATTCTCAATTTATTCAAATTTTTAAGCTAGAAAATCTTAATTGCCCGTAATTACCTAACAAGCGCTAAATGATTATATACAATGTTTATATATGCTTGTAAATCTCGCTTTAAAATCACTGCTTTTCCTATTCTGCTACATCTAAAACGCTTGAAACTTTGTAAGGTTTAAATCCCTGTAAGAACTATGTTTATACAATCGCTTGGCAAACATATATTTGTATTTCTCTATAAGACCTTAACTATGCCGATTAAACCTTAAGATCTTCTCGTTTTAGAAAGCTATATTTCTACTTGCTATTATTTCGCATAAGGCAATAATATTTTACTAGGTTAAGCGTCGCTATATTAGTTGTCTAAGCCGTTTCGTATACGGTGATATTAGATACGAGAATATGTCGAAACGGACTGTGTTTGGAACACGACGCTTGGCAAACTATATAGCTATTGTGATGGTTGTTTCGCCCAAACAAGCCTTTTGACTTAATCCCTTAATATAATGAGTTAAGGTATTGTGTCTATAGTTTACATTAGCAATAAATGCATCAAAATATTTATGTTTCTAACGCCAAAACGACAATGTTTGTAAATCTCACTTGTATAGGCTTTACTAAATAAACAGTATATTTCTAATATAAGCATTCGATAGATTGGACTTTATTATAAATTATGTTTATGGAATTATCAGGTTTGGAAAAAACGGAAAACGCTGAACTCAACATAATGACTGTTTTGTCCAAATTCATTGCATGAGGGTTGAGAAATCCCAAAGGAGTAGGACCAAGTTGTATAATTAATGATGTTTATGTTAATGATGAGTTGCGGCGCCCCAAAGGTAATAATTAATGCGGCCCCCTATATGCTAATGTTTGCGGCCCCCTTGCATACTAATTAGTGTGGCCCCCTATATGCTGATGTTTATGTTAATGATGAGTTGCGGCGCCCCAAAGGTAATAATTAATGCGGCCCCCTATATGCTAATGTTTGCGGCCCCCTTGCATACTAATTAGTGTGGCCCCCTATATGCTAATGTTTGCGGCCCCCTTGCATACTAATTAGTGTGGCCCCCTATATGCTAATGTTTGCGGCCCCCTTGCATACTAATTAGTGTGGCCCCCTATATGCTAATGTTTGCGGCCTCCTTGCATACTAATTAGTGTGGCCCCCTGTGGCCCCCTAAAAATAAGGGTTGATCGGTACCTATATTACTACTTTAATCTAATCAATTAACAACAAGGTTAATAATTAGCAGACCAAGTACTGTAAATTAAAAGCATCTAGTCTCTGTAATGAAGTGAGAATCAGTTGAATATTTTATGCAACGACCGAGTCCTACCAATTGTACTTTGCATTGAAGCCTTACGCTTTGACATCTAAACTGAATACGACTCTGTAGTATATAACACTTAGGACGTATCGTTCGTTACTATGACAGAAACAGTTTCACTGGGACAAAACAACATTCCAGTTCATATCACAGATATGTTGGCATTAATGCGCCCTTTCCCAATCAAGTTTATTTAAAATAAAAGTAATCATGTTTGAGTGTCTCCAAGTTAATAGTCAACACTATCTGCTGAGCATAAATGAATGGTTGGATTTAGTTTTAAAATAGGAACGCATTGTAGAAAATAGAGAAGAAACACAAGTGAATGGGGAGTAATATGGTCCAATACGGTAGGGCATAGACAATATCATTTTAATGGTAAAAATTTTAATGGATTAATTTTATCTTATTATAGATTAAAAATGTTTTTAATGACATTGAATTGGTTGACCGCATGATACGTAATAATGAACTTGTGTGTATTTACCAAAATGTGATCAGTATATCATTGTAAATGTCGATCTGTATGGATATTGTGTTACGTTATAATTGTAATAGTTAAAAACACTTAAATTTTCACTGATATAGGGAATTGGATCAACCATAGCATGCGAGTCGCAGTGTGAACGTGATTTCGGTAAATTTAGTAGAGAAACACAAAGATCTGAAGAAGATGATGAAGCTTCTTTGGCGTCCGACGCTTTCTTGGAAGAGTTTCCACTGTTAGCTGTGCACAAGGAGTCATTGTTGATTCCAGAACAGGCAGAATTTGAGAGCAACTCCCAGCCATTATATATGGATGATGAACCACAAACAACATTCCTTCATTCTAATACGTTGAATGTGAACATAAAAGCGAAAGATACAGTTGATAACGAGCAAAATTCAAAGATTTCAGGCAGAGTAAGGCATGCACCTAAAAAGTATATGCCTAACAGCAACAATAATAAGGTGTACTGCTATTGCCACAGAGAAGATAGCGGTTGGTATCTTAGATGTGACTTTGCGTATCCCGGTTGTCTGGAATACTATCATGCACGGTGCGTAGGATTGGAAAAAGTAAAGAACAGGGAATGTGCAGAGAAATTAAGTAATTACAAAGATGGTAAATCGTATGCTTGTCCTACAGTCAAACTAGTTGAATGTAGTAAGGAAAAAGCTACCTAGCCGACTGAAGAAGTTCAAATTGTTCAATCAGGAATTAGAAAAAAAGTAAAACAAACGATGGAATTGTGGAAAGCGTGTGTGAAAAGCACGAGCACGAAATGGACAACCCGAGAAATTTTACAGTAAATGAAATTCTTGTAAATGATGAATTTTGTAATCAAGAGAGGGAAAGTATATATCAGGAAGATTGTGATAAAGACAGCAGTGTTAGCCAGGCACTATGCTCTCCCAACAGTTTTAAGTTCAACAATTAAATGTTGCGCACACCACAATTTGATAGTGAAGTAGAAGTAGAGAGAAAAAATGTAGATAAAGTTGGTGTAGACGCCGTACAGAAAAAAAAGTGTTAGTATAAATTCAAATACATCACAAGAAATGACATCTGATACAGCCTTGCCGAGAAATTTGTTTTCTGATTCACAAGAAGGAATTGAGGATGGTAATTTATTGCTTAGTGAAGAATCTGATGAATGGGAATTTTCTGACTCTGAATCTATAATAGATGCCCTTGAAAAACCCGACGACATGCAAAAAAGTTTACCGGTTACGGAAGAAACTTTAAGGACCTTAATGGACTGTCCTAAATTGACCACTAATACATTCTTTATGGAAAAAATACCTCTCAAGTCTGCTTTCAGACTAACAGACGATGAGTGGAGACGAATTGAACCAACCGATGAAAAGCCGGATACACTTCAATCATGCTGGACAAATGTGATGGCACACTTCATTTCAGCGAATCGAACGACTATTGCACGTTCCGATTCAAAGGCCATTTCATACAAAGAAAAGGTTCGAGGAAACGAAAGTGTGATGTATTCAAGGCTTCTGGGAATTGTACATGCACCTTCAAACTCATAATGAAACGAACACAATTCAACATAAAAGAAATTTTGGTTCTTTACGAAGGTACCGTAAAACACGCGACAGGGGAGAGACAATCTCGATTCATTCAAAACGAAGAAAGACAAGGCTTGGCTACCAAATTTAGGGAGAAAGGATGCAAACTATCAACGGTTTATCAGGAGTTGAAAAAGAATCTAACAACCAATGCCAAAGCTTCTGGGAATAGAACTGGTTGTGGCGTACAACCAACAACTATAAGAAAAATTGCCAGTGAAAGTCGACAAAATGAGTATATTTCTAAGGATATGGTAGAATCTTTGGATGCAATTCGAAAACTATTTATTGAAAAACAAAATTCTCAAAACAAACCACCGTCAAAGATTCAAGGATTTATACATACGATTAGCCTTTATCCCCTGATTGTATGCATGTGGACTGAAGGCCAGGTGATGCTTTGGCATGACCGAGTACTGCATCACATTGCTTACTTAGATGCAACGGGAACAATTGTTGGTAACCACAATGGGAAAAGATCACTGTATTATGCACTTGCAGTGCGTCATCCAATGGTTGGTAATCCACCAATGCCAGTGGCCGAAATGGTAACGAATGATCATAGTGCCCTAAATATACGTGGGTTTTTGGAAAAGTTTAAAAGAGATAACGCTAAAGTTTTCAACGGTAAAAACGTAATACCTCAGCAAATAACAACTGATTACTCCAAAGCTATAATTTTGGCAATTCTTAGAGAATTTAACAATGAATCGCTGCTATTGTTTGTTACCAGAGCATATCGATTGCTGCGAAAAAAATGGTACGGATGAAGACTTCAAACTTACGATACCTCATGTTGGATGTAGTCATTTATGCACATTGTTCATAAGAATTCCAAATGATACAACACGAGAGAGTTCCGTACCTATGTCAGCGAATCCTTTAAATCTTCATTTTGAAAAGCTACTAAATCCTATCATTCAACAGATTGAGGTCGATAACCATGAAAATTCTGAGAATTTTTGACGAATAGAAGCTGGTGTCCAGAATTTTTTACATTTATAAGATCATATATTTGTGAAATGCCACTATGGTCAGGAGTTTTGTTAGGATCACTTGACCGTTATAAAAAGACGGGAATTCCATTGACGTCGAAAATGACTCCACACAAACATATCTATCATTCAAATCGGCAAATGCAAAATCAGAAGGTTATATCGAAGGTGTGATGAGAGAATTGAAGAAGGAGGACTTTCCTGGCAAGAAACGAATGAGAGCAGATACTTTTGCCTTAGAAAATTATGAGCGAATACGAAGAAGATTGACCTATTTCGGGGATATAATCCATACAGTCTTGAATCCAAAACCAAAGCGACAATATAGAAAAAGGAAACCAACTGTACAGATTGGGGAAAGTTCAAATTCACCTAAGGAAAAACGATTCAAGAAGGACGGGAATGATAATTATCACTCAGCCGAAGAAACATGGGGAAAGAAGGATCCATCAACTCCTAAATCTAATCCAAAATTTGGGCACTTTCAACAATCCCCAAAGGTTCTATTCAGTGATTCTCCAACTATCAAAACAAATAAGGAAAAGAAAGGTGTAAGCAACTCAAGGGGAACTTCCACATTTATTCTATTCTTAAACAAGAAACGAAAAGGGCTAAGACGCATGAGAGTTTTACTCAGTTTCTTTTTGTCGATGAAATGTATGAAGATGTTATGACAGATAGTTTTCAACTTGAAATTAAATATACGAAGATTTGTGGCGAATGTAAAGAGGAGGAAAATCGTAATCCGGAAATAATGACAACCCAATATATTCCTTTATGTGAACATATAACGGATGTGTCGGATGCTCTTTACAAGAGTTTAAGAGAGTAAGTATCAATCAATGTGTGAGACTTGCGAAAAAGAAACAGAGCACATACAAATTGCTACAATATTATCTCTACCAGATGTTTTGCTTGTAATGTTTAAACGGTTTGAAAATGTCGATGGACGTGGAATAAAGTTTCACTCAGAAGTGCATTTGCAACCGCAAATAACTCTAATCATAGACGAACCAAGCCAATACAATTTACCCGTGTGTGCATTGCATCATGGTCAAGAGATAAACAGTGGCCACTACACTTCTCTATTGTTTGCAAATGATACAGTTGTAGAGCTTGATGATGCGCATGTCAAATGTGTTACAAACGAGTGGGAAAGTCTTGCGTCTACTACTATTCGAAGAAAGGTAGTGACGTGTCGTTGCAGAATGAAGATTATATAATTGGGCAGACTAATGTAAAATTGACTACTAAGATTTGGGACATTTCAATGAAAGACACGAAAGTATGTAACATTGATGAACACGGATATGATTTGTATGGAGAAGATTTTAAAACGCTTGAGATTTCAGTGCGAAATAATAGCTATCATAGAGAAAAACCAGGCTGGTTTAAATGACAATATTATAGACCCGTACCTAAAACTACTAACAAAATCAGCCTCAGTGAGAGGCCAAAGAATCTATACATAACACTTCGCGTAGCGATGTGAACATTATTTAAGACTTTATAGTCTCAGACCGTAAAATTTACTTTGTACATACTATTCAGTATACTATATCCAGAATTGTGTACACGGCATTCAAAATTCTATCAGTACTTTATTAATTTTGACTTATATGATGCCTTTATTTATCATATGACTTGTATAAGCCAATTTCCAAAAAAAAAGACTTACCTGTCTACAGAAAATTGTGAGTGCGCCTGTACTGTGGAGTTGTTTACTCTTTGTCTAAAATAATAACATGTGGTCAAAAGAACGAGGACTTCCTGTGGGCAATTCGCGAGTGTGATTCACGCGTGGAGGTGGGACCAGCTGACGGTTTACAAAAGGGAAAATTGCCCTGCCTCTAAAAAGGAAGCCCCTTATCTCAGAGGTGAAAGGCGCTGCCAGAAGTGAAAACTCCCCAGTGTGGAACTCTTGAAATTTCTTTCAGATAGGAATTTCACGAACAGGATACAAATTACACGTTTCATGAAAAGTCTTGGAAAACTCTTGAAACTTTGTATTTTATAGATTTTTATAGGTTGTGCGAAAAGCCAGCTTATTTTAGTTTTGTGTTATTTTAGTGTTATGTGCCCATGGAGGGTTCAATTTTGATTTCAAAGTGATGGCTGGAAATATTTTGCGGCACGGTGCTGCATCTCATTTGATCAAATACTTGAACATCCATTTTGCAGATACATTCGGGTTTTGCAATCAAGCGAGTTTTTATGATACAATGTTTAGACATTCCATAAATGCGTGTGCACAATAGCGTTGATGGACCTGACTGTATTGTTATTGTTCTGCATGCAGCCGAACTCACCTCGTCCCAGCCTCTGTTGCATCTTTTAGTTTGTTAAAAAGTTAATATGGCCGTTGATCGGGGCTTGTCACAAATATTGCAAATGCTAGGTTATCCAGAAAGGATGATATTATGTGCGTAAGTATAATTACGCTGTCATACTTACATTGTATATGTGTACAAAACGCATGAGTTATGTGTGACGGCTAAAATCTAAGTTTATATTTGCTTCATCTGCGGGAGGAGGGTCACAAAGATTTTCAAATGGCGCGATTGGGCATGGATTCTCTTCATCAGCGTTTTTGTCGTGATGCAGAATTTGTGGGTAAGTATCTTATAGCCCCTATTAGGTTGGGTGAAGAAATTTGGATTACGAAAGGGAAAATTGCCCTGCCTCTGACAACGAAGCCCCTTATCTCAGAGGTGAAAGGCGCTGCCAGAAGTGAAAACTCCCCAGGGTGGAACTCTTTCATAGCAAGTTGTAAACATTATTTAAGACTTTATAGACTCAGACCGTAAAATTTACTTTGTACATACTATTCGGTATACTATACCCAGAATTGTGTACGCAGTATTAAAAATTCTATCAGTACTTTATTAATTTTTACTTATATGATGCCTTTATTTATCACATGACTTGTATAAGCCAATTTCCAAAAAAAAGACTTACCTGTCTACAGAAAATTGTGAGTGCTCCTGTACTGTGGATTTGTTTACTCTTTGTCTAAAATAATAACACGTTGTCAAAAGAACGAGGACTTCCCGTGGGTCATTGTCATTGGTGGAGTCACTCGATTAACATATATTTGAAAGGTGGCACTGTTTGTTAAAATTGTTGCTTTTTGATATTGTTCAACAACACTCTATTTCTGTTCTAATGAATAGAAACACCAAAACACAATTTAAACTTGTTATAACATTTTGTTATCAGTTACACATCTATGTGAACTTTTCTTACCGTGTTGTATTATACTGCTGACATGCACGTTGTATAGTATATTTATAGTACACACTGAGCCATATTTCAACTCTATTTTAGAATACTGCACATACTACAATATAACACTTATAATCTAACAAAGAGGATGCAGCTAAATCGACATTGCCACCACAATTTTGAATAGCCTTTTCAATTTCTTCACTGGGTACATCAGGAAACAACTCAGACAAATTAGTGGTTGAGATCAGCTGAGGGGAACAACATGCCTAGATGCAATGTATGCTTATGGTGTAAAGAATATCAATATGAATAAAACATGTGTTTTTCTGCATAACAGGTGTCTTAGTAGAAGGGAAAGGAGCAGCCTTGTACCCAGGCGCAAAAGAGAGAAAAAAAAGCACTACTCCAGTGTTTTATATAGATCAGTGGTTATGCTGAGCGAGCGCACGGGGGTGCTTGGGGAGGACGCGATGGGAATTAGTTGTGCCTGGCAGAAAATGTCCGATATCTGATGAATGTATGTCTATAAGTGAAGAATCGAATCAATTATCCTCGTTTATTGCTGCGAGCGAAGCGAGCAGCTTACTAATCGTGGATATAGTCGATTTTGGTATTTTTCATTCGAGATGATCCTCTGAGCCGTAAAATCCTCTGAGCCGTAGATGAAATCCTCTGAGATGATCCTCTGAGCCGTAAAAGGGCTAGATTATGTCCTATGATTATAAAAATGGTATCAAACTAAAGGGATTGGAAATCCCCGTCGAATGGTGGTATTTACGAGTATGTAGTGTGTAAACCAAAGGTAGGAAAGCGAAATGAATATTTAATTAGTTTGTATTATTGTTAATTTGTAAACAATACAAAGTTCAGAGGTGTTTGAATGGGGATAAAGCGGCCGCATAGCGTTGTAAGCAAACACAATTTACTTGGCTAAAGAGATCGTAAAACGCTGAATCGAACGGTGGTATTGTCATCTACATAGCATGCACTGAACCGAAGATATGAACCTGCAAAGTTTTATAGCCATGTGGCTATATAAACATTAGCACCTAACGATAAAGGTGGCAAACAGTTAACTATTGCCTATGATACTGTTCAGTTCAAAGTACTTACTGTTCAACAATGAACAATAATCGATATATTACAATATATCAAATAAACAAACATGGTTGGTTTAATTTATGTTAATTACAAAGGTATCTGTTTCTAAACGTTCACGAACAATTTATCAGGTCAACAAACTGTCCATTAAATAGTTGTGTTTGGTGGTGAATAGTTTGGTTTCGTAGTTAATAATTCTGTTGGGTTTGGTTCTTAATAATAGGGTTTGGTAGTTAATAATAAATAAAGATCTTATGTAATCTACAAATATCTACTGGTAATATTTCAAGGGTTTTAAATTTAATCAGGACTGATCTGACCCCTCGCAGCAATTATCTTTCTATTAGAAATTACTAGTTTACTCATTCTTTATCCATCCATGGATGATATGGACCAAGAACTGTCATCTGAAGGTAATATTTTTACTTTATATTTTATGCGAGACTCTAGAAATACAACATGTCAACAAGCTATTGCTGCATGTCTTTGCTGCAAAATTTTCTCTGCCTACTGCCACGCAATTTATCTACGAAGTGGATATCTATAATTGTCGATTAATAAAGACTTATCCTTATTTATTATTTTACTCTGTATTGACGTATTTTAATGCTCATAAAATGATAAAATGTAGTCTGTCCATTTGCTATATAGTATATAAACCTTGATTATTAAATTAATGGTGCTTATTAATTGTTCAATTGTTTGTTTGTCATTTATGACTTACTTTGCTAAAAAAAACTTTCTTTTAACAGAATCAGTAAATTCAGATGATGAATTTAATGCATCATTTCAAAAACTTGATGTTCAAGATGGTAAATTAATAAATTATCTATATTTCTATTTTCATATCATTATGCTTTATAATTTTTATTCTTCACTTGCAACCAATCCCCAAAGACAATTGAATTTGGGACCAACATTGCTGCCATTTTATAGAAGATTATGAGATTATTTTGTTGAAACGGGGACCAACATGGCCAATTGCAAGTCAAGAATACAATATATTACATGTCTATTTGACAGTTAAAAGATATTTTGTCATATGTATTTATTAATTATGTCAATCCTTCAACTGTGCCCCCATGCACATGTCAGTTCATTAAAGGTAATGTCTCTCTCCTCAGCCGACATAATTAAGTGACATAGCATAGATTAATTCCATAATTCCTCAATTTAGAAACTTGGTCATTTAGAAGTGCCAATAATGGTGTTATTACAACTGTGACTCCTGTAGTTGCCAGACCTGGAATCCAGTAGCAAACAGATTTACCTCTTCCTGTTGGAATAACGGTTAATGTATCTTTATTTTCATTGATACACTCAACCACTTCTCTTTGCATACCCCTGAAGGTGTCATGATGAAACACATTTTGAAGAATGTCCAAAAAAGGGTCTCCAGAAAGCTGAACACATGCTCCCTCACTTGTTGGCTCTTGTAATGTTATAACAGCACCAGACGACATAACCATATTTGATCTATGATCCTGAAGATAAACACAAATATTAGTTACATATTATTAAGATCATATCCCTCTCACCAATGCCCACTAGTACTCAGACAGTCAACACATTTTGTCATAAGATCTGTAATATTAACAATCAATTGCAACCCGTATTCAATACAACTAATTCGAATTAAATATATTCCAGAATATACTGTGCACAAAAGCCTGTAAATATGTTGTAAAATAGGAAAATTCTTTTATTAAAGCCAGACATTTATTGTTTAATATTTTGAACTGTATGAAGTGATTAACAAACCACACAGTTTCCCTCTTGCAGTCACTGGACATGTTACTAATAAACTGTTGCCTCTGGCTTATAAAATAAAATTATCAAAACAATACAATACAATACAATACAATACAATACAATACAATACAATACAATATGAGCAAGTGTTTCGTCAAATACAGTATCCAGACACTGACAGTGTCTGTTCTGTCAGAAAACAGACTGTTTTTTTTTATTTATTAAATTTATTAAAGTTTGCCCATACATAGTTTAAAATAAAATACAGGTTACAGAATTATAGGGCTAGAGGTCTACTAGAAACCACGAAAGGCTTTTGATTTAAGACCCCTAGGTTAATTATTTACAATTAATTACATTGATGATCAGAACTTAAGGTAATTTAATGTTATTAATAGAAAAAAAGAAGATGAGTTTGAGATATTTTACAATATTTCAAATAATGATAAAGATATATACAAATTAAGAAAAGTTAGAAGACATATATAATTTACAAGAGATAGATGAGAGATATATACAATTTATGTTTCAGAATGCAACAGCAAGAAATAATTTTTTGACTTTTTCTTGAATATGTTATAAGATTTAATATTTTTTAATTCAGACTTTAACTCATTCCAGATATTCACACCTTTATTGTAAAGTGAATGTTTGACAAAATTAGTTCTTGAGTATGATTTATGAAGTTTAGATGCGTTCCTTGTGTTGTGTTCATGTATTTTGTTGTTAGTTACATAATAATTGCTAAAGTATTTTGGTAAATTTTCCAGGTAGTGATATTGAAACATGAATAAACTAGTTAGAAAATCATTAATTTTTGTAATATTCAGAATGTTTGATTTATTAAATAGTGGTTCAGAGTGCTCAGAATACGATTTGAACATCATTAATCGAATTATTTCTTTTGGATGTTTATTAATTTTTGTAATCGTTTCTTATATGTATTTCCCCATATTAGATTTCCATATATTAAATAAGGATAAACTAAAAATTTGTGAATGTCGAATTTTGGATATTATTCCCGTAGATTTTATAACTTTTTTCACAATTAAATCAATGTGATCATTCCAAGTTAGGTGTTCATCAATAATAACACCAAGGAAAGTTGTATTTTTAACTTGCTTAATTGGTTGTCCATTTATAGAAATTGTTATATTGTGTTTAATCTTTTTATTCGATGATCTAAATAGAATAAATTTTGTTTTAGATGCATTCAGTGATAATTTATTGCTGCTAATCCAATCAGCTATTTTATTTATTTCATCTTGCATGATTAAATTTAATTCTTTTAAGCAAGAATGACTGTGGAAAATATTTGTGTCATCTGCAAACAATATTTTGGAAACTAGTGTGCTGCAATTTTGGATATCATTTATGTATAATAAAAATAAAAGTGGCCCCAATATCGACCCTTGAGGGACACCACTAGTTATTGTCATTGCTTCAGACTTAGTGTCATTATATTTTACAATTT
Organism: Trachythela sp. YZ-2020; assembly: GCA_016169945.1. NCBI lineage: Eukaryota > Metazoa > Cnidaria > Anthozoa > Malacalcyonacea > Clavulariidae > Trachythela > Trachythela sp. YZ-2020. The sequence goes on from JADLSH010000214.1 coordinate 3,719,042, forward strand.
GTTTTCTATTGGAAAGGTAGTTCTGTAACACCTCTAATTCCATAGTATTCCAATTTCTTAAGCAGAATACTATGATTAATAGTATCAAACGCTTTTGACAAGTCAGGGAAAATACCAATTGTATATTGTCCTTTGTCTATTGATTTTGTTATTTTATCAATAAACTCAATTATAGCGAGTTCAGTTGATCTATTCTTACGAAACCCATACTGGTGCTCCTAAAGAATATTATTTTTTTCAACAAAATTGATGAGACGTTTATACATAATTTTCTCTAGTATTTTTGCAAAACAAGTTATAACTGAAATTGGTCTGTAGTTTTCAAATCTGTTATCTTCGTTTGACTTATAAATTGGTGTTACTAACGCAATTTTGAGTTCTTGGGGAATATTGCCAGTTAAAAATGTTTGATTAAATATTTGTGTAATTGGTTTAGAGATTTCATTTGTCACAAGTTTTATTATTTTTGCACGAAGACCATCATATCCAGGACTTTTAGTTGTGTTTAGTTTTTCTATTTCACTTCTTACTTCATGTTCTGTAACTGGATCCAGAAATAAACTGTTAGGGATACTGTCTGTAAGGTATTTATCAAATGTTGTATTGTTGTTATTAATTTTCTTAGCTAGATTAGGTCCTATATTTACAAAATAGTCATTAAATTTATTTGCGATTTTTATTGGATCATCTATAATGCTGGATGATGTATTATCAGCAAACTGCTTTGGTAAATTTGTTTTCTTTGTTTTTTTGTTCAGAATATTATTTAATGTTTTCCAAATCATTTTAGCATCATGTTTATATTTTATTAATTGTTCTTCATAATGCATTTTCTTTGCTGCTTTGATTACGTGATTCAGCTTATTTTTATATTTTTTGTATGAATTTTGATTTTTCTTACTATTATTTAGTAAGTAAGCCTTATATAGCTTGTTTTTTGTTCTCACTGATTTCAAAACACTTTTTGTCATCCAAGGACTTTTGTTTTTATCAACAGCGTTTTTAATGACTTTTTTTCTAATTGGGAAACTTGTATTATAGGCATTTAAAAATGTTTCTGTGAATTCGGAAAAACTTAGTTCCGGATTTGAGTTATCAGAAAAAACATTTGGCCAAGATATTTCATTAACAGTTTGCTTGAAAACATTTATATTTACATTGCTAAAGTCTCTAGTATCTATTATTTTTTCTGGTTTAATTGCTCTTTAATATATATTCCAACTCCCCCTCCTTTTTTATTTTCCCTATTTATTCCTACAAAGTCATATCCTTCTAATCTATAATAGTTCACAGTCATTATTGCTTAGCCATGTTTCAGTTAAGCCTATTATATTTATATTTTTGGTTAGTGATTCAGTTAAATATTTAAAGCTGTCAAATTTGTTTCTTATACTTCTTATATTTAGGTGCATTATAGAGAATATATTAGATGAATTGAGATGTTTTTTTAGATTTAGCTAAAAACTCTGCTGGTAAATAATAGTTGCAGTCTATTTCATTAATGTTGAAACATTTATCAATATTTGCGTTATGTTGGCTGAATGCCACATCATTATTTGTCTGGAATGGGTTAAACTTCAATTCGTTTAGTTTTTCTATATTTTTGTTATTGAATTGAAATGATAAATTACACTCGAAACAAGTACGGAAAATATCATTTTTCTGAGACGAAGTTATCGGCGAATCAGACATATCAATAGTATCAAATGATTTCAGACATTCTTTCACAGCATGAAACCACTTGTGACATATGTTGCACTCGGAAATATTCATTTCACTTGAGATTAATTTTGAACACGATGAGCATATTTTCATCGATGCGTTTACATTTGAATTTTCAGTAGACATGGTTGTCTATCAAGAAGAACTTAGATTGTTATGTAATAAAGATTAAAATTTAATTTTTTGGCAGTAAAAGTTAGTAAAGATAAAAGATATAAATGTGTGATACTGATATTCGATCTATAGACTATATTATTATGAATAGACTTGTCACCCCCTGAACAATTCACCATTGATGAAAAGTTTGTCTCTGACAAGATTTGCTTTTAAATTATTTAGTCTTGCCTTTTTCAACTCTGGATAAAGCCTTTTCCTTTCTTTGGCAATTTCCTCGGGAAATTGCTCAGAAATTCCAATGACCGTACCTTTTAATTTCTTTGCATTCTGCAAGATTGCCACTTTATCTTGGTGGTAATTAAACTTTGCGACAATTGGTCGCGGCTTGACGTCTCCCCGTCTCTTCTTTCCCAAGTGATGAGAGCGGTCGATCTTAATGCTCCTAGCATTCTTGAAACCAAGCTTGTTTTCCAATAGATCGAGAATTATTTCACTCATGTTTTCCTCGTCTTCTTCTTTTATGTTGTAAAACAACAGATTGTCGCACATTGACCTCGCTTTAAGGTCAACGACACTGTTCATTAGCGTAGCGTTGTCAGCTTCAAGTTTCTTTACGCGTTCCAAGGTTTTTTTTTGTTCTTTCGCTTTTCTCTCATTCTCCGTCTTTAGGTCTTCAATCTCACTATGTGCGTATTCAAGTGACTTCCTCAACTCTTTTAAATCCGTCTCAATATTTTCCATTTTTTCTTGGATGATATCCAACTTATCCAGCTTCTTGCTCATACCGCTTATCATCTCAAAAATATCCTCTAGCTTCACTTCCCGAATTCTCATTCATCTTCTTCTCTGGACTCTTATCTTCCATTTTTTTGTCCTGACTGATCTTGATGGGCGTTTTTTTTAGTTTTGCGCACTGCGCTTTGAGCCTTGTGCTACCTACATGACACCTGCCACTGTCAAAATCAGCCACTGTGCTGACAAGACCAGCCACTGTGCTGGCACAAAATGGCCATGAAAGTTGTCAAAATCAATAAATCATATACTAAATAACTTACCCGCTTGATAAAGTAACATTCTGTCTGAAAGGATACTTCAGTCCCATCATTTTTGTTTATATACCAGCAGTGAAACTTTGCTTGTGAACCATCACATACAAGCTCAGGATCGCAAGGTTTATTTCCTCTGCTATATAAAGGATTGTATTGATTCGTGCCGCTCAGAACTTGAAAATTCGCTCAGACTTGTGTCTAACATGATGTTGATCAATGCCGCTTTCGTAAAATAATTCTCTTATAGCAATGCAACCTTCTCTAGGACACAAGATCTTTCCCAAAATAACTGCTTTGTGGACAGGTCTTTCAATTTCTTGCAACATTTCACAGATTTTCTCATTTACATTCGCCATGAATATTCATGTCGGCCATGTTAACATCAATTTCTGCCAGGCTCGATTTTATTCCCGTCCTCCCCAAGCACACCCGCTCGCTCAACAACTGATCTCTATCTATTTTTCTCTCTTTCGAGCCTGGGTATGAGGCTGGGAGAGGAGATTATTAGAGAGAGGGCTTATTTGGGAAAAGTGACAGTATTACGCAGAGGAGGTTGGACAGCTGTCGCATGAATATCTCGACCAATGAAATTGCGCTATTTTCCCATCGTATTTGCCAAAATTTTTGCTCTTCTAAATTTGCATTGGACACAGAAACACAAAAATATATATAAATATTCCAATTTTATCATTAAAATGAAAGCATGGCGTAAGTATAATAAAAGGGCTGGTGTCTGTTTACAATTTTCAAACTATAAAATCTGGAATTCCCATCCTAATTTCGATGTCGATTCGAAATCGATTTTCGTAATTTTTGTGAAAAAGTCAAGACATATGTCCAAACTGTAAAACCTCTGGAATGATCACAGCAAGCCCCAGGCAGTTTTTGAGATATTCAGCGTTGAAGTGACCAAAATAAAGCACTCAAAATAAAGAACTACTTCAGGCTGACAAATGAAACTGGTTGTTAAAGAATCCTTCTTAAAGAAAGCAGTGAGTTAAAGGATAAGGCATGTTTTAAGGGCAGGTACAGTGTTTGGTACTTCTGAAGACCAGCCTCAGTCAACAGTTATATAGAAACAAATAACGATAGATAGGAGTTCATCCATTTCGCATAGACCTTTGTATAGTTTTATAGTTTTATTAATATAAGCAATCTACAAATACGGAATGATGAACGAACATAACACAAACTTGGACCCAGGTCCCTGTATGTCTATTACTCTTTAAATTACCTATAATGCTCTATCTCCCCCCAAGTCTTTTGTGTTCGTTTGGGGGCATGAAAGACTGAGTTCAATGTAATAGGTTTATTGTTTATTTAACTTGTTCCAGGAGGCCTTTCTTGTTATAATCCATCAGTCGCCTTAGTGCCAGCGGTGGTTTCTTTGTAGCGGGTGTAGGTGGAATGGTATTGGGTGTGGCATGTACGGCGGGTGGCGTATCTGGCGTGGATGGCAAATGAGTCTGTGGTGTGGATGGGGTTCTTCTTGTGGCAGAGAGTGGTGTAGGACTTGGTGGGATCAGTGGTGTGCTCAGGTCTGTTGTAACGGGTTCTTCTTGTGGCAGAGAGTGGTATAGGACTTGGTGGGATCAGTGGTGTGCTCAGTTCTGTTGTAACGGGTGATGGTGTGGATGGGAGGCTAGGTAAATTGTTTTTGGGTATGGTTAATTGTTTGCTAAGGAGGGGAAGGTCATCATCAACGGTACTTAGAGGTGGAGGCGTTTGTGCAGGGGTGTACTTTCGCAGAAATTTTCGATTCCGAAGGGTGATTCTGCCTGATCCATCAACACATACTCTATATTGGTCGTATTGGAGTACCTCGATGACAAGTCCTGTCTTATCCCATTTTGTAGCGTGTGGCCCTGTTTGATTCTGTATCCTTATTTCTGGTGTGTTCGGACCACCGTTCTGCGGCCTTGATATGGCAAGTTCGTAAGGCTTCTTCACGTGCAGCAAGGGTGTCGCTCAAGGTGGGATGGGCTTATACAGACCGGGCAAGATGGGTATGAAATCTTTTATAGGTGTACCAAAGACGCATTGTGCAGGTGATAGTTTTGTATCTGGGTCAGGAGTGTTGCGGTATTGGAGGATGGCTATTTGTAATGCATCTGTGTTGAGGCTGCCGTTTGGACTTGTATTGTTTGTTATGAGGCGTTTGACGGTTTTAACTGCGACCTCTGCCCTGCAGTTGGAGTGGGGGAATGCGACAGATGAGAGTCGGTGGTGTACTCCCCAATCTTTAAGGAATTGGCGTGTTGCGAGCGCTGTGAATTCGGGGCCACCGTCTGTTGCACACTCGTCTGGAATGGCAAAGGTCATGAACGTACGTCGTAGGCTGTTGATGAGTCCTTTGGAGCCTTCTTTTGCTTGTTCAATGATGGGCCAGTTTGAATACCGGTCTACTACAACCAGGTAGTTGAATCCCTTGTAGTGAAAGAAGTCGGCACAGATGCACTGAAAGGGGTAGGCTGGCTGTACTGGTGGAATGGGTGGTGCACTGGGTTGGGAGGGGGCCATTCGATTACAGTTGTTGCAGTTGGCATGCATAGCTGTGATGGCAGGGGTGATGCCCGGCCAGAAGATGGCTGCTTCAGCACATGCCATCATTGAGGTGACACCTTGGTGTGCTGAGTGTAGTACTATCAGGACATGCTTTCGGAGGGTGGGTGGTATGACGACGCGATGTTTATAAAGGATGACACCATCCACTGTGTATAGGTGGTCGCGGAATTGGTGGTATTCTTGGAGTTCCTGTGGTAGTTCGTGTCGGAACACTGGGAAGCCTAGGACAAGTGTCTGGTTTTATCCAGGGCGTCGGCTACTGCTAAGGCCTCACCTTCGACCGGTGCATAGTGTGATTCCGATGTTTGAGTGAAGCGGCTTCCTACTAGTGTTATTCGCCAGCCGGTATGGCAGCAGAAGGGCTCTATTGATGGACAATGGCAGTGTTTCTGAAGTAGCCAATATCCAATTCCGTTTTTGGACCAGTCCGTAGCTAGGCAGGTTGGCTTTGATTTGTCGAATATGCGGACTCCCTCATTAATTTCACTTATGATGTCCGATTTGGACTCTTCAAAGATTTGGTTGAGCTCGCTGTCCCATTTAAATGGTTGTCCTGGTTTGAGTAGTTGGCGGAATGGTTGCATGCGGTCGGTGGCTGCGAAGGCGTAGGAGACCTGATTTATCAGTCCAAACCAGGAGCGAACATCTGTGATATTGGTTGGGGTCGGGAAGTTGCGGAAAGGCTTCAATATATTTCTGACACGGTCGTACACTGTCTGGGGTGATCTCAAATCCAGCAAATTCTACCGAGTTTGCGCCAAATCTGAATTTTTCTGGGTTTAGAGTGATGCCATTACGGCCACAGATATCTAGCCAGTCGACGTCTTGGAAGAAGCTGGCAGTGAGGGTGTCGGCCCAAAGTAGAGTGTCGTCGATGCATTTGGTTTTGTTGGGGACGTCTGCTACGATCTCATAGAATCGGCGCGAGTACCCGTCGCCTGATGCGATATAACCCTGGGGCGCCGTCTTGTATCTGTAGTGAGCCCACGGTGTAATAAATGTGGTTAGGTGGCGGTCGTCTTCGTGTAGGGGTACGCTGTGATAGCCGTTCCAGCTGTCGAATACCGTTTTCTTGTTGCTTGGGACGGATCGCGCTTGGTGGAAGGGGCTCTGGGTGTGATGAGTCTCCCTTCTTGCATGCAGGTTGAGAGCTTGGAAATCTACGGTGCGTCGGGCTTGCCATTCTTCTTTGCGCATATTACCATACGATGGCACCATGTTACAGGCTCTCCGACTGGGACTGGTTCAATGACGCCGAGTGAGACGTCTTGGTCGAGGCCAGCTTTCACTTGATCTTGCCAATGAAGGGGTACTGGGATTGGGGTATGGTGGGCAGTCGGTTCGGCATTGGGATCCACCATCAGTTGCATGGGGGGTCCTTCCATTAGCGGTAGAGTCTGGTGAGTGCATGTGTTAAACGTGCTGGATTTGTAGTGGTTGAGGAGCCATGTCTCAAGGCACTCTCTAGTGGCCTCGGTTGCAGGGAAAGGTATTGTGTTTGGCTTTGGTGGTGGATGCTGGCATCGTGGGCAGTTGCATGTTGGAGTGGATGTACTTGGGGCAGTTCGTTCTGGTGTTTCAGCAACCGGTGCTTCGTCTGTTCTCATGTGGGGGACTTCTCCAACTGTGGGAAAGTTTTCAGTGATTATGCCCAAGGCAGTGCATGCCTCACGGCTGAGGAACAATTTGTCAGAGTCGCTTGTCACATATACAATCTGGCAACTTTCCAATGTTTGACCAGTTTTAGATTTGCCAGAGAATCTTAGAATCACTGCGCCAAGGATTGTTATGCCCTTATTGTTGGCATTTGCATTGTCACTGAGATGAGGTCATCTTTTGACGACTTTCATGCTCGCTAGGCAGCTTTGGCATCCGGTGTCAGCCATAGCAGAGAGTTGGGCTTCTCTTGGGTGGACAGTTTTTAGTTTGAAACCAAGGGCTGCATGGTCGTCTGGTCGGCATGTGGCTGTGAGGCTGAGTTGTGGCTGAGGCTTGGATGGTTGTCTGACCCAGCAGTCATTAAGTTCGTTGTAAACATGGTGGTCAAGTGCGATGGCCTGCTTCCGTCCGTGCGATTAATTGTTGTGCAGAGTGCTTCTTCTGTTTTTAGGTTTGTCCTTGCTACGGCAGACGCTTTCAAAGTGGTTTGTCCGGCCGCATGCATTACATCTTTTACCGTAGGCGGGGCAGTCGTTCTTCCTGATCCTTGGTGGGGCGTTTTTGCTGTGGCCCTGCTTTCCACAATAAGAGCAAGATTTGTTCTTGTTATCGTGTTGTCGGTTCTTAGTTTCCTCCTTTTTGCTGCGACGATATTGGCTGTGAGTCGCATTAGCGCTTTGGCTGTCTAGGAGGTGCCCTGCTGATCTCTTACCGGCTTCTTTCGCTTCGATAAATTGGAACACGTCTTCGAGGGTTGTGTCCTGGTTCCTGTCACTGAGGAGGTCCAGTTGTATGTCACTGTCATTGACGCCGCGTGCCAAGGAGTCACGGAGGATGTTCTCTGTGTAATTGACTTCAGTATCACAGTTAGGGCATTTGGTGAGGAATTTGCAAATGCCAGCCTGGCCACGCTGGCACCAAAGCTGCGTATTGTCTCGTCTCGGTCCTGGCGCATTTTGTGTAATTGGACTCTGGCGACCATTGTGTTCTCTTCTTTCACTGGAGTTTCTTTATTGCTGCCATGACTTCATCGATGGGCTTGTTGGTGAGGGTTCCGCCAGCGTTTCGTGCAAGGTCTTTGCGCAGTGGCTCTTCACAGCACTCTAATAATTGTATCACCTTGTCTTTACCCATAACCTTGGTAGCTTCGACGTAATCTAGCCATCAAGTTTGGAAGTATGACCACTCCTCACTTGAGCCTGCTGCAGATAGCGTTGGACGGCAAACTTTCTCGATTCTAGCCGTTGCGACAGGGTTTGGTGATATGGCTCCAGCTTGTGTGTTGGTGTGGGCGCCAGAAGAGTGGATTGAGAGCAGTACAGCTGCTAGTTGGTTTTCCATCAGTTTCATAAGTGCAGTCAGGGTATGGACATTTGTGTTTGGGCATTCTGATTCTCTATTCTGCTCGTTTATTTGACTTTTGAGTGTTATTAGTTTGTTTAACTTTCTGGGCGATGGGAATTTGTTATCACATGTGTTCAACGCCTGTTGAGTGATGGGATTTTCTATGGTTATCGTCTAGCACAAATATTTTCAAAATGGCGCGTAATTCTATACACGAGGCAGATATTGTAAGACCTTTGTATAGTTTTATAGTTTTATTAACATAAGCATCAATCTACAAATACGGAATGATGAACGAACATAACACAAACTTGGACCCAGGTCCCTATATGTCTATTACTCTTTAATTACCTATAATGCTCTAAACGAGGGACCCTCAACTCTGAGGTAGAGAAATATGTCAAATATTTCATAATTTAGCATATTAATTAGTTTAACTCATGCAGTTAGGATCTGGGATGAGTCTTTGGTTGCCAAGGCAACCAACGTGATCTGAACATTTTAGGGAGAGAGATTTTGAGAGAAATTCTGTGTTTTTTTATTTTATTAAACTTTTCTGTATTTAAAACTTGGGGTTTTGTGAGTAGTGTTGCGACAAACAATTCCCAACACTAAGTGGCACCTCCGACGCGAGATACGTTCCTAATATGAGCAAGGATCAAAGCGGGGACGAAAATATGGAGGCAGATCTTGAAGCGAAACTAAAGCTTCTCAAATTTACCCGAGACAAAACAGTGTCAATTACGGATAGTTCAAATATTCTGACAATGGAATGGCAACTTAAAGTGTTGAACATGGTAGTAGATGAAGTAGATAAATTTAGAAGGAATGTCGAATCACAAAAGACGAAGAACCTGAGGCGGTTGCAGACTGGAGAAATGAGCAAAACAGACGAAGGCAATAACGACATTGACAAATGCCATAACCAAGCTAAGATCAAACCATGCTCATATAGAAAGAGAGAAAGAGCATGCCTTAAAAGAGAAAGAACGCGAGGAACAGTTACTGTTTGAGTGTCATCAGTATGAAATGAAACTTGAATTGGAGAAAAAACTATAAGAAAGCTGTGCAGTTAAAGGTCAAGCTCTAAATCAAAACTTAAAATTACAAAATTTAATGGCAATTAACAATGTGAGCAATGGGTTAGGGTTCTGGAATAAGTTTGAGGCAGAGATTGATAAGTCTGACCTTGCCCTAACCATCAGATTTGCGATTTGAAAGAAATATTGAACCCCGAATATTAACTGAAATAGACAGGTTACCTTTTTCAAGTGAGAGGTATGAACGTGCCAAAACCATTCTGAAAAGCGAGTATGGGAAAAACAGCGAGATTGTGAATGGATACATCCAAAACATCATGAGTCTGCTAACCATCACTGGGTCCCAGCCATCTAAAGTGCATCAATTCTTTAAAATGCTTCTGTTTAATGCCAATCTTTGGAGACATCAGGTAAACTTCAAGAAGTCATGGACAATGTGCAATGTGTTCTTGATAAGCTTAACTCTTTCTGGTCGGTCGCATTTTAATTATGTTGTCGCAAGTTGTCGCAAGAGCACTTTGAGTACGATCTCCTTTGCAAAACATTTACCCCCTGGCAATGAAATTAACACCATTGGAATCCTCACAAAATAAGCTTTTTAACAGTGGGCTATTTTGCCGACTAAACATTACAGAATCAAAAATACTAAAAGTTTAGTCCCAAACATACCTCCAGTCATACTTCAGTTCAACTCAAACAATCTTTAATATCTTTTAATATCTTTAATATCTTGAAAGACTTCTAATGGTCGAAATTTAGCTTTTTATCTGTTTCTTTAGACGTGCGTTCGATACGGCTTTTAGAAATATTTATTTTGAATCTTTTTTTATTTATCGGGAATTTTCCAACATGCACGCGCTTGTCGTAGTTTGACTATATATGGTTTGCCCACGCGCTTCAGTCCCGACAAAAAGATCTTATATAGGGTATTGTACCCTGGGGAATTCATTCCGGCCACTTAAAAAACCATAGCAACAGTCTTTGTTTGTGTTTGGGCCTTTTCCGGTTGTTTTTGTCTGAAATTCTGGTTTGACCTGTACGCTACATTTCAAATTTCGGCGTAACTTTGTCAATTTTTATTGTGTTTCTTTGAAAGTTGGTCAGTATGTACTGTTTTTAAAGCTCTATAAAACGGTGTATTAGCGAAGATCACACGGATTTTAAAACAGAAGTTATAATCGACCAAAGGTACTGAATATATAATTAGTTTACGATAATAATAAATATCAGATTACAAAGGTGTTAAAACTCACGGAGATCTGTAAAACAATGTATTTAGCGATTTGTTTGGATTTAGTCAAGAACAGGTGTGTTTGCTGAATCGATTGGTGATCGATTGGTGGTATTTTCGTCCGTTTTGGGTGAGGGGCGCCATCATGCGTTGGCGAATGATATTCGACGCTACCGTTTAGAAAGAGTTAAAGGGATTACAGCTGATCTTGTAAGGGGCCAAAGTGGTCCATCCAGTGTGGCGCAGTATTACTGACCAAGCACTGGTGCGTATTCAACCCATAGTACTTTTGTATATCGCATCTGGTTAAGGCTTGGCCTCATCCAGCATCATGGTGAGTGTCAGGTGGCTCTGGTACTTAGTTAGCCAGTGGAACGGATGGCGGTTTCAGATATTGCTTTGTGTACACCGTATGTGCATATACGTGGGTAACCACGAGAGCGGGCTTTTTATTAAAGATGGTGTCTGCGAAGTGCACTAGACATAGTATAGGCTTTCATCATGCTTTAAATGAGCAATCTACCCACAAGGTTTATGAGAATATGAGGAGAAAAAGTAGGAAAAAAATATAGGTATGAAGTTGAAAGGATTGTTTGTTCGAAAACGTCATGAGGAAAGATTAGTAAACTGCTTTATAATTTGAATATTATTACTGCACTTTATATAAGATATATTGTATATGTATTAGGAACTTCATATCAATACCTAACTTTAATTATTTCTGTTGTTTTGCCACAGAAATCAATGCACTTTCTATCTGCAAGTGGAAGGGGTATGGATTGCTGACTGACACATGGGAGCCTGAAGAAAACCTACATTTGGAAGCTTTACAGTATATATGCAATTTATGCCTTGATTATACACAAAGTTGCTAAGGCTATAAATGGACATATAGCCAACACTAGATCCTTCAACAGAATTATGTTAGGAGCTACTTTGATAATGTAAGACTTCATAACAAACCACAACCTAGGAATGTGTCTAAAGTTTCTATTGTGTTTTTAGGTATTATGTTTCTGTGTTCTATCTGCGGAAGAATCAGGCAAGGAAGAGAAGCCATTGGCATGGAAACTCTGATACTTCCCACATAATTTAAATGCGCCATGGTGTGTTTCACTACCTTTTCAGGGGAAAAGATAGAGAAAGCCAGAGAAAGGGTTGGTATGAGTTTGGGCAACATGATTTTACAAGATATCAACTACCACCATCATGGAACACTTGTGTAGATTATCTTGGTGATGGAAAAAAAATAGTTTTTCCATTCATGGTTAGAACGGTCCTTCACTGGGGGCCAAAATTATATGATGAAAAAAAAACAGAATGGGCAATTAGAAATGTTGCCTCGTTTTTATAGAGAGACAGTGCAACTATGTTTTAGCATAAGTGTTTACACACTCAATTAACATTTTACATATAATTTATCTTTTATAGCAAATCACTTGGATAAGTTTTCACAAGCCTGAGATATAACAAAAAAAAACGGCATTTGCACCAGAAATGTATTCTATACTTTAGGCTGCGAAAAACTTACCCAAGTGATTTGCATGTTGACGGAATGTCCAATGCTGACAACATAGAACTTTGATATTGTTTTTAAAATATTAAAAAAGGCTCTGTACTGCAAAGTTTTATCATTCAATAATTCTCTGACTTTAGGGTGTTTGCTAATAAATAGTTAAACTTTGCAGTAGTAATCTTGGTTGCAGTTTGCAAGAAGATCAATATATTGTTAATGCTTACAGTAGTCTACGACCTGTAAGTGGGTGGCAAATGTGTTACGCGTGATTTGTGTCTAAATGAACCTGTGAAACGTGAAAGAAACTCAATTAGAACCGTGAATTTAGATTTTAGCGTAATGCATTATTTATTAGGTGCGTGACTCGTGACTTGTGCCACAGAATTTCGTGAAAATTGAATTTGAAAGCTTCTTTTGAACTAATTCTTGTCGAGTTGTAGGGACAGTTTCACCGTATATTACTGTACATAAAGTACCGCAAAATATTTCTTGCGAATTCCAAATGCTCCCAAACTGCTCCCGAAGTCTTTGCTTTGCAGACCTAGTACATTAACCCAGTCCAACTCAATGTTTTACCATTGAAGTTCACTGCGCAGACCGCGTGTTCAAAAATAAAATGGCAGACTAGCCAAATCATATTCTATGACAGCCCATGAAATAGAGTAGCCATATAGCAGTACGAGGATAATCTATTTCATGATTTCATGTCCTTTCATTGTTATCGGTTTCCAGTTGTGGATTGGTATTTCCCGATTGCCCTTCTAAAATCCGAAAAAGTTGCCACCAAAAAATGCAAAAAAAGTTGCTAAAAGCTGCTACCTTGAAACTTCAAGTTGCTCCTCCTATTTGCTATACCTAAGTTTCACTATATTTTCACACATACATAATTTAACGCTTTCAGTTTTATATTTTGCCGTTCTTTATAATAGTTGCTAACACTTCTTAGGATTAGTTACTTGAAATTTAAACAAAATGGTAAACGTTCCTAATAAATCGTTTCCCATGAGAGACAAGGATTGTCGAGTGGGCAGGTAAAGGAACCTGTACAGTGTGTGTGGGGGGGAGGAGGCTTCAATCCCATTCTCCCGACCAAACTTTGTCTGAATCCTAGTCTCGGTACTCACTGATTTGCCAAATCCCATTCCCAGCATGAAAATTGCTGGTGCAAATCCCCTTCAAGACCTTCGAAAAAGGTCACCTAGGGATTTTTGCTGAATTTCACAATAAACCCGAGATTTGCTAAAAGGTTGCTACGAAAGGCAAAAGTTGCTTGAAGTTGCTATGATAAAAAGGAGTTGCTCGAAATGCTAAAAGTTGCCCAAAAGTTGCTGAGCACAATCGAGAAACGCCTAGTTGTGGACTGTTATGTCTGTTGGACTGTTATGCATCTAAATTTCTTATCCACATTGAAGTAAATTTCTTATCCAACTCTAATAGTACTCGGTCTGGTAGAGTTATTACCTTATACGCGACATACCAATAAACAATAAACTTTTACATTCTTGCTAAGACTAGTTATTTTGTTTCTCCCATCTGTTTTGGGCAATTGTATAGTACCGTACTATATATACAGTGGTGTAGAAGAGGGGGACGCTTGGGGGCGGAGCCCCCCTTCCTTAAAGCTATGGGGGGTGGGCTGATCCCCATCTTTTTTGCAAGAATGCTTGAAAATAGATTATTTTTGAGCAATTGGTAATGGAAAACGCTGTTCCAATGACTACATGTTACAAGAACAAATGGGCGAATGGAATCTTCGAGGAATGGCAAAGACAGAGATCTATTAAAGAAGCAGTGTTTGAAGAAGGCGGGTTGTTTACAAGTTACGATATTGAGAAAGTTGTGTCACTGACTACACCTTTAGTAGATATGGCTGCTACTAGTTTAAACTATTGGTTGACCAAATTTGTACAGGAGGTCTCAAAAAGTTCACAAGAGTGTTATCCGCCAAGTGCACTATACGGAATTACTAATCAAAGTTCTATTTTAGATTAACCCATTGAGTCGCATTGCACCCTGATGCGTTCTACTTTACTCGGTCTAACGCCAGACAATTTTACTCGTCAAGGGGAGAGAACTGCCAGTTAATGGGTTAAAATTTAAATTTTGATATAACCATCATTAATTAATTAAACTGGTCTTCAGTGCTATTCCTTTTTTCCTGTCTACTTTCCAAAATTCCAGTCTCCCAGTACCTTTTATTAACTTTCTCATATGTCCTCTTGTTACACTCATGCTGACTCCCTTTGCCTTGACTCTGACCTTAAAACATCACACATACAATCCCACTTATTCAACTTCCGCATTACATTACATATTATTGCTTCTTTCAACACCCTGTCCTGTAAAGATTTTAATTGTCTTATAGAGACTAAAAAAGTGGGGAATATGATACACCATTATATGCATGTAAGGTCACTCTTGCTCTGTTGTACCCTTTACACTTGCCACTCAATGAGAGGAATAACTTTACCCAAGCAGTTGCTTGCCCAAAGTAGTTGTCCATATCTTATGTAGTTGGGTCTTCTTTAGTAATTATTTTGTAGAGCTCATTGAAATCTGACCAAAGCATAATAACTGTGTTTGATTGCCATTCTTAACTTGCCTGGTAACACAGGCAACAAAATATTTTTATCATTACCAAGCAAGCTTGTACAATCATACTTCCCAGAACTTTTCCCATCGGCATTATTTTTCTGCAAAATGTTAAGACTTACACCACATTACATCACAGTGCTAATCAGTGTACTAAGGTGCATCCTTCTTTCTTCATTTCTCTTCTTACCCGTATCCTCTGTCTTATCCCACTCTAAAACATCTTCTATCTATAGAAGATGTTTATCTATATAAAATGATGAATGAATATCTTATATTATTTGAGCGTTTTAAAGTGATTATGACTTACGGTTTGAATTAGTGCAGCTCAACGAGCAATTGGCATATGTTTTTTTTATTGTGTATATATATTTTAAGTACTGTTATGTATTTTAGTATCTATATGGTTTGAATCGGGGGAGTGCCTCCAATGTGACCTCGAGTCCCGTTCGCTCTCTTACCGTTTGGGCTTTGTCCAATAAATCAATTAAATAAATAAATATCTGGTTATCTATCAAAACATCTACCACTCTCAACATCAAATGCAACTCATCTAGAACAATGTGATCCAGATCAATTTCCACCAACAGCTGCCTGACACAACAATAATTATTTTTCGACTTACTTGCCATTTCCTTAATCTCTTTCATGGTCTGCCTTAAAGACCCTTCATTGCAATGATGGAGGTCATGCAACATGTTCCATCGATCATCCTTATGAATCTTGCACCAAATGCAAGCATGGTTACAAGTAGCAATTTGTAACCCTAACACCATCAGGAGAAACTTATAATCTCCACCAAAAAACAACTCAAGGTTGATCATTTTCTCACCTACTCTAATATGTTTCTCCCTGTTTAGTGTGTTAATTCTATCGAATATAATATTTCCAAATGCTTCCTTCAGTACCTCATAGTCTTCTGATGCTTTCCCAACAGCTAAACTATGATTACCCCTAGCTGACATAGGATTGTTCTTCTTGCTGTCTAGCACTGCAACCGTTAAAAAAACAAAGTTTGTGTTTCTGGTTATTTGGGTCCCATCACCTGTAAACTTGATTTTCACATAATTGTTTGTGAAGTCGAAATCTGGATTCTCGGATATAAAATGCTCTAGACATTTCGTTAAAGTATCTTCAAAATCCATTTGGCATCCAACAAAGTCTCCAGGTAGCCTGGTAATTGAACATATCTTGTTCAATTATTGATCACGCCTTTGTTTAATTAAATATGATTGTGGTAATGTGCCATTCAACATTGTTATCTAATAGTAAAACTCATCACTTACATAAAACTTGTTGAGGATCAAATCCATGTTGCTTTTCTCATTCAAGGTCATCAGACACGTCTCCTTCTGTAGATGTGCTGCTCGATACCGCAAATGAAACAGCATGCGCTATTCCAGTTGTCTTCTCTTTATATTAATGCTGAATACATCCAGCCCAAACGATTCTGCAAACCAAAGAGCCGTCTTTGCCCAAGAGAGGAAATACTTTAATATTCTACTATTTTTCTTCACCGCCGATATACTCTTCCCTCTGTAAGCAATTCCTTCCAACTTCGCTAAGCAGTCAATGTAAGATTTCAGCTCTTCGTTTGTGCTACTTAGCTCATCAATTACCTCATCTTTTTTGTCTAAGTCCTTTTTCATTTCATCAATCAGCTTTTTCGATTCATCTTCAAGGTTTTTGAAAGTTTTTTTCCCATTCTGAAAGATCTTTTTGTATCTTTTGTTTCTCTTCCTTCAGCACTTCTGCTTGTTTCTTCAGTTTACTGCTCGAAGTCAAATATATGGAACTTTCTTGTCTTTAAGTCAAGTTATTTTCCTAGATGTCTAAGTAATACAACAAAGAAATACAGCAATTAATGTTGACACAATGATTAAATACATTTGATTTAATATGTAGGGGCAAATTATAACCTGGCCACTGGACTGGTGAGACTATTAAACTTAATGTTAGAACAATAAAAGGGTTGTTGACACTTGTAGCTAAACGAAAGTATCAGGCAAGAAGTTGTGTTTTGATAATAAAGATATTTTATACGTAATTACATCCTACATTGGTGATCCTGTATTTACTTCATTGTTATGGCAACTTCTTCCACCTATGGCCGCTACAAACATCGTAGCTACGAATGCTGTGGCAGTTAAAATTCTGCCATTTTGGTCTTCCAACCCCGAACTATGGTTTGCACAGGTAGAGGCTCAATTTATGGTGAAGAATATCAGATCTATTCACAGCAGACATTAGACCCCAGTTTGTTTTAGACCTAGTTTTACATATGTTGTCCTTACTTTCATAATTATAATTATGAAAGTCTTTGTTTTCCTTAAAGTTAAAATCATGTAGAAATAGATTGTTTGCACATTTATACATAAATATAGCACGATGTTGAGATCTCGGTGTTTCCAACGGTTTGCATGAAAGTTGTCTGAGCGCATCAGTACCAGAGTGATGAGATTGTAAGTCGAGGATTGTGTGGGCAGGTTTATTCTGTAGGACCTGTAACTCTGCCATTTGTGAAGAGCTTTGTCAATCTCCCCAAATTATATCACCATAGTCTAATAATGGTAAAACATAATCCTCGCATGTCTACATCTACATATAATTAAGTCGGTAAAATCTACAAATGATATCACACCAACTATTTAAAACTAAAATATCTATGATGTACGGTATATAAAATTCTTTGTGGCTTTGTTCTTTGTGGCTTTGTCTTGTATATATCTATATTGATGGCTTGCGCGAGTTCTAAGTTCGGTGTTTGGATTCAGATGAGTCTGGGTGTCGACATCGATTTGCCCTCGGCTCATCTTATATAACAAGGCTAGCCGAGTCATTGTTCTTCTTAGCTCCAAGGTGGTCCATCCTAACTCGTGTAGCATGTCTGTGACACTGGCTGTGGGATGATAATTGTTACTACAAAACCGTGCTGCTTTTCTCTGAACTCTCTCAAGAGAAGCGATGTCCTTTTGAAGGTAGGGATCCCAAGCAGCGCACGCGTATTCAAGTTTTGGACGTACAATTGCCGTGTATGCAATTTCTTTTACTTTTTTAGGGCAGTTCCAAAGATTTCTTTTCATCATTCCTAAGACTCTGTTTGCTTTACTAGAGATAGTAGAGACATGGTTGGACCACTTCAAATCATCATTAAGAGTGACTCCCAAGTATGACATCGATTCAACTTGTTCCAGTTTGACCCCACAGAAGGAATATACCCTCTGGGGTGGAGTTTTCTTGGTAGAAATACAGATCGTTTTACACTTAGAAGGATTAAATGACATTTGCCACTTATTTTGCCACTCTTCGAGTTGTTGTAAATCTTCCTGGAGTTGGTCACCATCTTCCTCATTTGACATTACGCCATATAGTAACGTATCATCGGCGAAAAGTCTGATTTGGGACTTCAGATTGTCCGGCAGATCGTTTACGTATAATAATAAAAATTAAACTGGTCCCAACACAGTTCCCTGCGGCACTCCAGATGTTACCTGGGTAGGGTGGGAATGCTTGCCTTCACACACCACTGTTTGAGAACGGTTAGTTAAGAATGACTCAAACCAACGAAGCAGGGATCCATGGATTCCATAATACTGTAACTTAATAATAAGACGTTTGTGAGGAACTTTATCGAAGGCCTTGGAAGTAGATGGCCTTGGAAGTAGATGTTTGACATGCCTAAACAATGCTATTTTTTGTTGATTTTACCTCCAATGTGATCTATGTGATTTTTCCATGTAAAATGATTGTTAATTCTGATTCCCAAATAGGTAAAAACTTCAAAGTCGATGGAGTCAATTATTTAAATCTGCATTTAATATACTTTGAAGATCATTTACAGACTGTGCGAATAATACATAGCGGCATCCTCTGTAAATAATGTAATTTCACTTATTGGTGAAGGCACTGGGTAGGTCGTTCATGAAAATTATGAATAATAATGGACCTAAAATAGATCCCTGAGCGACTCCAATTTGGACAGGTTGCTTGTCAGAATATGTATTTTCATAATGGACAACTCGATTCCTATTCGAAAGGTATGACTGAAACCAATCAAAATTGCGATTTCAGATTCCATAACAAGACAGTTTTTGGCCTTCGCTAGGTTGAGAAATATAACACAAGTAATTTACCACTGTCCATGTTTCACAGGATCTTGTCAGAAAATCGGGAACTGTTGTGACTGTTGATGAACCACGTCTAAAGCCATATTGTTGTGGGGAAAGTAGATTATAGATTATTCTCGTTCAGATATATTGACAGTTGTTGGTGAACTACCCTTTCTAAAATCTTGCTTATTAGACAGAATGTTTCGATCTTCACATTTAAATATGGCTGAGGCTTTTGCATCTTTCCAAACAGATGAAAATGTTCTTGTTTCAATGGATTTATTAAATAATGGCATTAGTATTGGTGCAATTACTTCCGCAGAGTCCTTTAACAGCCGAGAACTAATTTTGTCCAACCATATAGCTTTATTCGTCTTTAGGCTTCATAATTGGTATAAAACAAATTCACATACAACAGGTTGAAGTTTGAACATCGCATTACATTCATTTATTCTCGGAGAAGGGTATAGAAGAGATCCAGATTTCATCGGCAATTTCATGCCGATATTTACAAAATGCGAGTTCAATAGACATGCAATTGATTTAGGAGTTGCCTAAGTTAACCCATCAACTAGCAATGTTTGATGTTTGCTTGACTGGTAGTGTTTCTATACTTTCTATACATGTCCCAGTGGTAACCTGTTTTACTGTTGTTAGCCATTTTTTCGATAAAAATCACAGGCATTTATGTGAGTAGCTATTTTGGGGTTCATCGAAGGTACTTTGACACTGTTTATCCTGCGATGTTTTAAGGGAGCATGCTCATTAATTTTGCAATATCGGTGAAGGAGATGTTCAACTTTGTCCCAGTCACCTGTACGGAAGTCCAGTGCCTTCAAATAAGTCTCCGGGGCCTGACAAAGACTGTCTTCCAGTCATCTTGGCACCATTGACAAATATCATTAAACACTTTTTGCAACTTCAACGTTCCCAGACTACTGGAAAATAGCTGAGATTACACCATTATTGAAAGCTGGTGATCGTGAGGTCCCCTCCAACAATCGTCCTCTCTCGCTAAGGAACAAGGAAACGTGGAATATCATTATGCAAAACAAAGTCTGGACAGAGAAGCTACCATTATAGAGCAGTAAAAATATGGAATAACCTATATAATGACTTGAAACAATTACTGTTAAAAACATTTAAGAATAAGTTAAATGAGAAAAGGCTAAGTAAGTAGCTTGTTAGCTCTTTCTGAACGGCAGCGTCGAATATAAACTGCCAAAAGTTGAGGACTTTGAGCGTTTGTATATTTGGCACCCCTCACCCAAAACGGACGAAAATACCACCAATCGATTCAGCAACACACCTGTTCTTGGCTAATGCCAAACAAATTGCTAAACACATTGTTTTACAGATCTCCGTGAGTTTTAACACCTTTGTAATCTGATATTTATTATTATCGTAAACTAATTATATATTCAGTACCTTTGGTCAATGTGATTTTCGCTAATACACCGTTGTATAGAGCTTTATAAACAGTACATACTGACCAACTTTCAAAGAAAAACAATAAAAATTGACAAAGTTACGACGAAACTTTAAATGTAGCGTACGGGTTCAACCAAACTTTCAGACAAAAACAACCGGAAAAGGCCCAAAGACTGTTGGTATGGTTTTTTTAAGTGGCCGGAATGAATTCCCCAGGGTACAATACCCTACATAAGATCTTTTTGTCAGGACTGAAGCGCGTGGGCAAACCATATATAGTCAAACTACGGCAAGTCTGTGCTTGCTGGAAAATAGCCGAAAAATAAAAAAATTAAAAATAAATAATTCTACTCGCTGTATCGAAGCAAAGTTTCACATAATAAATGAACAGATAAAAAGCTAAATTTTGACCATTAGAAGTCTGTCATAAAATGGTCTTATAAAGAAGATATTAAAGATTGTTTGAATTGAACTGAGTATAACTGGATGTATGTTTGGGATTAAACTTTTAGTATTTTTGATTCTGTAATTGCCAGGGGGTAAATATTTTGCAAAGGAGATCGTACTCAAAGTGCTCTTGCGACAACATAATTAAAATGCGACCGACCAGAAAGAGTTAAATATTTATATTGTCATCTTATACTAAACAGTTCTATGTACATATTTAATACATTTTACTGACTATAACATTTCAAGATATTTTTACACAGACATTATAGTATCTAATTTTTAACTATATGTATAATTTTATTAAGAAATCTTTAATGATTGTAGTAGGTATTGAAAAGCCCTTGTTGGGAATACTTAATAATAATAAAGTATACAACGATCTCCTTCAGGCACTTTCCAGCAAGTGGGCATTCATTAGATTTCTGGCAATTGCAAGTGGAAGTATCATTGTTTGTTGTGTTGTTTTTTTATTGTTTCAAGGTAGGATTGTTTTGTTTGTGGATAGCGTTTATGTTCGTTACGCATCTGTAGCTGACGCGTACAGTGTCGCGGTTAAAGAGTTTGTGTAGTTTGTTTGAGGGTGGGAAGTGCTTGTGAAAAAACCTAAAGAATTTCGTGTATCTTTACTAAAATAAACTCCGGAATTTCAATGTCTTACCATAAATGGCAACCCACTGGATGTCGTCGTGACCTTTCCTGGAACATTCATTACACAAATATTTGTGCTAAAGCTAGCAAGACATTATACGCCATATGACTACTCAAGTGCCACGACATCCCAGTGAAGAACTTAATCGATATCTTCTGTTAATTTATCCGACCAGTATTAGAATACGCATGCCAGGTTTGGCACTCCTCCCTGTCATTGGCTCTATCAGATCAAATTAAACACATTAAAAAAAGAGCATTAAAAATTGTGTATCCGCATCTTTCATACGTAACCTGTCTTGATAAAGTACATCTTAAAAAACGTCAGGAAAGGTGTGAAGGTCAATGCCTAACATTGTATCGATCAACATTAAAAGTAAAGAGAACAAACTAACTGAATTGCTCCCAAGTTCTAATACACATAAGTACAGTCTTAGAAATCCTAGAAAATATCCACTCTTTAAATGCAAAACCGAACAATTCAAAAATAGTTATGTGCCATATTGTGTTGGGAAATGGGATTCACTTGACATTGGGTGAATCTAAGTTGTGCACCATTTTGGTGTAGTGGATTTGGACAGTTTCATTGATTTGTATATATTTTTTAAATAGTGTTTAATATTTTGTAATTTCAAGTTTTTAAGATAGTTATCTTTATGCAAGCTGCCATTTAAAAATCTGTAATAAATTCAAATTCACTTCAACATGGACATCGAATTATTATATATTTTTATTATTATTAAAACCCTCTGGCAAATAATTGAATAACAGGGTGATATATTAATTAAGATCATGATAAATAGCTATTAGTTAAAATGTCTATAAAGTTAAAAAGTAAAATCTACACTATTATACTTACATATCTACACTCTCACACTCACAGACGTTGCATGAATGACAGCTATGGGAGGGGCTTAGCTGCGGAAAAGGAGAAAGTTTTCACACTGTTTTGTTTTAGTTACTTTACATAATGCTCTTGTAGTAGATGGTTTAAAGGATGACATGGCTGTCACACTGTATTCAGATATTTTTGGCACAAGGTATTTCTGCAGTCTAATAGCAGTGGGAGCCCAGAGATTCGTAGGGAGTCGTCATATTCTAACACTGGATAAATAATGTGCAAAGCCGTCTTTGGACATCCTGGAGTTGGTTATTTATATATAACGGGGACCATGCCGGAGACACATATTCCAGGATTGGGCATATAGTTGTACAATACACCATCACTAGATTTTTATGGTTAATTCCTGCTTGTTTAAGTTGGCGAAGTCCAAACAAACGTTTAGAGGCATGCTTGCATTTTTAAAGGGAATGTTCACACCAGGATAGAGTATTGTTAATCGTTAATCAGAGAAGTCTAACTATTCACTCGTTCAACAACCATTCCATTTATAACCAAGGGACGGCATGCAATGTTATCATAGGTCATGAAATTAATTATCATTTCCTTACACTTTCTTGGGTCCAATTTCATGCGATTCATAACAGCATGTTGATGGATTTCTTCTTCAACAATTATAGGTAATAAAATTCCTTGGTATTATTTCTGCTACATATCATCAACAAATCATCAACATATCATGTTAAATCTATTGCCCCATTTATTTGCCAATTCATTGACCATAATATTAAATAGAATTGGACCCAACCTTGTCCCCTGCGGAATTCCTCCATTGGTTGTTTTCCACTCCTATCTAATTCCATTTATTAATTGGACACACTGGGATCTGTTGGTAAGGAAGGCAGCAATCCATTGTTGTAAAGTGGGATGAACACCTACGGATTCCAATTTATTCCCTAGGATATTGTGATCGATCAAATTGAAAACCCTTCTAACACTTTTGCGATTTGACATGTAAGGCATATTGGTCATATATCTTCCTCTATGGTTAAGGGGGTTAGGCTTTTGGGATAGGGTGAACTAAGGATTTTTTAAGCATATCAGGAATCAGGGATTGTTCCATTGCTGAATTATAAATACAGGCAATCGGATTATTAATCAGCAAGTTCGGTCACAAATTCTTTAAGGACACAATTAGGTAAACCATCCGGGCCGCCAGCTTTCCTCAACTTGATTTGACGCAATTCATTAAAAACTTCCCATTCAATGGTAAAAAAACAATCAGGTACATCTTGGGAATTTTTTGTCAAAATGCTCAGTTAGGCTTACAAGGATATTGTTGATATTATTCGCCAGTTTTAATGGGGAAACACATCCCATCTATCTTAGTTTCCAAATGTTTCTGCCAATATTCATTATGCTGTGACCCAGTTAATTTCTTAATTTCATTCCACCATTTAGAGGGATGACTGTCCTTAGCTGACTTGTTTTGTTGTGGTAATTGGCCTTACTAGCTTTAAGGAGACTCAATGTTTTATATTTACAATTCTTGTATTCAGCAGAATAAAGTATTCTATCTTTATGCATTTCTTAATCCCGAGCAGCGCGGCGTAAATGCGAAATACTAATTCACGCGGATATTTACACCCGGAAAAAAAGGAAAGCAATGGGAAATCCAAAGTTCATCAAGTTTTGCGGGCGCATGGGTGTGATGGGTGGTCATCTCACTAATCTTTGTTAGGAGTGGAATGACCGAATTATAAAAAAACATGAGTAAGTCATATCAGTAAGTCTGAATTATAACTTATAAATAGCTTTTTGGGACTTCAGGAAAAGCTGCGGAACAAATTTATCGTTTATAGTTTATAAAAAAGGATAAATAGAAATAGATGGTCGAACAAATATGGCAAGTTTCTTATATTAAATTGTTGATATAGTCGTAAGAATGTTGTTTTATTTACATAGATTTTCATTTTTTTACAATTAAAATATCCTATATTTTATGCTATCAAAAAGTTCCAAGGAAAGCGAAATCGTTTCACACGAGAGAATTTGTATATTTTCAACTGATTTCATTTCAAAAACTAATTTATAAGTAAAAAGCAGTTTAGTTTTATAAACTTTTGGCAACGTTTTAGTAAATGGAAGGTTGCATTTAAACATTAATTTGAAGCTTATAGAATGCATAAGAACATACCTACACCATATATCTCAGATTTGTACGGCTAAAACAACTAATATTTTAATTATTTTTGTAGTATTCTGTGCCTGTTGTTTTGTACTCCAGAAAAGAAGTTTATATTATTAATCGTGTTGCCATGGCTACTGTGCTTCCTCTTCTTGAAACAAAATTTCCATTTTTTATTCTTTCAAAATAGATTTCCCAAAATAATATTATTTCTTTCCACTCTTCTTTCCAAACTATTAGAGTAATGATCAAAATTTTAATGGCAAATTTAAAATGAAGGAAGCCACAGTGATTACGTCAGGTAAAACATTTCATTTGGCGATAGCCTTTGATTGCGTCGTGAAGAGGGGTGTGAGCCAAGGATCCAATTCTGTTTTCTATGCCAAAAATTTGTTTTGAACGGAGATATCCGACTCGCCTACAACCTTTGCATGGCAGATTTTTTGATAAAAAAGATTAGCAATAGTAATGTTTTGGAATGTAATGTCTGGCAATGTTCAGCTGGGGCGAGGGGTTACTGCAAGCATGTATTTCTAGTAGTCCGTATAATCCAGGGTTTATAATTTTTATGTATTCTAATTTTAGTAATTGGAATAAACCTGTTCATAGCACAAGTTAATTTATTCATAAAACAGGAATATTTATTCTCAATTCTGCTTGCATTAATAACTTCATCCCAAGAACACTGAGTAATCCAATTTCCAAACTTCCGCCAATTACTATCACGGCAGTCTCTTATGCTAACAAATCGGCAATCTGGGGTAGTTTTTTATTTCATTTCCTTCAATAGTTTAATAAATATAGTGTTATGATCGCTAGCACCAATGTTAGGAAGCAATAACGTTTTTCAAACATACGCGATTGATTTGTAAAGACCAAATTGAGGATAGCTTCTGCTCTCGTCGGACTTGAGATTATTTGCTTAACACCAAGTTTTCCCTTTAATATTGATTCTCTAAAACCAGTAGCAACTGGGTTACAGTCACCACAGATTAGAATTAATGCACTGGGATGTTTCCTCAAAGCTATCAACATTGGACTGGATATGATGGTATAATAGTTTATTCTGTTCTTCCCGAGCCGACCTAGGATGATAAATATTCCCAATTAATACTGCAGTGATATTTCTCGGTGTACGATAGGGGAACCACTTAAGCCAAATAGATTCAAAGTAAATGCAAACACCACCACCCACATTTTTTGCTGTTTTTACGTTTCTATCATTCTAAAAAGTGTATAATCCCTCGCCGTTATAGCCATATTTGTTCGCTGTTAAGATCATAATTAAGTCCCACATTACGACGAAACCCAAGCAAATCATTTCTGGAGTATCGGAGATAGTTATAAGGATATCAGTCCAGTAACAATGTAATTGTAATTCTACATCCACTTCTTTGCAAATACTCGTGGACAGTCGTACAAGAAAGACAGTGGCAGTTAATTCCAATTGTGGGATGGTAATTTCACGTAATGGAGTCAATCTTGCTTTGCCCATGACAAAGGCGATGTGAGTATTGCCATTTATATCTTCTAGACAAAGTTATGCCACCACTGCTGCGTACCCAACTTGTGAGGCGTCAGAGAATAAATGCAGTTGAACCTCTTTGATTTCCTCATAATGAGGATTTAGGTTGAGTGTTTCGGGGCATCCGTTTCTGTTTATTGTTTGGCCAATGAAATCACTGCGTTGTTAGTGCCAAATTAATGCATTTCTGTGGGAAACACCTATAGTTCTCTCATAGCTTGAACAAAGGTTTAGCTCTTGTCAGGCCCAGACTGGAGTACGCCAGCAATCTATGGTCACCTTACACCAAGAAACATCAATCAATTGTTGAAAATGTCCAACGGAGAGCAACAAAGTTCATACTTAATTACCCAGATCAGCAATCATATGCAGATAGACTAGTCAAGATTAACATTCTCCCACTTGAATTCAGAAGAGAAGTCGCTGATTTAATCCTACTCTATAAATCTAGAAACGGATTAATTACAACAGATGTGGACAATTTTATAACTACTTTTGAACCCGGATATAAATCCCGACATTATGATGCTAACAACTACAACATTTTAGTTAAACACAAACAGGACTATTTCAAAAACTCATTTTTTATTAGATCAGTGGAACTATGGAACAGTCTACCTTCTCATCTCAAAGCCACTCGTTCGCTTCCTATTTTCAAGTCAAAACTATCTAACATGTATTTTTCGAAAACGTGCAGATCTTTGAAAGCGAGTCGCCATTGCCATCACTATAAACAAGACTGTTTACAAGACTGGGTCTTGAGCAAGAAAACATCATCCAGCTGAACAAACAAGTACATTCACAATGCCAATTTCAAATGATCTGCCATCTCGTGTATTTAACAAGTATTTCATTGAAAGAGCCAATTTCAAATTATCTGCCATCCCGTGTGTTAACGAGTATGTCATTGAAAGAGCTACTGCGATCAAATGCTGCAGTCATGCATCTTCCCTAGTTCTGTTATATGCACGTAAACAAGATAAAGAATTAAACCGAATGAATGATGAACTTGTGTTGAACTGTTCAAAGATTACAGCATTTGTTGAAAAAATATGTCAGGCATGATACGAAAATTGTGGCCCACTAACAGCATGTGGTTAATGTCATCTGAAGTTAGGACATACAAGAAGGAATTGTTCGTTTAGTCCTTATAAGTCAACCTGGAAAAAAGCGTCAAGAGCATTTCAGCCAAATTAACTAAAGCTAGAAGGAATGTGGAACACGCAAAGCTGGTGATGCAGAAGGTAAATAATAACCATCCCAAACGAATTGAGAACATTATTATGAAAGAATTTCCCCAAAGAGATATATGTCGCACAGCCTTAGAAACTGGGCACTGTTGAATAAATATGTTGTTTGACTGGAGGGAAGACTAAGAGGTTCACTGCAAACATGTGAGAGTATTTTGCCCCTTCTTCATGAAATTGTTTGTCAAACGGAAACCTCGGATGATCGTGATGAGCAGAGCAAAGCACTATCAAGTAGTGGCAGCCGAGTACTGCCCACAGAAGAGATTATTAGAGGAACAGTTTTCTATACAATACCCTATGACAAAGAAAAGATCAAGGGAGTTACTTTCACCACCGTTTGCAAACGATCAAGAAGAATATGACTTCAGATTAGCGATAAAACTACAAAATGAAGGAATCGACTGTCAATGCGATAGCGAAGTGTGCGAAGACAAAGGGGTTTCTGACAAAATTTGGATGATGTGGTAAATGCTGCTTCTACATTACTTTCCTTCAATAATACTGGTACATTTTTATAAACCTTTGTATCAGTTTATTTACATAAACCTGGAGAAATGCAATCAATTGCAGTATAAAGTTCTTTCAGGTTTTCATTAGTGACATGTATAAACTGATGCTTCATCAAAGCACATAGTTTTCCAAATACCATATTCCAATGGCTTTAGATCTGGTGAATAGGCAGGCATGTATGCTAATTCGATATTAAGATCTTGCAAAAATGCACCAAGATTTTGCCCACCCTCTAGCTGAGTGTACGCCATATTTTGCACTGTAATCATTCTTGTGCGATACCAGCTAGTTTCTTTAAAGTAAATTCTCCACTTGGGATCATCGTTGAACTGTGTTAGATAGCGCGCTTTTCGAAACATTTCCAAACGGTAAATATCCAAAATTTCGTCATAAGAAATCAAGAGTTTCTCTCGTTTGAACGCTTCGATCAGGCAAAGATCACTGTATGATAGATGGCTAGAATTTCTGCCAGAATGTTTTTCAGGAGAAAATGAATGAACCAAGCAAAACTTTTTCCAAATTTTTGTCACAACAACTCAACTAACTCCAACGGAGCAGGCGATGTCTGAATAAGAGCTGTTAAATCTACCAGTTGCCAGATCCCTGTCTTGACTTATTATCTTATCAATAATAAGTGTTCTTAAATCTGGCAACAAAGCTTTGCCATTTAAATAATTTCGACCAGTGCTACTAACACCACATAATTATTTTGTACTTGTTCGAATACCTTTCATTGGCCAAACAATCAACGGAAACAGATGCCCCTAAACACTCAACCTAAATCTGCAGTAATCTGATGGTTTGAAACAATGATTTACTTTAAGCAATTGTAACTTCGGAATATCTTCAAACCAGCGTTTCCATTGTGCGTTCTCGTTCTCTGGGACTGGATCATCCCATCTTAATTCTACTGAGGACTTGCAATAAAAGCTTAGCTTTCATGACAGTGTGCAGTGAATCCCAACAGATCATCAAAATGGGAATAGACAGCAGACACCATCCCTCTATGCATTATCAACGTTTCTTTGGTTAACTGCAGCATCTTCTCAGGAACACTCCACACAAATGCAACTTCTTCAGGGTCCCACTTAAGACTGAGAATGCGTTCTGTTGGGAACTGACTTGCTTCTAAGGTGACAATGGATTTGGCTCGTTCACATCCTGCATTTAATCGTAACATCGTAATCTGCACTGTTTAATGTGCTATTTTCCATAACAGAAATTGGCATTGCAAAGTGAGTTTGTTGCTCCAAAAAGATTACGTCCTATTTGTGCTAACACTCTTGCTAAATGGTGGGTTGAACAAAATGATGTTGCATTGCCTATTCCTGCATTGTTGTTGTGGTGTGTGCTGAGTGTAGCTAAGTTCACGATTAAAGTTGCTATGCGTTCTGATATATGGGTGCAGATTCCTGAAAAGTCAGTAGCATAGCCAACCCTCGATTTAGTCGCGCTATGTAAATTTGTTCGTGTTCATTGAAGGTGAAAACAATCAATTTCTAAAGAAATGAATAATGATGATTTGCATAGCTGGACCAAATCGGTGGGCTGGCTACGCCACTGTGAAAAGTTTGCTCATCTGATGAAAGGAGAGCGATGCACTTGTTAATTGATACAGTAGTTACCTTGTAGGTAGTTGCCTAAGTGCGTTCTGATATATGGGTGCAGATTCCTGAAACGTTTGCTCATCTGATGAAAGAAGTGTGATGCGCTTGTTAATTGTTGCAGGTAGTTGCAATTTCAGAAATATTTGACTAACGGTCTCCCAACAGTTTCATTTTTGCAGCATACAACATACAACAAGCTCTTCCATGACAACATCACAAAAACAGATAAGCATGGATCCGAGGACACTATAGACGAAATTGATTCAGAACTAAAAAACATTTCGAACAATTTAGGAATCGGCGACAGAATTGAAAAAAAAAAGTGAAGCATTGATATCTTTAAAAGATCACAAAGAAAATTTCGAAAACAATCCAAAATGGTGATTAATAAATCCCGCTAAAAGCGAATCTGGAAAAATAAGCTCAATGGAGGAATACAAAACAAGTTATTCAGTGGTTGGCAATATAAAAGATAAGGACGGACACAGTTTTATCTAGTTTGACATTGTCGATTTCTACCCATACATTTCTGAAAAACTATTGGACCAACCTTTATATTGGTCTTCAAATTTGGTTACTATACCTGAAAACGATATTTGAATAATAAAACACGCTAGAAAATCTCTCCTTTTCAATACCGGAATTTCATGGATAATTGAAATAATCATCGTTTGTTTGACGCGGAAATTATGTGAGTTAGTAGACCTTTTCATTTTAAACCACCTGAGTAAGAAATTTGGCAAAGAAAGCATTGGCCTATATAGAGATGACGGTTTGGCTATTATAAATAGTAAATCAGCATGTTTAGCAGACAAAACAAGAAAAGATCTCCACAAAACGTTCGAGCAGTTTCACCTAAAAATTACCGGTGAATCAAATTTATGCATAGTAAACTTTTTAGATGTAACTTTCGAACTTAACAATGGAAAACATAGGCCCCATAGGAAGCCCAATGACGATCCACTATACATAAATGTGCACTCTAATCACCCACCGAGCATCACAAGGCAACTACCTGCATCAATTAACAAGCGCATCGCACTTCTTTCATCAGAGGAGCAAAATGTTCAGGAATCTGCACCTATATATATTAGGCATAGCAACTTCAATCGGGAACTTAGCTACACTCAGCACACACCGCAACATCATTTGGTTCAACCCACCATTTAGCAAGAGTGTTAGCACAAACATAGGACGTAATTCCTTAGTCTAATTGACAAACATTTTCCACCGCACCACACATAGTAATTTTTTCGGGCACATTTTGGCCCCAAAAATGGGGCCAAAATTTTGACCCTGAGACGGCCCTTTAGTGGGGCTGTTTTGGCCCCAAAATGGGGGCCAATATTACAGCCCTTGATGGGGCCAAAACAGCACCATTAAAAGGGCCAAAACAGCCCCCATTAAAAGGGCCAATTTTAGTGGGGCTGTTTTGGCCCAAAAAATGGGGCCAAAATTTTGACCCTAAAACGGCCCCTTTTAGTGGGGCTGTTTTGACCCCAAACTGGGGCCAAATTTACAGCCCTCTTGATGGGGCCAAAACAGTCCCAGCTTTGGCCCCATCAAAGGGCCAATTTAGCTTTCGTTGAGGTTATTTTCGTTCGTAATATATAATAATAATAACTTCAAATAAAGCTAAATTGACCCTTGTTAATAGGAACTAAAGTTGGTGAAGATAAAATATAATAGTGAGTTACACAACAATTTAAAAGTTAAAAAATATATATTTATAAGTTTGACATTAATCTTAGTTTACACACACATATATACATGCAAGTTAACAGTGGCAAAACTAACAGTGGCAAAACTAACAATGGCAAACTAGCATGCATGCATGCTATGCAATGCAAATTTTAAATTATTTGTGTTATTCAAAACTTACAAAACTTAATCTATTGCCTTAAACTCGATGCAGGTTTACTAGCATTTGATTGCATGACCAGTAATTGCCACGCAGCTAATAGAACTCATCATATATGGTTTGGAAACTCCATGAAGTACATTATAACTCAGTATCTATATTATTGTCCATGCAGGTTTCTGCTAGAATGTGATTTTATCACATCCAAACAACCAATAGTAATGTCGAAACTAAAAAATCACATTCTTGCATAAACATAAACTAATGAGTTATATTGTACTTTGCAAGTTGATGGTAGTCAATACCCATTTACCCCATATTTTAAAATACATGTATCTTGTCAGATGGCTATATGATTGTATACACTGTTAATTTCAAGGAGTTAATTTTACTCCAAAAATGGAGTAAAAAAAGGTACCAGTTGACTCGACCAGCGTTGATCACATCAGTACCAGGGCATTCAACAAACAGTTGATTGTTTAGGTTATGTGGCTTCTAATTTGCTGTTTAGTTATCGTAATTTACGTATATATTGACCGGATTTTTGAGTCACTGCTTGAGAAAAGTCAATAAAAATATCGACAACATTTTGCAATGAAAGCAAACATTCACAATTAAAGACCATTTTGAAATACCAACTTAGAAAAGTTATCGCCTCATGCATCAGTCAATTCTAGCATTGCCCATCCTCCCGGTCCCAGGCATTTGCACTTATTTTTTCTCTAAGTGTACAATTCCCTGGGGCTGGGCAGAAAAAGGGCAACAATGCCCCACCCCTGGGCAAAGAAAAGATTACAAATGCCCAGCCCCAGGGCACACCAACACATAGATTTCAGAATATCATGAGATAAAGTTTTATATTCTTAATTCAATGATGAATTTTGTTTGTGTATATGACACAAATACTTTCATCCATATTCATGGCAGCGCGCACATGTTCGTTGCAGCTGCTGCAGAAACCACAATCATTTCTGGTGAACAAGTGCCCGGCCCGGGGATATTTTGCGAGTACTAATGCCTGCCCTTGGGGAAAGAACGTTTGCAAATGCCCGGGGGGGGGATGCGTGGGCAATGCTAGTATAATAATCAAGTATCAAATCAACATCTTGATGTTGGGAAATGTACATCTTGATCTTGTTTACATGTACAATCTACAATCAACAGATTGTAAATAATATAAATAGTATATACTCTTGTATGTTATATTTACAATCTGTTGTTTGATTGAAGGTCTGAAGGTCAAGATGTAACAATTTATAAGTTTTTAATAACATGTTTTCCTTAGTGATTGTCGTGTTCAAGCAGTACTCATCTAATATTGTTTGTGGCATTTCTATTTCAGATGTTGTTAACATGGACCTGAGAAAAAGCAAGCTTGAACACAGTGACTGACATGAACATTTCAAATTTAGGAATTTAGTCTTTTACAACATAGTTTATATTTGAACTGAGTATCTATTAACATGTAATTTGTAACTCATGAATGAAAGCAAGCTCATGTTTAGTGTGAATATCTAGCTTTTTTTGCCATGGTAGGTTCTACCATCAGTACCATGTGGGCCTCCAACCTAGATATATTCTACAAGTAAACCAAACAAAACTTCACTAACCAGTAATCATTATTGTCCAACAATTTCCCATTACAAGAAAAATTATCTGGGTTCAGACCAAGGGAAATAACAAAGTAGGGAACATTGAGACTAATGGATTACCAGGAACCTGAGCAGATACTCTGGTCAACCCAATTATTTATGGCTAATACTGGTTAGCTAACTAGTATTAAAAATCAATAGCTGACCAAGTATCCTAGCTTGCTAATGCTGCAGTATATGCATTTGTTCACCAATACACCCTTCTTGTTTCAGAGCTAAGGTGCAAGACGGATAAACCACAGCATAATTTTGCTTTTCTTATAATGTTGGGAAATGTTGGGATATTTTGATCTCTGTATTCAGTCAGCTAACCAGCTAAGTGCCCCCAACTTTGCATGCCTCTCTTTCATTATGGATGTTTTGAGTTTCATTTATTTGTTTCTTCAATAAAATATTTACAATTTATGGTAAAAATTATAGTTTAAGATTCATATTGTATATTTCTAATGATAATATAGTTTGGTATTTACATCACATATCCCTGTTACTTTCATTGTCATGTTAAAATGAGTATTATTCTGTATATTGTAAGTCTTGTAATTGTTCTAAATAGATATATAATATAGTTACATACTATTTTCAATTGTTGATGGCTCTTGGAACATATAATGTGGTTACTAGTATTCAAGTACCCAAAATGTGCAGTCAGGAGGAAAGAACACAGCTTAGCCTATCCTTATGGGCACATCTCTAATATGGACACCTCTCTATAATATGGACAGTTTTCAATATCCAGAAGTAAAATATATTAAATTTCAAAAAACCCTCTATGAAAAGGACACCTAATGCAAACACTTTGTCCATATTGTCCATATTAGAGGGGTTGGAAATCAGTGGTAGGTTTCGGCAATTCTGCTTTTAACAAAAATCGACAAATTGAAAACCGAATTTTGTAGAAATTTAACCTTTTCGCTTTTCTACTCATGTCGATTACCAAGAATTTCCTACCTTATCTCGCGTTTTCAAAAATTTTGATCAACGCAAGAAAAAGGTAGCTTTTTTGAAAAGGTTGGGGGGAAATACCCAGGAAGTTTTAAGCTTTCTTTCACATGCTCAACTCTGCAAAATTCCCACCTTTTTCGCCAGTTTCTGCTTTCGCACATTTGCGAAATGCGCAAAATTCCCACCTTTTTCGCGCTCATCGCCTCATGAACAAAACCCGCCAAAAAGGTATGTTTTTTTTTAAATAATGCCCCCCACATTGCAAGTAGCTACATTTTGATTTTTGTTCGTGCGTTGGAAGAAGCCATGGCGACTGTGAATTTAAAATATGGAGATAGACTTTTGAAATTACGGCCGCAATCAATGAGCATTACAAATTTGGCAATGATTTTTAAGCTTGATGCAAGTGAAGGATTATACCTTACTTCAGAAGAGGGTGAAATTGTATTGCCGAATTCTGAAAACGCATTTCAAATCGACAATTTCGAGCTGTCCTATACTGTAAACGGGGAGCCTGCGAAGGGAAGACAAAACCGTCGGCAGGCTTGGTCAACAACAACATATCTCGTCCTCCAATTGGCTTGCCGCTTTCGTACCAAGCATCACCTTCCTCTGCACGGGCAGCGCTGAACCCTCCTCCTGGTCGGTCCTCTAGAAAGGCCAAGTTTCAGAACAAAGCCCTCCAAAACTTTGGGATGGAGAAAATCATTCACCGTAGTAGACATCGGTGCTTCGGGTACGACTTATGAGAAGTTTCAACTTCATCTCGCGTTGCTGGAAGAAAATGCAAATGTAGACGATATAAAAGGACTACTGAAAGTTCAACTCGGGTACGAGGTTCAACTTCTTGATTGTAAACGCCTACCTGTTCTTGCTGGCGAAACTACTAGTGGTAAGTCGTAAGATGTTTTAAAATACAGTAAACTGTCAGTTATATTAATTAAGCACATTGTTGTTTTTAATATTTTAAACTAATCCTATAAAATGTTTCGGTCTTCGCGTGGCGTGAGAGCCAGTTATAAAACTTTTTTGAGTTTTGTGAATTGTTTATTAACTGTATTTACGTGACATTTTATCTATTTTAACCGTCGATATCTATGATTTTAACAGATCCGTCACATGCACTAACGATGCTTTTTCGTCGCGTTGTGTTTAATATAAATTTGACATGCATGCACTTCAAGTTATTTTTATCCATTCCCACACAGCGTCATTGTATATTATTAAGACCGTGAGTTTTTAAATTTTAATACGCGAAAGAGTTTTATATATTGAATTAATAGTAATTAAGGACTTTTTATTAATAATATACAGGTACTAATATTATAACAACAATACGTTGATTTCAATTATGTAAAGCCTTAAAGGGTTGTATATTAATAACTGTTAGTCACTGAAATAACTCAAATTAATAATTCCCTTACAAAATATGACCTGTTCGCGTTCACTTGACTTTAGGGGTGCCATCAAATATTTGAGGGGGGGTTGTTCAAAAACCAAAAAATTTGAACACCGCTTTAATCCAGGAAAAAAATATCGTGCAGATCAAACCCCCCAAGAAAAAAATATTGCAAATGGCAAAAAAATATCCTGCACAATTTTGAGATAAAAAATAATTCCTGCAGAAAAAAATTCTCCAACCCCCCACCTCCCTCAAATATTTAATGGTCCACTCCTTCATAGTCTTAGCTATGTATAGTTGTGATAGAAATACTTTTCAGTCCAACACTCGAACATATTAAATCAATCATAAACTGATAGTGTGAAAGGTTAACTCAAATTACGAAATGCGCTTAGAAATGCACCGATACCCGATGGTTCGATTTTAAAATACACATTTTATTCTGAATATATATATAATTTACTTCCTCGTTTGAGTCATGTGACAAAGTTTAGTTTTAATAGCGCTGACGCGAGAAGTATTCCCGGTTTGGAGAGAAATTTGTTTATTTCTACCATTTTCGATCCTGTCTTTTATTAAATGTATCAGTGTATAAGTGCTCAGTACCGAAATATAAACGCAGAGATTTATCAAAATACATACCCAGACATTTACAAACATTTATAGAAATATATACGCAAATATTTACCAAAATATATTATAATATAGTATATCACGCAGATACTTCCCAAAATATATGTGAAATTTACTCGAAATTTATGCAGAAATATACGCAAGTATAATTATAAAGCATAGGTAAAAAATCATGTAAAAATTGTCGACCTTTTACCCTCGACACTCGACCAATACATACATAGACTCCTGCTTAGACTTAATACTAATAATAGAGGTCTAAGGTATTTTGTACTACAGTTTTAAAACTTGAGCAGCAGTGTTTTAAAACTTGAGCATCAGATATAAAGTTGTAACACCGGAAGTGTCAATAAAACGAATGAATTCGAAGTTGTATACTTGAAGACGATACTTTTTTCTTCCTGACGAGGTTTTAATTTCTCCTTTAATGGCTTTATACGCAAGCAAAAACGTTTCGCTGGCAGAGTTGATTACATCTATAGACTATATACAAATTTCCTACAAACCCAATAGTCACAAGACACAATGGAAAATCTAAATTCTTTAATGCGAACACACCAATATGACATGAACTACGTACTCGTGAATTTGACATGAATACTGGCTGTGTTTCTTGGTAGCTGTAGATGGATGTCATGGTGTAATTAGGTCCGTTCGTCACTGAATCAGTTGTCATGTAAAGTTAAAACAAATCATGCAGTCGTTGTTCCCAATGGCAATGTCCTTTAATGTAAACTCTAAATAATTATTTACAAAGTTTCAAAAATAAACACTAAATAAAGACAATTTGGGATAATTCAAATTTTGCTCCTTGCAGGTTCACAATTTTGAAGAAGCAGCCGGAAAATCCTTGTTGCAAAAGAAACTGAGGTTAAGTATTTGCGGAAGGAAAAGACGCGATCTAAAAGAAAAAGAACAGATATTCTTGACAGGTTGAAAAGGTTGGTATCTGGTTCTGCATCTGAGGATGATAGTGATGAGCAGGTGGCAAGTTCTGTTGACCAAGGTCCTCCTATCACTCCTGTTCCTCTTGTAAATTCTCAAATTTCAGAAGACCGTGAAAAGCTGCTGATGAACATATTTAAGTGTTCCGTATGTCTTAACAACGCGAATTTGCCCGCTGCAGCATGTTCATCTTGTTACCGAGTCATAGGTTGCATACCTTGTATCGAACAGTGGTATGAAACGTCGAAGACAGATGTCAAATGTCCGCTGTGCAGAAGTACAAGCAAATACGAGGTGATACCTATTATACGCGAAGTTGCAGAAATATTGCACCAACCTCTACCATTAAGTGCTCCAATCCAAGACCAAGTGAGTGATACTGAATCAATTGACACAATTCCTTATGGAGCACAAGAAGACACGGCTGTACTTTTGGACTCGGATGAAGACTTGCCTTCTGTGTTTAATTAGTAAATGTAATATATGACCTTAATCGTTGAGTTACGAATTTTAAGTAAGAACATCGACAGCCATTTAGGCATTTACTGCAGAGATCCGTTGTTTATATTGCTATTATTTGTTATGTTATCTGGGCAAAATCAAGACAATATAAATTGATAAACTTTAAAGCTGGTTAATAATACACCGATTTGAAAAATGGCTGCCAAATTCTTGTTCTTCCTTTTAACAAAGATAGCCACTGGTTGCTGCCGTCTAAAAGAGTACATTTTAAAATAAAAGTTTGTTTCAATAAAAATTGTTTTAGAGTTAGCTAATACGACTGACTAACCTCGTTTTCGTGCCTGTTAAAACGTTTAGATGGCTGCATGACAATTTCGCTTGCATTGGTTTTAATCTTTGTAAGACTTTAACATGTTGCTTTATATGCATGCAGGCTCTCAAACAATATTATATATGAATTATCAAGTAGGAAGTTATATGCAAAGTATTTGGCAGTGCACGAGGCTGTTTTTGAAGACAGACAGTGTCAGACTGAGTGAAGATCGGTGTATTATTATATCCAATGTTATTAACATTTTGTGCATACGTTTAGGCCTAATTGCGTGCTAAGTTTACTGTTGTGTTAATAAAAGACAGGATAGATGATTTCAACAATGATCCGTCTCCACTTGCAACATTACTGAAGATATCAGCGAACAGGTTGTTGTTTTGCACGAATTCTCTGTCCCGCTGACTAACTAGGTCTTCATTGTAAGCTAGTGGGTCAAATCCGAAGATACATTCTTGTGTGATCCTTCCTCCTGCATTTTCATACATTTCGGTTGCTTCATTCACACTCGGTATTAAGCCATGATCCACGGGTTGCACTCTGGAATGCATTTGGGCAACAGTATTTGAAACCATACTCTCTCTCCCTTAAAAATAAAAATATAGAATCTCACTTTTGATGAACATATTAAAGCCAATATTCAATATTATTATTTATTATATCATGATTTACTACTATACAGTATGCTGATAAAATTGATCAGTGAATAAGTAAACTATTTCTCTCTGCAGAGATTTTGTCGCTTCATTTAGAAGAAAAATGGCAATTCACGATACATTGCAAGTTAATTTTGAATGTTAAAAAACCTAGGATTCAACCTAGGAATAGAAATTAATTTCTACAAGTGAAAACAAAAGAATTAAGTAAAGAGATTTTAAATTCCCTTTTACGCTCTACTCGATGTGCGATTACATACACAATCGATTAACCAAATACACGGAGGCGTTCGGGAAAAAATCGTAATTCTTTCCACATATTTTGCGGAATACCATGATATAAAAGGGGACTCGTTTATCACCCCTGATGAAGACACTAGACTGGAGTGTCGAAACGTTGAGTCACGAACTGTTAAGTTACGTTCATTTTTTTTTTACAAACCAGAGTAGCGCTGCAATTTGCCTAAAGAGATGTTATTCTTGTTGAATCAGGTCGAGTGGCGCACACTGTTCAAGGCAGGGTCGCTATCAGAACACCGCGGATAGCACTATATCGACTGGACTTTTTTAACCTTCGTTAGATTTTAAAACCTTAATTTAGTTTATAAATATCAATTTCTATAATAGTTTGGAAATTGCTATTCAGTGATCGAATAGGTAGGTTTCACTCAGTGAACTGTCTCACTACGTTACGTGCGGCTGCGCTTGGTGGTCAGCTTGAAAATTCTGGCAGCTGTTGTCGGGGTTAATGATTCTTGATCATTTCAATTTTCATATTGGCTTTGTATTTATTAGCAAGTACATAAACAGAAGATTTAGCGTAATTGTACTCGCTCCTGATCATGAAAGAGTCTACAGCATTTTAAGATTTGACCACTAATTAACGTATCAGCCCCAATATACCAACTCTAAATGTCATCCTACCATTTATGGGATGAGAATTCCACGCACCAACCACCCTTTGAATACCAATTTCTACAACATTCATCATTATGAAGGATACACAGAACTGAGTGACTGGATCGTACATATTTATTTCCAGTTGGTTTTCAAGATCAGCTAGTATTGCCTTAATTGGATACAGAACTCGTTGATTAACTTCCGGCCATTTTCGCTCAGCAGGAAGATTCTACAAAAAAAGGCGAGGTACGTGATAAGCAAGAGACGTGCAATAATGGTTTTCATAACATTTCTCAAAGATGACGTTCGTATACATACATGCATTGGTTTCGGATAATACTGTATAACTAAATTTTAGATGCAGGAGACTTCACTGATTTATAGACAGCTTATTAGTTTATAATCGTACCTCGCGAGACCGCGTTTGAACATATGGTTCGCATAGCTGATTTCCTCTTTGGCCTTTTAAAAGATCTTGTATATACAGCATCAAACAAGACTCAGTCCCATGGTCTACTCTAACCATGTCCCAAATTCCCTCTTGAAGCAAAATCTCTCTATACAAATG
Organism: Trachythela sp. YZ-2020; assembly: GCA_016169945.1. Taxonomy (NCBI): domain Eukaryota; kingdom Metazoa; phylum Cnidaria; class Anthozoa; order Malacalcyonacea; family Clavulariidae; genus Trachythela; species Trachythela sp. YZ-2020. The sequence continues at coordinate 3,758,785 of JADLSH010000214.1, forward strand.
TCAAATAAATATTTATTGAAATATCGATGTATAATGTGTTGGTTTGTTAAAATACAACCCAGATCGGCTATATTGCTACTTAGTATTAATAAATATTCATATAAACTTTGATAAGGACAGCTATACAAGAAGTTGGTTTTTATTGGGATATATATAATGATATATGTAATATGGAGAGTTTTGATTGAGCATTTGCATGAGCGGCAGATTTGTATGCGCATTTGCCGCTCGTATTTTATCATTCTACTGTATTACGTAATCAACCATGTCCATGACATTAGAGAAATTAATAAGTGTAGCCTATAGGAAATAGCACGGTTCGAGAAGTATTAATAAAAAATACAAACCTGAAATGGAAGTACACGATAGCAGCATTTTTCTTAGGCATGCAAAACATTCGGACTATTTTAGAGCTGCATCCGTCGTTATAAGCAAATAATGTGCAGCCATATCTGGCAAGTTTTTCGTTCTGGTCGCAGTGCAATTTATGCCCGTAGTATGGAGCGTTGTATGGCACGGGATTTATCACGCGAATAGTATCAACTCTCCTCCTTTCGTGGTCGGTAGGATTAATTATCTGGAGTGATTTTCGCACCTGAGAACGACTCAGAATGTGACCTTTGCTTCGTATATAACCAGTCATCATTTTTCTCCCATATGTTGCTCCAACCTGCCATGAATCATAATCATATATATTATTATTTATAATTATAGTAATAATAATAAATGAAGCATTCCCAACAAATAGTTACACTTACAAGTTATTCGCTAAATTTAAAATCCCACACATCGCTAGCCTAGCGGATGCATTAATTTATACTTTATATATTATTACTATACACTTTTCCTACCTCGCCTATCGACTCTTGCGCAACACTGTCAACTTCCAAATCACTTCTTCTACGGATTTCATGTTTCGAGCAAAATAATCGTACATTTCTTTCAGAAAAACCTCTTGATACTTCTGGGAAATTCTCCTTCGGAATATTGCTGATTGTGCAATGAGTAATATTTTGTTTTACCCAATGTCTTATCTGCTCAATATTTGTCTCTAAATACTCCATATTGTGGTAAACAGTGTTAACACAATAACACCGCCACGTTTAAGAACGAATTTTGGCGCCAAATGTTTATTTTCCGTTAATTAAAAAAACACATACCTTTTTGGCGGGTTTTGTTCATGAGGCGATGAGCGCGAAAAAGGTGGGAATTTTGCGCATTTCGCAAATGTGCGAAAGCAGAAACTGGCGAAAAAGGTGGGAATTTTGCAGAGTTGAGCATGTGAAAGAAAGCTTAAAACTTCCTGGGTATTTTTCCCCAACCTTTTCAAAAAAGCTACCTTTTTCTTGCGTTGTCCAAATTTTTGAAAACGCGAGATAAGGTAGGAAATTCTTGGTAATCAACATGAGTAGAAAAGTGAAAAGGTTAAATTTCTATAAAATTCGGTTTTCAATTTGTCGATTTTTGTTAAAAGCAGAATTGCCGAAACCTACCACTGATTGTTGGACTGTATGCGAATGAGCTGGTAATGGCAAATCTATGATAAGAGTACATCACATAGGTCGTTAGCACAGTGAGGTTGTGATGATCAGCATGTCACCTTCCATTACATTGATTCCTTAAAAATATAATTATCAAGAGTTGTTGTTGTAACATATTTAACATGGCGAGTGACTACAGTATTTGAATAACAGAAACAGATATCACTCCAAAGCATGCATCAAAACAGAGAATGAAAATAGCAATGTGCTGCATATGGAAAACAGAATAAAATTTTGCTCAGAAATATAGAACACACCACTGATCGAGTCTTGCTCTATATTATAATCTTTATGAAGGACTGAAAATAAAACTGAACTGAAGTCATCTTACCTTTATAAAATATAAAATAAATACCGGCTTGGGAATGCATTATTACTGGGACCATTAGAATTCGGTAGCTGTTTCCAATCATATAATTGCAACACTTGAATACAGAATACTGTCAGTCTTGTTTGAAGCCCAAATAAATATCGCACATCGTTCATACTTCATCGTCTTAACATGTCAACAAATACGATAAATAAAGTTTAGAAACCAAAGCATTTTGAAGAATCGAAGGTGGACATGTATATTCAACCCGTAAAATGTGTTCAAACTTTGAGAAATAGATAAATAATATAACAAAACATTAAAAGAACAATACCAAGAAAACCGTAAGTGCGGGCGCTGATTCCAGTCAGCAACAGATGTGTTGCCGCTATTGCGCATGCGATAAATGTCCAAGAATCTTGGACATTTTTGCCAAGTTGACCAGGGTCTTCTCCGTTCACCGCGGTCACCATCAAGACCCTGGGGACGAGGTTGCGATTACACATCCAACATAGAATATGAAGTATGAGGTCAGAGTACTTGCACAACATTAAATGTACTGCAGTAAATAGCACTTGCCAAACATCACATGTCCTGCAGAAAGCAAGCTAGATTATATACTTTGTCCCAGTGGTGAAGCTAGACATTAGAAACTAGCCACGCTATTCAAATATATTTTTTAAATTATTGAAACCTTTATTTGAGTTATTATAAGGAGAGTGGGATACTCAGCAGTTGACTGTTGTGTAAAACTACCTAAAGACTGGGAGACTCCCTGGACATTATGTAGTGCTATAAGCTAGCTCTCTTGGACTAAGCAAAACATCTGGTCACAATAGAATCTTAGGAGAATAAAAATTAATACACTATTTTAAGATGCATTGGACATTAATCGGTTAACCTTCAATTATCTCGATTGTGCGGTGCCAGTGTGGGTAGAGTATAGCAAATACGGCGGTTGACTGTTGTGTAATACTACCTGAAAAATACAATACGAAGTTTGACGTTTTGAGCGAAGGCCCTTCATCTGGGCTTCTACTAACTTCCAGACGAAGGGCCTTTGCTCGAAATGTTGAATATCTTATTGTATTTTTCAGGTAGTTTTACATAACAGTCAACTGCCATAACCTTGAATTAGTTAACTACATACTGTATCAAAACTTCTCACAGCATAAAAATACATAAATTGCAACCAGAGGTTTTCTCATCCAAGAGAGATAGCTTATGGCATTACCTGCACATAATGTCTAGGCAGTCTCCTACTCTCCCTTTGATTACTCAAATTGTCTGGAGTGAAGCCATGGAATCTGCTCTTACTATTCAAATAAGCATGCATTAAAATAGCCTAAAGACAATGCATTTCTGAAGGTTTCAATAAATAATTAAAGAATCAACAATTTGCAAATGCATATATAGCACAACCAGTTGCTATGTCTAGCTTCATCACTGAGACAGAGTATATAATAATAAAGTATTTTGCAATAAGCAGTAGCGGTAGTCGGTAGAGGGGCCAGTCGGCCCCGAATAATTTCTCAAAGCCTTTGAATGATAGCTGGTTAACTGTGTAACAAAGCTGTATCAATTTATGATTTTACAACCACGAAAGCCTTGATAGGCTGTAATTTAAGTAAATTTGCATGAAATTTAAGTGAAAAAGTTTTAAGAATGGAGATTTGCAGTAACAAAAGGATGGTTATATGTTGGCAACCTAAGTTCGCACCCCCAGCACTGGCAATAAGTTCCATATCCACACATTGCTTCTGTCTGGCCCCATTAGAATGTGGGAAGGAAGTACTAGTCAATACCACATAGTGTAGAGTGAGAAATAGATATGTTGTACCACAGCCATTATTGCCCTTAGGAAATGCATGTATCAGTGGCTTCCCCCTGGGGATACAGGGGGATTGGTCTTTTCACCCAGTCAAACCTTAGCAAATTCCCCTGGGTACAAAATACAGGTATTAAATACAACCCTCAAGGGCAGTATCTTTTTTTTCAATCCTATATCAAGTTACACAGCCAGTTGCAAGTGGTATAAGCTCTCGTTTATTGACTGACTTATCAACACTAAAAACATCAACACTAAAGACATCAACAATGACTTGTAGCAAAAGATAGGAAATGTATAATATGAATGGCCCTAGACCAATCCTATAAATTCATAATAAATTCAATGCGTCAAAGTCACACTTGGGAGTTTCTAAATCAAAATCTCCTGGGTACTTTCCTGTGGGTTTTTGGCTTGAGAACCAAATTTGACATTCCTCCCACCCCCATGGGATGCAAACACAGTTTGGGAAATGTCTCTGGTCCCCAGGGGTCGACCCGAGGGGAAAGCTGCTGATACATGGATAAGCAGGGCATAGTGTTAGTCCTCTCTACTCTTGAAACATAGGCTTGATATAATTTAACATCTATGATTAACTTTTGAAGCAAGCTATTTTTGTGTAAAGTATGTTCCTGGTACTGCCAAAGATCCACTTATCGGTAGCATGAGAGCGTCATGGATTTACATTGACTGGTGCATAAACTTCCCACAATCAAAATATATCAACCAGGCATTTGAACATTTACATGTAGTTGGACAATGGGCTCAGTGATTTTACATTCTTGGACAGGTTTCGGACATGTGAAAATATATACAGCAGAATTTAGATACATGACTCTGATTGACAGTATACAAGTTAGTGATGACAAGGTCACAAGGATGCAATCTCTTGAACTCAAATAATATATTTAGAATAGGCAATACTTTGTTTTTTCTCCATTTTCACTGCATATGTATCAACATAATTATATTAAAATCTTATATGAAATTTGTACCTGATTTTTGAGGACAAGATGGGCTCTGAGTATTTAACTGCCAATCTGTCATATACAGTTGGTAAATATAAACATCGAAAGCCCAAATAAAATTGAAGATTTTGTATAGTAGCATTTGCTGAAGTAATTTTAAATTGGAACTGTATTATTTTCAGCGTTTTAATTCATATATTGTCGCGGAAAATTCAAATTTTAAACGGGGACAACATGCTTAACATTCACGAACGAAGATTGCAAATATTTTCTAACAAAATCGCCCTATTACATATAAAACATAACAATAACCTTACCTGAATATTATTCAGTAGTTGCCGATGTATTGCTTCTGAAAATCCAGTTTATCTTGGGTAAAAAATATAAAATTTCGAGCTCGATTCGATTAACAAAACAAAAATAAAAAACTTCAAATATGGAGGTGTGATGACTCTATCCCAAGAACCTCTGCACGTGTAGTAAGAAGACTAGGCACCAGTCTGTCAGTGAGCGCGCATTGCGGAATTTATTCATTTTTCGTTCATTGGCTTTGATAGAGTGACAAAACTTCAATCACCACTTTCATAATTCAGATGAATATTCAGATGAGTTTAAATATTCTTTTATGTGCATCTTAATAAGCCTTATCAGCCTCGTTTCTGTGACTGAATTGAATAGAATTTATTAACCTGATGCACATAAAAGAATATTTAAACTCATCTTAATTATGAAAGTGGTCTATAGAGCTCTTAAATTCGAACTTGAGCATACCGATATAAATTTCCCGATATATTTCAATATTTTCGTAGAAATATTATAGCATACATGTGGATTTCTCAGTATAAGATTATTAACATATATATTAAGGTGGTCCCCTATAAGGAGAAGCAAATGGGGTCATACAAGGAGAAGCAAATGGGGTCAAAATAGCATTTGTGTAGTAATTGTGTAGTAATAGTAGCCTACAGCCTTGTTATTTCTTTTGGTAGTGACCAAGCATCACATTTTTAAAAAGACATTCCATGTTGAATTTGTCATTTGAAGAGATTTGTAAACAAACTGCTCTCCTGTTTTGGCAATTTGGCCAAAAACGGCCTCCGTGTTTAAAAATAAAAAAATTTCGTGGCAAAAACAGCTCTAAATTCTAAAAGGGGCTATACAGCCCATAATGTGACAAGACGGCCCCGGAGTTGTGTCTTGGCTCCTGTCAGAGCCAAAACGACCCCCTTTCAAATTGGCCAAAAACGGCCCCTATGGCTCAAACGGCCCCAGAGTTGCGTTTTGGCCCTGTCAGGTGTCAAAACGGCCCCTGTTTAAAAGAGCCCAAACGGCTCCCTGGGGCTAAAACGGCCCCAGAGTTGTATTTTGGCCCCTTTCAGGGCCAAAACTGCCCCTGCTTAGAAGAACCCAAACGGCCCCTTGGGGCTAAAACGGCCCCAGAGTTGTCTTTTGGCCCCTGTCAGGGCCAAATCGGCCCCTCTTTTAAAGAGCCAAAACGGCCCCCTGGGGCCAAACTAGCCCCAAAAAATTACTCTGCAAGCTCCATAAAATTTTTAACAGAAATACAGTTAAAGTAAGTTACACCTGCATGATGCACGTTAGTTACACAATGCACGCAATCTACAATCAGTGACATTGAAATTTGGGACACTTGTATAGAAAGGGTATTTTTGTATACAATTGTGCAAAATGCACTGGTAAACCCCCTCCCCCCGTTTCAATGTTGGTTTATCTGGTAGAAAAAGCATCGACAGCCTAATACGAGACAATAGCATGTAACATAGAAAATGCATGTTAGACTACCAACATTGAAAAGGGGGGAAGGGGGGAATTTTGCCTTTTCAGGCTCATCGGTCCAATAATTATATGTCACTGATTGTCTGAGTATTTTACTGCATTATCATACTTTTGAATGTCTGTAACTTGAAAACTAAACAAGATATCTTTATGAAACTTTCAGCACGAATTTAGTGGTAATTGAGCTATTGATAGGTCGATATCATTCCAAAATTAATTATATTGCGTAAGAATAGTTTCATTTTAATATACAAACATGGCACAAATTCATGATTTAACTGCAGAGCAGCGAGTTTAGCCCTCTTGCTGAGGCGCAAATTCAAATATTCGTATTGGAAAATTGTGTTAACGTGTCAAAGTCAAGTGTTCTAAGAGTTATTAAGCGGTTTGATACTAAAACTAAAAATACCGAAAAGCTGAAAAAGTATTATCAAGGTTGACACAACGAGATGAGCGCAAACTCAGAAGAGCAATTATGCAACTCCGAGAAAGAAGTCCTAATTTCATACTTATCATACTTATTTTATTTTATTGTTGTATAATGTTTACTGAATACATGCACACTAGTAGCAAAATATTTTTTAAATCTCGCAAATTTGCCTAACTAATGCATTGGTGTCGTATTACATAATGCTTATAATCGAGGCTAATGCAAACAAAATTGTTGTGTTTATTGTGTATATTATGCTTATATACAGGTTATATATATATGTATATATAATACACATATATATTAATGCCAAGTAACCATGTGTTTATCTAAAAATAACAGACTTTTTGCACAAGTAACCACAAGTAACCACTTGATTAAATAACTATATATGATATACTTACTTATATATGCTTACTGGTGGTTACTTGTGGTAACTTGCGCTATTTATAGTTGGATGATGATTATTCGTTAACAAATAGCGAATTCACAATTTGTGTGTAACATTAAACAGTTATATTTGTCCAAAATAACAACACATTGCATCTTATTTGAATGCTTAAAGATGGTTACTTGTGTAGACGTGCGGTTACCTGTGCTATTTAGACTTTCCCGCATGATAATTACTTGTCTACAAATAGGGAATTCACATTTTGTTTGTAAAATTAGACTTGGTAGTGTATTTGTCCAAATACTTGAAATGTAATTCATGCTAGCAAATAATTAAGCGATCTAGTCATAGATGGAGTTGATGTGTCATTGAATGGCCAATAATAAATATTTCAAATAGTGCCGGCAAGCATAGCTTGTATTACAACCATGCAAAATTACAATAATATAGCGCACACGTTTTAAGCTACACTATATATAAAATATATATATAACACTATATATAAAATATATATAGGGTACAATTTCATACGAATCACATCTTCATATGATAGAACGATGTTTAAAGAACTTCATTGTTTACCAAACTAATAGCAACAAATTCCTAACTAACAGCAAGCCATAAGAAAAAATTCAGACAATCAGTGACATTGAAATTTGGGACACTTGTATAGAAAGGGTGTTTTTGTATACAATTGTGCAAAATTCACTGGTAAACCCCCTCCCCCCGTTTCAATGTTGGTTTATCTGCTAGAAAAAGCATTGACAGCCTAATACGAGACAATAGCATGTAACATAGAAAAGGCATGTTAGACTACCAACATTGAAAAGGGGGGAATTTTGCCTTTTCAGGCTAATCGGTCCAATAATTATGTCACTGATTGTAGGAGTAACAAGACACAGGACAGGGACACTACCAATTGCAGTTGTAGAGAAAACACCATTTGCCCGTTTCAAAAACAATGCATGACTAGGGACATAGTATACAAAGCAACAGTCACAGTAAGCAACACAAACACGATCAAAAATTACATTGGCATGACTGCAACCACATTCAAAGAGCGATTGGCCAACCACACTAAATCTTTTCAGCATAAAAAGTATGCAAACGACACAGAACTTTCGAAATATATTTGGATATTGAAAGAAAACAATAAGGATTTCAGTATTAATTGGCAAATTTTAAAACATTCTATTTCGTACACGGGATGATCAAAACGATGCAATTTATGTTTAGAAGAAGAATTTTGTATTTTGAAAGAAAAAAACAATAATTTTTACTCAACCAAAGAGCTGAAATAATTTCACAACAGCAACAGCAGTGTTAAAATATGCTAGAAAAATTAAGTCTTTATCCTTTATTTTCCAAATTGCAATATGTTTGTTTGATTTGATTTACATTTTTACTTCATTTAATAGCTTTTTCTTAGAAGAAAAAAACAAGTTAAATTCTTGTCAACGTTTTGTTAAAATATGTATGAAAGTGTTCAAAGTCTTACTGTTTATTTTATGCACCTATCAATGTTAAAGCCTGAGGGTGGGGGGCTGGCAAAGGGTGGGGATTTGACATTTTTGCTTCGAAAATTTTCAAAAGCCACTCCCTCAGGACAAAACTGGAAGTCAAATTCCCCACCCCCGGAATGCCACTTCATTTCAGGGCCATTGGAACAAGCAGTAAATGCACAGAAGGGACATCATTGGCACAAAAATAACATAATATATCAAATATAACAAAACATGAACTTTTAATATGTATATATATATTAAATATAAAGAATACATCAAATATTAATACGTAATATGTGTAACAAAACATGAACTTTTAAAATTATACTTCGGAATCATTCAGTATTTCTATTAAATTTTGTCTGTGCATAAACTAAACTAGTCTAGAATTCGAGAAACATAATGATATTTGAAAGAATGCGGTGTTTGATAACCATCTCAAATATAACCTCACAAAATAATATATGTCTGTGTCCATGAATATAGTTCCATATTTTCAAATATTTAATAAACCTTTATACCCTTTATTGCACTTTCTCCAATGGCCTTGTTATTTCCTCCTATTTCGTACACAGGTTGGGTTTAAGATCGTGCATGAAACATAGAGACATAACCTGCATTTAATTGCGCCAGCCATTCAAAAACAGGCTAACATGGAAACAAGGCCATTGGGGAAAGTGGAATAAACGGTAAGGTCTATTAGCTGTAAAAATCTGCCACCAAAACTCACCCATGCTTTTGTTAGTATAGTAATTAATCTGCTAATGGACAACGTTTGGGTCCCATGACTGATGTCCTCGCATTCCTCTAGCCCGCAACATTCAACATGGAACCAACTTAAACAGCCATCACAAGCAACCTAGGGTACATCTGTTAATGCGCAGTTCTGTTCTCTCCCTGGAGGCTCTTCTTCACCACAAAAAGCACAAACATCCTGATTTGGGTTTTCAGTTGGGTCTTCACATGTAGGCTGTTTATCTTTGTTCTTTTGTTGTGATCCTGCAGAAGAGGCTTTTTTGGCCCCTTCTTGTCTATTCAAGCTGACCTGGTGTAGATGCTCAAACCACATTTTTGTTTCATTCACTGGTAAAAGAACATTTTCTGACGTTGCTTGTGTGACAGTGTCAGGAGGAATAGCCTTGTATTTCTTGTAAACTGACAAGATAACATTGGATGGTGGCTGCGAAGGTGGAAGCACTTGACTCTTAATTGCTGCATCTATCAGCAGGTTTGATTTTAGATAGTGTCCAGAGCATTTTGTTGGGCATTTGGAGCTAAATAAACGTTCTGGATAAAATAAACGTTCTGGATCTTTCGTTGGTAATGGGAAGTAGCTAAGCGGAGTTCCATTGGGAAACCAAGTTGGACTGACTTCAGGTTTTCCTTTCTTACAAAGTGGATGAATACAATTACGTTGATAGCAACAAATTAGAAAAAAGACATACTTGCTAGGAACTTTCTTGTTTACATGTCTTTCCTTGAGTTCCCAGATTCTCTTTATCTTGGCATACATCTCGGGATCTTTTTCTTCTAAAGCCTTTTTTCTTCCTTTTTTCCCTTGAGAAAAATATTTAATAGATCGTTTTCTTTCTGATAATCTGTGCTACAAGCCCCTTGATGCAGTTCAATATGTGTTGATCCACATGGTGCTCCACTTACACGGCTGATATATACATCTATAGCAGAAGAAAGATTTTCCTCCAATTTTTTCTGGTTGACTTGTCCATTGTTCAAACAACTACAGGTTGATGGAATGAAAAGATTTGTGTGTGCAAGAGACAGGCCATCCATTTTGTAACTCGACTCTAACTGTTACAAAAACTAGCACCACTATTTCGACATGTTATTATAGTTGCAATGGCTTTGGTCTTGAGATGCCAGACTGTCCACCAATACTGCACTTTGCAGTCGGAAGGGCCCTCATCGTGGCCCTTAACTCTTATATACTGTATTTTCTTCAGTTGATTAGTTTTGGGCTAAATAAAAGCAGGCTTCAGTTCGTTTGTGTATATATCTACTCACTTGGATTATCCACCAAACGCAGTATTCTAGTTCAACCAAGTGAAGTGCAAAAAAATCTTAAAGTTTTCCGGTTTATTTGTTCATAATTTGGTAACCACTACAGAAAAACAGAACAATTTACAGAAATTCACAACAAACTGCGGAAGTGGGATGGTTCTTGTATTTTGACTGTAATTTATACATTTTACTTTTAAGATCAAAAGAGTATTTAAATACTCAGGTTTAATTGGCTAGATTGTACCAGTATATCTTAGGGAAAATGTTAATACCCCTGTTAACCAGTAATCTTGGATCTTCATTTGCCAAAATTCGGCATGCACCATTTATTGCTTGTTGGTACTTTGTCAACGTCTTTCCTTGATATCTTTTTGCTTCATATGTAATTCTGTTTGGTTGTATGCAAAATATCCTGGGTAAAAATTCAAAATACATTTATACTGTAACTCATGGAATAAACAATAATATACTTCCAGGGTCTACTCGATCAGGTGAACTTGTCTACTGACCCTGGTACTTTAACATGGGCAGATATTTGTAAATCATTGTACTACATGATAACGAAGTAGTTACCAAGCTATTTCAGAGTTAATCTTCAGTACCTTCGCTGGTGGTCCAAGTTTAAAGTCAGACGATATAGTTAACTGAGTTGATTTACAATTAGTATTATCATTTCCACTTTTCCTCATACTTCCATTTGTTGATGATGTAACTGAGGAGGGGGGCAAAATGTCCCCTGTTCTCCTTACAGCCATCCAGGCATTTCATGGACCATGATAACACATGGACCATGATAACACAAGCCCGTTGCCTCAGGAAACTGTGCTCTAACGTTTGAGATTTGCAAACCACTACCGACCTCAGCAGGTAACTCTATATAGTCCTCATCTGCATCCCCCGTTGTATTGATCTTCACAAAAACCTTATATGAAAACAAACATAAATATCCTTGAAACTTTTGCTAAATCACAGCATATTTCAATTACTATTTCATTTCACAGAGGTCATTTATGGGTATGATATATTAAACTGTCATGCCAGCAATTTTAATTCATATTAAGTATTGTAAGTATTCAAAGTAAAGCAGCTTGTATATTTAGTGCTTGTATATTTAGTAGCTTGTATAGTTTAAATATATTTTAACACGCTTTGTGATATTAATGAAACGTTACATCATCCCAAACGCTGATGCCTTTTAATGGTACAGGAAACTTCTGCTTTTTCCTGAGACAACCTTCATTATAAATTTACATATGTGTACAGCATAAATAAATTAGCATTGTAATGCAAGTTTTTGTGTGAACAAAAACCTAAAAATATAAACGATATTTGCATTAATGCTTCAGTCATTTGAAACCATGAACCTGGACATATCGGGGGATTAACAAAAAATTAGCAGGATTTAACGCTATTTAACAACATGCCATGCCCCAGAGGGCGGTGGAATTAACTAAATGTTTTTATAACCGGGGAATTGACCTGGGATTTAACAGCCGTTATATATAAATACACAGAGGATAACAAGGGACTTAATATGACTGGTGGGGTCATAAAGACGAAAATGGCGACTGGCGAAAAACTTGTTTGAGAGGTACGTGCGTTTGAAACTTTATATTTTATACTTAATACTCAGGCATCCGTTGCTGTTAATATTCAATAAGCATCAGGCATTGCCTTTTCCATTGTTTGGATATATTTGGCATAATTTACATTTTGATATCCATATTTTGATATTCATGATTAGACATTGTCAATATTCTCAATTTTTTTAGGTGTTGTTTCAATATCATAAATATTTACAATACCAAAGATGATATTTTTCAAAAAGTGAAGCGCAGCTTTAATATTGCAACATCGGAATCAGTTATTTTTCAAAAATATAATGATTCTTGGGGAGAATGGATAGATGTAGATAATAAGGATATTGCTGATAAAGAAAAAGTGAATGTGTACATTCTGGAACAAACATAAAAAACTCTGAGGAGACAACATCTACCTCACGGGTTTGTACCCTGCACAATATACATAATACATGTATTTTAGTATTTTTTAATAATTTTAGCTTGAATTTAAAATTTTTTACTATTAAATTATTTATAAAAACCAGCAGAAAGTTTCAAATGAAGAAACTGCGCTTGAACAGAGCATGGAGATACAGATTACCAGTGTTAGTAAAGGTATAGTAAGTCAAACCTAGCTAATATTTTAATACTCAAGCCTCTCAGCCCTCCCCCCCCCAATACTCTACACCTATGATGGCAACTTCATAATTCTGAAGTGTAACTGGCCAATTGTACCGACCAAACTTTCCAAATTTGTTGCAAAATTCAAAATTATCCATATCCAGTCATTAGACAACTCATCTTTATTTTGAGCTTCATTAATTAAGTACTTCAGTACTGGGTCGAAAGTTCAAAATAAACATATTAAATCTAGAGAACATACAAATCATGTTGTATTGGGACAATATTTGCTTATTTTATAAATTGTCTAACTTTTTCCAGTATCTGATGCAAAACAGGCAACATTGTGTATTACTCATGGCAAACTATCAATTGAACCTGTTGTGGAGGTAAGGTGTTTGTAGTCTTTAGAATAAAGTTTTATTGATATTCTTATTGGCTAAAATGTCAATAACAATCCAGTATTTGACTGGATAACAGACAGCTTTATCCAGTGCACCCTATTGCATTTATAAGAGCTACATTACATGAATGGTATAATGTATAAGAAATGTAGGAAAACGTTGAAAGTGCAAGAAATTTTCTACTAGAATCAGATAGATGTATTTGTCCACACAAATGAAAAAGGTGAATACATACGCGTCTACAAAAGTAATATAAACTATAAGCATAACATAGGCGATTCTTAACGCTGATTGGTTGGCATTCAGGTGATTATTTAACAATTATTCGCCAAAGGCAGAGTGATAATCAGTGAATATTTACTGAGAAAAAGTCGAAGTGACCATAATCACTGGGCCTGAGGCGAATAATTGTTTTAGCATAATTTCAGTAGTAATATTAATCACATAATTAATAGCATATTAAAGTTTTATAATATAAACATAGCATGTACTTCGCTCTGAAAATTTCGTAATCGAAGTTGTAAAATGGCGCTGAACATGCTTCAAATTTACAACAAGGATCATGTATAATGTAAATCAAACAATTTAAAACGTTTAAGAAAGCTTAATTGTTGTTTTTGTTCAAGTCAAAAAAGACATTGGGAAGCCAATACTTCGAATACTTGACGGAAATTCAATCTGGAAGTTGCGAAAGACAGGTAACTCAAATGCATGCATGATGCGGAATTTGTCTTGTATTTATAGTTTAGGTATACTGAAGCCCGGCTGTACAGGGGTTTTAACAGACCAGTTTGCCCCAGGGGCGGGAATTTATGTTTTTAACACTTGGTTGGTGTTAAATTCCCCGCTATGTCCCGAGGGTGGGGGGCCGTGATTTCAAATGACCGAAGCATAATATGCAAAGAAAACAAACTAAAACACAAAAAGATCAATGAAAGTCTATGCATAACCACATAAATGTATATTTTAAACTTAAATAGTTGATAGATTGAAAGGATTAAAATACATCTCACCTCGTCTTGTAATTCCACCATTTCCGCAAATGAAAACACGCAAGAACACGTCAGCAATGTAGTTGTACCAAAATAACAGGTCTTTAACAGATTCCACTGGGATAAATTATTTTCCCAATAAAGTAAGCTGAAAGTCTGGGAGTTTTGAGATCATTTGTCTACTTCTGTAGACGATCAGTTTGGTTTTATCAGGGTTTAACAAGAGTAAGTTTTCAAAGCACCAGTTTCGAATCGTGGTAAGATCGTTATTGATGTCGGTGATGGAATTTTGATAGTCCTGCATGGGAAAACACATATAAAGTTTGGTGTCGTTGACATAGCAATCAGTGAAACAGCTTTGTGAAATTGCAGGTAAATCGTTTATGTATATACTAAAGAGTATTGGCCCTAAAATACTTCCTTGCTGTACCCCATTTACCATTGGTAAAGGATCGGAGAGAGATGAATGTATGCGCACAATTTGACTAGGATTAGACAAATAGCTCTCAAACCACTGTAAAACTGAATTTGAAATGCCCACATCTTGTAATTTGCTAAGTAGAATACCATGATTTATGCTATCAAAAGCTTTGCTCCATGGCATTTAATATGAAATCAGTTGTATAAATTAAAGTTGTCTCAGTTGAATGCCATCTTTTGTTGCCACTTTGCTTTGTTGTTAATCGGCCGTTAGACTCCAAATAAGGTAAAAATTGGTTCAAAGCGACTTTCTCGCAAATCTTTGACAATATAGGCAACAATGATATTGGCCGGTTATTATTGGCCTCCTTGTGGTCCCCATTCTTCAAAATTGGTGTTACTTCTGCCGTCTTCCATCTAATTGGAAATGTTTCAGTCGTAAAACATTGATTAATGATGGTAGTCAACAACGATAAAGCAATTGGGAGACAGGAGCTTTTCCTGAAGGCATAGATAAAATGTTATTTTCAATTTCAAACTGTTCCATTGGTCTAAAGGAAAATTGTTACGCTAGGGGAAAACTCCTCGGAGTAAAGGGATGTTGTGCTAAATCGTAATTACATGTTTGAGCAAGTGATTTTATTTTGTCGACTGTCTTTTCACCAACTGAGTTAAAGAAATTATTGAATTCGTTTGCTACCACTTTTTCATCCTTAGTATAAAGCTTCTACTGAGTGATTTCTTTGGGATACAGCGACGAATAATTTTCCACAAACTACCGATGTTGTTAGGGTTGTTTTGAATCTCGCTTGTGACTTATTCTTGTTCTGTGAGCCTCAGTTCGCGCTTTACTTCTCGTTTATAATTTTTATATCCTGACCACGCCAGCGGATCGTTCGTTTTCCTAGCCAATTTTCGCAATTTGTCCCCGGTTCTCATCAGTACATGAATCTCCTCTGTAACACAAGGATTAGGACGGCCTCGTATTTTGATACGTTTAATAGGTGCATGGTTATGTAATACTGGGTTGAAAAGCAAATGAAAAGCATTCAATTTATTTTCAACATCATGAAAGCTATCGATACCCGACCAAGGAGCGAGGGATATATCACGTTGAAAGGCATCACAGTGGTAATGTCGTAATCACGCTCTTTCTTAACGGCAGCGTCGAATATCAACCGTCAAAGGTTGATGACTTTGAGCGTTTGTATCTTTGGCGCCCCTCACCCAAAACGGACGAAAATACCACCAATCGATTCAGCAAACACACCTGTTCTTGGCTAATGCCAAACAAATCGCTAAACACATTGTCTTACAGATCTCCGTGAGTTTTAACACCTTTGTAATCTGATATTTATTAATATCGTAAACTAATTATATATTCTGTACCTTTGGTCGTTTATAACTTCTGTTTTACAACCTGTGTGATTTTCGCTAATACACCGTTTTTATAGAGCTTTAGAAACTGTACATACTGACCAACTTTCAAAGAAAAACTTGACAAAGTTACAGCAAAATTTGAAATGTAGCGTACGGGTCAAGGATTTCGATAACTCGGTTATCCTTGTTGGGTCATTAATTACTTGTGTGAGGTTGTATGCTGTGCAAAACTTTAAAAGCGTCTGGCCTCCCAGGTCACAGGTATTGAGTACATTGCAATTCAAGTCCCCAAGAATACATATGTCCTTATTTAGTGCTAAAGCTGAGATAACTGTTTTGCTGAAATCATCTTCAAAGCGGTATCAGGTGGTCTATATACCGTGCACACGATAAAGGATTTACATTTTCCAATTTGTATATCGAGCCACAATTGATGCAGGCCTGACCCCGAAATTAGTGACAGTTCGCTCAGCCGATTAACTTTATAGCTTTCCTTCACAAAACCACACACACCGCCTCCCAACTTTTTCTCGCGATCAAGTCGGTAAGTCATATAACCGGGAATCTCCACTACCAGCTACTGCTTCATTCAACCAGGTCTCTGATATAGTTAGAATATCGAAGTCCTTCTCAATAACCAATTCCCTTATGAGAATATAGTGTTGTCTATTCTTGAGAGAACGGATGTTGAAATGTCCTACCTTGACTTTAACGTTCAAAGTGTTTGCTCTTGTTTCGTTCACCATGCCTGGATTCTCTTCTATATCACCAGAGAGAAGTATCAGGTGAGATAGTTGGAAGCTAGATGGTGAATTAGGATATTTTATCCTAGCAGCGAAATAACTAGTCTTTCTTCACGACACAGCAAAACCATGAACGCCATATTTTGACCAGTTATCAAGGTAAGATCACTAATTCGATCCCCAGAGAATGATTCAAATCTCTCTGTTTCATTACAGCTCTTATTTGCAGATTCAAGTAACAATATAACAATATTAACAATATAAAAAATACAAGAGAGCTCAGAAAACCATGACCAGACGCCATGACACTCAGTGTAATTACTCGGCTTCAGGATGATTTCTCAGCTTCAGGCTAATGATTTGTAATTACTACCAAATCATCATCATACCCCCAATTTCTAAACTATGGTAATCATGCAGCTTAGACAAATCGAATATGTTTAACAACTTCTTTTAGTCCGTGTTTTTACAAAGTAATGTAAATGTATGCAATCAACAAGTAGATTTCCAAAATCATCCTGAAGCTGAGTTTTCCCTAAACAAGATTGTTTTGACGGAAAGTGAAGTTCATGCTTGCCTATCGGCGTTAGATACCAGTTAGATACTGGTCCGGACAATATTCCTGCAAGAATTTTGAAACTAACTGCTGACAAAATTGCCCCATCTATATGTAGTCTTTTTAACTTGTCCTTGAGATTAGGGGTTATGCCAGCCAGCTGCATGGAAGGAGGCGAATGTGACACCTGTCTTTAAGAACGGGAATATTGCCTGTGTGGAAACCTACAGACCAATCTCTCTATTATGTATTCTCTCGAAAGTATTGGAAAGATGTGTTTATAACCACATTTACGATTACATATCATCTCAAATGAGCAAATTGCAACATGGCTTCCAACGTCAGAAAAACTGCTCAACACAACTGATTCAAGTTTACCATAACATCTTAGAAGCCTTGGATAAACGCAACGAGATAGATATTGTCTATTTCGATTTCACTAAAGCCTTTGACAAAGTGTCCCATCCCTTGCTGGTTCATAAGATGGAAGAGTTTGGATTTCATGTGGCGGTTAATGATGTGGCTCAGGAGCTATTTGTCTGGCAGAAAGCAAAGGGTTGTTTTAGAGGGACAACAATCTGGTTGGCAAGCTGTTCCATCGGGAGTTTCACAAGGCTCTATCTTGGGACCTCTACTATTTTCAATATTTATAAATGATTTGCCAAATCAAATAGCACCCCCCTCCCAAATGGGCCTATATGCTGATGACAGCAAAATGTTTAGAGTGATAAAAAACGATGCCGACTTCGAACAATTTCAGGGCGACCTGGTAAATGTTCATGACTGCAGCAAGAGATGGCAAATGCAGTTCCACATTACTAAGTTCATGCATCTTTCCCATAAAAAGTCTCCATTATGATTTGAATGGCATGTCACTAGATCAAGTTAAGTCAGTGAAAGACCTTGGCATCTCGGTGACAGATGACTTAAGATGGTCTCAACACATATCAGAAATAGCATTGAAAGCAAATAGAACCCTAGGCCTGGTTAAAAGAGTTTGCAGAGATATAAAGGATGTCCACATTAGAAAAGTTCTGTACTGTTCGTTGTTAAGACCTGAACTGGAATATGCCACTGAACTGTGGTCCCCTGAACAAGTGACATACAAGTGCATGTTAGAAAATGTTCAATGCAGGACAACTAAATTCATTCTCAACTACCATCTACAGTGCAGCTACACCAAGAGACTAGTTAAGTTGAACTTGCTTCCCTTGGAACATAGAAGAACGTGGAACGACCAAGTTTTCCTCTTTAAATGTCAGAACGACATTTATGATCTAGATATCTTCAATATTGTTGAAAAACGGCCTGTTAGATATAATTGCGACCAGCGAACGAGCACCAGCGAGCGAGCTGGGAGCATCCTAATCTGGGGGAGAAGAAAATTTAGATATACCGCTGGCTTCGGATTAGCCCAGCTCAAAATTCACCACTTCACCTCGCTTGCATTCCATATTTGGAATATATTGCCATATATGGAAAAGTATAGATGTTATTCCATATGTGGAAGGACTCATGCTAAAAACGGTTTTTCTACCGCTGTTATCGTTGAGGCTTTGTAAAGAATTAAAAAAAAAGCTTCACACAAGGGTAAGAAATCTATTTAAGGTGGCTCAATACACTTTTTAGCCAAAGGAGCAAAAGTTGAATATTTTCTGTTTAAATGCTTTTACCGGGTTAAGTTTTACTTATAATTGTAACACATAGTAAGACGTGTCGCAAACAATAAGAATTCTGACAAAAGTCGCGTTTCCATGACAACTATAACGAATAATGGTAACACTAAATAACCGAAAATATCGCAGTTTTTCGAGTTTTTTTCAAAAATGAGTTCGGTGACCCCATTTTTTTTTTTAATAAATCAGTTACGTTAGTGTCGAGAAACATTTCTGGGAAGTTTAAAAAAAATCTGTCGACTCAATTCTTTAGAATTAAATTTCGACTTTTTTGACAGTTTCTGTCGACAATTTTTTTTTATTTTTCCATCATGAAATCTTGAAGTATGTATCTACTCATGTACAAATTTTCAGGGTACTTTACCGAACTCGTTTTGGAAATAATCACGGTTTTATTCCGCGCCAAAGTTTTTCACACTCTGCAAGATCAATGAATTGACATGCGTACACAATTTAGCGGGCGCAGATAAGGAAAAAACACGCTAAATTCACGCACACAGCATGGTTGTGTTTCACTCAAGTTTTAATTGAAAATATTTGAATTTCTGTATTTTTTCCTAACTACTGGTGGAAATATTTGAAACGTTACATGACTGAAAGTATTTCACGACATTCGATACAATTCTTTTGCTCTTCGTCGCTCGTGGGTGATTTTTGTCCGATGGTGTACTTCGCGTGTCCTTCGGGTTGTATGGCGGCATGAACAGTATTCCAACGACTCCAGTTTCCCCAAATTTCTCCCACAAGTTATGAAGATCGATGTAGGAGAGTCCACTACCTGCAATTTTCAGAGCCATGCCATGTGAGATGGGACTATGATCTTCGTTTGGACAGTGAAGGTTTCCAACGAAAGTTTGATAACGATCATGGCGAAAATCGATGAATTCCATATCAGATTTCATGGTACGAACTGAAGATATCTGGCTGCGATCCACTATTGTTTTTACATCAATGCTCATTTCTGGACTGAACAAGATTCTCTTTAGTGCAATCACGTCTTCTAAAGCATCGTGTGCATCGAAATCTTCATCGAATAGACATTTGTAAACACTGCCTAGATTTGCTTTACAGAATTGGCCATTCGATTGCTTTAGTGGGGCATGTTGATTGGCTATCAATGATCTTATAAGCGGCAAGCTGTCTCCAAAACAAATTTTCATGCTGTGCAGTTGTTCTTCGAAATTATTACTGGCATTGCGGAGAAGTGTAGGAACGTCGAATGTGGCAGCATTATGACCAACAAGGACAGTTACGAGGTTCTCATTTTCGACTGTATTTGTACAACAGGTAGGCCTAATTAAGTTTTGTTGATCTTGTAGAATTTTATAAATGTTTGTAGTGCTATTTGAAGAGATACTGAATTTACTGGTTTCAAATCTTTGCACAATGTTCTTTCCCATTTATGGTTTCTACTGTGAGATTATTGACTTTCGATGCATAATATCCAACAGAATTATTGGGCAGAATATATGAAGAGAAGGTGTCACCATTTTGACATATTGCCGATAGTTGACAGATCTCTGCCTGTTTACCAGTGCATGTTGTTTCAGTGTCAAATAATACAAACTGGTATGTTTTATCAGGATCATGACTTAGGTATTCTTTTGCTGGTCTTTCAGTGAAAGGTGGAACTAGTTTCATCAAGTCTTCATATAATTGCTTATTATTTGTTATGCCCATAACAATTTTATCAACATCAACATCTGACTTGTTGCCTGTAGTTGTAACTGTAGTTTCCTTTTCCAGATTTAGCCCAATACCTGTTTCATAAGTTTTTCCTTCTTTTGCCTCTTTCCTTGCAGTTTTGAGATCCTCTCAGATTGCAGCTGATGTCTCCTGATCTTATACTCCTTTGAAGATTTTCTTTTTTTATCACATTGTTGTTTCTTGTCCATTGTAGAATTGTAGAAGCTGCAAGTGACACCTGGATCTATGCCAAGATAATCTAGTGTTTTATCAACATAACTAAATCCGATATTCTTTTGTGCAACTGCGCAAGCAACACGAAAGTCATTACTCTCACTCCCACCATAATAACGGATTTTTGGATTTTTGCTTCCTATGGTACTGTTCAAGGATTCACTTCTTTGCGAGTTAGCAAATGGTGCAAGCTTTTGAGCTACTGTATCTGTGGCATATTCATCAAACAAACTGGTAAGTACGTTTTTCAATTTATTTCCCTGCAAGTCTCGATTGTACGGTAAATCTTTATGTCGGTACGTCAAGGGATCTTTTTTATAACCACACCACGATGAGCAGCAACCTTTGTGGTCTCCAAATGCATGTGGAACAATATTTTTTATTGCAGATTTTAAGTTGTTTACTTCACGATTTTGTGCAACACTATATGTAAAACACTTCCCCAAATAGTTTATAACTTTTTGACTCAAGGCTGATGAATTTTCAAACTTGGAACAAAGTGAAATATTGTACAACCTTGATATAAGCGAACGTTTGGCATGGACAATATCTGACCACTTCTCAACTCCATATGGTACATTCTGGTTTAAGTGACAAAGTGTAGTGGTATCATCATCACCTACATAAATTGAAAATTTTACTTTTTCTTTGGGAGCCGAATTCCACAGTTCACATGCAACTGCTGGTTCCATGGCTTTGGATGAACCAACATGATTCTTTCTGCAGTCATGTCTCCTTGGCTGCTTGCCTTTTTTCTTTGCATGGTCACACACTCTACAAGATTTGCACTTTGTTGCATATGCCAAAACATTTCCTGTTCCTAATCCCATTGCTACTCCCTGTCCAGTCATTGAATTGTGTCCTTTACCCCGCTTCTGCCATCCCATATCATAAGATACTGGTATGCCAACCAAGCCATTCTCATCTGCAACTTCCCCATTTTTCTCAGCCATAGCCTTTTCCCTTTCAATGTTTGTTTTGCAGCTTTTTTGTGCCAAGTCCTCGACAGCTTTTCCAACTTCTCGTTCTCGTGACTTGAATGTCCTGTTGTTCATCGCTGGTACATTCATTGTTGCAAATAGGTTATTCAGGTGGGTATTACCAATACCAGCTTGAAGTGAACCAAGTACTGCTCTAGAATTAATGTTGAAGGTTAATTGTCCACGTTGTCCACTTCTGTGTTCAGAAGATGTTTTAACCTTGTTGATTTTGCCACATAGATTGCACTTGATATAGAAGATGCTTGCAACACCAACCATATCTTCCTTTATGATGTTGTTCAATGACAATGGGCCTGAAATAAGATAAGTATATTAAATTGTAATGTAACATAAATGTTATTCAAATTTTTCAACATATTATCTAGATGCTGGAATGCAATCGATAGCACATCAATATGGAATATCAAGAAAAATCCTGCAGCTGGGAGATTAAGGTTGATCAATGGAAGGAAAATTTTATTTTGGAAGTATACATCAGCCTAGTCTGATAAAAACACAAACCTTTAGAACAATAACTGCAAGTTGAAAGACCCTTTTGCAATACTTGTACATCAACAATACGGCAACCAAGAGGAATGTGGGGGACATTTTCAACGTGGCTCTACAATTTTTTCGAGAAATAGTTGATATTAATTTATTTGCTTTAACTAAAATCCTTGCCCTTAGTTCAAAGTCTGTAATGTAAAAATATTGTCATTGTTGATTTCAAGCAAATGATATTACCTGTAATTTATTAAACACTCACCTGTGTACTGCGTGTTATTCTTTTTGATGGTAGGCATAAATCTTCATTTGTGTTTTCATCGAAGTTTAATCTTCGTTTTGCATTGCCATTACTTTCTAGAAAGTTGTTTGTTGTTTCTTTATTTTTTCTCGCAAACTTCCCACTAGCGTTTCTGTTTTGCCAAAGTGTGTTCGTTGATGGAGTACGTGAAACTTCATTCGTGTCATCTGTCCCCGCTTGAATTTTACTTAGCGAAAATACGGTGCAGAAAGCCGTAACTATAAATCCAGTTGCTTGCCAGAAACGTACGCGATCGCCTCGATCATCGCTGTCGATTTTTGACGCTAGAACGTGCCTGCCGCTACGCTCGTTAATAAAATGACTGCAATTGAACGACTTTTTCCTCGTTAAATAATATTTCAACACTTCTGATGTATTGTTGAAACGGAAATTTGCGAAGAAACGATGCCAATTAAATGCCATGTTTGTTTATTTTTAAATTTCCCGGCAATTTTTAATTTTAGGCATTTAATCCACGCGCGGATTTCCACTCCTCGTAATTCCCTCGCGCGATATTCGCGCGCGTGATTTAGCAATAACTCGTGCCCATTCTCCGTTAAATTAAAAGTGTATTGAGCCACCTTAACATATTACATGTAAATTTATGGTAGTACGTCATATAGAAACATTGTATTCAAAGCTTGTATTTGCTGTGTGGATAATTTATTTGCGACAGTATATTATAAGTCACTCTTGTGAGACACTGACATACTTGTTTGTTCAAAGTCGAAGCAAACTTTTTAGTAGAAAATTGCCAATCTTGGCAAAATACCAATTGTGGACTCTAATAAAACAAATAAGAACTTTTGCATATAAAAGCTCTGCTGCAATCGCATTTGTAGCATTTATATTATAAAGCAGTTGCAGTATACAGCTATGCACATTTTGAAACGGAATGCCGAAAGTATAAGTGAATTGTTATTTCGCTTGAGCCAAAGACTAGCAAGAAAAAACTTAAAACCGTATGATGTAGATGGATCAGGTGATTGCTTATTTAAATCGGATTCAGGATTCCTGGTTGGATTATTTGACAATGATGTCAAAACTTAGCACTTGGTGCGATCATATCACCATACAAGTCGTTGGTTTTGAGGAAACCACATTAGTTAGACCACATGCTGTGCAACAGCAAAGCAGATTAATACATATTGGGCACTTGGATGAAATGCATTACGTATCAACAATTCCAGTGGTTCAGCTTAGTGAAAACCAGATAAACTGTTCAAACAAAGAAAAACAAAAAATTAAAAAGCATGAACAGTATTTAAAAAGAAAGACCTCTTAAACAAAGGAGCAAAGGGACAATAGGCTTGCCCCAGGCAAAGGAGTACAGGAAAAAAAAGAAAACAATTTCTAATTCAGTGCAACTCCTGCCTCTGCAGCAGAGAAACAAAAAATTAAAAAGCATGAACAGTATTTAAAAAGAAAGGCCTCTGAAACGAAGGAGCAAAGGGACATCAGGCTTGCCAGAAGCAGGGAGTACAAGCAGAAAAAGTCTGATTCAAAACAGAGTTCAATTACTGATTCAAAAGGGAGTTCAAAACAGAGTTCAATGTCAAATTCTGCTACTGCAGCAGAAAAAGCAAATTTACCACAAAATGTATCAGAACTTGCTCAAACTTTACCAAAGCCTTCGTCAAAAGAGACATCTTTTAGTAATTTTAATATTTTGAAAATAAATTAACTTAATGAACAAGCATGGGCAAAAGAAAATATGAGCAATTTTCATAAAGCAACTATTTATTCTACTATTCAATGTACTGTATGTAATGAGGCATGGCCAACTAATGAGAAATTACAAGCTGCTTCACTTGCCAGCTATGTTTGCAAACGATGCAAGGGAGACAAAGAAACCATAAAGAAATTTTCAAAAGAGAACTTCATGATTCCAAGTTCTGTTCCTTTGGTATTAGAACATCTTACTCAGGTTGAAGAAATGTTAATTGCATGTGCTCTTCCTATAACGCATGTTTACTTAAAGCCTGGTGGTCAACAGGGTTACTCAGGCCATTGCATAAATTCACCACAAAATGTATCAGAACTTGCTCAAACTTTACCAAGGTATCCAAAGGATATATGTGTTATAGTTGTTAAGATGAAAGGTAAAGATAACAACTTCAAACATGTGACAGTACGAAGGCAGGCTGTGGCAGATGGATTACAGTGGCTTACACAAAATAACCCACACTACAAGGGAGTAATTGTCAATCAGTACTCTTTGAATTTGTTTCCTGAAAATGGCATACCACATGACCTTTTGTCGGTTGACACTGAAGATGTTGATGAGAATTACTTAACTACTCATGATTTAGGTCCTCAAAATGAGGATGACACTGTTTATAATGAGGGGACACAGATGAGTAGTTTCTTACCCATTCCTGAGGGTCACCACCAAGAAATACAAGCGCTTCCTGCACATATTGTTCAACCTCCTTCACCTATGTTATGGCCAACAGTAGAAAATAAGCCAATAAATGAGAATCTTACTCCCTACTTAGCTACAATGGCTTTCCCAACACTATTTCCTCATGGTAAGGGTGATCTGACAAATCCCATCACTCATGCAAGAAGTTTCACCTGCAGATAGAGTCAAGCACCTCATAAAATTTGCGGAGAATAAAAATGGAAAGTGGCTCTATCAATTTGCTAGTCACCCTAGATTTGCATACTGGGCCTTTAATATGATCCAAAGAAAGCGTATTTTGCATCAAACAGGCATATTTTTAAAACAAAATCCTGGAGAAGCTCATTTGACAACTGAAGAACTTCAGGAAATGGCAGCTAGTAATAATACAAATGTTTTTATATCTAAAATTTCACGCTATGTTAGTAATATTACCGGGTCAAATGCTTATCGGCATAAAAACAAAGAAGATCTAAAAACAATAATAACCGATTCAGGGCCTCCAACATTCTTGTTTACATTTTCTTCTGCTGACATGCAGTGGCCTGAACTGCATGCACTTTTTAGCAGCTCAGCTGATCAGAATTTACCTGAGAGTAAATGCCAAAATGTGATAAATAATCCCCATGTTACTGATTGTTTTTTTACCCAACGGTTAGAGAACTTTATTAAACACTTGCTGTACAGATCACTTAATGCTGAATGGCACTGGTACAGATTTGAATACCAAGCTAGAGGCAGTATACATTGCCATGGAGTTGCAAAACTTGAAAATAATCCAGGGTTATGTTCAGAGACAGCTCTTAAAGGTTATTTGGCAGAAAGTTTAATTAAAAAAGCTGGGCAAGCAGAAATTGAGTAACTAAATTTACAGATAGCCCAGGGAAAAAAGGCTTCTAAAACAGTTTGTCAGTATGTTGACTACTTATAAGCCAAGACTCTCCAGAAAACGGTATTTGGGTTTAAACCAACTGTACACCCTTGTCAAAAACGTCCAAGTGATATCAATGCCCAAGACTCTGATGCAGACTATGTAGATCTATTAAATACTGTGCAAAGACACACTCGCTTCAGTACAAACTATTGCCTGAGAAAGAAACTAGAAGTGAAAGTGAGATCAAATGTAGATTTAAATTTCCATTTGAACCTTGCATCAATACAAAACTAGAATTTGAGCCCATTCACACAAACAATAGAGTTCATGTCAGTACAGGGCTAAAATTACTACTAGAAGGAACGATAGCAGGCTCAATAACCATCAACGCATCCAACTACAAGGCTGGGGAGCAAACTGTGACATTCAAGTGCTAATCGATTACCATGCTTGTGTAGAGTACCTTTCAAAGTATTTATCTAAAGGTGAACCAAGGTTACAGGTGTTGAAACATGTATTTAGCTCTATTGTTCGCAATTGTACCAAAGATATTAACCCTACAAAACTTATTGAAAACGTAATTATGAAGTCATTGGGACAGCGTGACTATTCTGCACAAGAGGTAATGCATCACCTCTTGTCGCTCAAACTGGTTAGTTTGTCATTTAAAGTTGTACCAGTAAGGATTAATGATTCACGTAGAGTAAAAAGTAATCCTAAAGATGGGGATTGTGCAACAAATGATTCTCTCCTTGATACTTATGCAAATCGTAAAAAGTATGCTAAAAACGTTCCTAATATTCTTTCTTTGAATTTCATCACATTTGCTACAAAATACAAAATTGTTAATAACAAAGTGTCAAATCAGTCGGAGAATACTATTCCAAGAACATTTCCAGTATTTTCATCAAGTCCCAGTGGTCCAAAGTACCAATTGCTAAAGTATAAACCCTGGCACACAACACAGGACAATGCTTGGAATAATCAGCCAGGCACTGATGAAATATATATTAATTCATGGAAGACATTTCTAGAAACACCATTTGCAAAAGAGAATGTTCCTGACTGGTCTGACAAACTGCAGTCTATACAAAACCAGGCCAACGATAATACAAGTAATGAGGAACCCATACAAGAGGCTTTTGAGAGAGAGGAATGGATGCATTTAGCAGATCTTATACCTGGGCACTTCGTTGATAATGGTTTACAAGTAGGTACTCAACCAGATTTTGTCTGGCAAAATAACAAACACAACTACACTGAAAATTAAGTAGCAGAAATGCCCTCCTGGATAAAAACTAAAAGGAAAGTTTCACTCTGAGTAGTGTTTTACGGCAAACAGAAGTTGATATTAGTACTTTTAGTGATATGCAAAGGTTTGCATACAATATTATAAAGAGCCACTCAGAACAACCTTGTCCAAAAGATCCATTGTTACTAATTATTATTGGGTGTTGCTGGTACAGGTAAAAGTTACCTAATTCATGCTGTCCGAAATTTACTTCAAGCATGTTGTGCAATTACTGCCACTACTGGCAAAGCTTCTTACAACATAGGTGGATCTACCAAGAGGTAACAAATGATGGCCAGAGCCTTATTAGGTTGCAAGAAAATTTAAATGATATCAAGTATATTCTCATTGATGAATACTCAATGCTCGGCCAGACAACTTTTGGCTGGGTAGATAAAAGATGCAGACAAGCAACAGGTGTTAGTCATGAACTTTTTGGTGGCAAGTCCACTATATTGTTAGGTGACCCCTACTGGTGCTCAGTTACCACCAGTAGGTGATAAATCTTTATATCATCCGAACCCATCTGGTTCCATTGGGGAACAAGGGCATTCAGCTTTTTTTATGTTCACAAATGTTGTTAAATTATCAGTAAATCAGAGAGTTCAGGGGACAGACCCAGAACAAATTCAGTTTAGAGACTTGCTGAGTTGCCTACGCACAGGAGATTGTAATGAACCAGACTGGAAACTTCTTCTTACTCTACAGCCTTCCAATATCCAAAGTATGGCTGATTTCAGCATGCAACACAGCTATACTTTAGCAATGAAGAAGTTGCAGCTTACAATTTTGAGCAGTTATTGGGCCTATGTCAGCCAATAGCACGTATCGATGCATTCCACTCCAGTGAATTAGCTAAGAAAGCAAGTGCTGATGAGATGTCGGGATTACAACCTACTGTTTTCCTTGCGCAACCATGAATTTGTGGACAGATGTTGGTCTTTGCAATGGTGCAACTGGAACAGTTTTAGAATTTATTTTTGCAAACAATCACCAACCTCCAGATTTGCCAGTAGCTGTTATTGTGCAGTTTGATGACTACACAGGTCCATCTATCAGCAATCATTTTTCTTCATGTGTTCCAATATCTCCAATAGCAATTACCTCTCACAAATGAGATGGTGTGCATGAGAGACAACAACTTCCACTTAAACTTGCTTGGGCTATGATGATCCACAAAAGCCAAGGATTAACTTTGCCAAAGGCATGGATAAACATAGGTCGAACTGAAAAAACTGCAGGAATTTCATATGTAGCCATCAGCAGAATAAGAGCGCTTTCTGAGTGTGTCATTGACCCAATGACCTTTGATCGATTAACAAGTCTCAAGAAGTCTGTAAATTTAAAATTTAGGCTTGAAGAAGAAAGCCGCTTATAGAAACTTTATGAAAGAATGGCCCAAAATTGATATTATAGTCATATAGTGTATTCTGATCTCTTAAGAAGCACTCAACACCACTTGGTGTATTGAACTTTAAATACAAAGTTATTGCATTATTAATTCAACTATTTTTTATGTCAATGATCTATAGCTGTAGTAACAGTTTTGTACCCAGATACCCTGTTGTTGAATACAGGCTTATACTGTAAATTAAATCTGATATACAAACATACTGTATAGAGAAAGATTCACATAATAGCCGAAAACTACATGCACTTATTGCGTATCAGATATAAATAGTATTATCTTATACACTGTATTTACCCGCAGGCTTACTGCATGTGTACAGTACATCCAATTCAATTGTTATTTATATTCCATTTATTATTAGGAATATTTGTCCATTGGATATACTGAACAATGGCTTCAGGTGAGTTTCTATACCAGTACTGTATATTTATTTATTTTATTTTCCATAACTAGGTCTAAAATTACTTTATTACTGTTACTCTTACAAGTATACTGTAGTATGTATATTAACACTTATTTTTATATAACTTTTCTTGCAGGTTCTAATGAAAACAAAAATTCAGTGGGCCAATCTGGTAAGAATAATTCACATACACTGTAAAAACAAAATTTCCAGTGCACACAAAAAAAGGTTCAAGATAACGCTGTCACTGACATTATAATACGTTCACTGCCAACCTCGATTTCAAGCTATTTTTTTGTGGTATACTTAGAGAAGTATAAGTTATTTTATTGGAAAAAAAACTTGCCAAAGTCACAAGTTTTTTTGCGCAAGCGGTTCATTTTTATAACAGTGGTCCATTTTTATAACAGCGGTCCATATACTATGAGATTACTGACTGGTCCATACTGCAGGTTATCGACTGCTCAGGAACCAATCAAAATGCTGCATTTTGCAGATGGACTGCCTTCCCATATAATGTACAGCATTAGCCATTAGTTTACACTTTTATTATTGCTGAGTATAATTTTTTTCTTTGGTAGACATTGATCCAAACAAGATTGACTGTTTTGTTCATCAAGTCTCACCAATCAAAAATTCTGGTAAAACGAAATATTTTGATTGCAAACTCCAGACAAGTTCCAGTGTTCTGAAAGGTGTCTGTTTCAGCCCCGAAAAGAAAAAACACCTTGAAGATTTTGTGTGTACCTGTGAAGCTGCAACACTAACCAAGTGTGAAATCAGCAACAAGTTCAACGTAACCAACGTCGTTATCAATAAGAAGTCCAATGTCCAAAAATGCACAACCCCTATCAATTTTGAATGTGTCGACATCGAAAATGTAACAGTCAAATTGTCAACGGTGAAATCAATCGTGTTTGGTCAGCTCATTAATGTCAAGGCTACTGTCCGTCAATTGTCAGGCTCCAAAATCATATCTACTTTGGCTGGTGCAAGACTGAAGAAACAAGAGGCGATTATAATAACTTCATATATGTCAACACTGCGATGACTGGTACCCAAATTACCGAGGCGACAGCGTTCGACCAGCCACTTGCTGAAGAATCTGATGATGCACAACTTACCATTCTGTCTACCACATAAATCACTGCACGTATTGTTATATGTTGCCACCATAAACTGCCATTGTACATGCTCTTCTTGCAACGAAGCCATCGAAGAACGAGGAAATCTAGCAGCATGCTCATCGTGCAATCTCATCCAAAAGCTATCCAACACCAACAAGCGATGGTATGTTAAGCTGTACGTCCATTCTACGCTTGTCAAATTGGTAGAATTAGCTGATATTGAGTTTGATCTTAATATTTGTGATGAAGAAGATCTTACAATTGCCCTCCTTGATTCTACAAGTGTAACATTCTACTATGATACTGCTGGGAAAGTGACGGATGTCACACCCATCATGGTATGAACTCTCAGAACATTCATATTGTCATTAACTATGGAACAATTTGAGTTCATGATCATATGGAAAAACGTTTGGTTTAATATACTGTATCTAATGTTCCGTTAACACTAATGCTAACGTTATGATATAACTTTCTTTATATTACTGCATTAACACCATTTGAGCGATGTGATTGATATCATTTGCCAATTAGCTTATGAATTATTAATGAGTGTTTGAATACATAATTGGCCATATATTATCGCCACTCCTTTTGCCCACACTTGAAAAAGTTTGAATAAAATTCATAGTTTCACGTGCACTAAATCATTGTCTGTTTTTAATTGCGCAAAACACGTATATAGGTTTTTGTGTGTAACTAATGTCCCCAGGTCGCACTTTTAACCTGTGGTTACTCCTAGTATTAGATCTCTTAACAACAACAATTTTTATGAGATTAGATGCAAGACCGAATTTTATAGACAATTGTATTTTCCAAGAGTAATTAGAGCTTGGAATCTATTGTCAGACAATCTGAAGACCATTACGGGGATTGGAGTATTTAAGAGGAATCTGAGAACCCATTTCTACAAAACTTTGAATGTTTATATACCTCCGTAATTCTTAATTCATATCTTGTCATATTGTATGTAATTCGTTATACGGTAGGCAGATTCAATTGGGGCTATGCTCTGTCTGCTCTCCTATCATCTATTGTAATTGGTATTGATGATGAAGATATTAAACTAAACTAAACTAATGTGAAGTTGATAAGGCAGGAAAACCAAAAAAGTGTGAAAAACATTTTAAAACATTTATCAAGAGTTTAGCATGTGTGTGTAATCTATATTAAATATATTTTGTCCTTGTAATGTGTGAATAGTAATACAGATTATAGATTTGTTAACGTTTTGTTGAAACATGTGTGTTTATTATATAACTCCATCATATTTGATAAACTTCACCAAGTGTGTCAAATCCAACTTCATATTTTTATATTAACGAAATAATCTAATCCTTTTATGACAGCCTTCTTTGTTGAAGCACTTGTTTTAAGATTCAAAGTCCGGTCTAAATCAATGTCATAAGATTCAAATTCCGGTCTAAATATTCTCAGGAAAGACCGATTATGTGGTAGAGGTGGGGGAGTAGCCATATATGTCAATGAGAGCATACCATCACAAATACGCAACGATTTAAGTGATCAACTGTTTGAATGTTTATTGGTCACTATCCGCCCATTGAAGTGGTTACCGAGATCTATTTCAAGGATTACAGTAGGATGTGCATACCTTCCACCAAACTTAAATAGGTCTGAAGTTGATAAGTTTTATGATTATGCCAATAACTGTTATGACCAACTTTGTTTAGAAAGCCCACATACTATTAGGAGGCGATTTCAATCCGGATAGTAATGGTTTCCAACAGAAACGTTTAAAGACACATTGCAATCTTAAACAAATCGTAATGCAACCTACCAGAAGCAAAAATACAATTGATTTAATATCTACTAATATGGCCGACTGTTATGAGACTCCAGAAATCTTAGCCCCACTTTCAACATCAGACCACAATATCATTAACTGGAAATCTAAGTGTCATATTGCAGAAAAAGGAAATATGGTTAAGATCAAAGTGAGAAAAATTCGACAGCAACAGTTAGAACAGTTTGACGCTTTATTAGCGAACTACAACTGGTCTTCCGTTTTTAACACCTCTGGCATTAACGACATTAACGATTAACTACAAATTACTGAAAACATGTTTTCAGATTTTTTTCCCGAAAAGATTGTTAAAATATACAGCAAAGATAAACCGTTTATGACACATAAAATAAAATGTTTAATTCTTAAAAGGAATACGGCTTTTAAGAACAAGAAATTTGAACGCGAGTCTCAGAAGACAAGTTTCGGCAGAGATTCGGAAAGCGAAGCTCTGTTTTTACGAGAATAAAGTTGGTCCCAACCTCAAAAAACACCCCAAATCTTGGTGGAAACAAATCAAGTACTTGATCGGCAAAAAAACTGCTAAAGCAACAATGCTAGATCCTAACATTGGGCTTCAGATGGATGATAAACAGTGTGCTCACCATATAAATACTTTTTTCGCAAACTTAACCAAGAATTACCCGAAAGTGAAAGACGATTGGTTGGAACTTCAATGTACAGAAAATTTACCTCTAATTTCTATCGAGCAAGTGCAACAGGAATTGCGTAAAATTAATATTAACAAAGCACCTGGTCCTTATGACCCTTGTATGAAGATCCTAAAGATTTTTGCGAAGTATTTTGCTATACCTTTGACCGAAATCTTTAATGAGTCTTTTCAATAAAATATTTTCCCTGAGATTTGGAAGAAATATAAGGTATCTGGAATCCCAAAATCTGTATCATGCACACATGTTGAGGACTTAACACCAATCGCCTTAACTAGTGTCCTGGCAAAGGTTCAAGAATCTTTTGCTGTTCGTTGGCTGTATGAAGATACTGAAGGAAAAATATCTGACTCTCAGTATGGCGGTTTATCGCGATCATCGACAATTAACGCATTAGTTAATTTAATACATAAGTGGCATAAATCAATGGACGAAATGCACAAAGTGATCAGGATAGTCTTTCTCGATTTCCGGAAGGCTTTTGACCTCATCGATCACAACAAATTGTTAGACAATATGCGAGAAATGGGCGTAAGACCTGCTCTGATTAAATGGTGTGCATCGTACTTGGACGAGAGATCTCATTTCACACAGTTTGGAAAGGAAGCATCTGACTTTGTGAAAATCACTGGAGGCATTCCACAAGGCAGTAAATTGTCATTAAAATAAATACGCTCCCTAGTGTTATAAAAGAGGCTGTTGCGCAAAGTGAAAATGATGATGTCGTTGTGGATGAGGATACGATTCTCTTCATGGACGATACCACGATCTGTGAGGCATTGGATGTTTGTGACCATGTTTCTGGTAATGAAACTTTCTGGTAATTAAGAACTTTGCGGAAACCGAGAGAATGGAGTTAAATCCAAAAAAATGCAAAGAGATGATTATTGATTTTCGTAAAGATAGAACAGTGATTCCTGTAACACAAGTAAATGAGTGCATACTTGGAAGAGTAAACTCTTATAAACTACTTGGATTATGGTTAGATGGTGATTTAAAATAGAACACAAACACTGAATTCATTGTTAAAAAGGCAGCTAAGCGTCTATACTTCTTAAAAATCCTGAAAGGATATAATGCTCCACGAGACGATTTGAAAACATTTTATACTTCGACAATCAGATCAGTCATAGAATATGGAGCCCAAATTTGGCATGTGAGTTTGACAGAGGAACAATCTAGAGATATAGAGAGAATTCAAAAGCGTGCCATGAGAGTAATATGTCCTGGAAAGACTTATGTACAGGCATTAAATGAATGTGGAATTAAATCCTTAGAAAGTCGAAGGGAGACTATGTGTATTAAATTGATAAAGGACATGAACAAACCTTCGCATAAGCTTAATGGCTTGCTACCGCCTACCATTGGGCAATTACGGGAGAGAAACACGAGACTTGATGGAAATAAAATTTACAATTTTAAATGTAGAACAGAACGTTTTAGAAATAGTCCTCTAGTATATGCGATTCGTAAATATAACCTTGCAGTAGACGATTTAAAATAACTTTCACGAATAATTTCTTAAATGCTATTAATATATATTTTATATATACTGTATATATCTGTAATTTACCTTTTAACGTTGTAATATAGATTAGAATACAAATAATTATAATTGTTAATTCATATATCTTATCTATGTAATTGTGAATCACATTGTAATTTAGCTGTCAAAGCTACTTAATGTGCATTATTGAATAATAATAATAATATCAAATATGATAATTATCACCTTACACAACATCTATTGAAGCCGATATGTCATAACTGATTTTGAAAAATATGATTAAAAAATTGTTAACAGTAAAGGGGGAAAACTTGGAGCAAGGGTGTGCTTCTATAGCAAGACCGCTTATTTCAAGCTAGCTACGACATTGTACATTTGAAACAACTGATGCGTTTCCTTGGAGTGAGTGCTAAAACAATCTTATTCACATTTTAAAGGTTTTTTATCCCCCTCCCCCTACAATAACGTATATACATAGTATGAACACATTCAGAAGACTTGCAAGTGTACTTCTCTAGTAGGACTGTTCATTTTCCAGCTACAATCCTGGTCAAAACATCGACGACACTTACAGTTATCTCGTCATATTCAGTTGCCTCGTAACTAAATTAGAGAACCTCCCCCTTACCCCCACCGAACAATGTTGATTGGTGTCCCATAACATGATTAAAGCATTTAGCATAGAATCAACATTGTTTTGGGGGCGAGGGGGGGTATTGGATGAGAAAACCTAGACGTTTAGGAACGTCAAAAGGGACATATTTATTAGAGTGTAGTCGATGGTTTTGGCCAGGATTGTCTCTGTAGTTGATAATTTAAAAAACATAAAAAAATGTATGTTAAAATCGATCGTATGCGCGAATATCATGTTTTTGTTATGTACGAATATTAAAGTGCTACTGAAACGAATTTTTCGACCCCTTTTTTATTGGCTTAATTTAAAGTACTCACTTTCCTGATATATTTGCCGCAAACAGATTAAATTTGGCCTTTTCAAACAGATTTTATAGCCTTCCAAAGTTGCGATTTTTGGCACTTCCTGTGCGCCATTTTGATGCCGTGTGACGTCATAAGATGAACACATTTCATCATGGCGTGTTCTACTAGTAGCGAAAAACGCTATCGCGGAGGAAAACGATGTGTTGCTGGCGGTCCTAACTTAGTTAGTTGCGCCAATAATCAACAAACCGAAGGAATATCTATGCATCTGTTTCCTAACGAAGAAACAGATCCGCAAAGACGGAGAAAGTGGGTAAATTTTGTCCGTAAACATAGAACGAGCTTTCACGCTTCTGCGACCTCATGTGTTTGTTCGGCCCACTTTCAAGATTTGTGCTATGATGTGAATCTTACTTTGGCTAAAGCGCTGAATATGAAAAGAAGATTGAAGGAAGATGCTGTCCTACAATTGATGTAGCTGGAATATTTCCACCGGCTGAAAAACAGCTAACAGATCGAAGACAGGTTAGTATTGGGTATATATTTGCACCGAAGGCTTCTCGCCCACGTACATGCTGAATTTTAATATTATGCGATGGTAGTTGGCGCTTTATACTAAAAATTTGCATATGTTTACTTCAAAGATAATTCGTCGCAGTAAAAGATTGTCGCCTGTAAAGTTGGCCTCTTCTCCAGCAAAAGTTGATGAAAATATTCCAACAACAAGTCAGAATGTTGACGATACAATATATGACTTATCATACGACAGTAACACTGAATTCGATCTTACAGCTAGCTCTCATAGCTCGTGAACGCCGTGTCATTGCTTGAAGAAGAGAATGAAAGCCCTTCAAAAGAAACTCTGCTGGTTTAAAAAGACAAAAGCGAACTAGCAGAAGAAAGTACAGAGGCTAGAAGCAGAAAATGTTGTACGTCCACCACGTGTAAATACGGCAGTTTTGAATAAAGCATACAGCGATGAAGAGAGCGAAGAAGAGTATTTTGATGATGCAACTTCAATGGATTACTCTTTTCTTGAAGAATCAAGTCAGTCTGCTGTTGATATGGACGAAGACGTAACAAGAAACACTGTCAGGTAGGGGGCGAATAATTGTTAATTAATATAGATATATACTATTTCAAAAATATACTGCTCGGAAAAGATCTAAATACTATTAA
Organism: Trachythela sp. YZ-2020; assembly: GCA_016169945.1. Classification (NCBI taxonomy): domain Eukaryota; kingdom Metazoa; phylum Cnidaria; class Anthozoa; order Malacalcyonacea; family Clavulariidae; genus Trachythela; species Trachythela sp. YZ-2020. The sequence continues at coordinate 3,795,243 of JADLSH010000214.1, forward strand.
ATCTATCAACTGATCCCCAAACGAAATGATAAATATAGGAAAATAACTGAGACATGTTCTTCTATTACAGTGTTGATGAAGGAACCAGTTCCTACAACGAACCAATGTTCCTCGTATCTTGCAGTCCACTGGTAGAGTTATTTGGAAAATTCTGCTTCAATTGCAAGGCTGAAACTCCAAAGGTTCAGGTGAAACATATTGGGTCTATGGTTACTGTTGTGCAGGCTTGTAGTAAATGAGTGCTTATGGAGGACTTCACATGGAGAAGCCAACCTATGGTTATGGGAAGATATGCAGCTGGGAATATTATGACAAGCTTTGGTATCTTGATGTCTGGAATCAATATCAGTCAAGCTCTGTTGATGTTCAGGCATCATTTAGTATAATGATTATAATAACCATAGTTCATATAAAGTTGATTGGTAACAATATCGTAATATAAGTTAGTACATTACTATGGAAAATCAGATAGTTACATCACACAATAATCCTAATATAAAAATTAATTCTAATGCCCATGAGTGACATCGTTTGAAACCTCCATTGGCATTGCAGGATGTGCAAAGCTGTTGTATTATGTTGTATATTTTCATAAAGAGTTCAATACGAATATTGATTTAGCAGTAATTTATAACCATAATAATAAAGTAAAATGTTGAAATAACTATTTTAACATGCTTTATGAAAATCACACAACAGCCATGGCATACTGCATGGTCAGTATTGGAGGTACAGTAAATGCACCATGTACCAAACCATAAACTTATTGAATGTTTATTGGTTAGTATGATGATGCAACATTTTCTATTATTTAACAAGTTATTTACCACATTTCATCTATAATTTATGATTTTTATGACACTGTAAACTACTCATGACAAGTAAATAAAATCTGGTTGGTTTTCTCTGGGTACTCTGATTTATTTTTTTATATGATGGGCTAGAATAGATAATATACTGTAGCTAGTTGGTTTTCTCCGGGCACTTGTTTCATTTGTTGAAGGATGTGTTTAGTATAGATAATAAAGGAACATTACAAATATCAACACCTTTCATAAGTTGTGTTTACACTTCAAGCCTTGGCTTGGTTTTGCTTACACATTTTGGATGATTATATTTGTCAACTGATCGACAATAGAAAAACATGGCTGAGGCTTGAAGTGTAAACACATATATACACTAATGTCCTTATGAACGCTGCTCAGCTGGAATATAGCCTTTTGTGTCTGCTGTTGGGTATGCTTTCCGAAAAACGCATTACACAAGCTGGCAAAGGTCTTGTGTTCTCCCATCCCAATAAGCCACATATCCATTTAATGAGCCATCTATAGGCAAATATCTAAAAGAATACAATGCAAATGGCTTTGAGTGTTGGCAGGGGCAAATTAACTGTAAAAAATTGACCTTGTTGGTAGACAAATTTATCCAGAAGTATAACTTACTGGTTCAAAGATTGTGATCCTCTCCGTCGATAAGAGCGACCATTCCTGTCTTTAAGGTGGACCAACATTCTCTAATACAGTCTGATGGGTCATTGGGCCAAAGTCACCATGTTGGGTGATGCAGCTGATGTGCTCAATGCTGCCGTCGAATGTCATCCTCAAGGCTGGTGTCATTTCCTTGCAGTACCGATACTCCATGACCCCCTCCAGCAATTCTGTTTGGCAACATTGGCAACTGCACCTACGAAAATTAAGTTAAAGCCTGTCTACATTTTCGTGTTTACAAGTCACAATATAGAATAGTATATAACTATTTATAACACACTGTATCACAGATATTTATATATGTTTACAACTTAGCCTATAAAGTTGTGTCATTGATAGAAAGGCAAATTTATATAAGGCAATGCTTTATATAGAATCTCTGACAAGGTATTTTATATCCAATATATTTACTGACAATAGGCATATTCATAATGTAAACACGTGCACAAGGTATATTTATAAATCAATTTTAATAAATCCATTTACCACTGGTTTGAAGGTATTCTGCCGTCGCTTCTCTGCTCTAACGTCGATGGTAGTATTCCATCCAGATCATCTGGGGTATCTACAACTTGACCTGGTTCTGCCAGTGGTTCATCATCATAAGCGAAGCTATGAGATGCTACATTGCATACTGATCCCGAAGTACTTGTATCGCCATCAGACGTGCTCTTAGAGTTAGTCGAACTTTCTGATGTATTCGCGCTACTATCGGACTCGTTACTTGACATCCCCTCAGAATATAGATTGTTATATATAGTAATTTAGCTTTCCTGTAAAAAAATATAGTTTTTGGCCTCAAAAATCCACGAGAAATCACTGCGAATACCTCAAACGCTATATAGGTCTATATAGATTACTGTTTGCTTCGCCACTTCCGTCCATCTTCTGACGTCACAGGACACCAAAATGGCGGCTTAAAAAGTTCGCATCTGATAACGAAGTTTGGAGGCAAAATTATACCACTTCTACTCGAAGTACGATGCTCATACATATATCAAACTGCTTCTAAAAACGTGAATATCTTTTTAAGCCAATAAAAAGGGGGTCGAAAAATTCGTTTCAGTAGCACTTTAAGAAATGTATTGTATATATTTTGTTTCCAATTCCTGAGTAGTGACGTTCTAATTAATACGCACATGGTCATATTTATATGTAGGTCGACAAGTGTTAGTGACAGCCTTCGAGCGCGCGATACCATATTGGTTTATCTAATAACATATAGCCAAGCAGATTTAACAAAATTTCCTTAAAGAAGAGAATTTGCTGAAGCATTAGTTCTTGCGTTTAGCAAGGACAATAATGTTATACAGTGGTGTTGTTGTCTCGATGTTTATTTTATGCAAATACTTGGTAAATTAAGGCGTTTATTAGTCCCGTGTATTGTTTCAATTAACGAACTGTCAAATATTGAACTATATATTAAATTCATGCACGTGATCAACGGTGTACCATTGGTGAACTGCACATTCTTAGGAAGATATAATTATAGCATTATTTTGTGTCAGAAATGGTACACCGTTGAGATTTGGTGAAATATTGCAGTATATATTGCCAAAAATATTTCACAATTATAAGCCTTGTAAATACTTTCAAGACCGTTTTGTTTACAATTATTACCTTCATACTTCAGGACGATATAAACCGTTTTCTTACGCGCGTTGCGGTACACCGTTAATATGATACTGCGATAAATTATGCAATGATATATACGTGTTCATTTTAATATAATGTTCATTATATAATGTCCATTTTAATTCTGTGATACATAAGCAATTCTACACGTACATCATACAATAATTTGATGTTATTAAAATGGGTCGAAATATAAAACTAGTATTTAATTATTTGTCCCCTTCTACTTATAATCATGCTCATTCGTTTATCCATTGATTCTATAATATCATCAACACGGTCCGTAGGGAAATATTTAAATGTATTTGTAACTCTGGTAGCAAATTCATTGTAGGTCTCCTGCACTATATTTCCACTGATTGCTTGTCTGTCCAGTTCCCTTCTTACAAGATGAAACAGGTTTTCTATTGGATTTATATCTGGACTTCTAGGTGGTATAGATAGTAAATCTGCCCCTGATTCACTCATTGCCATTTTTGCTGCATTACTATTTTGACAAGGACATCCATCTTGAATCCAGAGTTTACAATGCAATTTATCAGCAAAGTGAAATAATGTTGGAAATTTACGACTTATATAGTCTTTGAAGTAATCACCGCTCATTTTATGATACTGTTTGCAGTCTATAACGCCTTTCCCAAATGAGATTGCCACCATAAGTTTGACTAACTTCCCACCACTTCCTTCCTTCTTTCCTTTTGCTGTACATCCATAATCCAGACCTTCACACGGCTTTCTCCAAATTCTTCCTTTAGGTGAACTCCCTTGATCAAAAGGGTTTCTTTTATATGCAAAGCTAACCCTGTCCAAAAAAAAGTTAATATCCTTTGTGCACACATTCTTTGAAAACTCCTTCTTCATTTTTTTAGCAAACGAAAGTCTCTTTTTCAGATCGGTTTTTTTGAGAAAGCCTTTTTTCTTGCTTGCAAGTACTTAAATCCAGCTTCATTCATTGCCCTTCGAACCGTCCGCATACTGACATTTTTAGTATCGATTCCGGCTTGCTTAGCAAGTCTCTTGGATGTAAATGATCCTTCCCGTTCTCTCAATGATTTTAGAGACCTTATTAAATTTCGCATGTCTCTTTCATTCAAGTTTTTTGGTCTGCCACCTTTGTTTTGTTTTTTCTTCTTAACATCGGATATTCCACGCTTTTTATAGCTATAGATGCAAGAACATGATATCTTTAACTTTCTGGCTATTTCTGTGACATTCCAGTGATTTTCATTAAGCAAAAACCATAAATATGCGACCTTTTCAGGAGGAAGGCTCTCACCACACATCATTAACTCAGATAAAATATTAGTATATTGGTGACGTATTTAATTGGATAATTACTATTTGACTTCATTGTGTGCACAAACAATTCCTTGTGCCAAAACTTGCAAAAAGGTGTTATGAAACAAGAAATATATGCATGCATTGAACTTTGGCCATATTCAGACAATCCTGGTCAAAACATCGACGACACTTACAGTTACCTCGTCATATTCAGTTGCCTCGTAACTAAATTAGAGAACCTCCCCCTTACCCCCACCGAACAATGTTGAGTGGTGTCCCATAACATGTTTAAAGCATTTAGCATAGAATCAACATTGTTTTGGGGGCGAGGGGGGGTATTGGATGAGAAAACCTAGACGTGATATAATTAGGAACGTCAAAAGGGACATATTTATGAGTGTAGTCGATGGTTTTGGCCAGGATTGTAGCTACAGTGCTGTACATTTGAAACAACTGATTGTCAATACAGTGCGTTTATTTGTAGCACCAATATTAGATTATTTACAAGATTATTTTATTTTTCTCTACAATACCACATATATAGTATGAATATTATTTAATGTTGGACACCCTTCATAGCATCGAATGTTAGCTTAGCGTGAACATGACATTTCCACCTTTTAAATTATATACAATCTTTGCTTGTGCACCTATTGTTTTCAAATTTAACATTTCATCTAAAGGTACAGTGTTTTGATATGGATCTACACTGTCTTCATTTAAACTAGCTTCTATTATTTTCGCCGATATATTTTACATCGTCTGCAATTTTTTCAAATGTTTAGCTCTTAAAAAACATGATTGGAATACTGTTTGATATTTTTACCGTTCGAGACATTTTTTCTGCTAACTTTTTCGTTGACTGCAGGTTTTGAGCTTATGACTGGTGTGTGTAAATCAGGTATAATAACAGGAGTTGTGCTAGCGGTAGTGATAATTGACGGCGTAATAATAGATGTGCTTGGTTGATTTGGGGATGGCTATTGTTGTTGTTTGGGTTGAAATGCTTGTACATCAACCATTTGATATTCTTCTAAAGGCAACAATGCTTCAACGTCTGTTAACAACACTTGCAATTGATCATCCATCACATTTACCTCATCACCGCTATCACCATTAGTTGTTTCATAATCGTCCATTTCATACAAAGTATTTGAACATAAATTATTTCTACGTAATGTGTGACGTTTTAAAGAATGTATTTTCTTTTAGATGGTGGAGAATTATATGATTGGACAGTTGTAAACGAATATATTATTTATGGATTACATTAATATAGTAAGTGTAAAATAAATTTTAAATGGTTGTGCAAATTACGTCAATAATTATTTGAACGGTTATAAGTGTGTAAAATGTTTTAAAACGGAATGAATTATGTCAAGATTGAACAGTTCAATGATTTGTGGATTACATGTAAAAAAGTTTTAAACTGTTATTTAATTTTAATTATTTATTTTTTTAGAAAAATATAATAACGATGATATGATTTGTACTACAACCGAAGATGAAACGGTTTATTATCAATCACCATATAAAAACATAACACAAATGATTAATGGAATTAATAAACTAGGGATGCAAGGACTGCAAAGTTTCAAAGAGCCATAAGTTTTGAGGAAAATGGAAGTGAAAATGAGGGGAAATTCAGTAAGGAAAACGAAAGATTAATATGGAAAAAGTGTTGAAAGCACTGACGGAATAAGAAATAGAGCCGCTAAAAGTGCTCTAGCTTTTTTCAAGTTATATAGCTTCTGTGAGCTTAGTCATCGCCGTACGATATGTTTTGAGTGATAAGTTGGTGATATGTTGATTAAAATATTATTATTATTCAAGGCCTACTATGGCCTTAGGTACTGGTCATTAATAATTAATATAGGGTGAGAAAACTCTTTTTCTAGAGACCGCCACCAACAGCAAGACATTTATTTTCAAGACACCACCAAATTCCATATCGAATATTTCAGACCCCCCATTTCAAGCTGGATAATTTATATTCCTAACATAGATCGTAAGCGATTTAGTAAGATGTCGTGATCTATGGTATCAAATGCTGCACTTAAGTCAAGCAGTACTAAGAGAGTAACTTCCTGTTTGTTCATGTTCATTATAATGTCATTCTTCACTCTTAACAAAGCTGTTTCAGTGCTATGATGCCTTCTGTAAGCAGATTGTTCAGTAGGGAAAAGATTATTGCATACCATATGATCAGTTACTTGATTAGCCACTGATGACTCTGCAAGCTTTGAAAGAAAAGATAAATTATTGATCGGACGAAAATTTTTGAAGAGAAGGTCTTGAACATTTTTCTTTAAAGATGGAAGAACTATTGCCGTTTTCCAGTCTTCAGGGAATGTACCATTTTTTAATGAGAGATTTAACATTTTGGTAATGACAGGGAGTAGGGTATCCAAGGATTCCTTAACTAAATACGTTGGTATTGGATCAAGTGAAGAGGTTTTAGAAGACGATTTCGTAATAAGTTCACGAGTTTCCAAAGTTGTAAGTTCTTTAAAGGACAGGAAGGTGGGACCTGATATTCTGGGTGATGGTAAAATAGTCAATGGAAGAGTATCAGATCCTGAATTGGTACTTCTACTGTCAATGACGTCATGTATATATCCTGAATTTTCTGATAGAACTATTTGCCCATATCGTTGGCAAGATCATGTTTGTCAGTGTGAGGTGGAAGTTGAGAGTCACACTTGAGACCAAGTAATGTCTTAACGGCTTTGAATAGCTTTCGTTGATTACTGCTGTTTTTACTAATAAAATCAGCATAAAAATCTTTCTGGGCTTTATTCATAACATATGTAGCATTATTTTTCATTCTTCTAAATTCAGCGAGGTCAGAGTCTAAATTTGTACGCCTCCATTTCCTTTCACATTTCCGTTTTTGCTTTTTAGCCTTCCTGGTATTTTCATTAAACCAGGGCACAGTTGGACGGTGGGTCACTTTACGCTTCTGGAGAGGGGCGTGCTTTTCCAAAATTGCTGATAAAGTTGTATTGTAAGAGTCAATAAGTTCACTTAAATCATCTGAAGGGTTCAAAATCAATTCTGATAGGCTAATATCGTTGACCAACGTTTGAGTATCAACTGACTTTAGCCTTCTGTAGATAATTTCCCGAGTTGTAGTCATAGGCTTAGAACAATTAAGGTCTGTAAGTATGGAACAGTGGTCAGATAGGTATTGGTCAGTGATGTGTTCAGAGTTTATAATGGTATCATTAACACGGGTTATGATTAAGTCCAGTGTATGGCCAGACTCGTGTGTTGGTTGAGTAACATGTTGTTTAAGACCCATAGATTGAATTAGCTCCAGAAATTGTTTCGCACTTGGATCATTAATATCATTTACATGGATATTAAAATCACCAGCTATCAGCAGTGGTTGTGACAATAATATAATGGATTCCAGAAATTCGGCAAACTCAGTCAAAAATACACTCGGTGTCACAGGATGTTGTTCTGAATAAGGTGGGCGATATATCACAACAACGACAGTACGAAAGGAATTTGTATAACTTGAATATTTAATATAGCACCATTCATCCGTGCCTTGACATGTTTGCCACTTCTACAGCCACGATTTCGCCTAAAAATCCCCAGATCTTTCAGCATAGAAACATTTAAGCAGTTGTTTAGAGATGAAGAACGATTGAATGTCTTTAAATGTGAAGGACTGTACGTATATCGTTTTCGCATTGATGAAAAATTAGCCCGATAAACATGGCTTCCCTCTGAGACCATTTCAAAGATGGAATATATTTTGTTGACGTCTCGTTGCAATCCAGAGGCCACAGTAAAAAATCTTCGAAGCATTGTAACAGCCACGATAGTAACCACAATAAAAATACAGAGTAAAGATAAAAAAAACAGATAAAAACTGACATAAATTTGTCTTTTAGGAGAGCAATAAAAGTTGCAGTCACCAGATGGCGCATTACATTTTTGCTTGTCAAAGAGACCCCTCTGGGTGAACAGCAGTTATCTCTCTTTACCCATCAAGCACAAAGCGGTCCTTTTATTATTTTATTCTGTCTTAAACCTTAATGTAACCACCAAGTCTAAAATACCATAATATGGGTAATACTAAACAGGAACATGTTATATCCACAAGAATTATGGACAGTGTGAAGTATGTATAGTGCATTGTATGAGTATGAAGTCATCCATATTGCATCTATTGATGTATGCTACATGGTGAATTTCTTGTTCTGTGGTTTCAGCAAAACACTTCAAGTAGCCTCCTGGGACATATTTTTGGGTTTGAGGCTGCCCCCATTTAGGCTAAAAATAATAGAGACCTGCCCCCCTTTTCTCACCCACCACCCCCCCTCCCATTATTATTGACTGGTCCCTTATGACTGTTCATTGATATTGGAAAAATAGTTTTAAAGATCAATGCTTGGATCAATCAAGGGACCTAATTTACAAAACAGACAATTTTGAAACAGACAAGAAAGACCTGATTTATTTTGATGACAGTTTTAATTATAAATATGTGAGAAGATTCTAATATAAACTCTAGTTTGTTTGCCTAACTAATCATTAAATAATGCATTTCCAATAAATATACACAGACAATTGGTTTAAAAAATGATTTATTTAAATTCAAACCATACTAAAAAACTGTTGCATCATTTCATTCCACCAATATGCATGGATTAAGCATATATGGGAAAAGATACGAAAATGGTGCTTTTACTGTATGCCGGTCATTTTCATTCCAAGGGGGAAAGTTACCTTGATTTATACCCTTGTGAAAGATGCAGCCTTTTGAATGATGTTAGTAATGATGGCAATGTGATCGAGCCAGACTGGAAAGTTTGCAAACTGCGCGGCCTAGATTTTCGAGCTTGCGCGTCCGGTACGAAAATTTGCGCGTTCAATTTTTTTCTTCATATCAAATGCGTTGACATTTTATTGAGCGTGTCCGTGCAAAATGTGTCCCGTTTGCGCGGCGACAGCGGCGATATGCCATTAGGGAGATCTTACAGACTTACGGCATTGCCACTTTGCGAACAATAATTTTGTATACCACAATGATCCACTGTACTTCCCACTTACCTCAATTTTGAACTAACCTTCTCCTTCTGATCAAAGTATCAAGCACTGCAATTACCAAATCAGTATCACTACATACCGTAAATACCATTGGTGACATATGTTCATCATTCATAACATCTTACCAAAGATACATGAAAGGCAGGCACCAAATAAATTCGCTTCATTGATGATAAAAATCAGCAGGGAAACTAATTTATCAGGAACCTTCCTCAAAAAGCGATGTCAAATTGAGCAACCAGGTTTAAATGTCTATATTCAGCAACCAGGTGGTGGTTAAGGAAGGTATATCAGTTATTAAATGTCTATATTCAGCAACCAGGTGGCGGTTAAGGAAGGTATATCAGTTATTAAATGTCTATATTCAGCAACCAGGTGGTGGTTAAGGAAGGTATATCAGTTATTAAATGTCTATATTCAGCAACCAGGTGGCGGTTAAGGAAGGTATATCAGTTATTAAATGTCGATATTCAGCAACCAGGTGGTGGTTAAGGAAGGTATATCAGTTATTAAATGTCTATATTCAGCAACCAGGTGGTGGTTAAGGAAGGTATATCAGTTATTAAATGTCTATATTCAGCAACCAGGTGGCGGTTAAGGAAGGTATATCAGTTATTAAATGTCTATATTCAGCAACCAGGTGGTGGTTAAGGAAGGTATATCAGTTATTAAATGTCTATATTCAGCAACCAGGTGGTGGTTAAGGAAGGTATATCAGTTATTAAATGTCTATATTCAGCAACCAGGTGGTGGTTAAGGAAGGTATATCAGTTATTAAATGTCTATATTCAGCAACCAGGTGGTGGTTAAGGAAGGTATATCAGTTATTAAATGTCTATATTCAGCAACCAGGTGGCGGTTAAGGAAGGTATATCAGTTATTAAATGTCGATATTCAGCAACCAGGTGGTGGTTAAGGAAGGTATATCAGTTATTAAATGTCTATATTCAGCAACCAGGTGGTGGTTAAGGAAGGTATATCAGTTATTAAATGTCTATATTCAGCAACCAGGTGGCGGTTAAGGAAGGTATATCAGTTATTAAATGTCTATATTCAGCAACCAGGTGGTGGTTAAGGAAGGTATATCAGTTATTAAATGTCTATATTCAGCAACCAGGTGGTGGTTAAGGAGGAGATTTTGAGTAGAAAACGTGAAGGAGAACAGCCGGATAAATACAACATATAGTAAGTTAAATTCACCATCAATAATAATGTTAAAATGTTAATGAAAGGTTTCAAAGTGGGCACGAGGATTACCAGTTGACCAAAACGAGGAAGAAGAGTCATCGCAATCCATTTATAGTAAGTTAAATTCACCATCAATAATAATGTTAAAATGTTAATGAAAGGTTTCAAAGTGGGCACGAGGATTACCAGTTGACCAAAACGAGGAAGAAGAGTCATCGCAATCCATTTATAGTAAGTTAAATTCACCATCAATAATAATGTTAAAATGTTAATGAAAGGTTTCAAAGTGGGCACGAGGATTACCAGTTGACCAAAACGAGGAAGAAGAGTCATCGCAATCCATTTATAGTAAGTTAAATTCACCATCAATAATGTTAAAATGTTAATGAAAGGTTTCAAAGTGGGCACGAGGATTACCAGTTGACCAAAACGAGGAAGAAGAGTCATCGCAATCCATTTATAGTAAGTTAAATTCACCATCAATAATGTTAAAATGTTAATGAAAGGTTTCAAAGTGGGCACGAGGATTACCAGTTGACCAAAACGAGGAAGAAGAGTTATCGCAATCCATTTATAGTAAGTTAAATTCACCATCAATAATAATGTTAAAATGTTAATGAAAGGTTTCAAAGTGGGCACGAGGATTACCAGTTGACCAAAACGAGGAAGAAGAGTCATCGCAATCCATTTATAGTAAGTTAAATTCACCATCAATAATGTTAAAATGTTAATGAAAGGTTTCAAAGTGGGCACGAGGATTACCAGTTGACCAAAACGAGGAAGAAGAGTCATCGCAATCCATTTATAGTAAGTTAAATTCACCATCAATAATGTTAAAATGTTAATGAAAGGTTTCAAAGTGGGCACGAGGATTACCAGTTGACCAAAACGAGGAAGAAGAGTCATCGCAATCCATTTATAGTAAGTTAAATTCACCATCAATAATGTTAAAATGTTAATGAAAGGTTTCAAAGTGGGCACGAGGATTACCAGTTGACCAAAACGAGGAAGAAGAGTCATCGCAATCCATTTATAGTAAGTTAAATTCACCATCAATAATGTTAAAATGTTAATGAAAGGTTTCAAAGTGGGCACGAGGATTACCAGTTGACCAAAACGAGGAAGAAGAGTCATCGCAATCCATTTATAGTAAGTTAAATTCACCATCAATAATGTTAAAATGTTAATGAAAGGTTTCAAAGTGGGCACAAGGATTACCAGTTGACCAAAACGAGGAAGAAGAGTCATCGCAATCCATTTATAGTAAGTTAAATTCACCATCAATAATGTTAAAATGTTAATGAAAGGTTTCAAAGTGGGCACGAGGATTACCAGTTGACCAAAACGAGGAAGAAGAGTCATCGCAATCCATTTATAGTAAGTTAAATTCACCATCAATAATGTTAAAATGTTAATGAAAGGTTTCAAAGTGGGCACGAGGATTACCAGTTGACCAAAACGAGGAAGAAGAGTCATCGCAATCCATTTATAGTAAGTTAAATTCACCATCAATAATGTTAAAATGTTAATGAAAGGTTTCAAAGTGGGCACGAGGATTACCAGTTGACCAAAACGAGGAAGAAGAGTCATCACAATCCATTTATAGTAAGTTAAATTCACCATCAATAATGTTAAAATGTTAATGAAAGGTTTCAAAGTGGGCACGAGGATTACCAGTTGACCAAAACGAGGAAGAAGAGTTATCGCAATCCATTTATAGTAAGTTAAATTCACCATCAATAATAATGTTAAAATGTTAATGAAAGGTTTCAAAGTGGGCACGAGGATTACCAGTTGACCAAAACGAGGAAGAAGAGTCATCGCAATCCATTTATAGTAAGTTAAATTCACCATCAATAATGTTAAAATGTTAATGAAAGGTTTCAAAGTGGGCACGAGGATTACCAGTTGACCAAAACGAGGAAGAAGAGTCATCGCAATCCATTTATAGTAAGTTAAATTCACCATCAATAATGTTAAAATGTTAATGAAAGGTTTCAAAGTGGGCACGAGGATTACCAGTTGACCAAAACGAGGAAGAAGAGTCATCGCAATCCATTTATAGTAAGTTAAATTCACCATCAATAATGTTAAAATGTTAATGAAAGGTTTCAAAGTGGGCACGAGGATTACCAGTTGACCAAAACGAGGAAGAAGAGTCATCGCAATCCATTTATAGTAAGTTAAATTCACCATCAATAATGTTAAAATGTTAATGAAAGGTTTCAAAGTGGGCACAAGGATTACCAGTTGACCAAAACGAGGAAGAAGAGTCATCGCAATCCATTTATAGTAAGTTAAATTCACCATCAATAATGTTAAAATGTTAATGAAAGGTTTCAAAGTGGGCACGAGGATTACCAGTTGACCAAAACGAGGAAGAAGAGTCATCGCAATCCATTTATAGTAAGTTAAATTCACCATCAATAATGTTAAAATGTTAATGAAAGGTTTCAAAGTGGGCACGAGGATTACCAGTTGACCAAAACGAGGAAGAAGAGTCATCGCAATCCATTTATAGTAAGTTAAATTCACCATCAATAATGTTAAAATGTTAATGAAAGGTTTCAAAGTGGGCACGAGGATTACCAGTTGACCAAAACGAGGAAGAAGAGTCATCGCAATCCATTTATAGTAAGTTAAATTCACCATCAATAATGTTAAAATGTTAATGAAAGGTTTCAAAGTGGGCACAAGGATTACCAGTTGACCAAAACGAGGAAGAAGAGTCATCGCAATCCATTTATAGTAAGTTAAATTCACCATCAATAATAATGTTAAAATGTTAATGAAAGGTTTCAAAGTGGGCACGAGGATTACCAGTTGACCAAAACGAGGAAGAAGAGTCATCGCAATCCATTTATAGTAAGTTAAATTCACCATCAATAATGTTAAAATGTTAATGAAAGGTTCCAAAGTGGGCACGAGGATTACCAGATTACAAGAGGAAAGGCAATTTCGAACTTGTATTATTAATACGTTCCAAAACCTTTGACAGTTCTCCTTCGTGGCCTTTGCCATGATCGTCGATCTCTGTATACTGGTATACTATGACTGGCTAGGCCAAGATCCTTGTCTCCGTTAATATACAGTTTTGCCATCTCAGTAAGTGCCGAGCCACATTGGGCGACGGACGGAAGACACCAATCTACTTTCGAACGATTCATAAGGACTCGGGTGCTCTGTCCACCTTCCATTTCTTGCTTATCTACCACCCTGTAGAACGATTCCGCAACCGCTTCTGTTCCACTCTTCGCATAAAAGATGTCAAAAATAAGGCAAAACTCTTGGCCGACAGTTGAGTAAAAGGATGCATCAGTGTACAGAGATTTGATGATCATTTCCTCGTCGAAAAGGACTTCAATCTTCTCACCATTGCTCAATTCCACTTCGAAGACCTCTGAAAGGGTGAATTGTCGTCGTGTGCCCTCCAGGAACTTTGTCACGAACACACCTTCCGGGACAACCAGATCTTTCAAAGAGAAAGCCCCGTTATCTTTGACGGTGATCTTTTTGAAGAAGTTGCAGAAATGTGTGTGAAACATATCACCCCAGACCACGGCAATGAGGACTTTCTTCAGACGCCAAAAAAAAACGGACGACAGCTCGCTGCATATCTCCAAATTCTTTTCGCGGATGTGCGGCATCTGTGAGACATAGGTGGCACATCGTCGAAACTCATCTGCGCCAAGCTCGGATAACTTCTCGTTGTCCACTGGGATTCTGTCTTCGGATCGTTCTCCACATAACCCAACAAATAGCTGTGCAAAGTCGAAGCATTTTGATAGCATCCGGTTGAGGTCAGAGAAGCTATTGTTGTAGCGAACTTCCATCTGGCTGATCACATCTCTGGCCAGCGTTTTCAGATCGTCAACGCTGTCGTCTAGTTCACGCGCAGTCCATTTTACTGGGATTCCATCATCGCCCCCACTAACAACAAACCACCCCAGCACCAGATCACTTTCACCATAGCGCTTTTCTCGAATTTCATCGATTCGCTTGCTCAGTCTAGGACAAACGTAGGCAGCAGGATCGTCTTTCGATACTTCGACAATGAAACGTTCAATCTGTCTTTTCACCAAAGGAATATGGGAGCACAACTTCCAGCCAGGATACCATTCAGCCTGTGACTGCAGCATAAGGACAACCAAGGGCCACAACAAATCGAGAACACCCAGCAAGTCATGGACAAAATCTTGACCACACAACTTGTAACCAAATTCTTCTCTATTGTCATGGTCTTTGAAGGTCTCGATGTACACTTCCAAACTGTCTGCGAGGTTCTTCAGTGACAAGTAACTGGAGCTCATAAATCGCTGATGTGCATACGAGTTGGTCACCCGAAATGGAAGCTTGAGATCCTTTGCTGTGTGACGTGCTACACTGTGCATCTTACCATGGCTGAAAAGTTGGTGGTAAAGTGCCATTCTTTTCAGCAGGCGATCAACAAAACACGAATCTTTAAACTCACTGAACACTTTGTCCAGCCAATGCGCAGGGTCCCATTGTACAGGCCACCAAAACCTGTCTTTGCAAGTGAGGCCATCTTCCAATAGTTGCATGATAGGCTCGTTCATGCCAGTAATGAACGGTTCATTTAGGTATTGGCCATCCATTACTCTTCCTTGCGCTTGCAGAAGGCGATCGTCCTTTATGCCGACGTGCTCATCCAGGTCTTTAAATATAGCGGCTGCTAAAGCATCACCTGTACCACCAGTCGCATCAGAGTTGCTATATACCTCCCTAGCGTCCAGGATAATGCCTTCTCGACTACCATTTACCACGGGACAAATAACGGTGACCTGATTGGTGATCCGATGGTTGGTGGACTTGTCTGCTGTAACATAGAAGTGTGGCGGCATTCCCGTGTTTGGAAGAGGGGTGGACAAAAAATTGGCTGTTTTTATGTCGATGTAGGCACACGCCGCTTGAATCATATCCGGGAACATCTTGCGTGAATGACCGAAATCACCAACGTCCGCACCAGCTGCTTGAAGCTCGGCAATTCGTGCCTCGTACTGGATTGCAGCTGACTTCGTTTTCACAACTCCAATAGCTGTACGTAGTTGATTCCTTGCAACCATCACCTCCCTGGAACTCCCTTGCCTTACGAACTTCATGTGACGTACAGCGTTGTTGTGTGTGCTGGAAGAAAGATGTCGATGGAACCCTTGTTTCTGGCTGTACCATTTATCACACTTGCCAGCAATCAGTTGCTCATATACATCGTTTGACAAGTTTAAACCGGTTGCCAAACTTCCATCTGTTCCGCCAGAGGGTCGACGAAATGAAGACGAAAATGAAACCCTTGTAGAGGATAAAAACTCCGCACAACTACTACACTGCAGTACCCAGCCGTTCTCCTCCTTAACTACCGCAAAATCTGGCACTTCATCGAGAAGTTCAACTAAATTACCCGCTTTAAGGGGCGCACTCGATGAGGGATTAAATGGGGTTGCTGAACTTTGAGAACTTGAACTCTGAGAGTTTAACTTTCTTGCCACTTTAGTTGCGATTTTTTCGGCTAACTCGTCTATATTAAAAGGCAGGTCGCCTTGTTCATTTTGAGAAAGGGGGGGAAGGAAACTATCCAGCGAGCTTTGATAGCTGTGATGGCTAGGAGTAGAAGCAATCTCAGATGTGAGATCAATTGGATCTCCACCTACAATCCGTTCACTGTAGCAATAGAAATGTTAAAACTAGTCAATAACAAGTATGTTATATATACGTTTTAAAAATATTACTACCCAACGAATAATTCATAAAAAGGCGTATTATTCAAGCACTGCACTGGTATGAATTTATTTGTTGGGCAATAATATTCTTAACATTAGTGCATTACGATTAAACTAACGACGTAATGCCATTTTACCGTTTTTAAATATTAATGAAGAACGTTTTTAGCATTTAAATTCTTTCTTGCAACTTGCAAGGCAAAAATGACGTATCTGAATGACTGAATTACCGGACAATTAAATTGAAAAACTATAATATTCAGCTATGATCATGAAGCAGCACAAATAACGTTTAAATTGAACATGACTATAGTCTAATTAGTATGCTGCCAATGAAATCACTAAAAAGAGAGTAGAGACTGGAAACGAGACAAACAGAACAATCATGGTTCATGCCTTCATGGTGGATAATAATATAACCAATGCAGGTCAATGCCAATGTACACTTTACAATTTTCAACGATTTAATACCACATGGCACATATATTTTACCATGAAATTTGGGGGGAAACTTAAAAATATGTTTGTTAAACTGCGCTCTGCCAAGCAAGAAAACAATTCTTGGGCTACATAGGTGAGTACGTATACTGATATATATATATATATATATAGTCAATATATATACTGAAATGTAATAGTCACCAACTACAGTTAGTAGGTGTTAATTAAGTCAACCAGTCATAAAAAGGCAATTTGTTCATACTGTAAAAATGTATATTGGCATTGGTAAATGCTTAAAGTAATTTGGCATTCAAACTGCACTAATAGTAAGTAATACCTATATTCATATATTAAACAAAAACTTACGTAATAGGAGTTGGCTTGAAAGCAGCAGAACTAAAAAGAGAAACACTGAAGTCAATACAAAGTTGACATCATTAATAATTATGGAAAATGTACAGTAAATGTGCACTGGGTAGCACACACTTTCCCAACAATCATTCATTTAATTTTCATGCCACTCTTGTACAATACATTTATACTAAATTTGACCAAGAATTCACATAAATTATCAGGAAAATAAACTGTCTGAACAGTTGTAGCCTGTAGGGTAGGGTCATGACTCATTTTGTCATTTTGATAATGCATGAGAATATATGGTCACAAACCTCTCTCCTTTTCCCTCTGTTTCCTCTATTAAACCAGTCGATTTAACTGGTTCGTCATCGGGAACACCCTGGTTACCACTGATACCTGCCACTGGGACATCAGTCTGGGCATCTTGGCTACCACTGGCCACAGACACAACCTTATTAACGTGAAGCTGTTCTCTAAAACAATTTGAAATTGATCATTTTAATAAACTATTGGTCTATACAGTTTACTCCACTGACCTCAAATGTAAAGTACATAATTTTGTGGGTTTTGATTAAATGTAGTGTGATATTTATATTATGCTGTACATACATGAAAGTTAAACCACTCTCCCCTTCCTTGTCCACATCCATCGCAGCGGTTTCTTCTGGGTCTTCCACATCACAGTCATCCACCATCTGGCTTGTACTATAGTGAATATATAAATTCAAACATAAAAATTAACACAATATACAATCTGTAAGTATACCAAATACCGGTATTGCTAAAATATGTAAGACTTAATATATTTAATTTATATAGTATATGTGTTAAATAATGTAGTCTAACTATTTGATTAACTGGTTGTGACTCACCTGGGCGAACCTGCCGCACAAATACGTTTGTACGCCTTCAATGCCTCTGCAGCAAGAGGCGAATCTTCCCGAACCGCATCGTTAGGCGTCGTCCTTTGACCCTTGTCCCTATGGGTTTTTAGGTGACTGTTAAAGGAGGATTTGTTCCCCCTTTTTAACCAAAATTTTGCTTTTCCCTCCTTAAAACAAAGCAAGCAAAAGCCCATTGGCGTTTTCTCGTGCCCACTCCTTGCTCGCTTTGGTTCCGGTGCCACTGTATTCTGCTTGCTAACTCGCTTGAACATGTTGACAAACTGAGACTCTATAATAAACATTTGTATACATAAGAATTGTCTACATTATCCTTAATACCAGTGGCAGTACTCTAGCAAGAAAAATTATCTGGGTGGAATTTGTGTAAAGAAAACCATGATGATAGTTTCTGTGGTATTATTATTGCTTTACCTTCTTTAGAAATCCTCTCCCGCTGCTTTGGTTGAGCCACTGCCCCAGTTTTTGCACAACCGCTACACAGCACTGGTGCACTAAACCCTTCTTCATCCTCAGCAGTCGATGTTGAGCAAGGTGGAATGGCATGGCAGGCTTTTTTGCAAACTTTGCAAAAATGGCTTCCACATTCCTTCTTGCATGAAACACAAACTATACAACAGAAAAAGCAAATATGTATGTCAATTTAAGTAAGCTTATTTTGCAAATCAATATCACTGTCAGGGGTAGTGCTAGACTGGTGGAGGGGTGGGAGCTACAACCCTGCCATACCGTCAGTCATTTAGCCCATTAACAGGAAAAAAATCTATTTCATTGGGGAAGACTCTACGCCTCTACGGTATGTCTGTTAACAAATGTAACATTTCTATGTTACCGCAAAGTACCCTCAATAAAAAAGATGCAGGACATTGAGTGTCAGAGATTTTAAATTCTAATATTTTCTCAGGGGTATAATTCTCAATTCTGAACACAGAACACCCCTAGGTTGAATTTTTGGCTATTTCTCACTATTTTAAAGTACAAGAGAAATACAGACAATAAGTTATATCAATAACCCTTAGTCACTGTGCCACTGTCCAGTCTGTCCTCAACCAATAGCCATAAGTGATTCTCTATTTCTCATTGATTGATTATTCATTGCTGTCTTTGTCTCAGGATTATGATTAACTCATTAACTGAATTAACGTTATTAACTCATTTAACTGAACAAGAGTCAATTGTTTAGTCATGATGACTAAACAATTGACTCTTGTTCAGTGTCATGACTGTCATCTGATTCGACTGATTGTAATTTGTAAATACATATTAATCAATTAATGATTAATGAAAGCTGAAAACAGTGAAAAGTGTAGTATAAAAATAAGTATATTATTAAAATATGGTCGCTTACTCAACTCGCTTAGTCAGAATGTCAGATTTACAAAGACATTCTGACTAAGCGATTATTACCAGTATATGCTTTATGCTTACGGCTTACCTGGTGGAACTATCTGGACCTCTGCCATCTTATTAATGTTCAGCGTGAAAACAGGGGAACTAAAAGTCTAAAATAGTAAAATGCATGAGAAAAAGTAGACTAAAAGTAGACTTAAACAGTGCAGTTAAACTGGCAACCCTCGTGGTTTCTCAGTAAGCCTACTTGGTAGTTGGTCTTACTATTAAGTTATTAACTAAGCCATTCATTGAAATTGAATTTCAATAATTGTGGCGTCTAGTCGCCTCGCAATTCATGTTTTTTTAAAGAATTTGTAGCACATCCTACGGCGTTTACATGTTCAGTCTTTGCCTCTACGCCGTCTAGGTATTCCATAGTTACAAAGGTAAAAATACTTTATAAAGCTAAAAATTTGTAACGAAATGTCTGAATCGCCCAAGGCGTGCGCCTGAGTATAACAGTGTTTTACTGTGTCGCTATTACGGCATTACGCTATATAAATTTCCATAAAACGCAAACAAAAATACAATCACTACGAACACGACATACACTCACCTCGCTAAATTGAACGCCCAAAGTCTCTTGAACGTCTCCACGAAAGAATTCCACCGTAAAAATACTCAACAGCAGCTTGTCGCACTTCGAAGTATCAATGTTCGCCTTGAAAAGTCAAACCAAAAAAGCGCGATACGGCGAAAAATGTATTTGCCAAAAGCGAAGATCAGATTTCTCAATGCCAAATTTCTATTCGCTAAGCCCACCAAATCGGAAGTAAACTGTCATTAAATGCGGCACGTGGGCGCCTTTGGCAACTCTATTATGTTATTGTTGTCTGCAGCGCTGCCAGCGCATTAGTCAGGCGTTAGTGTGCGTTTCCTTCTTTCTCCAGCGCTGACGTTTCTCGTTAGTCGCGCGCGTTTCTGCGGGCGCGCACTTTCCTGCGCGCGCTTTCCTTCGCGCGCTTTCCTGCGCGCCCTTATCACGTGCGCGTTTACCGCACGTTCAGGCTTTGCTGCGCGCTCGCGCTTGAAATATTGCGCAATATCTTTACAGGCGCGGCGCATTACGAAATTGCGCGGCGGATAGGAAAAATTTCAAAATTTGCGCGTCCTGACGCGCATTTTGTCCGAAATTGCGCGGCCTAGATCTAGGCCGCGCAGTACAAACTTTCCAGTCTGGTGATCGAGTACCCCTGTTACTTGCAGTATGTGTTAAGAGACAAAGTTGTAACTGCATGGGGCTGGAAAAGCATGGCCAGATTTTGAGGGGAGGTATGCACCTCCCCTGGGATGGCTTTGCACCTCCCCTGAGAATTTTTGCACCTCCCCTGGAAATTTATACACCTTCCCTTGTTAACAGTGAAATGATGGATCAAAGTCAAAATTTAATATTGAATAATAACAGAACCATTACAACCAACTTGCCAAGTTTGATCAAACACAATTTCAATTGGATGAGTCATACAATCATAATGCATAAATACACACATTACATTACATACATAAAGTCACACTTTTACTTCAGGGGGGTACGTCTTAAACCCTAAAATCCAGGGGCCCGGACACAGCACCTCCCCTAAAATATTTTCCACCTCCCCCAAAATATTTTCCACCTCCCCCAGCATGAACACCAACTGTAATGACATTGTTATTTATTAA
This sequence comes from Trachythela sp. YZ-2020, assembly GCA_016169945.1. Classification (NCBI taxonomy): domain Eukaryota; kingdom Metazoa; phylum Cnidaria; class Anthozoa; order Malacalcyonacea; family Clavulariidae; genus Trachythela; species Trachythela sp. YZ-2020. The sequence continues at coordinate 3,816,387 of JADLSH010000214.1, forward strand.
ATCGCAACTGTAATGACATTGTTATTTATTCAATCGCAACTGCAACACCACTTGCGATTTATTAAATCGCAACTGCAACACCACTTGCGATTTATTAAATCGCAACTGCAACACCACTTGCGATTACTAACGCGATTAACTAAACTATGTATGTAATAATCAATGCCATTTTAAATCGCAATTGAATACATGCCTATTGCCACTGCGATTTATCTGCTTGCGGGCGCCTTGGGTTGGTCATCGGCTTCTGCTAAAAGAGAATTAGGGGGAATATTTTTGGCGGGAAGTCGTCACAAACAAAATGGCGAGCAATAACAACGAATTGGCAAGGATTATTTCCGACGCTGTTACGGCGGCTCTCCGCTGGACAAGTGAAAGAAATGTAGGAAACAACGAGACGCAGGTATGTATCGTTGCACAGTAATCATTTATGTAAGTCTTTCATACATACTCGAGGATATTTACATATCCGACGCAGACACGCAGTGAAATTAAATATGTATTTATGTATATGTCAAATTATCAATTCGAAGCATCACCAATCACCATCTTCCGGCCATTTGACTTCAAGGTGTCTCCTGGGACTCCTGGTCGGCTCTCTCTTTCTCTAATGTTGATTACTTTGAAATGTTGATTACTTTATAAATTTGAGATGTTGAAGATGAAATTTAATAGTGTTGAGCAGCTTGTGAAATTTGTTTATGTTAATACTTGAGACATAAAGATTGGCAAGTACTTTAACCACCACTCCATTGACAACTGTGGAGTCACCTTAATATAAATTATTTCTTAAAAATATTTTTTGACACAGTAGAATGTGTGTGTTTCACAACCGCGCTTGAAAAATGTGTGTGTTAGAGACATAAATCAGTGAATGTAAATGGAGAAAGAATCGATAATACATCATTAGACCAAACCTATTGCACAGTTTCTAGAGGTTTCATCGTAGGTTTAGGTAAGCAGGGATGGGGGGGGGGGGGGGGGGTGATGTTTAAAATTCAAAGCCATACCTTGCTATCACACAGTTTCTATAAGTTTCATCATAGGTTTAGGTACCGGTAAGCAATCTTTTTCAGAGTCATATGAAGTTGTTGAATAAATGGACAACATTGAAAAAATTTAAATTGGTGCCATATGTTTTAATTAATAGGGAGATGTCATAGAGTCAAACATAAGTGATGAAAATGAAGTTGCTTCAAGTGTTAGGTATGTACAAAAGATGTCTAAAGCAGATTAGGGTAAAGGAAAACTTGCTCTCTGGTAATTCAGTTCCTTAAAGACTTGCTGCACCATTTTACTGTGTATCCAACACTTAGTGCCCCCTGTGCTATTATCTTACTCTGTAATATCCAGGACAATTTCACCTTTCAAGAGAAAACTCTGCAAGTTGTTAATTGGTCAGTATTCTATAAGCCAGTCAGTAATTTTTAATTTTATGATTGGTGAGTCAAACTGCTTTGTTTTCTTACAGTGCACCTGCTATTGGCAGGCCAAAAAAGATTATATCCAGGGAACAACTTGAAAGTCTGTTGTCTCTTCGGTTGCCAATAAGTGAGGTAGCTCGGACACTTGGTGTTTCACGGCCAACTATATACACTTTTATGAAGGAACATAATATTCCCTACCAAGGACGATTTACGGATCACTCAGAAGAACATCTACGACATGCTGTAACAGCAATTAAACAAGATTTTCCAAACTCAGGCGAGGTAATGATGCAGGGCCATTTGCGAGCTCGAGGAATCAATGTGCAGAGGAGCAGAATATGTGCAACAATTATGGATGTTGATCCTCAAGGTGTTCGAGCAAGACAGCGTCTGCGAATTTGGCGGCGCGTGTATTCTGTCCCATGTCCAAATTTTCTATGGCATGTAGACGGGAATCACAAATTAATACGCTGGGGATTTGTACTTCACCATGGGATTGATGGATTTAGTCGTTTAGTTACATTTGGCAAGTTTTCAACTAATAATCGTGCAGTAACTGTTCTGCAAGTTTTTCGGGGGGCTGTCGAAAGGTATGGTCATCCAGTTAGACTACGCACTGATCATGGTGGCGAGAATGTCGAAATTTGGAGGTATATGGTTGAAACCCATGGAGCAGACTCGCATCCAGTCATCGTAGGAAGTTCGGTTCACAACCAACGAATAGAACGCCACAACAGAGCAGTAAATGAACACCTCAACAGTACTTTCAAAATGACATTTTACAGTTTGGAAAGGCAGGGACTGCTAGATCCATTAAACTGTACTGACTTGTTCTGTCTTCATTATGTTTTTCTGCCACGATTAAACAAGTCACTTAATCAATTTATTGCTGCCCACAACAATCACAATGTATCTACAGAAGAGAACAAATCACCTCTTCAATTATTTTGTCAGAACAGGCATCTGACTGCTTTGCATTCAGAAGAAAGTCACGAGCCATCGCAAGGAAACGATGTATCTCGATTCTTGGAATCACCTGGAGACACCCCATATGTTGAAGTCAATGATGTTACAGATGTTCTTGATGAACATGGTTTACATCAACGGCAGCAAGTTGTGGACCCATTATTTAATGAAGATAGTGATACCTTATACCGAAGAGCAATTCAATTTGTGGGTAATTATTTGACCATTGAAGAACAGATATAATACATACTAATAAATTTGAATTACATGTAGCCGGCTTGGTTTCTTTATTGTAAAAATAATACAAAACAGGCATTAATATTTATTTAAACACAACATAGATATTCCTTTATTTCTAGTTCTCTCATACCTGATACAATTTTAAAATAGGCTATAATACGGTGAACTGTACCTTTAATTAAAAAGTGTGTTACAATTACCAATACGTTCCCACATAAGTCAACTGCACTACTACGGTGCAAAGGTAAAAAATTAAAATCAAACAACGTGTAGTAACTTTTAATGATTCTGTGTACTGAAGATATCTGCAATCAAAGCCAAAAGCCACAGAAAGATTATTGCCTCCACAAATTCTTTTCACCAAATAAGGAAAATTTTTCCCTATATATATGGTGAAACTGTGCATTGCAGTGATCTGTAACAGGTAGATTAACAGTTTTTCTGTCACGTAGCTAGGTTATTTTAAGCATAGCCTAAGCATGGTGAGTTCAATATACCAAAATCCATTTCTCTTTGAAATGGTCAAATTCCTGATGTCCTAAAGGGAGGTAAAGAACAGGTGCACATGTGTTGGCTTTTGGAAGTTCTTCTTCCACAAATTCAAGCGAAGGAGTATTGTCAAATCCCATTGGAGGTGGAACACTTGCGCCAGTGGAAAAAATTAAAACTTCGTTGAGGCTTGCATTGGAATCTCCATCTGAAAATATGTAATTGTACGAACATATTATCATTACTGATTTTTACTTTTAGAAAAAATTGACACACTAGAATATGTAGCTTTCACTGTAAGCAATCCGACGAGCGTTTAACTAAACCCTCTTATAAGACCAATTAACCGGGAACGGCTGCGAAAAATATCGCAACTCAATGGTCCTTCGGCAGGAATCAAACGTGCGTCCCGGCGATTCCGGTGCGCTCGAGTGAGTCTAAGTTTACCCTTACCTAACCCGCACTACCAGATTAAAATATGAACGAGAGCTTGTTACCAGCTCTTGGTATAGCTGCCTCCGTGGCTTACTAGTTAGGAGAACTGCACAGAAATCGCATGGACGCAGGTTCAAGTGCAAGTTTACCATTAACTACACCCTTCCCTACTCATCTTAATTATATGCAATAATAGATTTGATAGCTTACCCATGCAATCTTGCAAATAGTCACGCCAGTACACTAATTTCGGCAAGTGTTCTTTAATAAACACTTCTTTACATTTTTCCGGATTTCTTTGAATCGCTTGCAGCAAGCACGCCAAGTGTTTCAAGACCATCTCTCAACTCGTTTATCAAAAACTGCACGGAATCGATGAGGATATGGCGGACCAGAAGATCGCAGATGCGGTGTTTTTCACTAACGCTGGAAACCGATGGAAGCGCCCCTTGTGCGTCTAAAATTTTTTCAATGGACGGCTGTTTCAGTCCTGCGTTCAGTTCATCAATAGTGCCAGCGATTTTGATCTGCAAGAAAGTCGATGTATTGTAAGTATAATCGTTTAATCAATTCTTTCTTTACTAGTGCAGCATAAGAAAGTAATATTTATACAAACCGCAGAAATTTTCTCACGAAGATTTTCATCAGCAATGTCCTCAAGGTGCGCAATTTTACTTCTTCCATCATATGCAATTGCGTTATACAACGTCTTACTAAGAAAGTTACCGCCTGGACCACCGTGAAACAGAGACCAAGCTATTATTCGGCCAACCAACTTGTAAAAATCTTTGCTTCGAGCTAAACAAAAATACCGAACAATTAGAAAGTATATTCTATCATTCATACTTGTACCTTTTACTCTAACTTAAAGCAATCCACGATTTATGTTCCGATTTCAATTTAAGGTTATCCTGTATACGCACTGTGCGGTATGAACAATTTTAGATCCACAATGGCTCATTCTTGTTTTTGCAATAACTTATATTATGGAAAGCTATATTGTGATATAAGTACCTGTTGCATTCAGAAATATAATGCGATTGTCTTCGGGGCCACAGAATATCCCTGATGCAAGATTAACAGCCCGTATCAGAAGACGAAAGTATTCTCTTCGCGGACCACCCATATCAACAGCACCCTCGCTGCTTCCACGGTAGTCTGCAAATTTAACTGACACTACAGCTTTAGGGTTAAACTTCGATTTTGTGATGCGACGACACGAATCAACCCACAACTGACTGCGACGAACATTAATGAAAGAAACAGCATCTTCATCAACATCTTTGCTACGTATTTCTGACAGTATCGACGCTAGTGAGACGTGTCTATCACTAAAATTTAAAAAATAGTAAAATATTACGAGGACAATTTGCAATGATAATACATTCATAGTCTCCATTAGTGATAGTCTCCGTTTTGTGTTTGCCAGTTGCAGGTAAGTGCCTGTAAATAGCTTGCGAAACCGACTCTATTACTATTAGGCCCAACCACTAATAAACAAAAGTTTTAAACATGAAGCCTACGTACAGTATATACCGTGTAGTGAGATCACAAATATTCCTATCTCAGTATTTGTCTGTTTTGTTAAATGCATTTGACAAGACTATGCCAGAATTTTACAAACATTTCGAAAAATGAGACACACGACACAGAGAACTGTTGTTTATATATAATTCGCGCTACTGTATACTGGTGTATTGTTTTTACGGTTCACTAAAATATACCAGTATCAGCAGACTGTACATCCTACAATAGTTAACAAACCTTATTTCTTGGACATGAATATCATCCACTGCTTGCATTTCAGTAATACTCGACGTGGTTCCTATCTCGCTTGTGCCTTCACTCTGCCCTTCGGTGTTTAATTCCTCGAGCTAATTAAAATACAGACAGGTGCAATAGGAATACTATAAGATGCATAAAACAGGTGCAGTTCATGAAGATCCAGTAAACTCATAATTTTGAAAGAAAATTTAGGGACTTCTGGTAGCGTTCTAAAAAGCAGTATAAAAACCTTTTTCTTAAACATATTATTATGAAAGAATTTTTACTTTCAATTTGATTTTGAAAGTATTTTTCGTGGATGAGGCGAAAACCACAAAGCAGTTAATTTTGTTGGTTGTTGCATACTTAAAATGTAGAATAAATGTTGAATAAATGCCAAAAAATTCAGTCATGACTTCTTTATAAATTTCAGGCAAGAATATTCGTTAAAAAACGAAAGCTACTCCAGTTGATAGTCTACTACTGTTTGGACTACCCTGTGTAAATAAAGGTATCAATCAATCCGTTTTCCCCTAATCCAATATACACTGTACTGCAGTTTTACAAATTATGGCCAAAAGGCACATGTGTGTAATTCTTACTTTCATTTATTCATTATCAAGAACTTCAAACAAAACAGCAAATTATCTGAATTGAATGATTAGGATTTGCTGTTCGTGGTAAGCAAGTTAATTCAGACATTTTTAATGATAGTCATACCAGAGTCCTTTGATACATAATTACTACAGTCTATATGGTAAAGTAGACAGAGTCACCACCTCTCCAGCATGTACTGTTTCACAACAGAACTCGTTATAGCGCATAGCCACCTTAACTAGGTCACACTGAATTTTCACCAATAATCACTTCAACTTTGTTATGTTTACATAACAGCAGATATAAATTAACTTATCATGACCACATTAATCTATTTTACTTACAAAGGTATCAATCCTTGGTTGTGCCACAGAAAGTGGACATTGTTCAGCTGCAATATATAAGGTGTCACGAACAGAGACAGAAACGACCTCTTTGGCATTCCACTGGAACAATGCTGATGTCCTGGGAATGCAAAGTCTCTTTGCACCATGAAGTGCACTATAACGTAACAGATACAGTGTGTATACAAAATACTATACAAATTTTTTGCATTCTTGTTACAGATATGTCTGCACTGCTGTTTGCAGTGCTCGAAATAACGGCCGGTCAACAGACAATGACCGGCCAAAAATGCCACTTGACTGGTCACTCTTTTCGTTACCTCACCGGTCATTTTGACCGGCCACATTTTTATGCCTTCCAATGTGATTTCTGACGTCTTGAGCGTTTAAAGTTAAACATGAAACCATGACGTATCGAAACAAGTTTCTAACAGTTTGTTTCACTGTTAGTGTAAGCATATCAATGACCGGTCAAAAACAGATTTTGACGAAGCTAAAGTCTGACCGGCCATTTTGACCGGAAACCTATCCCCGTTTTTTTCAAGCCCTGGCTGTTTGGGATTATTATAACAGATGATCAACATTCTGTATTACATAAGTAACAGTCTTTACTCGTGGTATTTATGTAAGGGTAAATCCATGTTTTGCTTAAACAGCTAGTGAAGTTAATTGCCAGTACTTGGCAGTTTTGCCTACCTTAAATACTTGAAACTAAAAATTTCATTGGTACTTTCATTTTCAAACAGATGATGGAACAAGGAATAAATTTCGGCTCCTAACCGAGTCTCGTCCCAAGTGGACTCAAATGACATTTTAGCCACCATTCCATCTTCGACCAGTTTTGAGCGTGTTTCACCTCTCGGAATGACAATATTCTGATCCTTTACTGGGGGCAAGCAAACTACAGTTTTAGTGTGAACCTTCGGTCTTTGTGCAGTTGGCCGACGCCTTTTTCTGGCTGGAGGCAATTCAGCTTGCCTACTTGAAAATGAACTGGGCAGTGGTGCTGTTGATGCAACTGTACTCTGTCTTCCTGGTCTCTGTAAGAGTGTACAAAAATGTATATACTGTTACTATTAGTACAAAAATGTATATACTGCACAAGTGGGGAAAAAAGTTGGCCCTTTAATCTAATTTACTTTAGATAAGTACTATATAAAAAAGGTTTTGAGGTATTTACTTCCATTGACTGCATACAGTATTGTCAACTACTGTCATATAATGTGACAAATAGCCAGATATTGTTTTGCCTTTTAGGATTTCAGATATCATTTACCCTCTAGAAAAATTGCTACCCACTTCTTTACAATCTGTTAATGGCAATTGGAAATGAGAGAAATTATTATCAATAAATTAATTATTGTAAACTTGAAGATTATTGAATGCCAGAAGATGTTGAGAGCAATTTCTCACTTAAAGGACACATTATTTTTAAAAAGTTACATGCAAGAATCAAGGGACAGTTCCACTGGGTGTGTTACAAACCAAAACTGTAGCTGTCTTGTCTAAGTATGTAGAATATTATTGTAAATTAGGTCCAGCATCCCTGCTTACCTAAACCTATGATGAAACCTCTAGAAACTGTGCAATAGCAAGCTATGGCTTTGAATCTGTAAGTATTTCTAGTACAAAATGGATATCATTTGCATAATATAAACACTATTAGACCAATTGTCAGACCTTATTATTTGCAATTTTTTTGCAGCAGGTTTGGTCTAATGATGTATTATCGATTCTTTCTCCATTTACATTCACTGATTTATGTCTCTAACAATTTTAAACATCACCCCCCCCCCCCCGGCATACCCCCAAAACAAAAAAATGCTGAAACACACACATTCTACTGTGTCAAAAAATATTTTTAAGAAATAATTTATATTAAGGTGACTCCACAGTTGTCAATGGAGTGGCGGTTAAAGTACTTGCCAATCTTTAAGTCTCAAGTATTAACATAAACAAATTTCACAAGCTGCTCAACACTATTAAATTTCATCTTCAACATCTCAAATTTATAAAGTAATCAACATTTCAAAGTAATCAACATTAGAGAAAGAGAGAGCCGACCAGGAGTCCCAGGAGACACCTTGAAGTCAAATGGCCGGAGGATGGTGATTGGTGATGCTTCGAATTGATAATTTGACATATACATAAATACATATTTAATTTCACTGCGTGTCTGCGTCGGATATGTAAATATCCTCGAGTATGTATGAAAGACTTACATAAATGATTACTGTGCAACGATACATACCTGCGTCTCGTTGTTTCCTACATTTCTTTCACTTGTCCGGGGGAGAGCGGCCGTAACAGCGTCGGAAATAATCCTCGCCAATTCGTTGTTATTGCTCGCCATTTTGTTTGTGACGACTTCCCGCCAAAAATATTCCCCCTAATTCTCTTTTAGCAGAAGCCAATGACCAACCCAAGGCGCCCGCAAGCAGATAAATCGCAGTGGCAATAGGCATGTATTCAATTGCGATTTAAAATGGCATTGATTATTAAATACATAGTTTAGTTAATCGCGTTAGTGTTGCGATTTAATAAATCGCAAGTGGTGTTGCAGTTGCGATTTAATAAATAACAATGTCATTACAGTTGCGATTTAATAAATAACAATGTCATTACAGTTGTGATTTAATAAATAACAATGTCATTACAGTTGCGATTTAATAAATAACAATGTCATTACAGTTGCGATTTAATAAATAACAATGTCATTACAGTTGCGATTTAATAAATAACAATGTCATTACAGTTGCGATTTAATAAATAACAATGTCATTACAGTTGCGATTTAATAAATAACAATATCATTACAGTTGCGATTTAATAAATGACAATGCCATTGTGGTTGCGATTTAGTAAATGACAATGACAATGCACTTGCGATTTAGTAAATGACAATGACAATGCACTTGGGATATACAAATCGCAGTTTAGGAACAGCATTGCGATTTATAAATAACAAAAAAATATTGTATAACACTGCAAAATGCATCTAAATCGCAACAAAAACACGTGTGTTTATAATATAGCAAAAGTAGCCCATTTTCAAACCGCGATTACTCGTCGACTTGAGGAGGTAATCTTTGTTTTAAAGTATCAATAGAGAAAGAGCAACTCTTCCTCAATTCAATGCTGTGGCTTGTATTACTTTTCCTTGTAACAGAAATTATTACCTCATGCAGATTTCAAATCTATATGTGCCGTGACCCGTAACAAGGGTTAATACAATGCGTGATTAGCATAACTAAAACAAGCTAAATAAATCAAACAAGACAAAAATCGTTAAATTAGATTCATTGATAAAACAATTATTGAAACATACCTTGAAAAATACGACAAATTCCAAGCTAAAACTCGCAATATTTCTGAACAATTTTTCACCAAACTTTCGTCGAAACTTTTTATTTTGAATAATAATCAACGCAATGCATTCTGGTATTGTGCTAATTTCATGAATACTAATTACCTCAGTAGTTACTAGGCCACTTACTGAACTCAGTATTTAAGGACGCCATGTTGTTATTTATTTAGTGTAGAGTAAAGCCTTGAGAAATGAGGTTGTATTTTCTGTATTAGTCTATTTATTTACAAATATATTTATGTAAATTTACTAGAGACACTACCTGTGTGAAGAAAGAATCGAAGTACAAGCATGGACAAAGTTCTACGACCAGAGAGATTCAATACGAGTCCGAATGCTCAGAACGCTTCAAAATCATGGAGGCATTGGTTGGCAACGTTCGAGAATTTCGTTGCAGCAATCCCGGGCGAGAGCGTGGACAAATTAAACGTCTTAATAAATTATGTATCCTCGGATGTATATGAATTGTTTTGCGAGGCAGCTACGTACGACGAAGCTATAAATTTGTTGAAAATTTTGTATCTGAAGACGCCTAATGTGATATTCGCACGACACAAGCTGGCCATGCGAAAGCAGCAATCCGGAGAGTCTTTGGACGAGTACCTTCAAGAATTAAAGATTTTCCAGTGTTACAGCCAACCAATATCGCGATGAAGCAGTGCGAGATGCGTTTATTGCTGGGTAGGTATCCAAGAACATTCGTCAGCGCTTATTAGAAAATAAAACTTTAAATTTACAAACTGCTTTTGAGCAAGCACGTGCTTTGGACACGGCTCAACGAACATCAGAAACATACAATAATTTTCCTACTTCAGCTACTACTACAAAGGATAGCAACCAACAGCAAGGTAATTTGCCAGATTCAACGCCACCAAAGGCTCAAGAGGAGTATATCGATAACAAACGTCAGGACTCTAGCGGAAGGTATGTAGCGTTAACATCGCAAAGTATAAAGTGTTTTTTCTGTGGCAATAAGCTACACCCCCGAGCATTATGTCCCGCTAGAGAGGCTAATTGTCATAAATGCAAAAAGAAAGGACATTTTCAGAGAGTGTGTAAATCTGTAGCTGCTATTGAATTGCAGTCATCCTACCTAACACTTGCTTCATCCAAACACTCTGCCGCTGAATCATTAAAGAAGGCCTGTGTAGAAATTTTAATTAACGGGAAGTCGACACAGGCGTTGATAGACTCGGGGAGTACACATATTCTACACTACCTGTGTGAAGAAAGAATCGAAGTACAAGCATGGACAAAGTTCTACGACCAGAGAGATTCAATACGAGTCCGAATGCTCAGAACGCTTCAAAATCATGGAAGCATTGGTTGGCAACGTTCGAGAATTTCGTTGCAGCAATCCCGGGCGAGAGGGTGGACAAATTAAACGTCTTAATCAATTATGTATCCTCGGATGTATATGAATTGTTTTGCGAGGCAGCTACGTACGACGAAGCTATAAATTTGTTGAAAAATTTGTATCTGAAGACACGTAATGTGATATTCGCACGACACAAGCTGGCCACGCGAAAGCAGCAATCCGGAGAGTCTTTGGACGAGTACCTTCAAGAATTAAAGATCTTAAGTAAAGACTGTAATTTTTCCAGCGTTACAGCCAACCAATATCGCGATGAAGCAGTGCGAGATGCATTTATTGCTGGGTTGGTATCCAAGAACATTCGTCAGCACTTATTAGAAAATAAAACTTTAAATTTACAAACTGCTTTTGAGCAAGCATGTGCTTTGGACACGGCTCAACGAACATCAGAAACATACAATAATTTTCCTACTTCAGCTACTACTACAAGGGATAGCAACCAACAGCAAGGTAATTTGCCAGATTCAACGCCACCAAAGGCTCAAGAGGAGTATATCGATAACAAACGTCAGGACTCTAGCGGAAGGTATGTAGCGTTAACATCGCAAAGTATAAAGTGTTTTTTCTGTGGCAATAAGCTACACCCCCGAGCATTATGTCCCGCTAGAGAGGCTAATTGTCATAAATGCAAAAAGAAAGGACATTTTCAGAGAGTGTGTAAATCTGTAGCTGCTATTGAATCGCAGTCATCCTACCTAACACTTGCTTCATCCAAACACTCGGCCGCTGAATCATTAAAGAAGGCCTGTGTAGAAATTTTAATTAACGGGAAGTCGACACAGGCGTTGATAGACTCGGGGAGTACACATATTCTACACTACCTGTGTGAAGAAAGAATCGAAGTACAAGCATGGACAAAGTTCTACGACCAGAGAGATTCAATACGAGTCCGAATGCTCAGAACGCTTCAAAATCATGGAGGCATTGGTTGGCAACGTTCGAGAATTTCGTTGCAGCAATCCCGGGCGAGAGGGTGGACAAATTAAACGTCTTAATCAATTATGTATCCTCGGATGTATATGAATTGTTTTGCGAGGCAGCTACGTACGACGAAGCTATAAATTTGTTGAAAAATTTGTATCTGAAGACGCGTAATGTGATATTCGCACGACACAAGCTGGCCACGCGAAAGCAGCAATCCGGAGAGTCTTTGGACGAGTACCTTCAAGAATTAAAGATCTTAAGTAAAGACTGTAATTTTTCCAGCGTTACAGCCAACCAATATCGCGATGAAGCAGTGCGAGATGCATTTATTGCTGGGTTGGTATCCAAGAACATTCGTCAGCGCTTATTAGAAAATAAAACTTTAAATTTACAAACTGCTTTTGAGCAAGCATGTGCTTTGGACACGGCTCAACGAACATCAGAAACATACAATAATTTTCCTACTTCAGCTACTACTACAAAGGATAGCAACCAACAGCAAGGTAATTTGCCAGATTCAACGCCACCAAAGGCTCAAGAGGAGTATATCGATAACAAACGTCAGGACTCTAGCGGAAGGTATGTAGCGTTAACATCGCAAAGTATAAAGTGTTTTTTCTGTGGCAATAAGCTACACCCCCGAGCATTATGTCCCGCTAGAGAGGCTAATTGTCATAAATGCAAAAAGAAAGGACATTTTCAGAGAGTGTGTAAATCTGTAGCTGCTATTGAATCGCAGTCATCCTACCTAACACTTGCTTCATCCAAACACTCGGCCGCTGAATCATTAAAGAAGGCCTGTGTAGAAATTTTAATTAACGGGAAGTCGGCACAGGCGTTGATAGACTCGGGGAGTACACATAATTTTATTCACCCAGACATAGCCAAATCACTTGGGTTAGTGGCATATCCTACTCAAGAAAAAGTAACAATGGCCTCTTCTTCTCACTCATCTAAGATCGAAGGGTATTGTCATGCAGACATAATTTTAACGGGAAGAGTCTACACAGATATTAGGTTGTATGTTTTATCAAACTTGTGCACGGACGTTATCCTAGGACAGAATTGGCAAGAACAGCATGAGAGTATAACGATATGTTTTGGAGGGACAGCTCCACCCGTGAATATATGTGGTCTATCTACTTTGCATGTTGATCCCCCACCATTATTTCAGTTTCGTGCAGCGGAATGTAAACCAATTGCTTCGAAATCAAGAAGGTATTGTTTGGAAGATAAAGAGTTCATTTCCACTGAAATTGATAAATTACTTAAAGAAGGAATAATTGAACCAAGTGACTCCCCATGGAGGGCACAAGTTGTAGTGACGCCAAATGAAAATCATAAGAAACGATTGGTTATAGACTATTCTGAAACAATAAACAGATTTACTCAACTCGATGCGTATCCAATGCCCAGAATTGACGATACAGTCAATCGAATTGCCCAATATACTGTTTTTAGTACTGTAGATCTTAAGAGTGCTTATCACCAGGTACCTATTAAACAGGAAGAAAAGATGTACACTGCATTTGAAGCAAATGGTCGATTGTATCAATTTCGTAGAATCCCATTTGGGGTGACTAACAGGGCCGCTGCTTTTCAAAGAACGATGGACAACTTTATTTCTGAGGAAAACTTGGAAGATATATTCGCCTATTTGGATAATATCACTATTTGTGGTCGGGATCAGGCCCACCATGATGAGAACCTCGGAATTTTTGGAAAGCAGCTAGAGAGGAAGTTGGTATTCAAATGAAGGTAAATGTGTGTTTTTACACAAAAAACAATAGTATATAGTGTGGTTGTAAAAGGGGAAAAAGGAAAAAAAGAGAAGGTTGAAAAAGGTTGAAACCATTGCAAGAGTTACCCCCACCAGTAAACTTGAAGTCACAAAAAAGAGTAGTCGGCCTATTCTCTTATTATTCACAGTGGATTAAAGATTCTCAAAGAAGATTAGACCCTTGTCTCAAAATACTGTGTTTCCTTTGCCAGAAGAAGCTCTGAGAGCATTTAATTTGATTAAAGAGGATATAGAGCATGCAGTTGTCGGGGCTATTGATGAAAGTCTCCCCTTTGAAATAGAGACTGATGCATCTGACCACACTCTTTCTGCAGTATTGAATCAACAAGGGCGTCCTGTAGCTTTCTTCTCAAAAACATTAAACGGTCCTGAACTAAAACACTCACACTATGACACATTTCGTTAAAAGTCGAAATCTACCCTTTTCAGTCGAGGATGTAAAGCGCATGACACAAACCTGCAGGGAATGTCAAGAATGTAGACCGCAATACTACTCTCCAGAGCCCTCGCAATTGATAAAAGCTACACAACCGTTCGAAAGACTGAACATAGACTTTAAAGGTCCTGTGCCCAGTAACAATCGATGTCGATTTTTGTTGACTATTATTGATGAGTATTCTAGGTTTCCCTTCGCATTCCCATGTGAAGATGTTAGTGCTCGAACTGTCATCAGATGTCTCTCGACACTTTTCTCTATGTTTGGGATGCCAACTTTTATCCATACGGATCGTGGCTCGGGATTCATGAGCTCGGAGTTAAAGAATTTTTTATTACAGAAAGGGATTTCAACTAGCAGAACAACAAGTTACAACCCACAAGGAAATGGGCAAGTCGAACGGCTGAATGGAACGTTATGGAAAGCTATCACCCTAGCACTCAAGACGAAGGGTCTTCCCACTAGCTGTTGGCAGGAAGTATTGTTGGATGCCCTTCACTCCATACGGTCCTTGCTTTGTACAGCGACGAACGCGACTCCGCATGAACGTATGTTTGCTTATCAACGAAAATCGACCAGTGGAGTCTCGGTGCCATCCTGGTTAACGACACCTGGTCCTGTGTTACTGAAACGATACTTAAGAAATTCTAAGTACGACCCCTTGATAGATGAAGTTGACCTGCTGGAAGCTAACCCGCAATATGCTCATGTGCGGTTTCCCGATGGGAGAGAGGATACAGTATCAATTAAACATTTAGCTCCACCTGGTAACGTGGAAGCCTCGGTTGGCAACGTAGATCAATTCTATCCCGTCGGTTCTGCTGAAAATCATAATAGAGAAGTCGATCTCGAGCAAGATGGGGCGGAAATCCAGATAAAAGACGCTGAAAGCACCGCAAGTCCTGATCACCAATCGCTGCGTTTACGACAGAAAGCAACGAATGGGTCAACAGACAGTACTGGAGATGATAATCAACCCCAACATCTCCGTTGATCTGAGCGATTAAGAAAGGCACCAGATAGACTAACCTTAATGACATTTGTTTAGATTTAGGAGTTTGAATATATGAACTACATTAGAGACACTTAGATTATTTAATCTAACCTACATTAGAGACACTTAGGCTATTTAATTTTATATTACTTAGTTTATTTATAATATTGTTTTATTATTATGTAGGGGAGAATGTGCTAATTTCATGAATACTAATTACCTCAGTAGTTACTAGGCCACTTACTGAACTCAGTATTTAAGGACGCCATGTTGTTATTTATTTAGTGTAGAGTAAAGCCTTGAGAAATGAGGTTGTATTTTCTGTATTAGTCTATTTATTTACAAATATATTTATGTCAGGTATACTCACCATTCCTCCTCTGGAACTGAACTGTAAGATACAAAACTCGTGTTACATCTAATGTTGATGGTAATCATACACAGGTGAAATTACTAAGATGTTGCTACACTGAGTAAATCTACACCGGGCAAGCTGAAAAATCAACTTGACCACAGTGAGAATGCAACGCACAACCTCTGGTTTACAAGACCAATGCATTCCAGACTGAGCTATGCAGCCAACACAGTTTGAATGTGTAATATTTTGGAGCTTAGTCTAGCTCCTTCAATATTCTTATCTCTAAGATGGTAAACCTAATGATGCTGATGGTAAATGAAAACAGGTGAAGTCATTAAAGTCCCGTATACACGACAAGTATTTTGGGTACGGCACTCTTGAATTTAGGCACGCGGACCATTGTTTTTAAAATGGTCTGCTTCGTTTACATGACAAGTTTCAAGCGAACTTCTTTAATCAACAGGCACCCTTGATCGCAAAAAAGGTCCCTCTTAAAATGTGAGCCCGGAGGGACTATTACTAGCGGTTATAATAAAAAATAAAAAAATTAGCGCGGAATGGCAATTTGTGAATGCACCCGCGATCCTTGATTTGGTTTGATATGGTTGATGACTCGTTTGGTGACGAGCTATGGTATGATAATTTTAGAGTGAACAGGGGAACTTTCGCATTCATCCTCGAGAAAGTTCAGCGAGATATATGTCGTAGCAATACCCAGATGCGCGATGCCGTTTCTGCAAAACGTCGACTTGCACTGACATTATATTATCTGGCCTCCACTGCCGAGTATCGGACAATCGGGAATCTATTTGGTGTGTCACAGTCATTTACATGTCAGTGTGTAAGAGATGTTTGTCGTGCTGTAATAAAGCAATTTCCTAAGTCAATCATTTTCCCAAAAGGAGATGAATTACTTCATGTCCTCCAAGGTTATGAAGAAAGATGGGAGTTCCCCATGTGTGCCGGTGCAATCGATACACACATACCAATTCTGGCACCATCTGAAAGTCATATTGAGTATGTCAACAGAAAAGGCTTTCACGGCATTATCATGCAAGCAGTGGTCGACTGCAATTATTTATATCGAGATGTAGTGATTGGGTGGCCTGGAAGCGTGCATGACGCTCGAGTCCTTTCTAACTCCGCAATTTTTAGAGCGGGAAATGAGTGACAGCTTTTCCCTCACGACCTTGTCAAGGAGATTTGTGGAGAGGATGTACCGCCATTTCTGGTGGCCGATCCAGGCTACCCACTCCTTCCGTGGTTGCTGAAAGGATACCCTAGAAACGAAGCTTCGGAAAACCAACAGAAATTTAATTACAATCTTAGTCGAGCACGAATGACCATCTGAAAGTCATATCGAGTATGTCAACAGAAAAGGCTTTCACAGCATTATCATGCAAGCAGTGGTCGACTGCAATTATTTATATCGAGATGTAGTGATTGGGTGGCCTGGAAGCGTGCATGACGCTCGAGTCCTTTCTAACTCCGCAATTTTTAGAGCGGGAAATGAGCGACAGCTTTTCCCTCACGACCTTGTCAAGGAGATTTGTGGAGAGGATGTACCGCCATTTCTGGTGGCTGATCCAGCCTACCCACTCCTTCCGTGGTTGCTGAAAGGATACCCTAGAAACGAAGCTTCGGAAAACCAACGGAAATTTAATTACAATCTTAGTCGAGCACGAATGACGGTGGAAAATACATTTGGTCAATGGAAAGGGAGATTTGCCCGGTTTCGTAAACAAGTAGACATGGAAGTTGCTTCATTGATAGATGTTGTGCATGCATCGTGTATCTTGCACAACATTTGCGAGCTGAGAAAAAATGACTTTCTACCAAACTGGGAGGAACCCCAAGTTTTTGAAGAGCCAATCGTAGAGTTTGACGAGATTGACGAACCAGATGCGGAGGGCATTCGCCGTGCTTTGACTGAGCATTTCTCTTGAGAACTGTACTTTATGTTCTAGTTAACAAAATTACAATTAGAAACTAGTCAAGAGACCCACATGCAGTATGTTGATGAAAACTTTCTTTTGCAGTAGGTTGTGTTACAATCCCACAAATATATTAACTATAACAATGAAAAAGGTATTTTACAAAAAAATACCACAAATAAATAAACTGTGCCAATTTCAATTCCCTATATAAGCATAGGTAGCCCAACGACTGTATTATCCGTAACGTACCTCAAAAATCAATAAAAATTGTTTATAAACTATACTTGAGTCAGTATGGTACATTATAGATAATACAGTTGTTCAGTTGTTCATCATTG
The DNA here is from genome assembly GCA_016169945.1 of Trachythela sp. YZ-2020. Taxonomy (NCBI): domain Eukaryota; kingdom Metazoa; phylum Cnidaria; class Anthozoa; order Malacalcyonacea; family Clavulariidae; genus Trachythela; species Trachythela sp. YZ-2020. The sequence goes on from JADLSH010000214.1 coordinate 3,834,179, forward strand.
TTAACCTAAGATAAGTTAATATAACAACTTTTTCGTTTAGGGTTAGTCTTACTAACTTATGATATAAAACAACAATATCAACAAGTTCAGCAGTTCTAGACTCGTCAGTTGAAGTCTCTGCATGATATCTAACTTTATTGTCAAAGTTTAAAATATGTTGCATCCTCATTTGTGGGGAATGTGAAATCACTGTTAACATCTCTTGGTTGTGCATTTCACTGGTTGCCATAAACAATGGGAAAACTGAATGGGTGATGATGAACAGTTGGAGCTTGTGCTAGTTTTTGTGGGGACAAAATCATGCTTAACATGATCATTTCGCGTTCTCTCTCTTTTTTCTCCTTTCATTTTCTAACCGCATTTGTTGTATGCGAAACTCCTGCTCCTTTGTAGCCCGTTTTTTTTCTCAAATTTCTGATACCTAAAGCAAACAAATGTGAAAATTTATCCTGTAACGGGTATATTACAAACTATTTATACTATGTAATTAAGGTAGTCAGTACACTGACATCCAACAATAGTTACAATACTCCTTGAAACCTCTCCCTCTTTCCAACATAGTTCTTTTATCAGTAAGTTTAATCAAACAAGAGTAAAACATTCCATTTTCACAATCATTAGTACACAGAATGGCCTACCATTCAAAGTCAACTGCTGCTGACTGTTTGAACTGATCAAAGACCAATTCTAGGCTTTTTTCTACATTCCTTTTCTTTTTTCTCTTTGGTAAGTCTGGCATTTTCTCTTTCTTTGACTCGTTTTTTGGGGTACACAATTCTTCTGTGCTTGCAGTTGAATCATCCTTAATAGAATCATCATCATGACCATTTGCTTTAAAAGAAAGTGGTTATATGTTTACACAGGAATTATTTTTTTCCCTTAAGATCCGGGGTTCAATTATTAGTTAAAAGTTCTATTTTTAGAATATTTATTATTTACAGTACATCATTTATAGTTGTTTTCTCAGTAACAATTACCAGAGTTGTTTGATGCTAGCTGCTCACTCTCTCGAGAATCACAATTGGGGCAGTAAAAGTCATCTTCAGTGGTAAAGACGCTGATAGATCCACCCTCGGAAACATGGACGCCACCAGATCGTATTTCTCTGGTTTGTCCTTCACCATATTTTTCAACCACATTATCAACTGAAAAATACATAAAAAATTCAAATGAAGCAGCAAGGCCATTAAAACAGATTGAAGTACCTCACATGGTGTCCAAAACATTCCATTAACAATGTCTTGTTAGGACTTACACCTTAACTTCTATATAAGTTGAGTTGTTTTTATGCATGAAATGCTTGACATGTCTAGTCTCATTAATTGATCAAACGTTGATCAGTTTGTAGCTGATTGTCGACCAGTACAAATTACATAAAAATTATTTTCTCCAAAGTAACTTGCACCTTATATGATTTGATTTAATTTAAGAAGACAAAATATGAAACAAGTTTTTGAGACACCATATTCTGTATAATACAGCTGCTTATATCTTAGATGAACATCATAGACATACGTTAATTTTCTAAGAGTTAAAAAAATTATTTAGAAGTGTGACCTCATAAGTTTTGCAAATTTAATTTGCTAATAAGTCTTTTGCTGAACTCTTTCCAGTCAAAATAAGCTATCCTACATAACAATTTTTAAAATCTTTGAATTTCTACTGATGCTAACTTTAATACCTATAGATGTTTCAAGATCCCTTTCCCCCTCATTCCCAGCCATATCTTCCATAGTGTCAACAAGAACTGGTGGGGTGACATTGTGTTTTTTGGTCAAGAATGTATCAATGTCGTCAAAGAACTTCCATTTCTTTCCAGCACCATTTCCTGAGCTCCTTGCTTTATCTTTTTCTTGTTTAAACTTTTGGCGCAACTTTTTTATTTTATTTATAACTTCTTTTAGGGTATACCCCTTGAAACCCTTGTCCTCCAGTTGGTTCTGTATAACATAAATAAAACACATATTTTTGTGGAATATAAATAATTTATGCGAAAAGTTTTATTTTACTTTTCATTAAATGTTTCACCTTAATAATAATAATATAAATAGAAGATAGTAAATGTTATAGAAAGGGCTGTTGATATAGTCTGAGATTTAAAATCTGGGATTTTCTATTTATAATTCGCTTGGTACCTTGGTATGTAGCATAATAATTAACAATACGAAGCTAAATCTATTGTATATACGAAACATAAACCTATTTATGTTTAAATAAAATTTGCATGTTTCGCTACCAAGTAATATAACCAAGGGCAAAAGCAAGTGGTTGGTTAATATATTTTTATAAAGTTTTAAGTACTCACCAGCAAATTTTTGTACACATTAGATGTTTGGCGGGATGTTTTGCTAGTATCTAAAGACACTTGTATCGCCTCCTCTGACCATAGGTTTATTAAGCACCTCGTAACATCGTCCGGCCACAACTTTCCCCTCGTTTTAGTTTTTTTACTGTCTTTACTGCTACTAGCATCTGTTCCTTTTGACGCCGTATTGAATTGTTATTCTGTCAATTCGGAAGTGCATGCGCATGCGTAATTAATTGCGTGCCGTGTTTTTGGCGGGCCAAAACTTTTTTTGGCACGCGGACCTGTTACGTTACCGTTTACACAACAAAAATTAAGAGTGCCGTGCCTAAGTTTACAGGTCCGCGTGCCTAAATTTAAGAGTGCCGTACCCAAAATACTTGTCGTGTAAACGGGGCTTAAAATGGTGCTACACTGTGTAAATGTACATGAGATTAGTTTGTTGCAATTTTGGGTCATAAGTTATCAAAGTTAAAAATTATAAGCCAGTTCTGGTGAAAATGGATTCAAATTGCACAGTTAACTGAGTTTAGTCCCAAAACCTTTTTGTTAAAGAAGAAAAGAAGCCCCTTTCACTGATCAGATATATGATTATTGCGTTTAATAGTACGACTGATTTTACGCTACGATACAGTATAAATATGCGCCTTAAATTTAAAAGCTCAACCTACTGCCACCTAAAAACAAGACATGACGTATTTTTGTTCAAGCTAAGTCTAATAATAGTTGCAATTCAAGCAACACTCAGAAAAATAACATGTATATCCATCGGGTGACTTTCGGCCTTTTCGGGTCCCAAAACAGCACATAGCAATGCATACTAAAATGACAATTTTAGCATAATTAAATACGCTTTTATTAAAATAAAATGAATAATCTACCTTTCTTTAGTACGTCCTGAAAATTTCAATGACACCACCATAAAATAACGACCATGTTTATGAAATACAAGTTTCGCCATTTTAGTTTATAATGTTTTGGACCAGAGTTGGTTGCTTTCAACATGGCGGCCAAGATGCCGGAAGTAACATGTGCTGCACAAAAACGTCAAAGGTCGGAATGAGAGTGGAGTTTCTGCCTATGTCTATTCTGTGGCGAAGACATATTTTTTGTTGAATTTTGGATCGTATAACACCATAATTTACAAGTAAATGCAGTAAGGTTTCAGGAAAATCTCTCCTTGATCATACAGATAAAGAATATTTCACAATTTGCCGTGGGAAGTGTATGCATATTTATTGCTGACATAAATAGATGAGTCATGAATGGAATTAGCTAGCAGTATTTATGTACTATTTAAAAAACGAGTTCAAGTGTTTGACCACGGTATCAAAACACGAGAATGCTAATGATACCTAATGATACCTAATGCTTTCCTGATCCTGGAACCACCAACGCTGCCACGGAACTCTGGATTATTCCGTTGGATGCTCTCTGTGAGGCGCCGGCTGATTTGCCTGCCTCGCATCGGCTTTCCTGTTGCGTTTATAAAGAATGCCTCCCTCTCCTTTACAACACCGGTGATGGCTGGAAACAGGGAGAGGATGGGCGACTGAAACAGGGGACAAAGCTTTGTGGGGGTTCCAGAATAGCTGTGCTGGACCTTCAGTTGCACAAGTTTTGTGTATCTGGGTGGTGGTGTTGTACATTGCAGCCTCCTCCTCTCGATCCCAGACACCGTTGACAAACTCGTGTGTTGTCAAGTTGGCCAAAGCGCCTGGTCTCTGGCCTGCTTTCACCATCAACCTTAATATAATAAATAAAACTAAATTATAGTATAAAAATACATTAATCACCTTGCGCCAAATTACTTCACTTCATACTGACCGAGGTTCAGAGGTTTTACTCAAATAACCACCTTACAACATACAAAAAGGCTATTTATCATATAACTCATGAAAGTGAGGCTGGTTCATTCATATTCCTGAAATCGAGTCTTTATTATTGGATGTTAATAATAACTGTCAAATAGTTATATGATTTCATTAGAAATTCAAAAATATACCTTAGGGTAAACTTTTTGAAATTTAGCATAACATTGCAGAGCCACCTTAAAGGTATGAACGATATGGGTGCAACAGTAATAAAGCCTGACTAGCACTTATTACTTACTGTGAATTTGGTACATTTTAAATAAAAGCCAACTGTAATACAGGCATCCAAACTTGGCCCAGAAAATTTTTTTTCTTCTTCTCGCAAAGATTTCTGGGTAGCATTTATTTTTTTCCTTTTTGGACATGGACAGTTGGAATGCCCGTTCCAAGAGCTTTCGTATGATACCTTATTGGCCTGTTTAAAGAGATAAATGTTTTTATGCTAAAAAAGTATCATAGCCACCTTAACCTACATAACCACGTATATGGCAGGCATCTACTGACGACGGTCTATCACTACGTGAAGTTTGGTTATTTTTCCTGTGTTGGGGAAAAAGTTATTCGTGACCGAGTATTGGGAGACTAGGGCGAGTTACGCTGCTGGGGGTAATTTTTAATATTTTTAGATGCAAATAAGGTAATTAATAGCTATTACGACGGGTATACTGCTGGCCAAGTTTGAATACAAACGGTTGAATTCTCGATTAATTATTAATAAAAAGGTGTTTATTCCTTATATCTCATGAAATCAAGGCTGTCAATGAAAATTATTCATGTATGCGTATAAAGGATTAGGCGTTCTTTAGTACCATGGATGGCATTTTTCCATAGCACGAAAAACCAGCGAACAATCAATTTATTTTATTTAATTCATGAGTTTACTTTTATTTCACCTCGACTCTCCTATGCCCATATAGACAATCTTTGCCATAATACTTTGGGACAATATAGCTTCAATGAAGCAATATAGTTATTATAACATTTTTTAACGTAATTACTCCCTCCCCCCACCCGTTTCAATGTTGCGCTCATGTCAGGAGATATCTCGTTTGGGATGTATTACTTTTTTGTGATACCAATATTGAACGGGGGGCGCGGGGGACTGAACATAAGATGTGTGATGGAATTTCAATATTTGTCCCATAGTTTCTGGCAAAGATTGGAGCTCCCTAAGGCATACCTAATTATTATATTTAAAAATTATAACGAAGCAAGGGCAATATAAAAAAATTAGGATGAAATGTCACCCTGAACGATTTTGCAGATAAAAAGATGTCATTTATTTTTGGGTAGTTTGGTGTAGTCATGGAAATTTGGTGTAGTCTTACTCCATAATCATTGTTGCCAAGTATGAACCGTGTTGGTTAAAACCAGAAAAAATAATCCATGTCGCACTTCAGACTTTGATGCGTGAAAAATATAAGAAAAATAAAAAAATAAATTAAAAATACTATAATTAATTTTTAGCAACAAGATGTATTCAATATTATTGCGCATATCAATATACATATGCAGGTAAAGGTACTTAGCTTTAATATTCTAGGCTCTGCTAACTGGTGAGATGGTGAAAAAAAAACTAAAATAAACCTGTCTCTAAAAATCCGAAACGCTCCTCTAAGCAACGCCTTAGGTTAAGAATTATTTTCTCCAGAGTACATAGCTGCATATGTAAATTGACATGGCCAACAAGATTGTAATACATCTTGTGTATCAAAAAATGACTCCTTCTATTTTTAATTATTTTCTAAATATTATTCGCACATCAAAATCCAAAATTAGTTTAGGCGATAATTCCTGTTGGTCTTACCCAAATCTGTTCATACTCTGCACAGATACTCATTGGGTACCGGGGTATATCTGCCTCAAGCACTGTCACAGAAGACGAGGAAGAAACCTTCTGGCGAATGGGTTTATTAGGGAAAGGATCAGCTAAGACATTGCTGAATACGGTATACTATTATAACGGTGAACTGTTTGGTCTGCGGGGTGGTGAGCATAGAAATATTGTGGTTTGGCAACTTTGAAATCGGTGTTAACTTTATTCGCTTTGAAGAGGACGTGTCTAAAACTTGCCACGGTGGACTCACAGACTTAAAATATGAGCCACGTATAGTAAAGCATATGTGTCATGCCGTTAATGAGAAACACAGGCTGCGCTTAGTACAGATTTACCAAATGTATATTGATTTAGTACTAGAGCACTCTAAATCTGTAAGGGCATTTTATTTTAAGCCAAATTGCAAGACATTTGCATACGACAAATTGCCAGTGGGAATTAATACTCTCAATGCTATTTTGCCTTCATTGTGTAAAGCAGCAGGTTTTGAGCGTAAAACAAGTCGTTCATTGCGAGTAACATGTGCATCTACTTTGTTTAACAGTGGTGTAGAAGAGAAGTTGATTAGGAATAGGCCACTGGTCAAACGCTTTATATAAGTACGAGAAATGTAATGAAGCGAAAGCTGTTGCTGTTTCTAACGTACTGGCACCCAAAATTAACTTCGGTGCAAGTTCCTCGTGTTCAAATAGCTAAACCTCCAAAGCTTGTTTAGAGGTTACTAATTCGGAGGTTTCTAATTCAGGGCCGCTTAACGGTGAATTGTTGTCTTGTGGAGTCTTTACGAATTGTAAGATTAATGTTCATGTTAATAGTATGTGAACGAATTAATGAAGTGTGAAAATATGTATTGAAATTGTGTGCTAATAAATATAACCTGCAATCGTATCGTGTTTTTTTTTAATTAGCATAAATGAAACACTAGTGTTTGATCGGGAAACACTAGTGTTTGATAGAATGTTTTACCGGGTATGAAAGCACATTCACGTGACGTAATGAAGCTGTCTGATTGGGTAAAATGCTCATGAATAATTAATGAGTTGGAGAATTATATCTCAAGATTGTCAAGTTCTCACGACATTTGTTTTTCAAAGGCTTATTATTAACTTCGCTTTTGAAAGCCAAGCGTAAACATACCCAGGGAAATGATGCCCCATATGACAAACATCTCAAAGAAATCACATCATGAAGCAACACAACTTTAATGCAAGTAAAAGTAGACAAAATGTAAACTAATACTTTATAGTTCATACTACTGCTATAATTAACAACTTGTTTATGTGAACATTTATCATAGTCACTTACTCTAAAAAGAACAAAATTCTACAAGAACTTATGTTAAACAAATATAAACTCGAATAATCTCAGTTGTTTCTACTGTACTCTGTAGTCAGTACTACTGCGATTATTAGCAAACAACTTAGTCAAGTAAATACTATTGTAAAGGACAATGTTAAATAAATATAAACTTGAACAATCTCAGTCAGTTTCTAACATACTCAGTTTAATAAAATAGTATTTTATATAATACCACAATCTAAAATACAAGTGTTTATACAAACGTAACAGACCATATTTTATATTCTAGTAATAGTATATAATCTGATCACGAAAGGAAAAAAAAGGTAATAGTATGTAATAAAAAAAGTAATAGTTTAGTAATAGTACATACTATTACTAAAAAAACCCAAAACAAAACATCTTGTAATCAGTATCATCTTTGTGCTGCCATACAACTCTTCATATAAACAAGTGGAGCAAAACATCTGTTTGAGCTTGATAGAACATCGTACTTCAAGGTATAAATAATCACAGTGATAGTTTATTATTAATATCGTTATTATGGGAATATCAATTGAGCAGTATCGTGCCTGCATTGGAACTCATAAATTGTATACGAATGAAAAATGACCAGACTTGTTTGCAAGATAGCTTTCGTCGTATATATTGTTGATGTTATTTCAATTGGTTATAATAATGGTCATTATGTTAATAATATTTGTTTGTATATATGTTACTTGAGCATATTTTGTGTGTCACCACTACATCCAATTTTAGCAAGCCATGCTACACAAATTGAGCATGTAATTGTGCAAGCATGAGCATCGGCAAGCCATTGTGCCACTGCCACACAATTAAATCAGCAAGCCATTGTGCCACCGCTACAAACAAAATCGACAAGCCCTTGTGCCACTACCTCACAATTAAATCAGCAAGCCATTGTGCCACTGCTACACAAAATAAGCAGACCTTTTTGGTTTTAACGTTTTAATCAAGTGATAGTGTTATTCACTCAAATGTCAGGCTACATTGTGTATGTTCCACTGTTGTTGAGAATGGCAAATGATGTAGAGGAAATCCTGGACCTACAATATATGATGTGGTTGATCCAACTAAAACAATATGTGCAGATTTTAGTCAGGGAAATACCAAAAAGTTTCGACAAAATGCTGGTAAACAATGTTTAGCAATGTCTTTAACTGCGATAATATATAATTATATCTCAAATGCAAATGCATGGGTCTTTCTGCACGGTAGCGTTGAATATCAACCGCCAACGGATGATGATTTTGAGCGCTTGTATCTTTGGCGCCCCTCACCCAAAACGGACGAAAATACCACCAATCGATCACCAATCCATTCAGCAAACACACCTGTTCTTGGCTAATGCCAACCAAATTGCTAAACACATTGTTTTACAGATCTCCGTGAGTTTTAACACCTTTGTAATCTGATATTTATTATTATCGTAAACTAATTATATACACCGTTTTATAGAGCTTTAAAAACAGCACATACTGACCAAGTTGCAAAGAAACACAATAAAAATTGACAAAGTTACGGCAAAATTTGAAATGTAGCGTATGGGTCAAACCGGTATTTCAGACAAAAACAACCGGAAAAGGTCCAAACACAAACAAAGACTGTTGCTATGGTTTTTTAAGTGGCCGGAATGAATTCCCCAGGGTACAATACCCTATATAAGATTTTTTGTCGGGACTGAAGCGTGTGGGCAAACCATATATAGTCAAACTACGGCAAGCACGTGCATGCTGGAAAATTCCCGATAAATAAAAAAAAATTCTAAATAAATATTTCTAAAAGCCGTATGGAAGGCACGTTTTACAGTCTAAAGAAACAGATAAAAAGCTAAATTTCGACCATTAGAAGTCTTTCAAGATATTAAAGATATTAAAAGATATTAAAGATTGTTTGATTTTAACTGAAGTATGACTGGAGGTATGTTTGGGATTAAACTTTTAGTATTTTTGATTCTGTAATGTTTAGTCGGCAAAAAAGTTAAGAAAAGCTATTTGCTTTTGACTGACGTGCCTGAAATGGTTTCGGTTTTTTATGGCATTTATTCTATGCAATATGCAATATAGTGACCCGTTTGCTGGCGACTTATTCATGGCAAATACCGCTCTACCTTATTATTCTATAGAGAATGCTCCAAATAATCTGTTCATGGAAACTCAAGAGATTTATATGGGATCCCACACCCTTTTGGAAAATGCATATTAGCATCTGTTGATAGTATAGAAAGCCTGGTGATATATTTCTAGAGTATTGTACCTCTGGGTAATGAAACACCCTTCGAAGTTAAAGGAGTAGCTGTTCAGTTAAATTCTGATATAACACAAATAAGTGGACTTGCTTCAAGCGAAAGTGCAAAAGAGCATGTGAACCAAAAATATTCAGAAGAAACTGAGAGTCAGAAACAAAGCAGACTGAAAAATGCTAGAAAGTATAAAAAAGCAGAAACTGAAACTGAGAAACAAACTAGACTTGAAAAAGATAGGGAGTATCGAAAAGCAAAACGACCTTCAGGTTTGTAACAGCTTTTATAAACAAATTTTATACTCAACTAAAACTATTCTAAAAACATGATTAAATTAGTCAAATAACTACACTTTAACAATAAAATATAGTTGACATGATAGTATAATGCCTTTGCATTCTTTTAATTACTCCATGAGCTCATTTAGAGCGGTTTATGCAACCTTTTCTGTGGCCTATATGTTGTGTCAACTTGTGTGTTGCTCGTCATATGTATATAAAAGGTAAAGGCTCATTACTAGCGGCCCGACCGCATCGCCTTGAAAGTCAAATATCTCCGCTCAAACTTGTCGTACGGCAAAAAAAATTAGATCAGATCTTTTCACAAAGGTTTCTCTTTCTAACGAATATAGTTTGATCATAACTCGGGCAAATTTAGTGACGAACGGAGCCAAAATCTCTCTCAATTTTGGCTATGTTCATTATACTTCGAACTGTTCGGGCATGATCGTGATGTAAACAATATGGCCTTACGTGGAGTGGGACAGCAGTCAAATTTGTCACTACTCGGGATGTGAGGGAACCAAATTCGTCGCGTGAATAATATTTTAAGGCGGAAAGCTCAATCCAATACTCAATACTAAATGCTAGGTCTATAATTACTAACATTTAATATTATTAATAGGTATTAACTTGTTACTAACTACTGACGGTTGTTTATTCCTCTCTCTTCTCACTGAAGCATTTGAATTCTGTAACCGTTTTAGTAATTTGTAAATATATTTAGTATACTCTTGCAAGGGTACTAATTCCGCTCGGATATTTACGCCCGGGTATGTGAAAACATTGTGGAATGCAAAGTCATCCACCATTTTATTTGTCATGGACGGGACTCTACCTTTTCGTAAGTTATGCGCATGCGCAAGTTAAAACCGAGAGAAAACTGGTAACTACCAACATCGTGATTGGCTAAGACAACGATTTTGTTTTTATATGTTACGTCAGAAATTTAACTGCCACTTCGCAAACTAATTTAAAAAGTTTATATTTCCGATCCATTCAAACTAAAATTTCGTGAAGAAATATCGATAAAAATTTCAAAGCAACCACATTTAAAAAAAGAAAATGCTGAGTAGCAAAAAGAAGAAAGAGCAAGACAAAAACGAAAAAGATACAGACAGAGAAAGACTCGGAAAACTAAGTGAAAAAAGACGAGCAGAGGAAAAGCAGTATCGGTTGGCAAAGCGTAGGGTTGCACACAAACGAAGGACTGAAGCAAGTACAGGTGAGGAAAGGGAAACACCAGAACAAAGAGAATGTCGGTTGGCAAAGCGTAGGGCTGCAAAAAAAAACGAAGGACTGAAGCAAGTACAGGCTAGGAAAGGGAAACACCAGAACAAAGAGAATATCGGTTAGCAAAGCGTAGGGCTGCAAAAAAAAACAAAGGACTGAAGCAAGTACAGGCGAGGAAAGGGAAACCAGAACAAAGAGAATGTCGGTTGGCAAAGCGTAGGGCTGCATACAAACGAAGGACTGAAGCAAGTACAGGCGAGGAAAGGGAGAAGCAGAGAGAAGAAAATAGGGTTTATATCAGAGAGAGAAGGCAGAAAGAAAGAAGTCGAGAGGAGAGGTTTGAAGGTAGACAACAAGCGACAGAAACAAGCACAGAGGTAAGACTTGACAATGTAGGTGCTAATTGTGAGGTTATAAATAATCGTGATGAATATTTACACGAGGACGGTTGGTAAAATGCTGATAACCCTTTGCATGAGCAAGAGTTTGTTCAAAATGAAATGCACAGTTTCCATTTAGATCAGGAAAGTTTAGAGCATCAACAGTGCACAATTTGTAAAGAAGCTTGGCCGACACGACAGAACTTGACATCAGATACATATATTTGTTACCGGTGTAAAAGAGACAAGAAAACACCCAAGAATTTCAGTGCTGAGAATGACATGGACCCAGGAGTTATTCCTGAACAGTTAAGAGGTTTGACACAGGTAGAAGAAATTATGAGAGTGTATAGAAAACATGGTGGGCAGAGGGGGTATAAGGGGCATGTACTAAACTTACCCCAAGATATTCAAAGTTTCTTGCATAGGTTGCCAGCACATGTAGCTGACTTGCCTGTTATGATTGTGCGAAGACACGGTGCTGACGACACACATAGAGATTTCACTGTGCGTTGACACAGAGTTCTGGAGGCTATATTATGGTTGAAGACAAACAATCCATTTTTCAAAGTCACTGAAATTGATCGGGATGTTATCCAAAGTTTACCAGAAAATGATATACCAGATGAGCTAAGGTATGTTGTTGATGAAAATGAACTTTCAGTTCATGTTGATAATGAGGGGCCTCCCCAAGACCCTGTAATGAGTGCTAATGCTAGTGTTGAAGAATTAGTTTTAGGAAATGGTAGTGCATCATTTATTCCTATGCGTCAAAGACAGAGAAAAGACAATGCAGCTATCCAAGATGCAGTAAATGAGGTTGATCCCTTAGACTGGCCGTCTACTGAAGGTAATGTAGTCAATGAATTTAAAACATATGGTTTGGCTACTATGGCATTTCCGACATTGTTTCCTTATGGGAAAGGTGACCCAACAAATAGGGCTAGACAGCATGGTATAACATTAACAGAGGCATTCAAACACTTGATAAAGTTTGCTGAGAAACTGGCAAATGGTAAGTTTGAATGGAGGTTTGCTTCTCACCCACGGTTTCCTTATTGGGCATTAAATATGAAACAGCGACATCAGTTGTTGTCACAAGCTAATATTTACTTACGTCAGCATCCTGCTGATGCAAACATGACAATGGAAGAATTGAAGGAGATGGTTAATTCCATTAATGCAAATCAGATGATCAACAGGTTGCAACGCTATGGGTCTAAAATTCAAGGTACGAATCAGTATTGGTATCAGAGACTGCAAGAGTTGTTAGCCTTGATTGAACAAAAAGGCTGCCCAACTTTTTTCTTTACATTTTGGCGCAGCCGACAGTCATTGGCCAGATTTACAAAGGCTGTTCCAAAGCAATGAAGGTGCATCAAGATCCGAACGGGCACAAGCTGTAATTGACAATCCACATCTGACTGATTGGTTTTTCATGCACAGGCTGCAGGAGTTTATCAGACATTGGCTTGGTGGTGTCTTAGATGCTGAATGGTTTTGGTATCGATTCGAGTATCAGGCCAGGGGAAGTATTCATGTACACGGATGTGCAAAGTTAAAAAATGACCCTGATATTAGATTATTACGTAATCGTGCATGTATTGCAGTGCTGGAGAATGAGACAAGCAGACATGAAATGTCACAAGATTCTTTTGATTTCCTTTTCCAGGATGTTCTCAGAGAGGGCGAAGATGCTGAGAAGTTGTTAATACGGTAAGAACCAATTGTTTTACATACTATTGTGATGTACATAAGTTCGAAAAAAGCACACTATTGGGGGGGGGGTACTCAATATTATTGCCATTAGAAACACTTATAATAGATATTTCCCAAATTTTCGGCCTGAAATAAAGACTGCTTATTGGATTACATTGTCAGTCTCGATTTCAAGCTGTTTCTGTGCAGTCAAGCAAAAATTCGGAAAGTGTCTATTGTGATAAATGTCTGATAATGCAGTTCTGATTTATTGTTATACATTATTGATTATGCATAAAAAACACTCGCCCTATATGTCCAGCTAATGTTCAGGTACCATAAATTATTGTTATTTTGAGTAGATGTTTGCTCAATGGTATCCTTTCTTATCCAATGACATGTGCAATGCTGTTTTTTCATTTATTGAAAATGTTGCAATCACTGTTGCAATCTATCTGATAGCTTCCACAAATATTTTGAATAATTTCAATTTTCCTTCAAAATTGTCGGTATGAAATTTTCCTAGCAATTTTAAGGTTTCATTGGTCTGAGGGATTTTAATATAGTGTGAAATTGAAAAACTGTGAATCTTGGATGAAAAATCAAATAACTTGGGATTAAACGTTTGTAGTGTTGGAATTTATTACATTCTCCTCATTACACACCACTCAGTATCGTTTTAGAATACAGAGAGTGGAATGATGACATTGTGTATATTTCAATGTACTCAATGTTCATTATATTTTCCGATTAACAGGTATGTTGACTGGCTGGTGACAACAGTTAACGAGGACCTGCCAGATGAACACTGGAGGGTACCAGACCCTCACCCATCTGCTGTAAGAGCCACAGCAGTATAATCGTGATAATGACTATCACAGGTTAGTTAATACTGTAGAAAGGCATACAAGATGCAGTCCAGCCTATTGTTTGAGGAAGAAAAGATTTCAGAATGCAGATTTGGTTTCCCAAAACCATTACAAGATGCAACAGCACTAACTTACGAGGTTGTAGGTAAGAAGAATAAGTCCATAGAGTCTAAATTGCATACCAAACGAAATGACGAACGACTTAATTCACATAATAGGGTCATGCTTGAAAATTGGCGGGTCAATGTGGATTTGCAGGTAATTGTAGATGAGAAGGAATGTGCAAGATACATGGCCAAGTATGCTGCGAAAGGAGAACCGCGATCAAAATCTGCCTCTGAAATACTGAAAGTGTGTGTATCCTCATTACAGAATGATGACCAAGTATCTTCAGCCATCAAGAAAGCTATGATCCAAGTAGCTGGAGATAGAGATGTGGCAGCCCAAGAAACAGCACATATGTTACTTAGTCTGCCATTGGTAGGCTACACATATAGTTTTGTCACTATTTCTTTAGAAACCAGCAGGAAGGTTATTCTTGATGCAGAAAATGAAGGAGATGAGGTTCTTCAGAAATCTGTTGTAGAAGATTATGGAGAGCGCACAGAAGTGAGGAGTAGGTATACTGGGTTGTCTCAATTGAATTTGATGCAATATGCGTCGCAGTACACCAAAGCCAGAGGTGAGTTGACTAAACGGGCAAATCCGTACATTGTCAGAACATTTCCAAAAGTTGCAGCTAATCCCGGTGGTCCTAATTTTGGAAAATACTGTAAGTATCAGCTTATAAAGTTTAAGCCATAGGAAGGTAAAGCATCAAATGCTTGGGATAATCAGGATGAGAGTGATGACATGTTTATTAACACTTATCATTTGTTTCTTCAGACTGAATTTGCTGAAGAGAATGTATTTAGGTATTCTGTTGAATCAGAAATGGTTCATGCTGTACATTCTGGTCAAAGCTATGAAAATGATCAGAGTGATGATGACAGTGATGATGAAAGTGATCCTAATGACGAGGAAGAAGTTGATGATTGGATGTTGTTGTGCAGAATAAACCAACATTATGATGAAGCGGGTAATGGGATGTCGAGCAGGGAAGCAGTTGTCTGGTTTGAGGCGGTAAGATCTGTACCTACAGATTTGCTAAAGGAATCTCCAGGATGGATAATATCAACAGAGAAAGGATGCTGAGGAACTTGGTCACCATGGATACCGACAAGATGGTCAACAACATGTTGTTGATCTGGAGACTTTGAATGAAAAACAACGACTGGCTTTTGACATTATCACATCTCAGACTGGTGATAATCCTGTTCATATGATTGTCTGTGTTACAGCCGGAACAGGTAAGATGTACTTAATTAGTGATGTGAAACAAGTATTAGGTGATCAGTGTATTGTTACAACAACCACTGGGATTGCAGCCTTTAGTATTAATGGTCAAATGCTACATTCTGCTGCTCAACTTCCTATTCGTGAATATAGGGAATTGCAGGGCGATTCTTTGCAGTGACTACAACTGAGACTAGAAGGTAAGAGGTATCTGGTCATTGACGAAATGTCAATGATTGGGCACAAAATGCTATCATGGCTGGACAACAGACTCTATGTGCTGGCACTGGAAAGGAAGACGTCCCTTTTGGTGGTATGTCAATAATTTTAATGTGTGATTTTGGTCAATTACCACCAGTAGGCGATAGGCAAATGTACATTACTGGTAACGGTTCAGTAATAAGTGACCATGGTCACAATATGTATCTGACATTTGATTCTGTAATAATTTTAGACCAGGTTATGCGTCAGGCTGGTGAAGACCGAGAGGCAATTGCATTTAGAGCATTATTGATGAGAATGCGAAATGGTCAAGTTACAGAGGATGACTGGAAACTATTGTTGGACCATTCGACGACCAATATACCAATGGATCAGTTTACCGATGCTATCCGATTGTATTTTGACAAAAAGAGTGTTGCTGAATACAATTATGAAAAGCTATTAGCGATTGGACAACCTATGGCAAAAATTCAAGCAAGACATTCTGGTCATGGGGCAAGCGCTGCCACATCTGAAGATGCGTGGGGATTAGACGCAGTTCTGTTTTTGTCCACCAAAGCAGAAGTAATGCTGACGTGCAACCTGTGGGCTGAGGTTGGTCTTTGCAATGGCTCTTTTGGAACTATTGAGCAGATATGGTTTGCAGAAAATATGGGCCCTCCAAACCTGCCAATTGCAGTATTGGTTCATTTTCCTGCATACTCTGGTCCTGCATTTGTAGATGTCTGTTCGAAATGCATACCTGTGCCACCAAAAGTGTTTGAATGGATGGCTGACGGAAAGCACTTGTCGAGACAACGAGTTCCATTGAGGTTGAGGTATGCAATGACTATTCATAAATCTCAAGGACAGACACTAACAAAAGCTGTTGTTAATTTAGGTAAGGGAGAAAAAGTCGCTGGGTGCACCTTTGTAGCCACGTCCAGGGTAAGATCGATTCATGATATTGTGTTTGAACCAATGACGTTTGAATGCCTTAAAGCAATTGCGAAGAATAAGAATATGACGAGAAGGCTAGAAGGTCCACCTTCTTAAGGTCCTCCTTCAATGCATTACCAAATCTCTCCTCCTTATATGAATTTTCCCAACCCTTATATCCAGCCCCTGATGAAAATTCCCACCAGGGCCCCACATCAATAGTTGATAATTATGGTAACAAATCCTTTCTTCCGAATATATTGACTCCCCCGCCCCAGAGGTTACACGTCCATACTATCCCGACAATTCTTGTTTGTAATATACGATCTCTTGCTCCAAAAATTGATGAATTGGAATGTGTCACTAACCTAAACAGTGCAGACGTTGTCTGTATAACTGAAACTTGGTTATCTGAACAAATCCCTGACAATTATGTTCCATTAGCGAACTTCTCTTTGTTTCGTAAAGATCGACCTACGCGTGGTGGTGGAGTAGCCATATACGTTAAGTCACCTATTCAGTGTAAAAGGCTTGTTGTCGATGATCCCCCAGATTTTATAGCTGAAGCCCTATGGTTACAGTTGAGGCCCACTCGCCTTCCAAGAACAATATCCTCAATATTAATTGGAAATAGTAAATTATATGACTGTTGACTCATATCTAGCTGATCACCCTGACAGCCTGATCTGCATTGTGGGTGACTTTAATCCTAACTCGACAAATATTTCTTCGAAGCGCATTAAACGCCAGTGTGGTTTGACACAGGCCCTGGATAAGGGTAACTGTTCACTGAGATTGTTCTTTGCTGATTTTTGCAAAGGATTTGATTTGATAGATCACAGGATTCTGTTGGAAAAGTTATCTAAATTTAACATTCACAATAGCCTGTTAAGGTGGATTGGTTCATTTCTCCTAGAGAGATCTCAGTTTGTACGCATTGGTAATTCAACATCTATTGTACAAAATATCAATGGGGGTATTCCTCAAGGGACTAAGCTTGCCCCGATACTTTTTGCTGTTATGGTCAATGATCTTATATCTACATGGGGCCCAAGAGCTAAATTTGTTGACGATCTAACTACCATGGAGATTGTTCCGAGAAATTCTCCTTCACTGATGAAATTTACTGTTTCTGATATCCAAACATTTGCTCGGCATAATAACATGAAATTAAATCCAGAGAAATGTAAAGACATGATTGTTGATTTCCTTCAGTACAATGCCATTGAATGGCAACCTATCGTTACCGATGGTATACAAATTGAAGTTGTATCAGGGTTCAAGCTACTTTATTTTATCTATCTAGTGATTTAACATGGTCTTTGCATTGTGACTATATAATAAAGAAAGATTATATGCTTTGAGAAAATTGAAGAAGATTGGTGTTTCTAGCGCGGATATTGTGACTGTATATTGTGCTATTATTAGATCAGTGATGGAGTATGCTTCGGTAGTTTTTGCAAATCTCCCACAAATGTTAAGCAACGATCTGGAAAGAGTTCAAAGACGTGCATTGGCAATTATCTATCCGTCCTCCTCGTATGTAGGAGCTTTATCCTTGGCGGGTATTCAGCCTCTTAGTGTTCGTAGAGATGCAGCTTGTAAGAAATTTGTTGCAAATATTAAACCAGGCAATCCGCTTTACCCTCTTATCCACAATCAGCTCCCTATCCTGAACCACACCTACTCTTTGAGAACTGAAAGAATAGACAGACCAACAATAATTCGAACTGATTGATTTCAGAACTTTGTAACAGTTAAATTTAGGGAAGAGTTTTAATTAGTTATTTATTTTATTTTTATTTGTCCATAATATAGTCTTGTATATCGAACATTGTTAATGTTTATATAATTTTAATTTTACTATGATACTACCTGTAATTCAGTTTAATACTGTAAGAGGTTTTAATAAACTATTAAATAATAATAATAAAAAATAATAACTTGCAGAGAAGACTGCGCAGAAGCATAGTAAGCAATGAAATTTATCATAGTGTCAGTAGCGAATTTGTATGTTACTTAGTGGTGTTTGAATATCTGAGATACTGGGCACATGTTCTGTGCTTCCCGAGTTAATTATATATTTGGCCTGTTACTAGGCACAATTTTGGAGGTGTGACCACTGTGGTGTGACATTGGTCTATGCCTTTATTATTGTGTTTTTGAGGAAGGCAAGTACAGATTGGCATTTGTCAAATGGTGCCTGTTACTAGACATAATATTTATATTGTGTTTTTGAGGTTGGCTGTTGACATTGTGAGACCTTAACAATAAAATATCACTTAAATATGGAATAACATGTCTTAGATCTATTGAAGATTACAACATTTCAATAACATGAAAATCAATATTTGAAAAGGTAAGTTGCTGTCCTACTTTTAAGTTAGTACCCTTTTACAACTTTCGGATGTATAACTAGAAATACATGCATGCAAAATCCCCTCGCCCATTTGAACCAAACAATTTACTCCCCAAAAGTTATTGTAACATGAAGTACTGAGTCGACCAATGTAACCATGGTGACACGCAACACTGTATATTTTTTATATTTTAATTTGTACAAAATATTGTTATTTTGTTTTAACTATAAAATGATCAATTGCACAACTAAAAGCCCAACTATATAAAATGGGTATGCTATTATGTACTCTTTTAGCTTTGATTTACTGCAACATTCAACCTTAGACCTTCACAAACTGCTTTTCGAGCAGTATTTGTATACTTCGCACTTGCTTTTGAAATGAAGTTTTTGGGATTTAATGTTTTTTATTTTTCTATAACGTATTTGAATCAATACTAAAATACTCTTAAGATCAATCAATGTGGTGTTGACCACACAGAATGCTCTACACATTTTCAAATTCACAAACTATACTGCATGCTATAAATCGGCAAAGCAAGCATGCAAAATAGACACTTGCCCGTTTAAAACGCTCCTTTTTCGGTCTTTAGACTGTTTTTCCTCTTGTTAATTTGTCCTCCAAATAATTTTCATTTATCTTACATAGAAACTTGCTTATAAAATGAGTGCAAAACTATTTTTGAAAAAAGTTTGCAAAAAGGAAGTTTCTCAACTTTCTCTCGGCTTGAACTCGCGCATGCGCATAACTTACAAAACCGTCCTGTCCATGACAAAAAAAAATGGCGGACAACTTTGCATTCCACAATGTTTTCACATACCCGGGTGTAAATATCCGAGCGGAATTAGTACCCTCGCACGGCGCTTCGCGCCGGCTCGGGGATTATTTCAAATTTTATTGATTTCATATAGATTTCCACTGCGTGGATGTTTAGTGTGTTGCTGTGACTACCAAATAATCCACACGCAAGATCCACGCAATTTCAAACTTTTGGAAGCGCAGGAAAATATACAAGTTTATTTGACTGCGTACTGACTGGACTGTAAGTTTTTCAAACATTTAAAATTGTGCCTGTTTTGAAATATTTTCAATTTAGTCTTTCCAACTCTTAATATAAAAGGAACATTTAATAACTATACTTGAAATATACGGTTTAAATTGGTCAAAATTACTCAAAATTACTTTTAAATTATGTTTTAGTCAGTTTTAACATATCCCGGGAAGTATTTTTGATGACTTTCATGTTTCTGCCAGTCTATCGTTTTTACTGTGTCTACATGTTTTTTTTTCTGTTTTAATAGATTTTTGAGGTAGGAATATGTATAATAAATGTAAAAAATTTTTATATACAGTATACATGTATAAGAAAAAAGCAAATATATTTCGACTACTGTTAACACTGAAATGTTGTTTTTATGCACTGTAGCCTGCAAGAAACTATTAAAATGGAAAAAAAGTAAGCTACTAATATTTCTTTATAAGTCATTGTTCTATATTATATCTTAGTCACAAGCCTTTTAGGAAATTTTACATAAACAACCCTTTTTAAAATAGTATTAAATTGCTTTTCCATAAGTCAAGGATGTATATTCAAGTCTTTCAGTAAACTACAAAACATTGTACTTTTTTGAAATCTTAGTAATTACGCTATTCAACTTTGCCTTCCATGTTAAGCCATTTTAAAAACTTTCAAATCCCATATCTAATACAATTATGATATACATTGTTATTTCAGTGACAGAGAACGACAGGGGCCATTCCATTTAATATACACACCCCCCCGTTGACGAGGTTTCTCATTTTGACCCTCGAAACGTTTTTATCTACCCTCGGAAATCTGCCAATTTTTCAAGACCCCCTAGGAAATTTTCCGATTTTTTACAACACCCTCGGAAATACCCGTTGATGAGGTTCCATGACGAGAGACCCCTCGGAAATTTCATATTTTACTTATCCCCCTCGGAAATTTTCATGGAAATTTTTGACCCCCTCGCAAAAAGGAAGTTTCTCAACTTTCTCTCGGCTTGAACTCGCGCATGCGCATAACTTACAAAACCGTCCTGTCCATGACAAAAAAAAATGGCGGACAACTTTGCATTCCACAATGTTTTCACATACCCGGGTGTAAATATCCGAGCGGAATTAGTACCGTACTGACTGGACTGTAAGTTTTTCAAACATTTAAAATTGTGCCTGTTTTGAAATATTTTCAATTTAGTCTTTCCAACTCTTAATATAAAAGGAACATTTAATAACTATACTTGAAATATACGGTTTAAATTGGTCAAAATTACTCAAAATTACTTTTAAATTATGTTTTAGTCAGTTTTAACATATCCCGGGAAGTATTTTTGATGACTTTCATGTTTCTGCCAGTCTATCGTTTTTACTGTGTCTACATGTTTTTTTTTCTGTTTTAATAGATTTTTGAGGTAGGAATATGTATAATAAATGTAAAAAATTTTTATATACAGTATACATGTATAAGAAAAAAGCAAATATATTTCGACTACTGTTAACACTGAAATGTTGTTTTTATGCACTGTAGCCTGCAAGAAACTATTAAAATGGAAAAAAAGTAAGCTACTAATATTTCTTTATAAGTCATTGTTCTATATTATATCTTAGTCACAAGCCTTTTAGGAAATTTTACATAAACAACCCTTTTTAAAATAGTATTAAATTGCTTTTCCATAAGTCAAGGATGTATATTCAAGTCTTTCAGTAAACTACAAAACATTGTACTTTTTTGAAATCTTAGTAATTACGCTATTCAACTTTGCCTTCCATGTTAAGCCATTTTAAAAACTTTCAAATCCCATATCTAATACAATTATGATATACATTGTTATTTCAGTGACAGAGAACGACAGGGGCCATTCCATTTAATATACACACCCCCCCGTTGACGAGGTTTCTCATTTTTGACCCCCTCGGAAACGTTTTTTTTATCTACCCCCTCGGAAATCTGCCAATTTTTCAAGACCCCCTAGGAAATTTTCCGATTTTTTACAACACCCTCGGAAATACCCGTTGATGAGGTTCCATGACGAGAGACCCCTCGGAAATTTCATATTTTACTTATCCCCCTCGGAAATTTTCATGGAAATTTTTGACCCCCTCGGAAATCTTCGTAAATACTTTACCCCCTCGGAAATTTTGAACATATTTCTACCCCCCTCGGAAATTTTAATCGAGATTTTTGACCCCCTCGGAAATACCCGGAATAAAATGTTTTGATGAAGTAATCCAGCAGCAGACAGAAGATAAAAGTTCAACAACATATCTTGATACAGTAATCCATCAGCAGACAGAAGATAAAAGTTCAATAAAATGTTTTGATGAAGTAATCCATCAGCAGACAGAAGATAAAAGTTCAATAAAATGTTTTGATGAAGTAATCCATCAGCAGACAGAAGATAAAAGTTCAATAAAATGTTTTGATGAAGTAATCCATCAGCAGACAGAAGATAAAAGTTCAACAACATATCTTGATACAGTAATCCATCAGCAGACAGAAGATAAAAGTTCAATAAAATGTTTTGATGAAGTAATCCAGCAGCAGACAGAAGATAAAAGTTCAATAACATATCTTGATACAGTAATCCATCAGCAGACAGAAGATAAAAGTTCAATAAAATGTTTTGATGAAGTAATCCAGCAGCAGACAGAAGATAAAAGTTCAATAACATATCTTGATACAGTAATCCAGCAGCAGACAGAAGATAAAAGTAAAATAAAATGTCTTGATACAGTAATCCAGCAGCAAAAGGGAAGATAAAAGTTCAATAACATATCTTGACACAGTAATCCATCAGCAGACAGAAGATAAAAGTTCAATAACATATCTTGATACAGTAATCCATCAGCAGACAGAAGATAAAATTTCAATAAAATGTCTTGATACGGTAATCCAGCAGCAAAAGGGAAGATAAAAGTTCAATAACATATCTTGACACAGTAATCCATCAGCAGACAGAAGATAAAAGTTCAATAAAATATCTTGATACAGTAATCCAGCAGCAGACCGAAGATAAAAGTTCAATAAAATGTCTTGATACAGTAATCCAGCAGCAAAAGGGAAGATAAAAGTTCAATAACATATCTTGATACAGTAATCCAGCAGCAAAAGGGAAGATAAAAGTTCAATAACATATCTTGATACAGTAATCCAGCAGCAAAAGGGAAGATAAAAGTTCAATAACATATATTGACACAGTAATCCATCAGCAGACAGAAGATAAAAGTTCAATAACATATCTTGATACAGTAATCCAGCAGCAGACAGAAGATAAAAGTTCAATAAAATGTCTTGATACAGGAATCCAGCAGCAAAAGGGAAGATAAAAGTTCAATAAAATGTCTTGATGAAGTAATCCATCAGCAGACAGAAGATAAAAGTTCAATAACATATCTTGATACAGTAATCCAGCAGCAGACAGAAGATAAAAGTTCAATAAAATGTCTTGACACAGTAATCCAGCAGCAAAAGGGAAGATAAAAGTTCAATAGCATATCTTGATACAGTAATCCAGCAGCAGACAGAAGATAAATGTTCCATAAGCATCTTGATCACCAGCAGCAAAGAGAAGATGAAATTTAATTAAAAATTTCTTACTATAGCAATCCTCTCTGTTTGTTCAATGTTATAGCGTTAAAATAGTTTCTGCTTAAGACGTAATTGGCCAGATATTAGTTTTGGTAGAACAGGAATTGTGTACGTCCACTTTGTGTTGTTACATAGTACAATATCAATTTCATCATCGTCTCTGTCAATAGATTGAACTTCTGCATCATGCCAACCTATAAAAGAAAACGTTTTGCTCTATTCCAAATATATGTACGTATTAATTGTGGTTGACAGTAAATCCCGTTCCAATCATCGCGCGAACAAATTCTAATATAATTCATGCGCACATACATGTTTCAATTTTAACTCGCCTGTTCAGTAATGCGTCTATCATCGGCTTCCCCCTGGGGCCGACCCCCGGGGATTTGTCAGGACACCTGATCAAATCGTTGCAAATGCCCCAGGGTATAGGGCATTATCTTTGGCGACAAAGTTCGACAAATCCCCGACCCCTGGGAAAATTTTATGTTTTATGACGTAAATATGTTTAACATCAAAACCATTGACAAACTCAATTTGTAGAGAGCTTTTAATATTTGAATTTTACATATATAAATTTAGGCCCTGTTTTTAATATAACATGAGACTGGACAAATTTTAATCCAGACTCCCCCAGTCTGCGGGGCATTCCACATTGGCCTTGTTCGCCATTCCCCAACTGTCATGGTTTCTCAATGCCGAATGGTGTCGTTGTGTATAAAGGTCGTGACTGGAAACTTTTAGGTGCAATTTCTGGTATTCTATAAGGGTTTATAGCATAGCAAGTTTGAGTTATCTTGCCTATTTGCTTGCTTTAAAAGATGCATATTTGATTAAAGGAGAATGCTCAGACTGGGAGAGTGTTTAGACGGATAAACCGGATGAAAATTCATGCTGAAAAGGAGTTCTACACAGACTACAGTCATGTTAAACCTTTGACAGGCTTTGACACCTTGAGTATTATTTACACCGACACTGTGTAGTTTTTACTTTTTAACTTTCCATTTTATACAAGAATAAATACTGTTTTCCAGTCCAATCGTAACAAAACGTATTGTATTTATTTGTATTGTGAGTACTTGGGCATAACTAATTTATATGACTTTGTTTATAGAAAATTATACGATACGTATTAACAACGCTTGAAGTGGAAAACGGGCTTGAAGCCTTAATGGACACTGGCTTATTCGGACTAACTTTCATCCACCTAAGAAAGTTTCTGGTTTAAAATTGATTCGGTTGAGAATTTTTCCGATACCGTGTTAAAGTAAACTGGCTCATTATTCCACAATACATTATATTGGGTTATCGCTTTTGTAGAGTGCTATCACAGCTGCAGAAATTCATGCATCAGTCCAAATATTGTGGCCATGTCCACTTGCTTTCCGATTATTATAAATCTCCGAACTTAATAAAAAAATGAGTGTGTATCAGAGTCTGCAGGGTAGTGGACTTTTCGACACAGTGCGAACGGGAAACCAAAGTAGACAAGTTTTTGTATCCACGTTAATTTTCATCCGGTTTAAAATGCGGCCGGTCCCGTAGAAAGGTAATATATGTACGTATTAATTGTGGTTGACAGTAAATCCCGTTCCAATCATCGCGCGAACAAATTCTAATATAATTCATGCGCACATACATGTTTCAATTTTAACTCGCCTGTTCAGTAATGCGTCTATCATCGGCTTCCCCCTGGGGCCGACCCCCGGGGATTTGTCAGGACACCTGATCAAATCGTTGCAAATGCCCCAGGGTATAGGGCATTATCTTTGGCGACAAAGTTCGACAAATCCCCGACCCCTGGGAAAATTTTATGTTTTATGACGTAAATATGTTTAACATCAAAACCATTGACAAACTCAATTTGTAGAGAGCTTTTAATATTTGAATTTTACATATATAAATTTAGGCCCTGTTTTTAATATAACATGAGACTGGACAAATTTTAATCCAGACTCCCCCAGTCTGCGGGGCATTCCACATTGGCCTTGTTCGCCATTCCCCAACTGTCATGGTTTCTCAATGCCGAATGGTGTCGTTGTGTATAAAGGTCGTGACTGGAAACTTTTAGGTGCAATTTCTGGTATTCTATAAGGGTTTATAGCATAGCAAGTTTGAGTTATCTTGCCTATTTGCTTGCTTTAAAAGATGCATATTTGATTAAAGGAGAATGCTCAGACTGGGAGAGTGTTTAGACGGATAAACCGGATGAAAATTCATGCTGAAAAGGAGTTCTACACAGACTACAGTCATGTTAAACCTTTGACAGGCTTTGACACCTTGAGTATTATTTACACCGACACTGTGTAGTTTTTACTTTTTAACTTTCCATTTTATACAAGAATAAATACTGTTTTCCAGTCCAATCGTAACAAAACGTATTGTATTTATTTGTATTGTGAGTACTTGGGCATAACTAATTTATATGACTTTGTTTATAGAAAATTATACGATACGTATTAACAACGCTTGAAGTGGAAAACGGGCTTGAAGCCTTAATGGACACTGGCTTATTCGGACTAACTTTCATCCACCTAAGAAAGTTTCTGGTTTAAAATTGATTCGGTTGAGAATTTTTCCGATACCGTGTTAAAGTAAACTGGCTCATTATTCCACAATACATTATATTGGGTTATCGCTTTTGTAGAGTGCTATCACAGCTGCAGAAATTCATGCATCAGTCCAAATATTGTGGCCATGTCCACTTGCTTTCCGATTATTATAAATCTCCGAACTTAATAAAAAAAAGTGTGTATCAGAGTCTGCAGGGTAGTGGACTTTTCGACACAGTGCGAACGGAAACCAAAGTAGACAAGTTTTTGTATCCACGTTAATTTTCATCCGGTTTAAAATGCGGCGGTCCGTAGAAAGGTAATGTCAAATCCGTATGTAAACAATACGATTTGTTTACCTTTTGAGCAAACTATATATATTCTCGAAAACATGATGTTTTATATTTCATATTTTTTCGCATTCCATTTCACTGTGCTTTTACATAAATGACAAATGTGGATGAGAATTTCAATTAAAATGATATAAAATAACGCGAAATTCGGGCAATATTTACATGTGGGAATTGTACATGCGCAGAACGGACTTGACATTATTTTTAAACGGGGCCTTATAAAACCAATATTAAACAAGTAAAATAGTTGGAATACCAATAGTTTTGCGGCACTGTTCCATTCAGACCGACTTAACAATTACAGGATAACAATTACAAGTCTTTACACTTAAGGCATACAAATGATTTAATTTTAGTAGCTCTCTTTTTGCTAACTTTTATGCACGGTCCATGATACCAAACACAACACGATGGTCCTTGTTTATCACACTGTATCATGAATCTATATTAAAAATGTAAACAAAGTCAAGTAAAATTATTTTAAGATACCAACATAACCAAATAAACAAGTAAACTGAATAATTGGTGATTTGAAATACCAACCCATGTTCTGTATCCTGGCAGTAACACCACAGCGGTTCAGAAGTCTGGTCCTGAAGTTGGCTGGTTTCTTCAATCACTGCATCTTGGGTTTCTAAAGAGAAACAATTGTTTGGAAAAATTAGTATGAATATTTCAGAACTGTTTTAGATTGACAGCAAAAAGCAAGCTTATTGTAATAATATTGACAATATATAACCTGTGTTTGCTTTCCTCTTCTTTGCCCTAGTTTCAGCGGCTCTTTTGGCACCAGCTTTTCGTCTGTCTGATACTGACTGCATGTGGTCCTTCCATATTTCTACTTCGTCCGTGCTAAGAAGGCAAGTTTTGGCCAACTTTTGAACATCATAGTCCTTTGCTTTAAAGGCATTCTCTAGTAATTCTCTGGGAGGAACTTTCATGAAACCACTAGAACCATGCTTAGTATAATGCTGCAGATGTTCATCTGGTGACAAAAAGTGACCAGAGCAGTTACCTTGGCATTTGTTGCAAGTTTTCCCATTCCATGGACGGTCACAATCTGGCACTGGTAACGGCAAATATGACAATGGTGGTCCACCTTCATACCAGCATTTCTCTTTTACTGGTTTTCCAGATAAACACGAAGGATGAGGACATTTATCTTGATAACATGGTAATAGCTGGAAAATGTAATTCTTTGGCAATCCTTTTACCATGTGCCTTTCTTTGAGGTTCCATACATCTTGAAAATACTCGTATAACGTTGTGTTTTCGTTTTTAAGATTGCTTTTGCTAGCTTGTGAACCTTTCAAGAATGTCTCCAGAAGTGGTCTTCTCTCTTGATACTTTTTGCACAAGTCATTTTTGCTCCCCTTGTACAAAATAATTATTGATTCTTGAAATGGCGCACCATTGCACTTGTCAATATACACATCTGCTGCGGTATCCAGGTTCTTCTCGAGGATGCCATTGTCGATACCTCCATCACTATGAAAATTGGATCCATGTATTGTGGAAGGAATATAAACATTACTGTGGGCCATAGCCAAACAGCCATTCTGGAGCTCAACGCGGTTAAGGTAAGACGAGCCGCTACTTCTAGCTGTCACTAAAGTGCACAATTTACTGAGCTCGAGGTGCCTTTCTGTTGCTAGAAACTGGATTTCATCATGCCCTGGCCCCTCGTCAGTAGCTCCGTCGACTCTAAAACAATCAATTTGCTTTTTATCCAGGCAAGATTCAAATTCAGGCTTCTTTTGCAACATCGACATGTCTGCAATGTGTTGAGAAGGATTTTTAGGATATAGCCTGTGAGGTTTCACAATACCAGCTGACATTTGAGGTGTGGTTTTCGTTGCAATTACAAGATATGACGTAACTTGTATAATGGAAGCATACTTGTTTACAAAGTCTGTCCGTGTTGTGACCTCTGGATTACCAACATCGGCGACTGACTTGTGCTGTTTATGAGTGTAAGTCGTATCCAAGCGAAAACCTGCCGCATCATCTCGGTTTATAATGGTCTTATCTCGACCATCTTCAAGTTGTATACGATCTAAACCTTTGTAGAATGCCGCACTCCAATGAGCATCGACGTTAAGCCTAACGTTAAATCCTTTCCTGGCCCTTCTGCATGTGATATTTGCTGCACCCCAATACCTTGCCTTTGAACGCCTTCTCTTATTTCTAACCACCGATAACTGTACAATAGCTCCGTAACTAAACGTTGTCTTGTACTTACTCTCTAAATGTTCCTTGATGCGTCTGTAAGTTACGCGAGGCCCTTTCCTGGTATTTCCATCAAAGGTAGCCACTCCCGTCCTTCTCCATGCGTCAGCACCAATTCTGTTGTCTCTCACAAAGTTTTCAATATCCTTTTTCAACAATTTGGAGGCTTTTTTAGGAACACGTCTCTTCAGTACAGATCTTTCAGTGAGTAGCTTTAAAAAGTCTCGCTTTGCTTTTTTCTTCAACAATCGCTTTCTACGAACAACTAAGTCATTTAGTTTCGGATCTGTTAAATCGTTGCCAATTGCTACATAATCTTCCGGATCATCACTCTCTGATTCAGAAACTATGTCATGTGTAGCTTCTTTCTCCTTATTCCTCAGAAGGAAAGCTTCGTGCGATTGTTGAATAAAGCTTTTCTCTTGCTCGGTAGCAGTCACATCACTGGACCAAAGGTTTTCCCAGAAATCAGTCAATATGTGAGTTAAACTGTCATCGCTATGGGATTTTAAAATAGCTCTTAGTTCTGCAACAAAGGAAAACCAGTTTAGGCCGTTGGCTCTTAGCATATCTAACATACATTCTATAGATAGCTGTTCTACATGTGAATTATTTCCAGTCCTTTCCTTCCCCTCTTCGTTATCCGAAACACCGCTTGTTTCGGCACTCTCTTCCCCACCACTGTCATCAGTATTTTCACTAGTGTCATCACTTTCGCTGTCAGATGGATCCATACAAATTCCAAGTTGTTCCAGAAAGCATTCTTCTTTAACCCGAGCCAGTTTATCAACAACTCTTTGTATTTCATTTGCTGTTTCAATTGCATCTTTTACTTTCGAGGTTAAACTTGATAGATTTGATATCCCATATAATTTTCTTGCACGTTCAGAAGACATCTCTGCAGTTGCAGAACAAGCTGCATATTTGATAAGGCGTCTGTCTTTTTCGGAACTTGCAAGTTTGCAAATCATTGCCAATGTCTCTTTTGACAGTTCACTTTCAACACGTCCCCGGTTTTCAACTTCGACAAAACTTTGCAAAAACTTCTCAAACAACCGATAGTCAATGTTAGGGTTCTTTTCTGTTATAAAAAGTGATGTCGATTTCTTAGTTTTCGAGAAAATTGGAATAATTGCTACAGGTAACTGCATCATACGTCTAATAGCTTTATCTGTTTTGTATTTTGAGCCAGCATGCAGAAAGTATTTCACAAAGACATCTTTCAGTGGAGTAACACCTTTATCAAGAACATCTTGGGCAGCTGAAATAAGCTTTGTACATTCTTGACAATTGCTGTGCGAGTGATGCTGTTCACAAAACATCCTTCTAATTAAAACGAAATCTTTGAGAGAAATGTTTATCTTGCTAATATATCTTCCTTCAAAGGCTGAAACACTGCTCAAAGGCGAAAGTGTGTGTTCTTCATATTGATGCAACAATTGTAACAAAGTGTTGTTCCCCACAGCATCTACTGTGGGGCTAAACGGAAATCCGGAGTATTGCTTCGAGTTGTTTTGTTGATAGCATCTGGACTTCTATCAATCTCGTCATCCAATAGCACACTCTCCGGTTGCTCTTCGTTGGTATTAAGCTTTCTTCCAGTCGGTGGAATCTTGACATTATGCTTGAAAGGAGTACCATCTGGGCTGCTATCAATCTCGTCATCCAATACCACACTCTCCGGTTGCTCTTCGTTGGTATTGCTTTCTTCCAGTCGGTGGAATCTTGACATTATGCTTAGGAGTACCATCTGGGCTGCTATCAATCTCGTCATCCAATAGCACACTCTCCGGTTGCTCTTCGTTGGTATTAAGCTTTCTTCCAGTCGTTGGAATCTTGACATTATGCTTAGGAGTACCATCTGGGCTGCTATCAATCTCGTCATCCAATAGCACATTCTCCGGTTGCTCTTCGTTGGTATTAAGCTTTCTTCCAGTCGGTGGAATCTTGACATTATGCTTAGGAGTACCATCTGGGCTGCTATCAATCTCGTCATCCAATAGCACACTCTCCGGATGCTCTTCGTTGGTATTAAGCTTTCTTCCAGTCGTTGGAATCTTGACATTTTGCTTAGGTATACCATCTGGGCTGCTATCAATCTCGTCATCCAATAGCACACTCTCCGGATGCTCTTCGTTGGTATTAAGCTTTCTTCCAGTCGGTGGAATCTTGACATTATGCTTAGGAGTACCATCTGGGCTGCTATCAATCTCGTCATCCAATAGCACACTCTCCGGATGCTCTTCGTTGGTATTAAGCTTTCTTCCAGTCGGTGGAATCTTGACATTATGCTTTAAAGGAGTACCATCTGGGCTGCTATCAATCTCGTCATCCAATAGCACACTCTCCGGTTGCTCTTCGTTGGTATTAAGCTTTCTTCCATTGTCGTCATCTACTGATATGGACTGGTGCTCTTTTTCCTGACTACTCTTGCTTTTTACTGAATGAGTGAAACTGGCTAGTATTCCACTCTGCCTAGTACTGCCATGCACAGACCCTTTTGTCGATGTACTAGATGTCGACTGATTTTTGGAAAGTGATGACTTCTTTGAAAAATACCTCTGGGAGTGACTTTCTTTTTTATGCAACTTTTCAAGCTCTAGTTGAAGATTCCTAACCTTCTTTCGATTTTCAGATACTTGTTGAATCATTTCCGCTGCTTGGATGTACTTTCCAACTCCTACAAATTTTAGTCGTTGCTTTTCTAACATGGATACAGTGTCATTAATTGTAGATATTTCCTCAGATATTTCATACACTCTTCTTTTCCGTATCCCTCCCTCAAACTTCATTCTTTTTGGTGGAGTAGCACCCTCGTCACCATACTTCTTTGACCTAGATTTATTCTTTTTGTAGTTGTATCCACTTTGGTCAACCTTCTCTCTTGCCTTTTCAAATAAGCGCTGACGGTTGCTGATGAGAGCGATATCATCAACACAAAGCTCATAGGCTGCTTCGTTAACTGCTGTTTCATATTTTGTACAACTTCTCTTTCCATCTTTTCCAAAAATTTTACTCTTTTCCTTTAGCTCTTCGTGGTTGCAATGGACAATCTTTTTAACATTTCCTATTCCAACATTATCAGCTGATGTCTAGTAGTAACTAGGGATCCAAGGATAGTGCAAAGTTTGAAATACGAAATGTACTGTAAAAAGTGCATATGTTTTGCCATAACTGAAGACAAGACAAGACAAGACAAAAATGTGGATAGTATTCTGATTAGCCGCTTGGTTACTTTGAGAGCAGGAAGAAAGCAGAGATATTTCGCTGTCATTCTTTCGTAAGTAGTAAGGTATATGCTGTAATTAGTTAGTTGGAGTACCACATAGAATAGATTTTGAACTGCTAATGACCTCGAGCAACATGCAAAATGAAAACAAGCCTTAGTAATTAAACTCTTCATTCGTCACTAAAGTGCTCTAGAAAAGTACATATATTTTGCAAAACTGAAGTGTTTTATACAGATATTCAAATATCAACAGTTACAAAATTTCAAACGTAGGAACCAGTCTATGTATCATTAGTAGAATCATACTAGTATACTATTGCAAATGCTGTAATTTGATTGGCTAAGCTACTCGCTATCTAATTGTCGATAGATAGTGAGTAGGGAAACAGCCATCTCCTCAGCGCGATTTTTAACGAATTTATTTCAATAAAATATGATAAACGTTTTGAAATACTGTTTTCTTGCTGGTTTCTACTAAAACAATTAGATTATTCGCTCTTGATTTCTATGAGATTATAGTTAATTTGGGCTTCGCCCTCTTCAACTATCACCTCATAGAAATCTTGAGCTCATAATTTAATTGTTAAATAATGTCGACAATATCAAAAAAGCTATTATGACCAAAAACAACTTAATGGTGCATGTGCAAGCTAAACAATTTCTATGGTGAACCAAAGTTAGAGTAGAATGGTTCCAACTTTCGCATGTCTAAATTTAAATAAATTTCTTCGTGTTAACGTATTTTAGTACCATTTTGATTAAAACCGCTTTGGTCATAACTGTTGTTAATAGACCTTTTTGAAAATTACATCATGAATGTTTTCTAGTCTGCTCTCAAGCATCAAGACATAGTGTGATTGGGCCATCATTAGGTCAAGAAAGCATCTATGGCGTATTTATCGAAAAGGTCTATTGTACACCTCTAAACAAACATCAACCCACAGAACTATTAACACAAATAAATTATTGATTGCATCACAATCGACCTTCACTCTCAGTCTGACAAGTTTATTTTTGTTCCCGAAAACATCGCTTTGACTATATTAAACACTTAGGTGTTCAGCTGTCAGTTCTTCTATAACTAGAGATTTTTAATTGTACTTTATTGTGACATCATCCAATGACAACAGCATTTCCGCCATTTGACTTTCACGTACATTACATGGGACGACCTTCTCGAGAGTATTCTGAAAAGCTGTAAAATGCTTTAGCTCACCTTCAGAATTCACCACAACTTTGGCACAATACTGTTGATTGCAGTCTGCTATTCGAACCGTGTAGCCACATCGATCACAACGAACAAATTTACCTGCAGTGAGTTGGAGAAGCTTTCTAGAACAATTCGAACAGTGACTGGACATTTCTATTTTCTCGACAGCATGGATTTGCGATACTTTGATAATTTTTGAGTGGGTATGCGACTGAATGTCTTTCTCAGAAACTGAGATTTGGTCGAGTGTTTCATCAGTGACTGGTTGTACGATTGAAGGCACCGTTGTGCTTAGTTTCTTTCTTCCTGACCATACCCGAACTTGCATTGCAGTGATAGAATACGCAACACCACTTTGAACCATTGGAATATGCTGTTCCCAGAGATCTACAGGAATACTTCCAGTAGCATCAGCAAAAGTCGACTCAGCTAATTTCAACTTTTTGCCACTAACCTCAGTAGTTTTCCCAACGTGTACAGCTTTGGCACGGAGCGTAACGCTATCCCATTCATTACAAGACTTTAATATGTCTTCAATTGAAGTAGGCATCGGAGACAAACTCGTTGTTTCTTGAAACTGAAACGAGTACTCTGATCGATCAGGCATAGAAATCATTGTCATATCGTTTATTATTATCTTCTGACCGTCAGCAGTGTGGGTAA
The DNA here is from genome assembly GCA_016169945.1 of Trachythela sp. YZ-2020. NCBI lineage: Eukaryota > Metazoa > Cnidaria > Anthozoa > Malacalcyonacea > Clavulariidae > Trachythela > Trachythela sp. YZ-2020. The sequence goes on from JADLSH010000214.1 coordinate 3,867,895, forward strand.
ACCGTTTAATCTTGATTGGTGTGTGAGTCTGCTCGCTGTCCATAAGCAGTGGCCTTTTGCTCTTCGAGTACAACAACGCTTCTTGCTGTGGTTTACTTTCTGTTTGCAGAACTAAAGTAGAATAGTCCAATGTATTCTTTTTATTACGTCTCGTAGGTGATAAACAATGAACGTAAGCAATAACATCAGCATCAGCGCTTTTAGTTGTACTAAGGCTTGACTTTGAAGGACTGGTCGGTTGTGGCGACTTCTTGTCCTCTAATATAGCACTGTCGTTCGAATTCGAAGGACTGCTTGATTGTGGTGATACGTTGTCCTTTAATATAGAACTGTCGCCCGACTTCGAAGGGCCACTTGACTGTGGTGACTTGTTGTCCTTTAATATAGCACCAAAGATTTTCTTTTTATTTCGTTTGTCCTTTGTAATTGTCGACATATTTGGTCAGGTCGTGGGGAACACGTTAATTCTACGCCACAGTTATAGCAATATGGTCATAGCTATAAATATTTCTTGAAGCGCAAACAATTAGCGGAGAAATTTAGCCAATCACAGCAAGCGTGGGGTTTACGTCTCATGTTTATACGGTCTATACTTAACTATGACCATCTGAAAGGTCGTGCGAAAATTCGTTTTCTTACACAGTTGATTTCACAACACTTTGGCCGACGCCCTCTGGGTCGACGCCGAAGTAGTTGCGAAATTCCGTCGTTCGCCAAGCATCTTGCGAACTTTGGGACAACAAGGTCAGAAGTTCGATTTTAACCAAGATCAAACTATAAAGACTATAAATTGTTGGTAAATAAAGTTGCTGTGGAAGAGTGCAGGGATGGATCCAGCTTGATCTGGTAGGGGGGTGCTAAGTGGGCACTTGTCATGAAGCTGGGCATGACCAGGAGCCTAACTTAGGTCTAAACATTGGGGGGGGGGTATTTTTTCCTGATGAAAGGCTGTGGTCATGAAATAATGTACAGGGTCTGACTTAAACAAAAAACCTTATGAAACCTATTGCTTCACTAGGCTACTTCTACAGCTAGTAAAAGGTAGAAGGGCTCTAGAGGGGTATGGGGGCATGCTTCCCCAGAAAACTCTGAAATCTAGAGTCTCTGAAACGCCATTTCGTGCACTTTGGGGGAAGATTTTACAGAACTCTGGTGGTCAGAAAACGTTGTATATTAGATTAGTAATATTTTTTAAATTGCCCCAACATCTTCAACTGACGTGAATGTTTTTTTGCCTGACAAGTTATTAAATATTTGATAAATTTGCCCTACAAAATTTTCGAACTTTGGCGGTGTCTCACCCCCACCCTCCCCCCAATCTCCCCCAGTAGTTACGCCCCTGGGCGTGACCGTCAACCAGGGCAGGGTCCTTCATCACTGAGGAGCCCTGGTAGGGTCAACGTGCTGAGAAGATTTTTGAAAAATATAGTTTCCTAAATGGTGAAAGAGACCCCCAAAGGCCCAATTATTGTATTTTTGTTTGATAATTGCCCTACCAAATCCTAAATTTGGATTTGATACAGAAATTGGCACCCCCCTTGGACAAGGATAGGGGGGTGCGTACCCCCTTGCACCCCCCCCCCCCAGTAAATCCCTCCCTGGAAGAGTGTGTAATCGTAACAAGTTATTCGAAATTCGAAAACTTTGTTGAGGAAACTGACAAAGTTTATGTACAATTTATAGTTTGACATTAGTTGGAATTGAATTTCCGACCGTGCGAATTTTGTTACTTTGTTTCGGTGAGGGTAAAAGACGGAATGGTCTTGCGGAATGGCATGCGGAATGAATTGCGGAATGGCACACAAGAAACGCAAAATTTCATAAACAAATGTAGCCGTAATAAAATTGTCGAGCCAAAAGTTACGATTAAGGTTAGAGGTTATAATTCCGATTAAGGTTAGGATTAGTGGTTAGGATTACGTTTATGGTTAGGGGTTACGATAAGGTTTAGGTAGGTGCCAGATGGCGGAGATGGGCACACCGGTCACATATGTGACGTTCTAAAATTTAGAACTCTCGCTATATGTTATTTAGAACATGTGGAACAGGTGTTGATAAACGGGTGTTTATTTTCATTCCCGTATATCCGCATGCCATTCCGCAAATTCATTCCGTCTTACCCTCGCCGACTTTGGTTTCGGGAATTAAAGGCGACATCACACGAGGCAATTTTTCCAGCAACTTACAACAGAATTGAAAAGAAAATGCAAAAAGACGCATGATATTTGCAAAGTACAGTGAAAACGAGTCAGTTGCCAGGGAAAAAAGTGTCTTGTGTGACATGGCCTTTAAGCATTTGTAAGCAAACGAAATTTGTAAATACGAACATTTTTAAATTGAATTCTTTATTTCCCCAATTAATGTTTGTTATCTGTATGCTTACAATATGATACTAATTTATATGATGTCTATAACACTGTAAATGTATCCATGAATGAACTGTCGTAGTTTGTGTTATTGACGTTAGTCCGCAAAGGACTCAGTTTACTCATTAGTGGCTTTTGATATCTGGAAGTGACAGTCTCTAACCGATGTTCACCGTTTCAAATTTTCATTTCTCCTTATACTTTCGTTTCTGGTTGGCTTTGGCCTTTGGTTGAATCAGGGAGCGTGGCCTCATCGTAAAAGTCCTTGTATTTTCTTCTGAAGATCAAATCACGCATTTACATATGAGTAGTAGATGGGTGGTGGCTGACTAACTGAGATGCAGGAATATTCTATTGTCGAATACTGGTTTCAATGTGGATGCAGACAAACCCAGTCGTAATTTCCAAATTGTTTGTAACACTCTGAGGATTGAATATCGTTATCTGTTTGGATTGACATGATTTTATCTGCAAGAAAGATACACATTTACTTGGTTTACTTCAGTTTGGTTCATTAAAATTCTATTACTTCAATGAAATTTGAACAAATGATCAAGAATTACACATTTATGGTGTATATACGGTCATTACAATACCTTATTACTTTTATTCAGCGTCCATTATAATGCAAGGTTACATTATCTTTATTGAATATGATAGCCGTGCTGTCACTAAAGTAATGAAAAAGAAATTAAATTAGCACAAAGAATTACATGAAGTCGGACCAATTCAAGAAATAAAACGAAATTGAAAAAAAAACTCACCTTCTTATAGTCTTGAAGTCACCGTGGGGAAACCGTCTTCTGTCCCAAGTATAAGTAGGGACGTTGACCCCTCTGGGTCGATGATCTTCTAGTTAACATGGGTCCATTTTAAGTGATATTGTGACTAAATTGCTTCTATGTTGTGGTATGTTCTGGCTATTTTGTCCATGTTAGAAGATTAACAAGCATGTCGTTATTGCGATTATTCTCATCTGTACCTTTATAGTTTTGTTAATATTCCAACTATAAGCGTTTTAATCGTTCATATATTACAAAATTTATATATTAAATCAGTGATACAAAGATAGGTTTATGATCGCTGTAGTACGACTCTAAGACGCCACTATTTTTCACTCTTTCAGGGACATTAGTGTAGATGTGATCAATTTGTGTTTTATAGTCGGTTGTCATTTCGCTGATAAGCTGTACATACTGCTTTTCCTCGATTAAATATTTACAAAGTGTATTTTTGTCAGATTTATTTTCAATTAGGTTAACATTAAAATCACCAAGAATAATAACTGGAGTATTTGGGTCATTTAAAAAAGTACAATGGAAATGTTTTAAAGCATTTATGAACCTTGACATTTTCACTTTTGATGTAGAGCGATAAATTCCTACAATATGTAAATTGTTTAGTGGTTGGTTCACTTTAAGTAATGTCATTTCTACATCATCACAGTTGCATCTTAAAGGTTCCGAGATAAGTTGTATATCATTTTTTACGTAAATAGCAGTTCCGTAAGGTGTTCTTGCACCATGTGGCATAAAATCATTTCTGAAAAGTTGAAAGCCTGGAATCTGATACAATTCATTATTATCATTACTACATAGAGCAGTCTCTACAAACACATTGACATCCGCTGCCTTTACACTGTAATCACTCGCAACGTCACCAACGTGAAGATGTAATGATCTCACATTCTGAAATAATATTTTAAATGTTTCGCTTGTATCTTTGTAAAGAAATGGAATATGACTGGTAAGTGAAGCATTTTCTCTTAGTCTTGTCATTTCTTCTTGTACTTTCTTGCTCACAGCTATTTTACTTTCATTCAGATTAAGAATATGTAATCCTGAAATGCTTCTAAGCCTGCTAAGTGCAACATAATGCATGTGTTCTCGTTTAGAAGATGGAAGGTCCACAACGGCCTCATTTAATGTATCTCCTTGGCAACGGTGAATAGTTTTGGCTGCAGATGGTCTTAAAGGAAACTGTCTGCGAAGAACTTGCATTTGATGCCTTCTGAACTGTCTAGTGATCTCTAAAATTGGAACCCAATTTTTCTCTACACTGGATTATAAAGATGAGAGTATTCTTTGCGATGATTATTTCCAATATATTGTTCTTGAAATAAAACCCAAATAATACTTGGTCTTGACGAACCTGGTACTCGGTAATCAACTTTCTTAATTATACACTCAGCACCATTAGTCATACCATCTACAACAGACACGTTTGTCGTAAGATCATATTTTGCTTCATTAAGTATTGAACAAACTGAGTATAAGCCCATTGTTTTAGAAGGATCGTTTGGGATTTGTTTTTTAACTCTCTCTTTCAAGTTATCAGATAAATCTCCAAGTACAATATCAATTGCTTTAACCTGAACTTTCTCGTTTAAAGATTTATGAAAAATGCTATGATTATGTTGATCTACTGCCATGTTAGTACTAAATAAGTGGGTTGAAGTCATTGGATAATCAGGATGCTCTGGACTAAGCTTCAGAATTCTTTCTTTTAAAACTTCAATGTCAGATTCAGTATGTTTACCTTCCCTTATTCTATTTAAAATTTCAGCAAAGTCTTTGTCTTCTCTTTGTCTCATAACCTCTGTTAATTCAAACATTTGAAAATACTGTTGCCAGAGATTTGTTGCTAATGCAGCATAACCATCCTTTGAGTTTTCAAATATCCATTGATCAAATACGGGTTTGAGTTGAAGTAAGTCGCCAACAGTAATTATACTAAGACCGCCAAATGGTTCTTTTGTGCCCATAATCTGTTGCAGTCTTTGGTCAAGAAAGTTAAACATCCCACTGCCTACCATAGATATCTCGTCAATAAAAATAACTTGCAGTCTCTCTAATTGAGATCTTATAGTATTTAATCTATCTCTATCAAGTGTGCAATAGCTGAATCCTCTATTTGCAGGAATTTTAAAGGCGGAATGAAGTGTATTTCCTCTTATATTGAACGCAGCTTTTCCTGTGGGTGCTACCTTAATAACACTTACATCATCTGGATCATTTTCAAGTTGCACATTTAGATATCTGATAAGTGCTTCATACAAAGCATTTGTAACGGTACTTTTACCTACACCAGCACCTCCGCTTAAAAACAATCTTAAGGGCATTTGCTCAATATTAAGTGATTGAACAAGTTTTCTAAAATCATCATCTTTTAGCCGTTTTACAACTAGTTCTTCATCATCATTTGTTCGTGGGTATATACCAATGTCACTTATCAAGTCGTATTCTGTGTGTTGCTTATCTTTGCCAGGATCAAAACATCCGAATAATTCACTTGCCTTTGGACCAATTTCTTTATCTTGTTCATCTCTATATTGTGCATTAGGAGCAACTACATTACCAAGTTCCTCACTTTCAATATCTTGTACTGCCTGATCAAGAACGTCTGAATGATTCTCGTATTGCTTTTTGTTTTCTTCTATCAGCTCCTTAACATCTTCAAGTCGATCCTGGTAGGTTTGGAAATCCTTGAGAAGATCTTTCTTTTCATTTCTCCACGGCGTGTAAAGCATAATTTGTTCTCTGCAATAATTTTCTGGATCTTTATTTTTATTGAATCTAACTGACCGTATTATCCTTGGTTTTGCCTCTTCACAAGTATCATTCCTCCTTTCATTTCATATTCATCACTTTCATGTAATGCCTCGTCATTTTCAGATACATCATCATCTACGTTGTCATTGAAATCACTTTCCAAAAGATAATCATCTGATAAAACTGAGGAATCAATATTTGGTTCAGCTGTTTTGTGCTGATTACCCTGACTTTTACAATTAAACCACGCATAAAATCTGCCAAACACAAATTTCCCAACTGTTTTGGTCTTCTCTGATATCTTTTAATAACATTATCTGACTCAATATCAAGGGAACGGTCGGGTAGTTCCTTAATTTTATCCATACTTTTAACTAAGAATGTTCTTTCATCTGGATCAGACGTATTAATAAATTGAAATTCTCGAGATGACCTTCTCAAAGGCATTTGCAGGACTAAATAGATGGCCTCTTGTGCACTTATTTCAACAGCATTGAGAAACTTATTACCAATATGTCTTACTTTGTTTACAATATTCTTATTGCCTTCTTTTGCTTCTTCACAAGCTTTACGAAGTAACTTGCTCATTCCTCTTTGACCTTTAGTAATATAAGAAAGGATATAAACAGCACAAGCATAGGGATCTAGTACGAACTGCATATCCATGTTAGCTTTCCATGCTTTGAGTAAATTTGAATTGTAACCGTTGATTCTAATCTCAGCTGGTGATCGTTTCAATAAGAGGGTATTATGCTTAAGGGAAAACTTTATAGCCTTTAGATACTGATTTTCTGATAAATCGAGCTTTTGAAGAAACTCGTCTGAAATCAGCTCTTGGGCCAAACTCGCAAAGGTCATCGTTTCATCAGCTTTGATGGAGTCTAATAACGAACGAATTCGCCCTAAATCTTTGTTTAATTTATCTTCCACATTTTCTTCAAGGTCAGCCTCAGATAAAGGTTCTAAAATCATAGTTCTTGGCATTGGCGGTAATGGAAAATTAAATCTGCAAGCATTATGTCCCTTTTTCTTGCATGTTTTTGAGTGTTTATGCCTTTGTAAATTTACGAGATCAGTTAATTCATCTGAATCAGCACTACATGAAACATAACTATCTACAAACTTAGTAATATCATCGTCAGAGTCTTTTCCATACTCAGGAGCATTATTGATCCAGAATAATCCATGGATATGTGGTGACCCTCGTTGTTGGAATTCAACACGATAGAAAAAGTCAACGACTTCTCCAATTGGATTACTTGAACTTTTGATAAAGTTATGAATAAACAGTTGCACCATGTGCTCAAAATTTCTTGCACATGTAACTGGATCTTTCTGTATCAATTCTGACTTTTTCTGCCAAGTCATTCCCTTAATTTCATTGTCAGTATAGTCTTTATTGTCAATAAGACGGCCAAGAATTTTGAGCAAGTGAATCCATCTCGTTTCAGCCGCTGAGAATGAACAGAACCAGGTAGGATTACCAAGTTGACGAATCATGGCAAATAAATCTTTCTTGCATCTTTCAAAGTACGGAGGTGAACCGCGTAAATTCCTGAAAACTCTAAAGCCTTCATCTAAATTAATTAACTTATTAACTGAACTTTCTGACTTCAGGTCTCCGGCTGTATAAGTTTTACCTTTCGTTTTACATTTACGCAACGACAAACTTGCACTTCCTTGAATTTTGCTTGATCTGTAGTTTCTTTAATTTGTAAAATATATTTGGCACTGACTGTGCAACTCTTCTATCTCGGCTTCGCAACTCCCATTTACAAATTGTGCTATAATGAACTGGCACTAGTCTTTCATTATTTTCAGCTCGACGTTTGCCACAGTAAACAGTAGGAAAAGACAAAAACTCAGAATCTTTATCAATAAATATACCAAGAGGACTATTTCCTTCACCTGGTGCAAAACTAATTATTTTATCACCGTGCTGAGCAATGTCAGGTTCCTGTAATAATGTATCCATAACACCCGATGGTCGTTCAGTTGCTTCACGCCACTCATCGTCGGTATCATTATCAATCGAATCATTACATGCTTGTGTTTCTACTTTTTCTTGATCTTGAGTACTAACATTATTTGGTAATTTGTTTTTCTTGTCAATAAATTCTGACCACTCTTCCTCATTATTTCCTGAATTTGTTACATAACTATCTGAGACTTGTATTCCTTCGTTTTTGAATATATCACTGGTGTGAACTAAATATTGGGCTGCCTCTAAAACTTTTCTTGGTCTTACATTCTGAAATTGATAATGGTGTTTGTAACTCAGTCAAGATGTTAATTTAATTGGAATCATTCCGTCTCATTAATTAGTGTAGTAAGATGTTAACAGTTAGATGCCTCAGCAGGCGTACATTAACTACATTCCGTGAATACTCAATTGACCTGACTAGGCAGTTCTCGTACTGCATAAAGGTATTCTTGGTGAAATTAATCTTTCTTCAAGAGGTGTTAAATTGTTTAAAGCATCGGGCTTGTCAGGAAAGTCATTTTATTTTTTTTGCACAACTTGGAAGCTTACCATCTTTGAAGTTTGGCACGTACACATATCCATTCAGTGTCATCAATGCTTTTAAGACCAGTAATACATAAATTAAATTTTCTTGAACATGATTCATACAATGAAGCATTGCATTTAGTGACAGATGATCTATACCACAACTGGTCACAACATGTACAAATGTATTCTGGACCAACACTTATATTCTTGTGAAATAATTCAATGGCTTTTGTTATGTACTGCGTTATGTTAATTTGCATTAATTATTTGAATTATTTTTCAATCTCTTGTGGTTATCCATCTCAGTTTCATTCTCACTATAAAGTAGCTTTCTTTTCAAATTAATATATTTTCTTTTTTGAGTATCTTTAACTTTTTCCGAATAATTTTGCTTGTAGATTATATTTGATATTTTTTACGCTTTTTGAACTTTTTCAGGATTTGATTTTCGGTAAGTTGCAAGAGATTCTTTAACTTTTTCAGGATTAGTTTTTCTGTATGTTGCAGTGGCTTTTTTAAGAGATTCTTTAACTTTTTCAGGATTAGTTTTTCTGTATGTTGCAGTGGCTTTTTTAAGAGATTCTTTAACTTTTTCAGGATTTGTTTGTCTGTATGTTGCAGTGGCTTTTTTAAGAGATTCTTTAACTTTTTCAGGATTTGTTTGTCTGTATGTTGCAGTGGCTTTTTTAAGAGATTCTTTAACTTTTTCAGGATTTGTTTGTCTGTATGTTGCAGTGGCTTTTTTAAGAGATTCTTTAACTTTTTCAGGATTTGTTTTTCTGTATGTTGCATTTGCTTTTTTAAGAGATTCCTTGACTTTTTCAGGATTTGTTTGTCTGTATGTTGCACTTGCTTTTTTAAGAGCTTCTTTAATTTTTTCAGGATTTGATTGTCGGTAAGTTGCAAGAGATTCTTTAACTTTTTCAGGGTTTGTTTGTCTGTATGTTGCGGTAGCTTTTTGCGACGACTTCTTAACCTTGTCGGGATTTAAAATCTTGTACTTTTTATTATATGTATCTTTTCGTTCATTTTCCCTATTTTTTGAATTCATTGTCCTTTCTCCTTTTCTTCATGTATTCCCTCGTATAGTCCTTTCTACTTTGCAATTTGTCAGATCGTTCAGACTGAGTTGTATCAGAATGCGAATTTAGCGAGTTTGTTTTTGGTTGTTCATTTGTTGTGTGCAGATTATTGTTTCTTTGTTCAGAAAGAGATTGTGGAGTTGATGACACATAATGCAATTCATCAAGATGTCCGATATAAATATGTCTTGCATTTACTCCTGGCTCATTAGCGTGTATAGAAGTTACAACAGTAGTCTCGGCGAAATTTGGTGCAGTTTCCGTTATATGAATTATTAAACTATTTGAATTCGCAACTGCTTGTATAATAATATGATCTGCCCATGTTCCTAGCCTGGACATGTTTTGCAAATATTGAAGCCATGACTGATCAGTATTATATTCTATAAAATATTCTGGGCAGTTAATTAAATGTTGAATTGCAAGAGCTCTTATTTGCGAATGACGGTCTTCTGTTCTGTAAAGTTGGTGGCTTACACTACGAAAGAAACAATTACCATCACCGACAATGTTTACTGGTTTCAGTCCTATTCTATGTAGTCTTGTGGTCAACACTGACATTAAATTAACAGGTCCTGGATTTAACTCTATATCACCACACACGAATAAGGAACATCTGTCAGAATTCTTTAGTCTTTGTATATTACATTTAATAGTTCTCGTTAAATCAAAACATCGACTTGATTTAAACAACTTGTGTTTTCTTGTCCTATATCTATTCTTAGGCTTATCGGTTAATTTTGACTTTGTATGCAATGTTTGTGTTTTCTTAGCGCGACAATTAGGCGGCTTCCAAAATTGCCATTTACTCATGTTTGTTTGACGCTCAAGAATATATTTGCGATACCTTGTAGAAAGCAAATTATGCCAAAAAGAGGATTTAGGAATTAACTGCTTTATTAGCTTCTTTATTTTACGCCTGCGCTGCTTATTCTTGCTCATCAAATTAACAATTTTTTTAACGGGAATTCTAGACGGTTCTCGATCACGCCTTTTGACATGGATTAAACCTTTAGTTTGTGATCTACTTCGAGTTAAATTATCTGACGAACTAGACTGCTTGTTTTGTTTCATGTTTGATATTTCACTTGCGATACTTGTATATGCGTTCTTGTCTTTAATATAAAGTTCATTTGATTTTGTATTATAAAGATTGTGACATATTTTTAAAGTCTCGTTGACATTTGTTTTATATTTCCCAAGGTCAACCTCAGAATCGCTACTTACTTCCTTGTTAATATTTAGAAATACTAGATTCTCGTTCATATTATAGGTTTTGATTTGGTATTGATAAGTATTGATTTGATTGTAAGATTGCTCGTTAGATTGCTTCAAGAGATCACAATTTTGCACCCAACTGATGCTAGACTTGCGATCAAAGTCTGTGTCGATAACGCGTGGGTTATCTCCTCGTCTTTCGCTTTTAAATAAAGCTCCATCACCTCCCTGACGAGTGAAGGGATTGTCGCCAATCTCACAAGAAAAAATGTCCATCTTCTCGACAAAAAAGTGAATATATAAGACACAAATATTACACTTGATAAAATATTTGTAAAGTGAAACCAATAATTGCTTAGCTGCGCATTAATATAAACAATGGCTGATGCAACACTTTAATCTAGCAAGTGGCCAATCACATTAAAATAATCATTGCCATATTTAGAAAGCCAATCCAAATCATTACGTGTTAACACGTGCTGCATCAGGAAAAGTACTAACCTTGATAAAAAACCTGGAATCTTACTACCGGAATCTGTGCAGAATGTATAGTTGTGATTATTTGCCTAATTCAGGGATTTTAATGTTATTGTATGTATAAGAATGTATAAGTAAAAATCAGGCTCAGCGACAGCGTGAACAAAACATTTTGTCTGGCCTCATATTGAATTACTGAATATATTTTTGCATCAAATAATTACTACTTATACGAGGTATTATTTTGGTATTATGTTCAAGCTGGTTTGAGATTCCTTATTCAGCCCTGTTTAATGTTTGTTTGTTTAACATTATAAATATTTACTACCGTCTACGTACTCTACGGAATACATGCAGGCAGTCCGCACGGCAGTTATTTATAGTCAATATTTATATCAAATCGGCAAATGAATACAAGAAAAAATATTGCAATAATGAATATTCGACCCATTCAGTATTGTCCATTGAATATATAAATGACAAAACGCACTACTAATCCAAAAGGCCAAAATGAAAACGTTTATTTATAAATTTGATCGTATTTCCATCAACATTCTCACTCCCAGCTGCCACCATTGTTCGGTAAATATTTCGAAATTTCGTATTTTCGTTCCGTGATATTATTAGATCAGTGGACTTGAACGCACGTGTTCATAGCTACCGGGGGAGTTAGCAACCCAATATTATATATAAAACGATTGTCAGTATGATGTAGACGTTTAATACATATCTATGGTTTAATACCACAACCCAAATGTTGTTCGTAAATCTAATTAAACACTGCATGAATACAACCGAATTGAGCCATATGATAACTTGAAAGTGCTTAAAAAAGTTTCAACCCCAAAGTTTAAAAGATACGGTATTAATAGAGAATCTTCGCAAACACCCCCCGGAAAGTTTACACTATGATGTATGTATCTATGTATCTATCTATGTATGTATGTATGTATGTATGTATGTATGTATGTATGTATGTATGTATGTATGTATGTATGTATGTATGTATGTATGTATGTATGTATGTATGTATGTATGTATGTATGATAGCTTGTGTGAATTTTCGCCCCTCATCACAATACTGCAAAGTTAAAAACTTTGCACTAAAAACGAATATAGTCGTATGGACAAACATGTGCCCTAACAATTTCAGGACACAACAGATTGCAATGGTGCTAATTGTTAGCATTTGCAATCTCTTAGCTTATTATTTACATCAACACACCCAATAAGTAACATAAAGTGCCACCTCAATTGTTAAAATTGTATGCTACAATTGGTGATACTGATAAATATGGCAGTGGTACATGTAAAAACAATGCTTAGAGGTACTCAATTTATAAGCTTCAAGTAGTGATTAAATGTACAAGTTGCCACCCTTTTAAATATTGTGAATAGCAAGGGAATAGCAGTTATGTAGGTTTTCCCTAAGGCTATTGTTTTCTTCATCAACCAAGCCTCGCATTGATGCAAATTCTCTTTTATATACACACCAAACTGGGGCTTGGTGGTGAGGACAATACCCTTGACCTTCGGCCCATTACACTTAATACCCCCCCCCCACCCCAGTGGATGACATCAACGAAATTCTATTAACCCCTAAGAAAAGATCAAAGTGCTGACACAAAACACCCTCAGAAATTTGTAAATTTCCCCCTTTACCCCTCAGAAAAATGCAAAGATCAAAGGTTGCTGACAGGCTTGACCTCTCAGAAATTACCTTTGGAGCACCCCTCCGAAATTGTCGTCCACCAGGGGGGGGGGCATTAAGTGGAATGGCCCTTCTATTGTCATCATATCATTAAATTGCATATTGTAAAATGGAAATAAAAAAATGTAAGGCCAATGAAGTATTAATAAATAAACTACAGTGCATACATCCATTTCAAATATGACAAGGTCTATAAATGTAAAAATGCACAAACCTCAACACGGCCCCCAAGTTTCACCTGCCCATTTGCGATTTTAATGGTCAATTGGTTTATATTGCCTGGTTCTGGAACAAGTAGAACAAAGAAACCATATCAAAATACAAATTGTATATTTTACATATACTGTAGAAAGTGGATATAAATTCATTTAAATAGTTAAAATATTAAAGTGTTCCATATATAAATACCTGTCGATGTGGCAGAAATTTTACTGTTTGTTGGTTGATCCTTTGATTCCTTAAACTGTTGACCATCACCATTTCGTGACGAAGGGTACTCTGGAGGTACGATGGGTTGCCACTCTTGCCCTTCCACGCCAACGATGAAGGTTGTTCGCGGTTCGAACATCATGAATGTTTCGTCGTCATCAACCTCTGTCCCATTTTCCTCCACATATATAATAACTTTTCCCCCCAACATGTTAAGTTTTTGTTTCGCTATTTAAAAAAGCAAATTCACACTTCACAATGAGTGATTCAAGCAGACTATGAGTTTGAAATATCATTTACATATATTTATAAAATTACACATTATTTAAATAAATCGCATACATACCTTTGTTAACAAATTCGTTCATTGAGTTTGCAACGATTGCTTTCTTTACTTTTCTTGAAATATCCCACGCGTTGAAAAGAGGCATTCTTCTGATTTTTATATATTAAAGTTTCTCCAGGCGAATACGCTTTCACAAATGCCCCAAAATATGGCGTCAGATTACCGCCAATATTCATGTTGATTTAAATTCAACATGTTTCCGATTTGTAGTAGAATTCAGCATTGAACATCTCAAATTCAACATACTGCTGCAAATTAACACTCGGCAAATTCGACATGTTTCTAAATTTGAAGTAAATTTGAATATTGATGCGAGCAAATTTGGCATGCTGCTCGAATTTAACCTTCCGAATTCAACATGTTTATGAATTGAAGTAAATTTGAATTTTGATGTGGAAAAAAAAAAAGCATGCCGTTGGCAAATTGATGTTGAAATACACATCGTTTATTTGAATTGGACTATAGATATTTAACTCATTTCCAACATTGAAGTTTCAAAAGAGGTAGAAAACGAATCCTACATGAATTTGGGAAGTCAATATTGGCGGTGATTTAGCACCGCGTAAAATATCCGCCAATATTAATTACAGCCACGTCGAATTCCCCCCCGGCCACGTAACTAGAGCCCAGGCTTTCTTTCTCGAAGCGCATGCTGCGTTCGGAGCATGTGTGTTGCTGTATAATTTTTTTTATTCAAAGCAGAAAAACCTTTAAAAATGAATCCAAATGAAATAAATTCGACCAGAGATGCTCTTTTGGAAATAGCTGAACGATTGAGACAACAGGCGACAGGTGAGTCTATTTTATCAAGTATAAATCCTGACAAATACAGGCATATTACCATAATGTTAAATATGCGCACATGTAATATTAAATATGTATATACTATATTCATCAAATATTCAACCACTGTCACATGTTTATATATCATAAATATTGATGCTTTATATATAAGGTATATATTTATAAAACGCTTGAGAGTTGTGTTCACACCAATGATGTATGTATGTATGTATGAATTTATTATCTTAAAAAAGTATGATCATCATGTGATTGATGTCAGCATGTCTCAAACTATATCATCAGACATCAATCATGTTTTTTTAGATCAATGATGTTCAGAGGCAACCCGCATGACTTTTTAAAATTTATGCAGTCACGGGGGCCCACCCCGGATATTGGGATACTGCCAATCTCGAAGCTTGTGTGCAACTACAGTACACAAGCTTCAAAGGTTCTATTGCAATTATAGGTGGGGTTTAGACTGACATATGCTGCCCAGAATGTAGGGTAGAATACAATAGTGTTTTTGTGCATTTTCTCGATGTGTAACAAGTTTTGAGGTGGTTGGTGAATTGGGGTGCATATTTGCAAATTTTAGGGTTATTAAAAATGAACCAATCGGGCAAATGTGATATATATATTTTATTATTGAAGGTGTTGGTGTTGAATCAAATCAACCTGCAAATACAAATGGCACACCTGCCACAACAATGGTACCAAGTTCATTACAGTCGCACACTGTCCAATCTAGAATAGCCCTTTCGCCAAGAGTTTCCGCACCTACTGATGGTGTTAACGAGCACCAGAGACTTTTCGGATATGCTGCAAGAAGCAAACCAAAAAAGGGTAAATCTGTGTCAAAACAGAAAGTTCAGACTTGCTCTCTCAAATTTGTATGTCTAGCAAGTGGAAACGCTGTTAAACCTCCAACAACGGTTAAAGAGAGAACCATATTGGCAAATGCAGGTCTTGGAGACTCAACTGTGTTATTCGATGTGGATGGCAATAGTTCGCATTTTCATGAGAAGATACTGGCAGCATTTCCCAAGCTTGGTTGTGCTGGTTACGAGTTGATGTTATATGACCGTACTGGGGAAAACCCATCATTTTGCAGTTTAAAGCCTCCTTATGTGCCCAGAAAATTGAAAGAAGTTGCAGGGCAATGTAAAATATATGTCAAGCCATTACAGAGAGACCTTATAGATGAAAATGAAGAGGAAGAAACACAGGTGAAATTTTGTTTCAACATTTCCCCAGTTTAAATTTGCCTGATCATCAAGGATCTATTTTTAGAGTAATTTTAATGGATATTGCATAATCCTGAGGGATCTTTGGAATTTTTGCTCGAGGATCCTTATATCCTGAATGATCCTTACAGAGGATCCTTGAATGATTCCTTTCCAGGATATTTGAGGGTCCTTTTTTAGAGGACCATGCAACGCTTCTCACCAGGGAATAACATCAATTTCTCATCCTTCGGTTTCCCTATTTTTTTCCATTTTAGGATGTTGATGTTGTTGGTCCCATTATATCCTGCATTGAATGTGATGCTGCAGTTCCCATGAGTACCATTGAGGAACATCATCATTCTGTTCATGGTGGCCAACCCAAGGTACCATATACTGCAGTATGTAGAAGAAGATCTTATTGTTTCTGCTTGTTTAGTAATATGAGTGGTAGCATGGCTTTTGGCTTTAGCAGTAGGTTACAATTAAGTTCACAGAATATTGATGTATTTTAATAGTGCAAAAAGAAAAGGCAAGAGCCTTGTATTTACAACATGTTGCAACAGGATGTTGGTGAAAGTTCAAGGTATGAAGATGGATAAACTTGAATCTATCGAGAAAATAGTATACTTTAATTACTGATCCACTTGATATTGCTCTACCACACCAAAGTTAAGGAGGCTAATTGTTGTATGAAGCATGTTGCAACCAACAGGTGTCAATTAAAATGTGTAGATGGTGCTGTTTGCATATTTTTTTATTTTTAGATCCTATGAGGTTAAGGACGTATTGCAAACGTTAGTTCCCACAGCAAGCACCAATGAGATTGACTACGCCCTTTTAATGCTGGTGGAAATGCTGACGTGGCAGCACAGCAGTTATTAGGTTAGTGTTACATTTGGTTGCTATCAAGTACAAAAACTTTGTTAATCCTTTATTATTATTATTATTATTATATTAGCTTTGCCATATACAAACAACGTGAGCACAAACAATTGACAGAAACAACTGGCAGGGCAATCGCAACAGCTTATTCCAATTACTGCGATCCCTAAATTTTAGAAACGTAAGACACAAAATAAGGACAAACTATAAAAGTTATTTTTACAGTGCGATCCACAAGGTCGCTTTCAGGTTGCCAGAGGATGAATAATTTATGACATTTGGAATCTCAAACCTGTGCCTTCAGCAAACCTGAAATCGGCCCTACAAATAGCACTGTGCAAAAGCACTACTGACCATAACTAAAAACAACACGTTATCGATTTAGTCTGGTCTCGAGCTTGGTTGCATTTGATTCAAACCGATTTCCATGTTCGTGGATCGTCAATATCGTAATATTTATCTAATGCTACTTTATAGTAGTGATATAGTTTCTTTTTAAACTCCTTTAAAGATATTGTATTGATCGTTAAATCCCTTAGACAATGACTTAATGATATAGGCAAACATGTAGGACTTAACAGACAAAAGTCTTTGAAATTGAGACATTAGTTCTAGTCTGCAGATCATAGAGATTAGAAATACACAGCATTTATGTCAACAGTAAACTTGTAAAAATCAATCCTTATCCTCGAAATGCGATTTATTCAACAGTTTAATATTCACACACACATAACTACTGCATTTAAGGCATGTATCGGTATTTAAACATAATATATTTCAAAATCACGACTCTGCATATTTTCTTCCACCCCTTGTAAGCTATATATCTGTTAGTACTCTACATACAAATTTAAATTTGGAAAGGCTGGCTTTTCTACACAATTGTTTGTTCTTGGTAATAATCGGCCGTCAATTGCAGTGAGGTCTCGCCCAATTTTGTTAACTGTTTCGTTCCTGTTTTGTTACAAATGCATGTCAAGTTTGTTTTACCTATATTCTATTCATAGCTTTATATGATTACCTATATTCTATTTATAGGTTTACATGAGGATCCTGGAAGTCATTGATCTAGAGATATTAGAAACTTCTAGTCTGAGAACAAGCAGCGACAACACGACAGACAGTGCCAAACCGATGACTCTGCAAGATTTTAGAAAAAATACTGTGGATGAATCCTTGTGTAGGCAAAAGTTCACAGTATCAAGAGAGGATGGGCTAGAGGAGCTTAAGAAAGACATTCTAGGCTGTTACAAGAATCCACAAATAAAGTTGAAAGCGAAACCGCGTGTCAAATTTGAAGGTGAGGAAGGTGTAGGAAGTGGACCCATCAGAGAATTTTTGCTTTGTGCAATCAAAATTGTCGAAGATGGATTTAACAATGGCGGAAAGCCAGTTCTGTTTTTCGAAGGAGAAGATGACCACAAGCTGCCAATGCATGACCAAGCAATGAGGTGCACAGGTGCTTTCAAAGCTATCGGCCGGATCATTGGGCACTGTATCTTACACGAAGGTCCAGTTGTATATGGCCTGTCTCCAGCAGTAGTGCAGTACTGGAGATTAATTGCCAAAGGTACCGATGATGATGTTGCCCTGGAAAATCTAACTTTTATTTTGCAAGACATACCAGATGTTGACTTAAGAGGGTACATAACAGAGGTAATATATACAGATATAAATTTGTAGACAAAAGAGTGCTTGATACTATAAATTATGCATTTATACTACTAGTATATATATATATATATATTATATGAGACTGCGTTACAAGCTGCACTGACGAGCCGTTGAACGGCGAAACATGCATGTCTGCAGATTTGACTATATATATATATATATAGATTAAAGTACAACAAGTCAATGTACAACAAATCAATATGCTCTGGTTTTCCATTGAGCACTTTGCCAAAAGTTTTTATAGCCAACGAAACCAAATCTTATATATATATATATATATATAGATATATATTAGTAGTATATCTGCCACAGGTTGTTTCATCTAAAAATCATTTTCAGGCAGTGACAAATTTCGGAAAAACGGGCTGCTTATATATGCTTCCTGGCGAAACGTTGGAGTGGGGGGTGAAACAATACATGCATTCATGGCTTTGCATTGTTGTGCTGTTTAAGGGAAATTTGTAGCGGTGGCAGCGACACAATATTTTTTCTTTCAAAATTTTATATATATATATATATATATATAAATGTGTCCTATAAATAGAGGTTTAATTTCGTATACAGCAAATCAAAATCGCTGCAGTGTAAAAACAGATTGTAAAAATAATCAATCAAAATTGGTTGTCTAAGATGCACTTAGTATGTCCAATATTAAGAATATTTGGTTGGTTAAAAATAACAAAAAATAATTACAACCGATACTGCAGTTGTTTTGGCCAAATAATATTGGTCAAAAAGAGATGACACCAATTTAAATAAGGTTATTTTAACAGTCTGTTTTCACAGTGTTAGTAGCTAGCTTGTGTATAAATAATGGTGAAAGTTATTGAACGTCACTATCAAGCATTTGAAAGCAGAGGAGAAGTACTGTAACTGCCGCAGGAGTAACAGAAGAACTTTACTGTTTTCGTTTTAGCTTGAAAACCTTTCGTTGGATGACGCTGTTCCGACCACGCTGAGAGATGCGATAGCTCCTTATGTTTTTGAGTCAGGCCTAGACATCGACATGTTGAGTAGCAATAGAAAGCTAATTGTCCAAGGTGTAGTTATGTATAACATTATACATAAGAGAAGAAGAGAATTAGACGACATTGCGAAAGGTAAAGACTAAAATACATGTATTTTTTTATTGCCCAAGCCAGCTGTGCGTGGACGTCCAATTTTATCATACCCGCAATCTCCAATTCTCACATACAAGGTGCATGTATATATAACATTTGAGAGAAATGACAGTAAGTAGAGTTAATTGTGGAAAGTTCTGAAACTGAATAGAATTTTCACCAAACTGTTTTTAAAGAAATAGGTAGACATCGACGTTTTTACAATCACCACATTGTAGATTTTATTAATATTTGAATGCCAAAATAACTTCTTGTCCGCTCCCGTTGCCCAGAAAACGATAGGTAAATTATTCCTCACGTTTCCCACATTGCATTGTAATTCATTGTTTGACACCGGCGTGACATAGGCACATCTCAGCATAAGGTCTAGTAAGGACAGTGATATGTTGTCATCATAAAGTTAACCCAAACGAGATTTGCATCCGTATATGCATAGTTAGCGTACCGGGCTGACGCCCCCCAAGTCAACTACATGGCAAATCACATGTATGGCAGCATACAACTATTTAGTCGTGGCTGAGTGTGGCGAGCGACATTTGCCCTCACATTTTTGGTAAATCTTTAGCCACAGCACACAGTATTCATGGGCCAATTGCGTAAAAATTAAAAACAATGTACTTTTTGGTTGCAGGCATGAATGAAATCGATTTTCTCACATTTATTGGTGACTGCCCGTTAGATAGTTTAGAAGATATTTTTCCAAATAGCGCAAGGAGGATCATTACAGCTGATCAATTTAAAGAGGCTGTAGCGTTCGAAGAAAGTGTGGGACACGAAGATACGATAATGTGGTTTTACCAATATCTTTGCGAGTTGGAAAAATATGAAGCAGGTATGATGCATGCTATTTTGTTCAGTGACTAAATATTATTAAGGATGCCATACAAACAGTTTATTAGGTTCCATTTTCTTGCTAAGCCTGATGGTACTGGTTTCCACAAATCCGTTATTGCCACCAAGCAAAACATCAGAATATTTGTAAAGCCTATTCGCGTTATGACTATTACTATTAAATGTCATATCGCATTTTTAGGGAAACCCTCCATGACAGACTTGTGCTGCTTTTGGACAGCAATGAACAACCTGCCTCCAAGGAACAGCGGCTTGCTTGCGAAGTTTTGTGGTGGCGACAGTTTGTTCCCTTTTGCAGAGACCTGCTTTTACTCGATGGTACTACCGACAGTACATAAATCGTACGAGGAATTTAGGAAATGGATGGACATAGCCTTAAATCATGGATCTATGGGCATAATTCATTCGTGATGTAAATTCACCAGTATCGGTATGTTGAGTAAAACATTTTAAAGGCCGCAAACAAGACCAGAAAACGTCACGTTTTTTTTGTTAATATACACAATATGTACATTACTCCTAGCACTATTCTGTTAGCTTATTTTACGATGTTTAACAATAGTATTGTAATAGTATTGTGCATGACAATATGCTTGTACAAGCAGGGTTTTGTATGAAAACAGCTTACTGAACCCCTACGTGATCTCACTCAGGTGTAGATAAAACGTAGAGACAGATGACAGTCGCGGGCAGACGGAGGCGCATGTTACCAAATTGAAAAAAACAAACAACATTGTACGTAATTAAAACAATTCAGCACATTTTAAAATGTGGACACATGCGAACAGATTATGTACAGAAGTCTGATTCCTTTGATCTTAGTGTAACTGCCCCACCCATTTGCCGCACCTCCTAGTTAGTGCACAAAGGAGAGCCATTCGCCCCTGAACGCACGAGGCAACTAGGTGATGGGCTCTCCTTAGCGCACTGGCTAGGAGGCGTGACGAGTGCATTCGCGGCGATGGCGGTAATGCTAACATCAAAGTCTGTATACTTCAGTATAGTGATCAGCAGACTTCTGTATAGTGTTTATTCTGTGATGTGGTTTTGTATTATATCCTATTACAATGTAGGTAGTATTACTATTAATAATTATTGGTAAAATTATCCGACTCCGTTGTCCTTCTGTTAAAATCTACGTTTTACTTTGTCACTTTCTGAATAACACTGTAAAATCAACTAATTACGTATCAACGTTGACATTGTCTACCAGATGGAATCGACTGCACTTATACTGCATGCACATGGTAAACAGTTTAATAAACTTTTTCTTTATCAAAGTACACATAGTATGCCAACTTTTATCAGGCCATTGGGAGTTAAGAAATTTCAGATTTTCTTGCCTTTGTTATATTAAAGGGGCTCTACAGTCATTTCTTTATGGCGTTGCCACCTTAAGTATTATTTACACTTTTTGCTTCATGTTTACTACATGACGTTCGTAATTATTTTGCGTGGTACTACATGTAAGAACTGTCAAAAGAACTTCCGGTGGAGTCCCCTAACTTAAGATAACATAGCCATGTAAGAATGACCGTAGAGCCCCTTTAAGTCAAGCATTATTTAATTGAATGTCACAAGTATATCCAAAATGTTGACAAAATGTTGACATCCATTGCGTTGTGAAGTGTGACATTTTCCGGTATTTGTCTTAGTATTTCATCAACCTGAGCAGCGCTTAATCCACTTTCAGTTTCTGGCACTTCCACAAGATCCGGCTCAAAATCTCCAGCAGCCTCTTGCCAATCAATGCCATAATTTTGAAAATCATGCCCTTCCTAGAATTTATTAAAAGATACTGTATAATCCAACAGTATCTAACAAATGCTTCCAGACATTACATAACAAATGACAAATTGTGCAATAAGTAAAAACTGACAGTGTTTCTTAATGTAGTGGAATTGCTCAGTGACTACGGGCCAATTTTTTTATTGGTGGTACACCAATTTCCCAAATCAAGTCACAAAAAATGCATGTGACCATAAAAATTATTTGAGGAGGCCTAAAGCCATCCATCCTCCCACTTCCCCAGTCCTGTTGCTGCAGACTGGCACTGCTTCTTTGCCACCCACATATTGAGAAATAAAGTGATTACCTGGAAAACTTCCCTTCCAATGGTGGATTCTGATCCAGAGATGGCATTGAGACCTCGGATCCACAACTGCATGGGTGTCTTATTTTGCTCAAAAGTGAATTGGGTGTTGAATCCATGCATTTTGCCAACAAGTAATATTCTTGTTGATAATTGGAAGGAAGATTAAATGAAGGCACCACAGATGAAGCTCATTGCTAGGATTAAGGATTCCAAGTCTTTCCATTTCATAAAATATGTCGTAGAATACACCAGTGCATCCCTGAAATAAATCTCGCCAAAGCCTTTCGATCCTCTGGTTGTGAACACTTTTTCCTATGTACAGTAGAAAATTAAACACTAAAGTATTGTATTTTTAATTGCTGCTTTTGAACATGATACACACATGGGTTTGACACAAATGAGCAACTAACAAAGAAATCAGTCAGTTTGAAATCTTTAATTTTGCACACACTGTACTCACGGCGTCATGTGTTGGGAAATTTAACAAGTTTAGCTTTAACAATAAGTAACTGAAGGGTTTGGTTTGAATAATTATAGGTGATAAGAGCTGTTTGTTTTTCATAATTTTGGTAAAAACTCTGTATTTTATTAACCTGTTATGAAGCTTCCTCTTCCAGGCCCACGTTGTGGATGATTTAACATGTACCACGCAACTTGAACATTTTCTCCTCCCTTGTCTGCTCTAACACGTGATGGCAAACCATAAGTTTCAACCGCATTAATGAAAGCTGTTACAACCGTGTCTGCTAGGTTATTGTTTGAACCAACAAGGTATACAGGTATCCTGGAATAGCCATCAATGCCTCCATGAATTACAATCCTCCACCTGAGATAATTACAGTATAATAAATGTAAGTATGATTTTTCTCCTTAACACAATACAATTAATTGTGAGCACTGCGAGGCAATTAAAGATGTACGGTTTTCTCTGTAGAGTTTTCAGTTAAAAAGATTGTTCACTCAAATATGAAATTCTGTCAGCCTGTAAAAAGTGTACTATGCAGTCTTGATCACACTATTCACCATAATAACAAAGATGGCGGTGTCGATTTTACCATGATTCTTTGCAAGCAAAAAACATCATAACTTGAGAAAATACCCAAAAATAACAATTATGAAGACCATAAAAGTTCTAAGAAGTACGTTATTGATCCTCAAATTGATGTTACTTAGCAACTCCATCTGTTTTTAGCAGTTATCATAAACACTTTAGGTTTGCAAAGCATTATGGTAAAATCAACATCCGCCATCCTTTTTATTATGGTGAAGTATGGCTAGTATAGTATTATGAACTCAATATGTGCTATATGTTCTAACATTGTACCGTGGTTATCTGTGGTGTACAAAATGAATTATACGATTACCTTATTAGTTTATGGTTCCCATCAATATGCCACAAGCTTAACGGTCCATGTACGTGGTATCTTCTTCGGATCACCGTTTGTGACCGACGGTTAATTATGCCAACAGGGTCAGTCCGTACTAATGAATCCCTAATTCTATGCAATTGTACTCGATGTCCTTTGGCAGCTAAAAATCCTTTAGTTAATCTGATTCCTGTGTTGGGATTTAAATTTTGCGCTTCTCCAACAAGTTGATCAAGACCGCCATCACTGATGTTACTATAAGTAGCTAGAAAATATACCAGCATATAGGATTGATTTCAAAGCATTAAATATACTGTACGTACAGAATTGCAATCACAACAGACATACATTGCTCTACAACTTGTTTCTCTGTTCTAACTTCTTGCATGCTTTGGGGCTCCTAGGCTAGCCTATTTAATAACATCAGTGAGTTCATCCTTGGGAAACATTGGCATTTTAGAGAAAGTTAATGGCAATTTCTTTACCCATGATGGCATGGTCTGTAAATTTATTTATTATATTTATAAAAATGTATAAGGTTTAAAATGCTCAAACCCTCACAAGTGATATACTCTTGTAATTGCAAGACAACGAGAAGTCTAAATATACTAGAATGAAATTTGTACGTGCAATATTGTAAAAGTTATGAACATATTTAAGTTGATATAAAAAGGCAAACTAATTTCATTGTGAAACTGATTCGAGTCGCACCACAAATTTTGACAAATATACTCAAATGATGTACGATCAAAACTTACTATCACAATTAAGATTGTTTTTGTCGTTTCTTTTTTCTGGCCCCTCACAAACCTGAGCCTGTCTATGCATTACTAATGGTCCAAGGTTGAGTGGCCAATCAGAATACAGGATTTGTAAGGGACCATGGTTGAGTGTATACTAATTCATATTAGTATACACTCAACCATGGACCATTACATATTCTGTGAAATGTGTGATTACAAGAGAATATAACTTGTCAGGGTTTGAGCATTTGAAATCTTAGAAATTTTGACCAGGATTTGTGATGTCACTTTTCTCAAATTCAAATTGATTAAAAAAATCCCCACCCTTACCTAGTGACAGACATGTTCGTTATATCCCTTGCCCTCAATGCCCGACCCCCCCGCTTAACTTTGATAGGTGCATAATGGGGTTGATTAGGAGGAAAAGGGCAGGGAGATGTTGAGTTCGATTATAAAGCATGACATGCCACCTATGTACACACACCTTGGCACTGAATCTCAATTTACCTGCTACACTTAAGCCAAATGAACTCATCCGTCGCTCCAAAGTTCGTTTGCTGACACCCATCATGCTGCTTATTTCGCCAACTTTAAAACCTTGTTCCAACAAAAAGATTAATCGTCCCTCGTGTATGTCATATAATGGTTTTCCACGATTTCCGGTGTGAATCCGTGTCAGAGAGGCACAATTGTTTGAGGCTAAATACCGTCGGTCAAATTGGTTTAAAGTACGGCAAACTCTGTCCACCAATTCTACAGTGGCGTCCTCAATTCCAACATTTACCAGATACCTCTTTAAGACGTCTAATCGTAAAGCCATTCCCTCAACGCAATCAGGGTCATCGAGACTATTTAATCGCGGGATTATATCCTCAATAATGTTTAAAGCACCACCAATTTCATCATTCCTCACCGCCATATTGAAGTCTGTCTGTGCTCTGCGCTTCGAGAAAGAAAGCCTGGGCTCTAGTTACGTGGCGGGGGAGAATTCGACGTGGCTGTAATTAATATTGGCGGATATTTTACGCGGTGCTAAATCACCGCCAATATTGACTTCCCAAATTCATGTAGGATTCGTTTTCTACCTCTTTTGAAACTTCAATGTTGGAAATGAGTTAAATATCTATAGTCCAATTCAAATAAACGATGTGTATTTCAACATCAATTTGCCAACGGCATGCTATTTTTTTTCCACATCAAAATTCAAATTTACTTCAATTCATAAACATGTTGAATTCGGAAGGTTAAATTCGAGCGGCATGCCAAATTTGCTCGCATCAATATTCAAATTTACTTCAAATTTAGAAACATGTCGAATTTGCTGAGTGTTAATTTGCAGCAGTATGTTGAATTTGAGATGTTCAATGCTGAATTCTACTACAAATCGGAAACATGTTGAATTTAAATCAACATGAATATTGGCGGTAATCTGACGCCATACCAAAACGGCCCCAAACGATCGTCAAAACTCAAAATTCCGGCGTGCAAAACAACATCAACCGCTGACCGATCAAGACAAATCCCCGGGGTTAGAGCCCGTGGGTATTATTATTCGGCGCAAAACGTTGCTATTTGATGCAAATCAGCAACTAAAGCCCCTGGAACCCCGGGGGTTCCCCGGGGGTCGGCCCCAGGGGGAAGCCGATGATAGACGCATAAGCCACATTAACTCAATCTTTAAAACATGCACTTTTTATAGTTTCTACTGTAATTTGCTATTTAACATACCAGGTAACAAATCTGTTTCAACAACATCGTCCTTTGACCAGCTGACATCAACCACTGCTCCGATTTGGAAGATATTATCATCCACCATCCTTTGTGTATCTTTAGCAAGTTTCAATCTGCTGGCTTTCACCTCATCTTTAACAACATAGTTGTAGAAGACACCTTCTTCGACATGGAATTCAAGTTTAACAATGTCTGTTTTTCTGGTATATTCTACTACTTTTGCTCTGTACCACCCTGTAAATGGGGAAATGAAAATATATTTAAGTTTTCTTTCATCAGATAATACCATGGTTTGAGAAGTACTCGCCAAGTATCCTTTAAAAAACAAGCCAAGAAGAAAGTATATAATTCACAAGTTCATTAAATGTGAAGCATATAGAATATGTTTTATGTAGTTTTGATTGAGCAATGATAAACAATCGACAAAGACAGTATGAAGCACACGTTGAACATTTGAAACATAGCTGTGTTACCAGCAAGAGTACTTTTTATAATTTTTGTTACTATATTACGATTCTTTAACATAAAACGCTTTAATGTAATCTATTCACTATTGTTTAGTCTTACCTGTTTTCCAACCAGTATCTCCAATCTCGTCTCTACTCCACATTGCTAGTACGTTTGCGCCAACAGACCTCAACGCTTCCAAATTTGTTTGAAGTAAAGTTCTGTTTTTGGGCTGGTTATCATCGGCTAACTTGCTTGAATAGATCGAAGCCTTGCGGTCAAGAGGTATGCACACACTAGGCGACAAATTGCTGCAACGCGTCGCTGCAACACGTCGCAGCGACAAATTTCTTCGTCTGAACAGGAGAATTTGAGTGAAAATTTTGCCCCTGTGACACAAATTTATCGCCGCAACATGTCGCACAAAATCAGTATATAATGAAGTTCCCCACTCGTCTTGAACCACCTCACGTAATCTGGAATCGGTTGGGTAACTAGAAACTTTTTGTAGTCTTCTGCTGTCTCTGGATTTATTATTATCGTGGAATACTTATTTGCGAAGCAGGTTTGCTCTCCTTCTTCATCTAATGTATTTTCGAGTCTTTGATAGTCTTCTCGGTAGCATCCAACAAAATCTACGTTTAAATTCCACGTTAATGCAACCTCCTGCCAAAGTTTGTTCTGCTTAGGGTAGTAGTGTTCGTTGTTTTCGTTCTTTAGTTTCTCGCTGCGACCAAGGAAAGTTAAAAGTTCTCTTTCGTCGTCAAAAACAAAATTATCTTCTTTACCAATACCACGCTCAGTAGCTATCGACCTACCACCATACTGAGCCATTTTTAAACATTGGCCAACTTCTTTCGCCATAAATTCCATATTTTCCAAATGCTGGTCATCACCTTTCTCGTAATTATTGTGAACACCAGTACTTGTAAAAACCTCATTGGATAAAGCGCGGTTCTCCACAGCATGAACTCGCTCGACTGGATTTCGTTTGCTGTGGTACTCAGCAAACGACTTCTGTGTGATAGACACCAACTGTAAAACTGTAGCCATACGCGCCAACCACATTTTAACCATTGGATGTGAAGGTGCTTCAGATGGTCCATTATCAACAACAAAAATGAAATGTTCCTTCAATTTTCCCGTTTCAGGATTTCGGAAGTGTTTATCCAATGCTGGATTAGCCAAAAGTAAAAAAATTTCATTGAAAGCTCTCTGAACAGTTTCTGGCTCGAAGTAAGATAAATTCAATAATATAGCTGCCGCACCACTTCTTTTTACCGTGTAGTGACATTCTTCATCAGTTGTGTCCTCTAAATGCAACTCTGTCTCCATGAATAAATGAGTCATAGGTGTAATGGAGTTATGAGCAACTGTGTTCCAATCATGCATCCTAAAAGATCAAGCATTGCCTTGCCGGGATTTTCTAAAATATAACCTTTTCCATTAATATATATTTGGGCAACGTTCAAATGCTCAGCCATGGCCCGTAGCATTTGCGAAGCGCTAATACGCTTTGCAGTACTCCCTTTGATTTTTTTATATTTTGATGCAAGACATTGGGTCTCAACAATTGGACCGACCTCAATGATATAATTTGCTAAAGTAATCATTGCATTTAAATGTTGTTGCTGCTTTTCGGATCCTGCATCACTGAGCTTTTTTAAGAGGTTGTCTATGTTTTCTGTTAATGTTCCGTTCACTGAACCCAACGCAACAAATTTCAAGTCTGTTATATTAGAAAAATTATCCAATTGTACTTCAGCACGTGAAATGTGTTACTCATAGCATTCACTCCCTGCTTTTTGTACCACTCAATACCTGGTCCAGATAACGGAAACAGCTCAACTTGTTCGTCGGTAGAGGAATTTGCTGTAGATTTTTGAGCGTTTTCACATGTCACTTCATCGATTTGTGGTTTTGAGATAAAGAAAGAGGATATCGTTTTGCTTCTGGCTGATTCAGCGTCTGCTGCTGCTGCTGATGGTATTTTTGCTGATTTAGCTCTAGTTTTTGGATTTTGCTTCTTCTTTATTTGGGTTGGCCGTGAAAACCTGGAAAACTTATCAGATGTTTTGTCTTTTATTACAGACGTTTGCTTCTGCTTATTTAAAAATGTTAATTTTGGTCTCCGATGTTTAACAGAAAAAGTTTGCGGTTGCTGCTGCTGTTTAGTGGAATCTCGTGTCGGTTGCTGCTGCTTTGTAGTGGAAGATTGTGGTTGCTGATGCTTTGTAGTGGGAGATTGTGGTTTCTGCTGTTTTATAGTGGAAGATTGTGGTTGCTGCTGCTTTGTAGTGAGAGATTGCGGTTGCTGCTGCTGTTTAGTGGAATCTCGTGTCAGTTGCTGCTGCTTTGTAGTGGAAGATTGTGGTTGCTGCTGCTTTATAGTGGAAGATTGTGGTTGCTGATGCTTTGTAGTGGAAGATTGTGGTTGCTGCTGCTTTATAGTGGAAGATTGTGGTTGCTGCTGCTTTATAGTGGAAGATTGTGGTTGCTGCTGCTTTATAGTGGAAGATTGTGGTTGCTGCTGCTTTATAGTGGAAGATTGTGGTTGCTGCTGCTTTGTAGTGGGAGATTGAGGTTTCTGCTGCTTTGTAGTGCAGAAAGATCGTGGTTGCTGCTGCTGTCCACCAGGAAAATATTTAATTGAAACTTTAACTTGTTTCTTTTCAGTTGTTTCTCGCAGATTTTCTTCTCCTTTCACGAACGAGAATTGTTGCATCCGTTTCCTTCCCCTTTTAACGACCTCTGAAAAACTTGAGCTGTCAGGGTATTTCCGAAAAGGTATAAGAGGTGTGAAGTGATTCGGTGTCCAGTGTTGTAGTTGAGAAGGTGCGGCCCTTGTCCACATAATATGTACTGGGTCTACTGTGCGAAGAGGGTGGTCTTCCGTAAAACTTTGTCTCGGTTTACATACACCATGCATGGCCTTCTTAATTTGGTTACTGCCATGAATATCGGGGTACACAGAAAATATCGGTCTACCAATTACCGATGCAAGCGCAAGGATGAGAAACTGACTGGCAAACACATATGGTCTTGCACTGTCGTTAGCCAGGCATTCGATAGCTCGGGACGCGTTATTCGAATCACTTCTATCGTACACTTGTGATGAATAATCGCTTCTTGTGAATAGCCAGAAGATTCGGAAAATTGAATAATTTGCGGGTGACTACTGTAAAAGTCTGAGTGAGTAAATAGTTCAGCTACTGTCAACAAACGCAAAATACCTGCTAAACTTTCATTCCCGATTAAAAGGATGGATGCAGAATGGAAAAGACAATTTCCATCAGCCGTTGAAGACAATGGAATCCAACTTTCAAATCCCTCTGGCAATAGTCCGGCCGTAACACGATCTTCGCTACGTTTGTGTACATTAGGGTGTGGAATAGTATTGCTGAACGAACTACGCAGCAACGGCAAAAAATTATCAAGGATTTCATTAGCGGCGTCCCTAGATGTCAGAGTTTTCCGTAACTCCATCATTTCCAGATCATTAATAAAAGCCATTATATAAAGGCTAAAATTGTAAAATATGTATATTAACAACATTACACATTTACGATTCCAAAATACAGTATTATTAAACCTAAATTATTTGACAAAATACATAGGTGTAGGTACTTCGTCTGGCACAAATATTTTGGACCGTTTATAAATGGATCAGTATGATCGGCATGTGATATTGTGAAATTTCATTATATATATACCATAGTTGTTGGCACGATTGTCGGTGAAAGTGATATAGCAATACTTTAAGCAAATTATAGACATAGAGTAAGTAAGATGTGTTCAGAGTATTTTTTCATAATTTATTTATCGCCCTGATAATTTGGTTAAGTTTGCATGATTCCCTGTACGTTACAAGCATAGAAGTATTAGATATAGAATGCGTACTAGACGAAGTCAAAGTCAATACGACTAGTCAATAGGTATGATTACAAAAATATATTTCCATCGTTTCATAACATATCTAGTGTAGTTCAATAATCTTTCTAAACTCGCACAAATTACTTTTCATATATTTTTTCTACGTAGTTTGAGGCTATAGAGCTATGCCTTTGAAACGACAACTTTCAACGATGATTACATCAACAATATATATTTATATAGTTTTTGCTAAAACATGAAAACAATTTATTTGTTTCACTATTAAAAGCTGACGAAGTATAATTTCGTAATTTCATAAGATAAATTGAACAATTATTAGTGAAACGATGATAAGCATAGCAAAACATGTTTCAAGAGTATTATAAAAGGACGTTTTATACGCGAAACTACTTTATTTTTAAAAAAGCCGCACGACATTACAATTATAATTTTTAATTACTGTAGTTTGTTTTTGTAAAATGCACTACTGTATTCGGCATTCAAAGCCGTGTTATTCTGCCTCTAGAGAACTCGATCTTTTAATAACTACATTTTAACTGTAAATTAGACAGCAAAACAAAACTTTGAGATGATGAAAACTCAGTTTTAGCTTTGTTTATACTTTGTAGTTTTCACTCCTATAGTTAAATGTAATATGGCAGATTTATATGGGCATGCATGAGAAAAAGTGGAGACATGATTGGTGATCAAGTACGCATTCTATATCTATTATTTCTATGGTTAAAAGCCTCTAGAAAAGCCACGGTTTTAATAAATGGGGTTAAGATAAATAAGTAGTTAAATTATCCGATTATAATTAGGTAAAGCGTTTGTGAAGTGAATTTGCTATGATATATTTTTAATTTGAGACCAGGTAATTACCTAAACTGTTATATTTCTGGCATATATCTATCAATACTATCAATACAATTTGCTTCGAAATGGCTTGTGAGGAGAGACCAGAAACTCTGGATCTTTGAACATCCCCCTAAAATTGCAACTGGCCAACGGACATTCTATTACCGTGCTGTTTCACTATGGAATGCTCTTCTAGTATTTTCGATCAGTATTTTCAAACATAAACTACGTAATTATCTTTTATAAAAACATAACAGTTAGTCACTGAAAAATACTCTTTTTTTAAATTAGTTAGGTTCCAATAGTGTAATATATATATAGTGAGTGGTCTAGAATATTTTTTATATAATTGGTTCTGAAAAGCCTCTTTGGGGAGAGTTCAATAAAGTATTGTATTATTGTAATCCTATCCCTAAAATACCCTAAATCCCCAGTTTGTATAAACCCAAGCATCACCGGAAATTGTCGGACCTAGAGGCTATAACTACGGGGTATACTCTATATCGGCTATAAAATTGTGTGGGAAGTTATGGCCCATATTACCTTCATGTTTGAAATATATTATTGGTCACAGTTAATAATAAATGAAGATTGAAGATAAATAACAATAAGCAAAAAGTGATAATTAGCTAATAATAGTTCGACCATGCACAGGTTTGACAATTTTAGAGCACTATAAACAGGTTAGGGGCTGGGGAATATGAATATATTTGCATTTCCGAATGTTTTGAACGCTTATTTCGGGCGTTAAGAACAATCCGCGGTTTATAACATGTTTACATAACCTATAAGCTTATCGTTAGATCTATATATGTGGTTAGATAGACATTTGATTAATGTTAGCTATAGTCTAGCTGCCACACTAGTGCTGGCAAATCCTAAGGCTAAGCGCATAGCCATAGATCGAAAGGCCACTTCAGTGCTAACTTCCAGCAACTTAATGTTAATAAAGTTGCATTATTTTCCAGAAATTATGTCTGGATCAATAAAAACCCTATTTTATGAACGCCCAACGTTTTCTGCTAGGCGACTGTTATTCGAAGCGACTTCACTTGTCGCCCGTCGGCCATGCAGTTAATTCATGAGAGCATGAAATAACATTTTTTCATGATATAACATTTTTTCAAAGCTCGCTGGCATTTTTCCATGTCGGTATTACCATCATGATGACATTATAGTATATAAAGCCCAGACACACCGGACGTGATCGCGATTGTGGAACACGAATAAAATTTCAGTTTTCGCAAATAAAAAATGTCTATATATGACGCGTTATGCCAAAATTGTAACTAAACATACTACAGCGCCTCTTTCAACTATTTGAAAAGATCAACCAGTAAAACTTTTTTTGATAAACTGAGAATCGAAAATCACAAAATTGTCGAAATCACGTCCGGTGTCAATATCCTATTGTTCCGTCCCCCATGAAGGCATATGACTTTCATCCATGGCTATAATATATATTATAGTAGATATTATAAGAGATAGGGAAATTTCGTTACAAAGCGTCCCATTCGTGGACTGCCTATCGAAAGGGAATCGGGTTAATATTCCCGAACTCCAACAATATATATGTTAACGCACTGCTCTGCAGCTGGGTACGAAATTGCCAAAAACGAGAGAATGTTACATAATATATGGCTTTGATGGCGTATACGAGATCGATGACATGCACACATACACTTTTAATCTATTACATATAGACTTCATACCTGTTTGCACTGCAAATCTTATACTTCCAAATTTAAAGCCAATCGGTACAGATGTCAACACAATCGACCAGTGTCAACACAATTTCACAAGACACAACTCGTCAACAGGTCGTTCTTATAAACCCCCTCGGAAATATTCGAAATTTTATTGACCCCCCTCGGAAATGTTCAAAAGTTTATCAACCCCTCGGAAATTTTCGTCAACAGGTAGTTGTTCTTATAAACCCCCTCGGAAATTTGGAATTTTAGACCCCCTCGGAAAATCTCGTCAACGGGGGGGGGGGGGGGGTGTGTATAATATATTTCGACTACTGTTAACACTGAAATGTTGTTTTTATGCACTGTAGACTGCAAGAAACTATTAAAATGGAAAAAAGTAAGCTACAAATATTTCTTTATAAGTCATTGTTCTATATTATATCTTAGTCACAAGCCTTTTAGGAAATTTTACATGAACAACCCTTTTTAAAATAGTATTAAATTGCTTTTGCGTAAGTCAAGGATGTATATTCAAGTCTTTCAGTAAACTACAAAACATTGTACTTTTTTGAAATCTTAGTAATTACGCTATTCAACTTTGCCTTCCATGTTAAGCCATTTTAAAAACTTAAATTTTATTCTGTCTCTTTCAAATCCCATATCTAATACAATTATGATATATGTTGTTATTTCAGTGACAGAGAACGACAGCATTGTCAAAGCTGATGATATTGGTATGTTCATAATACAGTAGTTTCTCTAATTATATGCCCATATCTTAAACATGCCCCTCTCTTTAACACCCCACCCGTCTTCTAATGAATAAAATAATTAACCAACCCCTCCACATCTCTCCCTAAAGGTGCCCCAGGGGCCATATGGAGCCTAATGTATATAGTATGTACTAAAAATAACATAATCTATATTCAGCTTTGTAACAACCTGACCTGTACCTGAGTTACATAAATGCTAAAATGTAACGTTTCTTATTTTAGATGTTCATGCTGATAATTATGCTGGTATATTATTACTTGAATGATAAATCATGTTGTATGATTCAATTATGATAGAATAGCAATAACAGATAAATATTAAGTACTATATAATCATTTGGAATATTTTTCAATTAAATATAGACTCAAGTTACATGGAGAAGATTTCAAAAGTAAGTGTTGAGAAAAATGCATTAAATTAGTATAATTTGATTTGCAAATACATACAACAAATGCTTGTGATATATTAGCTAATTAATGCTTTAGGTTTTCATTAACTAAAACTGGATTATTCAGACAATTTTATTAACTGATCAACCAAAGGAAAACAAAGATAATGGTGGTACAGTTCGTAATTTAAACTGTGGCATCGCTATTAAACTTAAAGAATCTTAAACCATTTTTATTCTGTTTCTATCAAATCCCATAACTAAGTATATTCTATAATTATGTTGTTTTTTTCAGAGGCTGAAGAGAACTCTCACAATGGCACTGGTATGTAAACGATACAATAATATAATTAAAAGTTATATTTTCTAATAAGCTTCCCCTCTCAAATAAGCCCACTTTAACACCCCTCCCCACCCATGAAGTCAATCTCGAGTGTAGTTTTTAGTTCAATTTCCCCTTAACTTATTTAATCATATTTTTTTCTATTTCAAACAAAATAGTAATCAAAGGCCAACCGGTATTGTTTGTCATAATTAATATATATACATAGTGATTATAGGAACTTCTACTGTATAGATATATTAATTATATCTACGCCATACACTGGGGATGGAACTCCTTTATATAAATGCTACATACTGTAGTTTACACATGACTGATTTGTACTTTATTTCCCCGCATTTCCCACCCATGAAGTAAATGTTGAGCATATTTTTTAGTTGAATTACCATTTAATTTATTTAATCATATCTTATTCTATTTCAGGACAAAACAGTAATAAAAGGCCTACCGGTATTGATTGTCATAATTAATTATTAATATACACATTATAGGAACTTCTAATATATATATATATATATGTATATTAATCATACACTGAGGATGAAACTTCTTTATATAAATGCTGTATTCTGTAGTTTACACAGGACTAATTTGTAATTTATTTGAATTTAGGAAGATGCAATAAATGTGGCTTATGAGGCCACTATGCCAATAAATGTAAAGCAAGTACTACGAAAACCACCCATGTGCGGTCTTCACTAATAAATAACGTATCGTGGCACCGCCCACAAACGTATGCGACCCCGCCCACAAACATGAAGGATTTCATGAGCTGTCATGAACCTCAAAAGCCTTGTTAGCTTGCGTGTCGCTACTCGCTACATGAAATTACAATGGCTTCGAAGCTTTTTGAAGCAAAATATGAATTTAAGGTCGAATACAGTGGTGGAAACGGTAAAGAAAGATGGATAAAATTATTTATGAAAGAGGAAGTAGTCAACTCCTTGACAATGGACGGATTAATGTTGAAAGTGTCAAACACACCGTCTCCGGTTCGTGGCTTCGAACAAACTCCCAGTCGTCCTGCCGTCACCAGTAAGAGACTCCATTCGCCGTCTCCTCAAAAACCAAAGAAAAGAGCTAAAGAAAGATTGGACTTTGAAAAGCCGGTGGAGCCAGAAAATATTGCTAAGAATTTTTCGTATGTAACCCCAACCCAGAAGTACTTTGATAAATTGCAGCGAGACATTGCGCTTCAGCAATTCCAGATGGATGAAAAAGAGCGTGAGATACGAGAACTTGAAGAAAGTTACGGAACTATTACTGATAACAGTCCAAAATGTACGAACTGCCACGTAAGTGGTCATAATAAATCGAACTGCACGTTCCCACATTGTGTGTCAGCAGCAATATGTAATGACATTAAGCGCCACCCTGACGAAAGCAAATATATAAAAGAAAAGAAACAGATTTGATTAACTCTTTCTAAACGGTAGCGTCGAATATCATCCGCCAACGCATGATGATTTTGAGCGCTTGTATCTTTGGCGCCCCTCACCCAAAACGGACGAAAATACCACCAATCGATCACCAATCGATTCAGCAAACACACCTGTTCTTGACTAATGCCAAACAAATTGTTTTACAGATCTCCGTGAGTTTTAACACCTTTGTAATCTGATATTTATTATATCGTAAACTAAGTGGCCGGAATGAATTCCCCAGGGTACAATACCCTATATAAGATCTTTTTGTCGGGACTGAAGCGTGTCGGCAAATCATATATAGTCAAACTATGGCAAGCGCTTGCATGTTGGAAAATTCCCGATAAATAAAAAAAATTTCAAAATAAATATTTCTAAAAGCCGTATCGAAGGCACGTTTTACAGCCGAAAGAAACAGATAAAAAGCTAAATTTCGATCATTAGAAGTCTTTCAAGATATTAAAGATATTAAAAGATATTAAAGATTGTTTGAGTTGAACTGAAGTATGACTGGAGGTATGTTTGGGACTAAACTTTTAGTATTTTTGATTCTGTAATGTTTAGTCGGCAAAATAGCCCACTGTTAAAAAGCTTATTTTGTAAGGATTCCAATGGTGTTAATTTCATTGCCAGGGGGTAAATATTTTGCAAAGGAGATCGTACTCAAAGTGCTCTTGCGACAACTTGCGACAACATAATTAAAATGCGACCGACCAGAAAGAGTTAATAGTGACCAAGAGAAGTACTTAAGAAAAACGCTAACCGGTCACTATGTTCCTAATTGGTTGGCAGTTAACGCAGACATCAGAAAACTTGAAAAAATCTGCGGTAGTAAAATTCCTTCTAAATCAGTAATTCCGGATCTTATTAAGCAGTTTGACGAGGGCTATGATGTTCTACAATGTAAGACCGACGACCAAATGAGTTCCAGTGGTACTAAGAAAAGTGTCAACCCCGTTAAATCTTTATGGGAAACGAAGGGTATACGTTTCCCTGATTCTTATACTGTTCCAAACCAACAATTTTCATCTGAAGTTGACAAGACCAATTCCCGATCCAGTGCTACAGTGACTAAATCACATTTGAAGCTATATGGAGAACCTGCAAACAAATCAGAAGAAGATTCATTTTTCGAAATAGGGGTAAGAATGAGTATTGATGATAAGCCAAAAACAGTTGTTGACAGCGATACATCCGATTCAGATGAAGAGCCAAGGGTTAAATTTACTATTTAAAGCAGCAAACATTTTAGATGACTTTTTAGACTGATTAGTGACAGAAGTACACAATTGTTGCGTTTACTGGTAGTGGTATATTATGATATGTAATGACATTTGCCTTTACAAATGTTAAGTAATTGTTGCGTTTATATACTGTAAATGCATGTTTAATACATCCGTTTTCAAAATTTCACGACCAGCTTAATTTAAAAATGTTTAGAATTGACATGCCAATTTTACTCACGCAAACTAAAAACACAGCTAAAAATAACCGATGTAAAGAAAAGACATTTCAACTCTCTATACTAGCATTTGTCACATTGCCATTGGCATTAACAAAAAATAGTTCGGTTCAGAGCTTGGAATCGAAACTATAACCAAAGCATTGGCATCGCTGCAAACGAAATTGATCATGTAAACACTTAATTTCGTGGCCGATGTTATAAACGTCCGCCTGGTCGCATATAATATTTAAAACGGGTGTGTGTAAAGTTATTTGTCTCGGCGATATTTTTGGTTGCATTGTTAGGCGTACTGCAACATGACCTAAATATGCAATACCAATGGTATTGTTTCAGTATTATACTGATAAGTTTCATTAATATTAATAAATGTTGTTCATATTCGGGTGTATAATTGTAGCGAAATTTGTTTGCGTTACTATATGATATGTTTACGTTTTCCTAGCATTTGAGCCATTTTCATAGTGTTTCAGTTTGCCACCTCTCTTCTCTGTTTTGAGAACGAAAACGCATATGCATACATGTAAATGCAGCCTAAAACAAAAGTAAAACAACTAAACTGATATTGACACTTTTGTATATTATTATAATATAGTATCAGTATTATTTTTGACAGGTTCCGTCTGGTGTGTATTTACAGTCGTGACTTCGTATTAGTACATCCATGCATTTCAATATAGACACAAACGTCAAAACCTCATGCAAAATTACAGTGAACTTTATAGAGACTAAAGTCAATGGTTTGTTTGTTTTACACATGAACTGTCACACTGCTAGATCTAGCAGTTATCTAGACTTATGAACAGATTAAGAAAGAATTTATAAACTTTATGCTTAAATATAGAAAACGACCCAGATGACTTAATATCTGGTGGTAACATATTATAAATAACTGCTCCGTTATACTGAAGTCCATTCCTAGTTATGGATAGCTTAAAGTTCGTTACCCACAAGTTCATATTGGAGGAGCTTCTGGTTAGACACTGAGAAACCGATGAAATTGGTTTAAACATGCTACTTAAATAATCTGGACTTAAATTATTTACAGCTTTGTAAACTAAAATAACTACCCTATACATAACTCTGTACTTGATAGGTAAGATCTCCGACTGTTCAAATAGTGGTTTCGACGAATAAAGTTTAGGTTTATCATAAATAAGTCTTAAAATAAGTTTCTGCAGTTTGTATAATTATTCTTGATATATGCGCCGATTGGCCCCAAATGGTGCAACAATAATCAATCCTTGGCTGAAAAAACGTTTTATAGAATAAAATCCTTGTCTTAAGAGGTAAGTATATTTTGATTCTACGAAACAATGCTACAATTTTACAAAGATTGGATGCGAGCTCGTCAATGTGGTCTTTCCAAGACAAATGGTTATCAATGACTAACCCCAACACTCTTTCACACCTAACGTTCTTGAGCACGGATCCATTATGTTTTACAAACAGTTCTGTGGAGCCAATTCTTGTAGCGTTTTGGTACGTGGATACTACCATCGATTTTGTCTTTTTCCCATTAATGACCATCCCATTAGACGAGCACCATTGCTGAATATCCTCCATGGCTAACGACAGTTTGTCATTCAGTTCATCGATTGTACTGCCAGAGGAATGCGAGGTGGAATCATCAGCATAGAGATCAAGTTCCAGGTTGCTGTGTAAAGGGAGATCATTAACAAACAAGATAAATAACAGAGGTCCAAGAATACTTCCTTGTGGTACACCATGAGATACAGGAGCTGGCGACGAAAGATAATTCTTGATTTGAACACATTGAGTTCTACCAGTGAGATATGAGTATATCCATTTGATTAAACTTTCATCAAAGTGATAACACTGCAGCTTGGAGACAAGGATATTCACATTTATCATATCAAAAGCTTTTCGGAAGTCAATGAGAGTCACACCGTTAAGTTTTCCATGTTCAATATTGGTTATACAGTTATGGTAATGACGTTCCAGTAGCTTGCTTACAATACACAGAATGAAAATTGGTCGGTAGTTGTTCTTGTCAGTACGAGATCCTGATTTATGAACTGGAGTGATTCTCGCAGTCTTCCATTTCATTGGAAAGTGACCATGCAATATACTTTGGTTAAAAATGACATGAAATGCCAATTTCGACGATAAACCGTCCAAGCCAGTAGCTTTATGAGGATCTAGTTCACTAAGGGAACTTCGAACTTCATCACAAGTCAATAACGGTATTGACAGACCAGTATCTTCAATAATCCTACTTTTAACAAAGTCATTTAGCATACGAAATTCAGTAGCTTGGTTAGATTCGGGTAAGTACTGATTAACAACGGTGGAAAAATAGTTATTAAACTTTTCGCATAAATCTGGTGTACCAGTGATGGTGGTATCGCCATCCTTCAAGGTTGTAGGTGCTGTTTTCAAACTATTTGGTGCCAGTTCCTTAATATGTTTCCAAAGTTTAGAGGAGTCACCCTTACTGTTCGTAATGCATGATTTATAGTAGGTCGTTTTAGCCTCTCGTATCAAGGAGACACACTTGTTGTACAAAATCTTATATTCTGTATAGTTCTTGATAGATTTACAATGGTCCCTTTGTCGCATGCACCCCAGTATGTCATCTGTCATCCACTCGGGTTGTTTGGTTCTTTTAACACGTTTTGTTTTAAATGGTAAATGTTTGTCAACAACACCAAGAAAGAGATTATACCATGTTTCCAAGTTGTGTTCAATATCGTTTGTATCATGGACAACGTTTTAGATCGTTCAAAAAATTTTGCTGGTCAAAGTTTTTGAATGAACAGTATTTTATGCTGGTGTGACAGTGTTTAGAACCAAAGTTATTTTTGAATACAACGCATGTTGGGTAATGGTCACTTAAACCTATTTTAGAAACCTTCACCGCTCTTACTTTGGCACAGGACGAGGTGAAAACGTGATCAACCAAGGTAGCCGAGTTTGACGATATTCTGGTTGGTTCGTTAATAAGTTGCTGCAGTTGGAAATTTTCAACCAGATTGAGCCATGATTTCACATACGCAATGTTAGCCAATAGATCAATATTAAAGTCACCCATTATTGTAAGTTGACAGCCTTCAAGGTATGCGTCGGTGATTTGGCGTTCAAATTCTTTCAACCATGTGGTGATGTCATACTGGGGACAACGGTAAGCAAAGCATATCAAATGCGCTGGACGTTTTGGCAGGCAAAGTTTTATCCAAAGCGTTTCAAGGCTCTTTGTTTCCAGATCTTTTCGTCTAACGTATGGAATACTTTTGTCGATATATGCAGCAATTCCACCGCCGCCAAGTTTTGTGAAAAGCAAGTTAATTTCAGCACGGTCAAGTCTTTCGACACAATATCCAGAGATTTGAATTTCAGAATTTTTGAAACTGCTACTCAGCCAAGTCTCGGTTATACCCAAGATATGACATTCTTTACCAGGGTTTGATAATAACAGTCTTAGTTCGTCAAGTTTACAGTTGCCAGGATGAGGAGCAATGCTGTTTAAGTTCCAATGAACTATTTTCATACCACTTGGCATTTCATGACACAACGAAGCAGTAGAGGTGTTAATCGTATTAGGCCTTTGATGGTTGTGGGTTTAACTCGATATCTCCTGCATGCAGTAACAGTTGGAATGAGGCGGTGCTATTCGGATAATACTGGATGCGGGAGGATGCTCTACGCAGGGGCGCACATCCCGCTAAAATCTGAAATACATTATCATTTTGTGTCGAAAAAGAGAAATAGGTGTACGTTTTATTTGTAATAGAAATGGAAATTACATAAAAATAACAAATGCGCATACACAAACCAAGATATCAATCATATTATACTAGCAGCAAATAATCAACTTCCGTGTCGCAACAGTTCAGGCAATAATCAGGCTGTTCAGCCAACGTAATGCGATCAGATTACCTCAAGCCCCCGCGGTGTTAAAACGCGCATTGTTAGTCGTGGTCGCACAAACTGAAAGTCTGAAACTTTGAAAGGCAAAAATTCTGAGAAACAACGTTTAAACTCTTGGAATACTATCCCGTCGAAGAGTCTATCCGTAATTTTGAAGGAGTCTACGTTTTAATAAATGGAAGCGAGGTATGTGGCAGTGTAGCATTTATAATTTATAATCAATAATGCATTTTGGGCAAACATTTGAACCGCTTAACATTTGCGCATTCATATATCATATTTATATCAAGTGCTGATTTAAATATTTTGCGTCTTCTTTTAGAT
This sequence comes from Trachythela sp. YZ-2020, assembly GCA_016169945.1. Taxonomy (NCBI): domain Eukaryota; kingdom Metazoa; phylum Cnidaria; class Anthozoa; order Malacalcyonacea; family Clavulariidae; genus Trachythela; species Trachythela sp. YZ-2020. Next base: position 3,909,539 of record JADLSH010000214.1, read on the forward strand.
GCCAAACAAGCGTTTTAAAGTAACGTGTGCTTTGTGCAATAAAGTATTTGACAACGATTACAGGGGGAAGCATTGCAAGGCTGCGCATCCAAAATATAACGCGAACACGTTGCCCCTTGTCAACAAAAAACAGACAAAACTGGTATGTTAATGTTTTCGGTTTTATACATAAATAACATAATGTATTAATGTTGCTTCAAAATGTGAGTGTGTTGACATATTGTACAGAATTTTGCCCTCGTTCTATTCATATAGCCGCTATACAAGGTTATATAGCCATATTCAGAGGTGTTTGAAATTACTGAGCTGCATTCTAGAGACTAGAGTATATTGTATGGAACTATGTCTATGGAAGTCTTGACTCTAAATATGTATTATGGCGAGACAAAAACCTAGTTGACGTTTCAATTTTCCAGAAAAAGAAGAGAATACTATATAATAGAATTAAATAAAAATAATAAATTAGAATATAATGATAATAGTATACAAAATATTATGCAATTCAGTACTCTATTTGCCTCTATACTAAATATAAAATATATAATTTTAATGATGTATACAGCAAAATGGCAACGATGCGGAAACTAACAAAAATTGTGAAGAAAATTTAAGTAACGAATATGCAATGATGCAATGCAAACGTGTAAAATACAAAACATGAAAAATTGTCATGCATGTAATGTCATGCAATCATTTAGACTTTCGATGCTGCAACAGATTCCCAAAGTTCGTTCATTCCGGATATTTTGCGACAACACTCAGACCAGGTTTGTGCCTTTTTAATCTAACTAAGAATATGTCCTTCCCTTCAGTTCTGCCATTCAATTTGAAATTGTACATAGAGATCAGGCAATTGATTGATTGAGATTGATTGATCAAGGAGATGCTTGTCTAAAAAGTCAAAAATAATTTTGTAGTTAACGAACGACGAAAGCTTTACAGAAGAAGTAGCAAAAGATGATACAACCGAAGAAATTCAACCTGACAAGAGTAAAACCTCTGATACAGCGGTGGGTGTAAATACCGTATATATTATTAACATATTGTAAGACAACATCATTCAGATAACTTCTTCCAAAGCCAAACTTTCACGCGTGCTCTGACTAGCAATAGTGTCTTACTATGAGGGAAATATTTACCATTTGTTAAATGTTAAGTAATCAATTATTGTAGGTATATAGTATACTGTCATATAATAAATTGTATTATTATACAGAGCATAGTCAACAAAAGACCGTGGACAGGAGCGGAAGAAAACAATCCTTGCAGTTCGGAAACTATACAGAAACGTATTCGAACGGATGAACCAAGTGATGAACCAAATGTATCTTCTGCTGAAAGTACGACAGAATCAGATAACGACCAGGTAAGTCCTCTATTTGGTGCAACGTTGGTAAAATTTTTGGTGTGGAGGAGAATTGTTTTGGCAAAACATTTACATATTTCTTTAACAGGAAAACCTAGAGCACAGTGGTTCCAAAGCTCAATCTGTCAAGACTGTCATACTGACAGACATAAACCTCAATAAAGAAGGCAAAACCTGGATATCGTGCTTTGGAAAACTTAGTTTTCTAAGTGCAAACTTAAGAGAATGTCAAGAGTTGGTGTCGAAGATTGAAAATGTAGATGTCCCACTGCCTGAAAACTTGCTTGGCGAACTTGTTGATATAGTAGAAAGAGTCAACCAAGTTTCTTCTTCTGTCCTCTCCGACACTCGAGCAGTGCTGGCACACATTAATGCCCAAGAAAAGGTGATCGAAGAAGCATCAACTACTACTAAATTGTTCCAATTGATCGTGATCCAGGCTGTAGAAGACCCATTCTGACTGATGAAGACAAAGTATGCGTCATCCAGCATGGTCCGTTCCAACCAAAACTTGGTAGATATCCACGAAACCCTGATATTCCTCCATCTGAGCAGTGTCATTTTTCATCTGCGTGGTTCAATACCTATCCACATGTCGAATATTCGGTGAAAAAAGATGCAGCGTTTTGTTTTGTTTGCCAGCTGTTTCCATCTGGTATTGGCACAAAACATGACCAAGGCTGTAAAGCATGGGCAGAGGACGGCGTTAAAGCTTAGCACAAGATGAAAAGTCGCGGAAAAAACAAGCCTGGAAAATTAGCTGAACACTTTTCAAGCTCAAGTCATCGCGCAGCTCTCGCAGCATTAGTGGCCTTTCAGAAAAAATCCTCCAACATCGACCTCTTGCTGGATAAAGTTTGCAGAAACAATTTAATCGAAGACGAAGCTGAGACCCAGCGCAATCGTGAATCGATTAAAATTATTTTGGACGTTGCAAGGACTCTCGCACGGCAATGGATAGCGTTTCGTGGTTCCTCATCGGAGAAAGATGGAACCGGAAATTTTCGTCAAATTGTCAACCTTATAGCACGACATTCTCCTATCCTGCGCAGACGGTTGGCTGACGCCCCAATGCGACCGCACAGAGTTGACTACCTTAGTTCGAGATCTCAAAATGAGTATATTGAGCTCTTGGCGAAAGATGTTTCGAGCAGAATCATTGCCGAAATATGTCAAGCTGAGATGTTTGCCGTCATCGCTGACACAACACCCGATGTTTCCCATGTGGATCAACTTTCTGTGGTTGCAAGATATGTAGATCAAGAGGGACATGCACAAGAGCGTCTTGTGGATATGCGAGAGATTGAAGATAAGACGGGAGAAGGTCATGCTCAAGGAATCCTGGCTGCTCTAGACGAAAACAGCATAAGTACCGCCAACATCGTCTTCCAGTCCTACGATTACACGTCATCCATGTCTGGTATTTTCAAGGGCTGTCAAGCGAAAATGAAGGAGCATCTTGGAAGAGAAGTCCCTTATTTTCCCTGTCTTGCACACCGTGTCAATACAACAGTGGAGCATAGCTGTGAGGCGAGTACCGCTGCGTGTCACATGTTTGAAATTCTGCAGGTGTTTGTCTTTTTTACGTCAAGTCCGAAACGGTATAGCGTGTTTCGCGAGAAAGTCAGTGAAGGAGATGTTGAAAACGCGTTAGATTTGACAAAACTTTCTGCGACACGTTGGGTGGCCCATGCAGATTCCATTCGAGCTGTTTGGTCGAGCTATGAAGAGATAGTCGATGCGCTAAAAGAGTTGGAAAATGTTCAAGACACAAAGACCAAAACGAACATACGTTCGTTTGAGTTCCTTGTTATGGTTATGTTCATGAGGAATGTCATGGTGAAAACCATGATATTGACGAAACAACTTCAGACAGTTGACATTAACGTCGTCGATACTCTGAGAAGCAACCATTGCTACATTGCGCCACTTACGCAACGATGAAGATAATCTCAACAAGCAGATAGATGCAGCCATTATATTTTCGCATTGTATTGGAATTGATGCTATTGAAGAATATCAGCGACATCATCATCCAAGATGCCAACCAAGACGAATTGACGAGCAACCCGAAACTGAAGCACGCTTGGATCTGAACGAATATTATCGAAAAGAGTTTATTCAAATCCTTGACCACCAAATCATTGCTCTCTCAGATAACGTTAAAGTTGCCTTCGACATATTATTGCCTCGTGTATTTCCCTACTTCTTCCACCGTACAAAGAAGATCCCATACAAGAAGATATCGAGTCCCTAACAGAGTTGCTCCCTTTGTCATTACAGCCTGACACCGAGGTCTTGAATGTTGAACTTACAATGTTTAGACAACATTGTGATGATAACATGCCAGATATTAAAACAGTTGAAGACACTGCGCGTTGTGCTAAAGAGAGGCAGACAATTTTCCCCTTGACAAGCAGATGCTTTCAGCTTCTCCTGACAGCGCTGATTACATCCGCATCGAGCGAACGCAGCTTTTCGAAGCTTAAATTGATTAAGACTGCCATTCATTCAATGATGAAAGAAAGAAGGGTAAAGGATCTAATCACTCTTGGATGTGAAAAGGATCTCACGGATACGATTGACCTAGACACTGTTGTTGATCGTTGGGCCGAGCTGCCAAAAACACAACGCCTTATTCGTGTGAAGTAATTTCTATGGTCATTTTTCGATCAAATAAACTGTGGTGAACTATTTAAAAACTGATTTGACTTTCTGAAATATATTGCTAATTGCTATAACTTTCTAAACAATTTGAGTTGTCAGGTATTTACTCTTGGTTGAGAATATCAGGCACGCACTATTGACTTATTTAGAAGCATTATTAAGCTTTTGACTTTAATAATGTACTATTAGTCTATTCCTTAATAATACTGTGGGCTTGTGGCTAATATACTATAAATTCAAATTAGAACAATAGGTTAATTTCTAATGGTCTACTTTTTTGAGAACCCTGTATACTATTTTTTACACAGTTACTCGGTTTCGTGCTATTACCAAACATCGAACTATTAAATTTTATATTAATTGTAACAACAAGCCTGTGACATTAAATCGAACGCTTTGCTTTCACATGTTCACTCATACCGTGCACGCCTTAAAAGAGTTGGCTTTTCTTATCAAACACAAACACTACAAAAGTCGGTCCCAGAACATAGGACACCCCCCAAATTTTTTTTTAATGTGCGCCCCTGGCTCTACGCGATCGTCTCAGTCGGGAAAATGTATTTCGTGAAGTCAAGTTGTAATAAGGTGGCAATGTACCAGAAACGTAATATATAGACAGTTCAATACTTGAGCTCGTGGTAAGAATTTCATTTCCAGTTGAGCATGAAACCGAGAAGAGTTTAATTGAGTTGGCCAGTAATATAAACAGTAGCAGTTTTAACCAGATGTTTGTCTTTGCATTCATTATTTAAATTAATTTGAAAAATCCACAGAAGTATAATTCTAATATAGAGGTTGATATATTAATTTCCTAAAAAGCAGCGAACACAGAGAAACTCAGTTCAAGTTCTTTAAAAGGCTAACTCAAATTATTTGATTCTTTAATCACCAACCAGTTGTTGAGTTGAAGTCATTGGTCAAGTGGATCAGCGATAATACACCATACCGTAATCCCAGTAAGTTGTTGCTAAGAGACTCGAAAAGATAAAATATAACGAAAATTATATAAAGCATATATAGACTGTACGCTACAAACACCAAAGTACTAATAAATTACGAAATACTCCACCAAACTGCACGAAATATATATCAAAATGTTCACAGCGATGAGAAAACTATAGTTATAACAGTTAATTCCACAAACGAAACATACGGGAGGAGAATTCAACGGATACAAACGATAATACCACAAGTGATTCAGACGCGATTAAATTCAAAATTGACAACCATATAACTTGTGAACACCAAACTTTTACAAACTGCAACGAATACAAATCACTATCCACACAGAAGATTCCAAATAAATCTGTCAATTGGTTCATACAATATAACAAGAAAACTAACTAAAATTTGTTAATTATTATACTCAAAATCCACAAGAAAAAGTGGAAGGAATTTCAAAAAAATTATGGAGAGTGGAAGCACTGAATGAAGGCCTGCAAATGCAGGCTGCAAATGCAGGCTGCAAAAAATAAATGATGTTCTTTATAATCAGTATTTGGAAAGACCTCTGATTGATTTTGTGGTTTTATTAATGTTGAGCGTTTGGATGTTTGACAACTAATTCTGAAATATGGATTGTTTAAATTTACTGGCTGAACCGATGTGAAAACAAGGTATAAATATTACATTTACATGTTCTCAATAAATATCACTGCCATGCATTTGTCTCATACTCTCATTGTATAGTCTTGCTTAAATAATCCAGGCTCTCTCGATATATGACCAACCGAAATAGGCATTATAGAGATGGTTAGGGTTAGGTTGGGGGTTAAGGTTAGGGTTAGTTGCTCTTATATCGAGAAAGCGCCATAATCCATGCATGTGTCATTCGCTATTAAATAGAATGGAAGTGATCAATGTCCCCATATAAGATAAATTCCCCTGCTAAATTATTTGAATCAATACTAAAATACTCTTAAGATCAATCACACAGAATGTTCTACACATTTTCAAATTCACAAACTATACTGCATGCTATAAATTGGCAAAGCAAGCATGCAAAATAGATACTTGCCCGTTTAAAACTCTCCTTTTTCGGTCTTTCGACTGTTTTTCCTCTTGTTAATTTGTCCTCCAAATAATTTTAATTTATCTTGTTTACTTACTTACATAGAGACTTGCTTATAAAATGAGTGCAAAACTATTCTTCAAAAAAGTTTGCAAAAAGGAAGTTTCTCTCGTCTTGAACTCGTGCATGCGTAAAAACACCAAAATTTTGGTTCCCTATATTCTAGCTTGAATATCCAGACTTGAAAACCGGTGCTTTATGCAGTACTTATATACAATGGAATGGCTTGATTTCTATAGTATCCATTTTCTCAATAAAGCATGCAATTGAATGTGACAGGCGAGGGGTTACTGCATGCATGTATTTCTAGTTCGAATTTGGTTCCCTCCCATTCCGAGTAGCGACGAATTTTACTGCTGTCCCACCCGCGTAAGGCGGTATTTTTTACGTCACGTCCACGATCATGGCCGAACAGTTCGAAGTATTATGAACATAGCTGAAATTGAGAGAGATTTTGGCTCCGTTCGTCGCTAAATTTGCCGAGTTATGATCAAACCATATTCGTTAGAAAGATAAACCTTTGAAAAGATCTGATCGAATTTTTTTTGCCGTGTACAACAAGTTTTAGCGGAGATATTTGACTTTCAAGGCGATGCGGTCGGGCCGCTAGTAATGAGCCTTTACCTTTTATATACATATGACGAGCAACACACAAGTTGACACAACATATAGGCCACAGAAAAGGTTGCATAAACCGCTCTAAATGAGCTCATGGAGTAATTAAAAGAATGCAAAGCCATTATACTATCATGTCAACTATATTTTTTGTTAAAGTGTAGTTATTTTACTAATTTAAGAATGTTTTTAGAATAGTTTTGGTTGAGTATAAAATTTGTTTATAAAAGCTGTTAAAAACCTGCACCTCCTGATCATTCACCCTCAAATTGGGCCGTCTGTGATTTGACATTGAAAAAGATGGTAGTATTCATGAACAGAGTTGGGTAAAATTTAACATTAACAAATTTTATAAATCTATTGAATTCTTTATTAATCAATGCACACTATGTCAAGAAGCATGGCCACTGGACTCTAAACCAAGGTTGCCTGATTGTTATATATGTTCTCGATGTTCTCGCGACACAAAATGTCCCAGAAAGTTTTCACTTGAAAATTCAATGATTCTAGTGCCAACCGAGTTACAACATTTAACTCAAGTAGAGGAGATGTTGATTGGTCGTGGTCTTCCTATCATGAGAGTTTACATTGGCGAGAAAGCAGCTGAGACTGCATGTCAGTATGTTGAATGGTTATTGTCGGCTGTCAATCCTAATCCTCCAGATGAGGATATGTGGATACAACCTGAGATCCACCCATGCCAGAAACATCATAATGACATTCCTGAGTTTGATGTACAATCTGATTATGTAAACCTTTTGAATATGGTTCAACGACATACTCGTTGTAGCACAAATTATTGCCTTAGAAAAAATCCAGTGAATCAGAATTGAAATGTAGATTTCATTTTCCATTCGACCACTGCCCTCAGACAAAATTAGAATTTGAATAAATTTACAATATAGAGCAAAAATTATTACTAAAAGAAATTATTCAAGATTGAACAATCATCAACAACTTCAGCTGCAGGGCTGGAGAGCTAATTGTGATATACAAGTCTGCTATGCTTGTGTAGGATATCTCCCTAAATATGCTGCTAAAGGTGAGCCAAGGTCGCCAATCCTGAAACAAGCATTCAATTCTATTGTCCAGAATGTTGATAATAATAATAATAGAGCCATCAAGAAGGTAGTAATGAAATCTCTTATCAAGAAGGTAGTAATGAAATCTCTTGGTGAAAGAGATTATGCAGCTCAAGAGACAATGCATAATTTCCTGTCTTTAAAACTCCATAGTTCATCATTTAAAGTTATTCCAGTGAGCCTACATGGTTCACATAGAACAAGAACCAGAAGACATTCAACAAGAACCAGAAGACAAACCTTGTGAAGGACAAGGTAATACCCAAGAGAAATTATCCTATCTGATCTTCATACTCCATTTGAGAATTCTGAACAAACACCAGAATCAACACATGACTGGCATCAAGATAGAGCACAGTATTCTGAGCAACAAATTCATGAAATTGCAGCATGGATAAAAAGTAAGAAAGATAATCATATCAATAATGAACACCGTGAAGTTGTTGATATCGACAGTTTCAGTGAAATGCAAGGACTTGCTTATAATATTGTCAATACACATTGAAGTAATATTTCATGCAACAAAGAACCATTATGCCTCATTGTTATTGGTGTAGCTGGTACTGGTAAGAGTTACCTTATCAATGCACTTCGCAATCTTTTACATAGTAAATGTGCAGTCACTGCCTAGATAAACGTTGTAAACAAGCAACAGGATGTAACCACAAGGTGTGGTGGAAAATCCTTGATTTTATTTGGTGACCAAGGTCAGTTGCCACCTGTAGTGGATAAGTCTTTTTATCATGCTAAACCATCAAATGCTGTTGGTGAAGGGTATCAATCTTACAGTATGTTTGATAAAGTGATAAAACTCACTGTCAATCAGCGAGTGCAAGGCATGAGTTCTGAACAAGTCACATTCAGAGATTTATTGTTGCGACTCCGCAAAGGTGAATCGACAGTTGATCACTGGAAATGACTTTTGACTTGTCAACCTTCTGCCATTTCAAATTTGAGTGAATTTGCAGATGCTACCAGACTGTTCTACAGCAATGAACAAGTTGCAAATTACAACCATGACCAACTGAGTAAACTTGAACATCCAGTTGCTCACATCAACGCTTGCCATTCATCAGCAATTGCTAAGAATATTCCTTCAGAAGATATGTCTCGCTTAGGAGCTGTGGTGTTTTTAGCAAAAGGTGCTAGAGTGATGTTAACGATGAATTTATGGTCAAGTGTTGGTCTTTGCAACGGAGCAACTGGAACAGTAATTGACTTTCTTTGAAAGCAACCATCGGCCACCAGACTTACCTGTTGCTTTTATAGTTCAGTTTGAGAACTACAGAGGTCCTTCATTTTATGACACTCGGCTATCTTGTGTCCCTATACGTCCAGTCACTGTCTCATTCCAGTCAGAAAATGGTTTCCACGAGAGACAACAATTACCTCTGAGACTTGCTTGGGCTCTTACTATTCACAAGAGTCAGGGACTTACAGTACCAAAAGCTTGGATAGACATTGGTAAGTCAGAGAGAACTGCTGGAGTGTCTTATGTTGCAATCAGTAGAGTAAAAACACTGTCACCTAGTGTCATTGAACCAATGACTTACGAAAGATTGACAAGTTTAAAATCTTCAGCGAATTTGCAGTTCAGGCTTGAAGAGGAAAACAGACTAGATTGTTTAGCACAAAGTACATGCAGTGCATTTAGCTCGTCAAGCTATTGTGGTTGAATAATGTCAAGAATTTCAATGGTACGTGGAACTTAATTAAGTATGTATGAACTGTTATGAAATGTATCACTCAATGAAATGTATTACAGATCTCTTAATATATAAATTAAACATAATGATATTATAACTAAATTTGTTGATTGGCAAGGTGAAGATTAGTAAGTATATTTTTTCTGCAGTACAAATTATTAGCCTCTTTCAAAGTCCCACTACATAGTGGGGGAGCTTAGCACATGAATCGTGCAAAACGTGATACCAGCATGAAACTTGGTAGAGATGGGTAGTTTGATACGTTGAAAAAGATGCGAAATGGAACCAAGCTCAAAAATGCCTCCTTGTGCCGTTTTTGGACTGGGTACTAGCTCCCGGGCCCCTAAATCGCATGTTGTAATAACATTCTGCAAATTGTGATACCAGCATGAAACTTGGTAGAGGTGGGTAGTTTCATACGCTTAAAAAGATAGAATACGGACACAAGCTCAAAAACGCCCCTGTGTGTCATTTGGGACTGGGTACTAGGCCACTAAAACGCCTGTTATAACATTGTTGCAAATTGTGATACCAGCATGAAACTTGGTAGAGATGGGTAGTTTCATACGCTGAAAAAGATAGAATACGGACACAAGCTCAAAAACGCCCCTGTGTGTCATTTGGGACTGGGTACTAGGCCACTAAAACGCCTGTTATAACATTGTTGCAAATTGTGATACCAGCATGAAACTTGGTAGAGATGGGTAGTTTCATACGCTGAAAAAGATAGAATACGGACCCAAGCTAAAAAACGCCCCTTTGTGCCGTTTTGGACTAGGTACTAGCTCCCAGTTCCCTAAATTGCATGGTGTAATAACATTATTGTAGAAACAGGTTATTTGATACAGTGATAAGGATAGGATATGGACCAACAGGTGGGCATTTTGCAAGCGCATGCGCTAGTTTATGAGCAAAACTCTGCACAATCCCTGGGATGAGTTGAAGAAATTCAATATGGCGACGTATGGAAGGAGTGTTTCTTGTATTTCTCTGCTTTTCAAGTTGATAAAACAGCATTGTAGTCAAAGGAAATTTTGCAAAAATAAATGGAAAACATTTAGCAATGCTTCCCAAAGGTTTTAAAATTTTAAATAAGTCATTTTGCTCCGTTATTTCTCTTTTTATGCTTTGAAAACAGGCAAGCTCACTCTTTGAAAAATCCCATCAACATTCCCTGGAACTGTGGAAGTTACTTCCCCATAATTTGTTTAAACTAAACAGAAACAGATTAAATACTTACTATATAAGGTATAATTATATTGTTCACTGATCTGAAAGATTGCAGTATTTTTAGTACTCATTTGAGCAAAGAATTAGATGTAATTTAATTAAATGTTAAATCCAAATATGCATATCAAGAACAAAAATTGTACAACATGTTTGTAGACTTTTCAATACTTTTGGCTGATATATAAATACAGGATTACTTGTGTTAAGCACGTGGTATAAATACAATAAAACTCAAATTTACTTAAATTATTATTCTAAAGTTTGTAAACACACCAGGTCTAATTCGCATAAATACTGTTAGTTTCTCAAACCAATTTGTATAATCATGAAATTTGGCTAACATTACTAAGTGCACTATGAATGGCTGATAGTAAGCACTGACATAATGACCTCTGAACACTGTTTTGAATAAAGTAAGCACAATCGTCATACAAAATGTCAACGTATTTCCTCATAATTGAAAGCTTACATAAAAGAGCATGTTATGTGAATATTATATTTCTAAAAGACCCAAGATGATTAATAAGAGCCTTTTACTAGACTTGACAGTGTTGTATCAACAACATGGAATAATTTATCTGCAAGAAAAACATAAACAATACTAAATCTTTGGAGAAATGGCCAAAAACAGGGAAATTGTAAGGCAAATGTAGGCCAACAAAGCCCAAGGTGTATTTAAAATCCAAGCCAAAGTAGAAAATGATATGCCAGTTACACTACCCATAATTTTGTAAGCACAAAACAGTAAGATATGAATCAATACCAAATTGCCATAACGTTTTCTTAAGGGGGCTGCAGTCGGTGATGGCTGACATACCCATATTCAGAGCTATTTCATGGACACATAACTGGCTTTGCCACAAAACCAGGTACAAGAGCAATTATGCAATTATGAAAATATGGTTTTGAGCATAGTCGAATTCTTGATTTATTAAATTTTCAAAGTTTTTCCAGATAAACAGATTCAACATTGAAATAAGCTCTATTTGGGACCTCATACAATCCAAAATATTGTTGATGGACCAGAGTTTTTCAATTTTCTGTGATTTACAGAACACTAGTTATAATTTAAGGATCAACCAGTATGGTTCAAGACATATTTTCCTTCCAGAACACCTTTTCAAAATACTAACTCAAACATGTAAAAAATAGTGTACATTTACAAGGGCAATTTCAACCCTTTGGCGCATTTTTCCCATGAATAATTTTAATTCTAATAAAAAGACTATAGATAAAACTTTGATTTAAACCTAATTTCAAGTGATGAGCATACCCTAACTTTCAAGCTATACTTCAAAGAAGATGGGTCAATTCAACATAAACATTGAAATATGGGTATACTGACAGCTCTGTCACCCATTTAGTTTGGCTTTAGGAGACCTTCTGAAACATTTTAATGAAAATATAATTCACAAAGTTCACATTTTCACTTACTTTTTAACATCTGCTTAAATCCAACTAGCTCTGTAGCCATGGGCAAAATCTTGTGATTGATGTCAGCATCCATTTAGTTAATGTTTCCCCGGTGAAAATATATTCTATTCCAAAGCCGATTTCGACGTACTTTAGCTTTTCAGAAACCATTGGCCTTCCTCAGTAAGATTATCAACTGTTTGATAACCATATTTGATAGTAAACAGCTGAAATATTCTCCGAAAGTTTATACTTTTGCTCTTCGGCTCGCAAATGGCAACTCAAGAAGAAATGAGCCCACTATTATCGGTCAGCGTCAACAAATTGCCCACCTGTTATATGGACCTAAATAAAAATGTCCAATTGTGTTGTTTTAGACTGGGTACTAGGTTCCAGGCCTCTAACCACACCTATTGTAATAACATAGTTGCCAATTGCGACACTGGGTTGAATTTTAGTGGAGATGGGTTGTTTGATATGATTGGAATTATAAATAGTAAATTTCCCATATAGCACTTGTACTTACTGTTTTATAGTAGTATGACCAGATTGATATTTTCATCCACACTAATAGTCGATGCTATCAATTAGGTGTCTCGGGACACTGTCCTCAGCATTGGCTTGTGCACTCAAGGTTAAACCGTTTACATTTACATCTACTTGCACATTTGCGTTTGCATCCACACTTCACCAGCTCGTAGCACGTCTTTGATGCTTCAGGAAGCAGGGACCAAACTCCACTTCCTTCTCGTCTCCAGCCACAATCATTAATATTAGGCACATCCTGCCATTTCTGAAGTGATTGGCCCCATATAATGCTGAAACATAAAAATATCACAATCAATTCCATCAATAATATAGATTATTATGGACTCCTATTCCCGATTAATTTTTGCAAAATACCTGTTAACCTTATTGTGCATCACAGTTGTATTAAACTATTAAAGATATACATCAGCGACAATGAGGTGTCTCAAAAACGGATATATCACTGCAAATATTTATCAACCTACCTTCCTTGTAGTAACGCTCTATTTGAATGTTGAATTGAAGCATCTCTAGTAGGTGATAAAGCCTCAATGTTGCGTCCTTTCTTTGTAAACAGTGATTTGCACTCATTCACGTTCTGCAGTGTGCTCGATCGATCATAAGCCAAGATTACATATCGCTCAAGGAATTGGAAGTCTTCGTTCGTAAGTTGCCTGGTGTTGCTGTCAGATAACCTTAAATCATCAAATAGAATCATGTTAAAGAATTGATTTTGCTCCACTATATTTACTAATCTTTGCGTAACTCATCTTTTTGTTTAGATGTTAAACTTAAATGTACAATGTATGATAAATATTGTGCAATCTTACCTTTTAAATGTATCAGTGGCATCAAGATGTGCTTTTCAGGTTTCCCAAAAAATTATCTTCCCTCGACCACTGAATGACGACACAGTGTCGCATCCAGTAAATGCATACCAGAAGGGTAGTGCAGCACATACGTCATCTCCTATACTAGCAACATACTCATGAACTGGCAGCCATCGTTTGTGTCGTCCCATTCCAAACTCTACCCACAGCTCTTCAATTTGAGGAGCTATCTAGAAAGTATCGATCAAAGACGACGTCGATGCGCTGCAAACTGTCACCTCTCAATTGTTTCAACATATTTTCAGTAAAGATCTTTGCATATTGACCAAATGTGCTGGCGGGCCCAGGAGGTGTCATTTGAACAATCGCTGCACCATCGAAGATTTTAGCTGTCACTCTGGGACTTTCCAACTTTGTTTCACCTTCTTGCTCTATACATTTCAATAAGTCAGCCTTGTTTCCTTTACGCAATTTTCCATATTCTGATATTGAAGGGGGGTTTGTATGATTTTTGTGTCGAAACAATTCTGCTAAATCACCGTCTCTCGCTTGACAAGCGACATACAATGATTTGAACAGTTTGCAATCTTGCTTTAGTGACACCATTTTTAACTTCTGCTTCGAAATTGATACAGCATTCTTTGCCCGAAATAAAGGTAGCTTCTTTGGAATTGGGTCTTGAATGGAAACTTCACAGGTAATGAGCCTTTTCTGTACATAATTATTGTATTGCTCCTTTCCTGTATCGAACGCCGTTTTCACTGATGTAGCTGCAGCCTCACTCACAATTTGCTTAGTAACAACATTCGCCAGTATATCTTCCTCCTCAAATGGGTTTCCATGTTCATTGAATGTGCATTTTAATTATGTTACATCTTCATCATTTCTATCCTCATCATCTTCGAATAAGGGAAAGAGACTAGCAATTTCAGGACCTGCTACCATCCATTTCATCATTGAAGTGCGATTGTAGAGAATCCCGATAGCACCTCCATCGACCTTCACCAACTTGTTGTTCTGTTCGTGTGCCTGGTCTTCAGAAATGCTTGAGAATTTTCTGCAGCTATTCTTTGCGGTTAAATTACCTCTTATGAACTGTTGGTAAATAAATGGATGCTTGACTGGGAGCAGTTTCATATTCAACTGTCTGGAAATCAACCACTGCATCTAACAAACTAAACCTTTTCCGGAACATCCTAATAACATTTTCTTCAACGACGATTGAACGACAAACTTGCAACGCTTTATTTAACACGGAATATTTAGTAGTCCGGAAATAAAAACATGTTGTCTATTGTAGTTCCTGTAACCTTTCACCTCCAGTGAATATCTATTGTTTACAGTGTTTCGATTTGAAAAATGAAAGTTTCCTTTTTTCGTCCAGATTTGTATCAAAACTTGCTAAGCTAGCTGTGTTTATGTCACAATCTCTACCAAGTTTCATGTTGGTATTACGATTTTAAACAATGTTATAGCAACAGGCTTTTTAGTGGCATAGGGCCTAGTACCCAGTCCCAAATAACACATAGGGGCATTTTTGAGCTTGGGTCCATATTCTGTCCTTTTCAGTGTATGAAACTACCCATCTCTACCAAGTTTTATGTTGGTACAACGATTTGCAACAATGTTATTTCAACATGCGTTTTAGGGGCCTGGGACCTAGTACCCAGTCCAAAACGGCACAAAGGGACGTTTTTGAGCTTGGGCCGTATTCTATCTTTTCAGCGTGTGAAACTTCCCATCTCTAGCAAGTTTTATGTTGGTATAACGATTTGCAACAATGTTATTACAACATGCATTTTAGGGGCCTGGAACCTAGTACCCAGTCCAAAAACGACGTAAGGGGGCGTTTTTGAGCTTGTACCGTATTCTATCTTTTTCAGCGTATGAAACTACCCATCTCTACCAAGTTTCATGCTGGTATCACGATTTGCAACAATGTTATTACAACATGCGATTTAGGAGCCTGGGGGCTAGTCCCAGTCCAAAAACGGCACAAGAAGGAATTTTTGAGCTTGGGTCCATTTCGCATATTTTTCAGCATATCAAATTACCCATCTCTACCAATTTTCATGCTGGTGTCATGATTTGCACGATTCGTCCATATTTTTGTGCTTAAGCTCCCCCACTAACACTCGTAGGCATAGGTTTAGGTCAATCTTTTTGTGAACTGGACATACTAACAAATCATTATTTTCTATTTATAGATTTTTAATACTCTGAAGGGAGACCGTATGTTTAGCACAAAGTCTGGTTGTTGTAACAAACTCTTTGTTCCAAAAGAAATGGATTATTATATTTCTATATTTGCTATTAACTCAAAGAATATTTGCACCAACTCCACAACTAAAATCTTTGGGAGTACAATTATGCTATGATTGCCTACTATACAACAGATTTAGACTTTGGAAAATAATCTACAGTGGTTTCTACAATGGATTGGTTCACAAAGTTATGCATGGGTAGTATACAACTGTACTGGAATTTTCTTCAAGAACCTACTTGCTTTGAATTACATGGAAGCATTATCTATCTCATGTGTGCCATGGATAACCGTTGTAGTATAAATGCAAAATAATGGACGTGTGAACCTACCGTTATACCTCGCAACCTTCAAAATATTACATTCTGGGCAAAAACGTCAACATCGATATATGTTACAATATAAACCACATATTTATTCAATTAGTGCCATTTTGTTTGGTGCTGTTTTTTGTTTACATATCTACATCATCAGATAATTGAATTTTCAGTGACACAATTCACAGTGATTTTCATTTGTCCGATACAAACAATTGTGCAGAACTACATAATCATAGTCATACATACTGTCTGTAAGTTGTATAATGCAGTCTGAGACCTTGACAATTTATATATTTACATAAACATATTAAGTGGTAATCAAAACAAACTGGCCTCGTTGTCTAATTGTTAATTGGCCAATACTTTGTTGTTGTAATGCAGGGGAATATTGAATAAAAATCAATTTGTTCTTTCGTTCGCATGATATGTATTACTTGTGCAAAGTATAGTGTTGCTATCACAAGGTTGTCTCACTGTCGTGATCATAGGGATCAACCAATGATCAACCCATTTTCGAATTTTTCCAGCATTATATATAGCTCAATGATAAGATCACATGCCTTCGCAGATATAGCATAGTATTATGGGTAATTCACTACCCTGTCTCTTTCTCATTTTCCTCCACAAGGCCAAACTTGAAAAAAGCTGGTGAGTTTAGGTTTTTAAATTTTTAATAAACAGCAATTGTATTTTTCAGGTTTTTTACTAAATCACCTAATATCCTTTTTTAACTCAAACACACTGTTGACAACTGTACTAACCAAAGACTCTAAAGTAAATTCAAGATTTTAAGTCAAGGTATGTATGCCGTTTATACGTAGCCAGCCAAGTTGTCATTCTGCTGCCCTTGAAGTCCCAAGTCCTTCCCATTAAAAATTTACACGCTTGATTACCGATGTCACATTTCCATGCAAAGCGTTGCAAACATGACCTGCTATGCAAATTATTCAAATATGTCTTTAAATATATGTTGAAGCTCAGTGACAGTGTCGTACCTTGCGCATGTTATGATTGCTGGCTACGCCACTGATTGCTATCGCCATTCGCAGCCTTGTAGGGTTTTTATAATCCTACCCAAACTTAACAAATTATGTTTTAAAAAAATTGGTTCGCATATATTTAATAAGAATCCGATAATACAAAATTATTCCAAGGATATACGATGGATTACAAATTCACTGTGATCATGGTCATCAGCATTCAGCAACGCTGCAGCACGTTGGGCATGTGGTCAGCCATGATGTAAAAGGTGATGACCCCCTACTGCCACAACCTGAAATACCAATTGATCCTGCAACGTTGGGACGACGTGATAGAGAAGCTGTTAGAGAACTGCTTAACAGGTTGTGCAAAGGTTAATGACTCTTCTATGCAGGCAAGAAAAATTCTGGTAGCATTGACAAATGCTATGGAAAGAAAAGCAACTTTACTTCCCACTTCAGAAATAGTAAATTTATCTTTTCTTTATGCATGGTTAAATTATTGCCGTTACCACCCCCCCCCCCCCCCTCCCACCCCCAGGCTAAAGTAGATCGATATTTCCCAGGGGAATAATTGTGGATAATATATATTTCAAAAATTCAAAATGGCATTTCAATATTTTGCTTGACTGCCGTTGTCTATTAATTATAATTTATATGTATATTAAAAATTCCCTTCATTTAAATTAATATGCACTCTATGAAGTCTATGAATATACACGTTTCGTCCATTATTAAATATTTATATATGATAGCTAGCTGGAACGATCCAGTTGTACAGAAAAATCCAGTATGATTTTCCCCAGAATAGTCAATTCAATTTTTCAAATGGCTTTTACAATTTCAGTTTAGATTGATTTTTTATGTTTAGAAATTTATATCATATTTAATGGAGTAATATTTCGAGCAGAGTCTTGATTAATAACTCCACACTTTAGATGATACACCATTAATATTTTGACAAAATGAGGACTCTGGTGCAGCATTAAATACAAATACTGTGTATTATAGTTTTTGCTTTATAGTGGTAGTGACAAATTTCAAAATAATTGTTTTTTGAAAATTTAATTTTTCTCTTATAGCAAATATATTGTGCATAAATACATACCCCATTTTGCATTACAGCTTATAATAAATATTTTTGACAATACCAGTTTGTCGATTAGGTATTTGCCTGTACCGATTGGGATGAGAGGACTATTATTACACACTTTCCGGAAATGTGTGGCCTTGGAGTAACTACCATTCATACGATTGTCATTGAGGTTTGTGAAGTAATTAATGGTTATACATTTATGGCAGGATTATGTGTCGAGTTATTTGCCATTGACAGAAGAACATATGAAAAAGAAAATCATTAATATAGAAGAGATTTGGCAATTCCCTTGCTGTTGGGCTGCAGTGGATCGGTGCCATATTTCAATTAAATGCCCTGATGGAGGTGCTGAGGCCGTGAAAGAGTATCATAACTTTAAGAATTTCTATTCGATTGTTTTGATGGGTCTTGTTGATGCCAAATATAGGTTCATGTGGGCCAGTGCAGGGATTCCTGGTAACACCCATGATGCTATGATATTGCAATCAACACAGCTTTGGAAAGACATAGTGGAACATAATTTAATTCCCTCAATGTCGAAGGAAATATGTAATGTAGATATTGGTCCACTCATTGCTGCAGATTCTGCTTTCCCATGCACAACATGGATTATGAAGCCATATAGCAATGCTGTTCTATCACCTGAAGAAAGAAACTTTAATTATAGGTTGTCTTGGGCAAGGATGGTTACCGAATGTGCATATGGTCAGCTGAAGGGCAGATTCTGAGTCCTGTTCCGCAAATGTGAGTGCAGTGAACAGACAATGAAAGCATGATGACCCCCTACTGCCACAACCTGAAATACCAATTGATCCTGCAACGTTGGGACGACGTGATAGAGAAGCTGTTAGAGAACTGCTTAACAGGTTGTGCAAAGGTTAATGACTCTTCTATGCAGGCAAGAAAAATTCCGGTAGCATTGACAAAAATGCTATGGAAAGAAAAGCAAGGACATTCTTAACATTTACAACTGAACGCTTGGTGATAAGAACAACATAGATTAAAAAACTCTATATACTTCTCCCAAGAGGTGTATTTATAAGTGAAGCGGTTCCATATCAGTGTCATTTTTCACAACTTTTAATCAAATATATATGTATATATATACACGGCAAAAACAACTTTAAACATTGACATTGCAAATACTTGTATTAAATTATATTATCAATTACACACACAATATATCAACAAAAGAGCTGAAATAATTTCACGATGTCGTCATCGTAACAAATTTTGCGTAAACAACGCAAACAAAGCCATGCATACACACATTGTCTCCCACATACACCCCCACGCTACGGCAGGAAGCATATAAGCGGTCATTTCTTTCAATACTTGTAAACTGCCTGATGATTCTTTTACAGATGAAACAGCCTGTTGCAGAGAAGTTTTGAGGTAAGCAAAAATCTATAATTTGCTCCAACTATATGTTGTCGAACACTCTTTGCGTTTCGTATACCTAAACCTACACATATATATATATATGGATATAAGCGATAATGCAAAAGCTCACTTCCCTTGTGGTCGTTTGAGCACTCTGGCCCCAAGACACTTCACGCATGTCTGGATGCGCACATGTCTGAGTATTGTACCACATGCGCTTGGTGAGAGCAAGAGTATGGTGTATAAATACGAAGTCACTCACATCTAGACTGCGTTACAAGCTGCACTGAAGAGCCGTTTAACGGCAAAACATGCATGTCTGCAGATTTTACTATATATATATATATATCGCCTTTGATTTTATTACCATATATATATGGTAATAAAATCAAAGGTGATCAAAGGGTGTGTGGCTTTGAAAAGGAGTACCAGGGTGGGGATATGAGGAGGTGTTTGAGGAATGGGTGAATCACCATTTCTCCATTGTGAGGTTTGGCTCTGTTGGTACATTTGCTGTTGAAGGTGATTGTTGTGATGAACAATTGGTTGATGTATATAGCCTGCAGGAACATATTGTGGTGGCTGAGCTTGATTGGACAATAACTTTAGAAGTTCCAGTTCTGTTTGTCTTGATTTTTCCACGTCTTCTTTCATGAATTGCAACAGTTCCTTTGTTGGATCATTTTCGCTCATATGTTCAACAATCTTTAAAGGAATCCATCCCTCGATTTCTTTGTCTGTTACAGACATAGAACATGATGCACGATTGCAAATGTACATTTTACATGTAATACAACGAGATTTAGTTGATTTTTCGCAATTAGAACATGGATGTTGTTTGTCTGCCATGTTGAAAATAAGTGTGATGTTATTGATTTTAGGGTACAATTGCGGATAACAAACTAATTTAATTTAAATAATTTATTAATTGTATTAGATGCGATGGAAATTTGAGGTATAAATCAGTGTCGCGTTTCGGTTGCATTACACGACTGATCATGTCACAAAATTCGACAGCGTCACATTTAATGCATCCCTTCAGATTTAATCAATTTATACGTCGAATTTTCGTTGGATATAATGACTTGACTGAAATTAAACGAACTAAATTAGACTGAAATTCGACGTATAAACTAGGCCTTAGGCTGAAATTTACCAATGCTTTAAATACACAGTTGGAGTGCTAAAAATCCAGCTGAAGTGCCCATGAAAATTACAACCAAAGTGAATACCGATAACAAACATCAGCTGGTAAGCAACCAATGAACGCAGAGTGGGTAAAAGAGCAGTCAAAAAAACATTGAGCCGTCTAAATGGCAGGCTGCTGTAAATAATGCTGCCTATGACCTGTGTGTAAATGATAATTAATTATTGTACAACCGGGCTGTCTTAAAACTTCAGGCAGAAGGAAAGGAGCGAGCAACTACCTTAATGAGCCTCACCTCTCAGTTGGAGTCGGTGAAGGAACAGATCAGCATGACTCAAAAGTATATTTCAAAGTCAACTGGACTCTCTCACTTTGAGGAATGCAGTAAGGCACACACAGTGTTGCATAAGCTGTTAGCTGAAAAGCAAGGGTTAGAGAATAACATATCAGCTATTCAAAGTAAATAAATTAGATATCAAAAGATGAAAAAGAAGACGGCAACATCTACAAGTTCTCCACCTCCCCAAACACAAGATATTAGAACGTTATTCTCTATCCAGCAGTCGGCACAAGTTAGTATTATTTCAGAAAGTGAATTAAGCATGAATGTAAGTCTGGATAACAATCTGTTCCAATCAACTCCACTAGCAAGTGAATCTGAAGTTCATGAAAAAAAATTAATATTGTTATGTACGTCCACCAACAAGCACAGTGACAGTGGAGCAAATGGATAGTTCTGACAATGACGATAATTGTGTTATCGTATCTGAAGTAAAAATGCTGGAAAGAAATGAAGAATCTAAAGGTGTTAACCGAAATCGTCTTGGATCAAGCCCACAAAGATCCATAACAGAAGTAAAAGAAGCTGATATGTCAGAAACCAGTAATGAATATGACGAATTTGGTGAAGATGATCTTGAAATAAATACGATGGTTCGGTATCATCACAGAAGGGCTGGAATAGTCAACACAAGCGAATTTACCTTTCCTTTAAAATATTTGATGCATGGAGAGATGAGAAAATCGAGGCTGGATACAAATCGTGCAGTGACAGCGATTTTGCTTGCCATTTGTTGTCATTGGAATATCGTAGAAGGTAAATATATCAATCGTACTTCTAAAATATTTCGTTTAAACTCACTTTGTTAATATATTGTATATTAAACAGTTGAACTTATGTTTTATTGCACTATCCAAGGGAGAATTTGAATCAGCATCGAAAGGGGGAAGCTGAAGTATTTCATACTGAACAAAGCAGTGAATCAGATGAGCAGGAATCCAAGACAGGAACTTCGCCAAGTTTTGTAATTACTCAAGGTATTACAATACAAAACTTTAATAAAAATAATATAAAGAAAAAATATAGACCCATCCGCATTTAGCAAAGCTATACAGGCACACATCCTGTGATAAATTGTTGTGGTTGGTATTGCATAATGCAATAATGCAATACCAACCACAACAATGCTAACTATTTTCCTTATGATAAATACAGATGCAATGCTTTAGTATGTAAATATATTTCTAGTATTTAAATATTTTATAGTGCGTACAGTGTACTTTATTTATAACGATTAATCTAACTAAAATGCAATTTTTCAGGTTTAACATCAACTCCAATGAAAGACAAAGACCCTATTCCTACCACCTCCCTTCCAATTCCATCTGTGTCTCCAGTTTTGGAAAGGCAAGATGGACCTGATGTGTACCTTAATGAGAGGTATTAGCTATATATATATATTGACAATTCAAAAGATTGTGAAGGGCTTTGCTGATACAATCATGAGAGAACAGGTGTTTATTTAGATGCAACAAGCTCATTGGGGAAAAGTCTAGGTTTTGAGTTTATGACAAACACATATTAAAACCTTATTTATACTGTATTAATCTAGTTTGACTCTTGACCTGAGTAAAGGCATGAATACATCAATATTTACTGATGACGAGGGAGAACTTACTGATGACAGCAGTTCAGAGCAGGATATAAGGTATAATTCAGTTTTTAGTTTTAGTCCATATTCCCTGGCACCAAAAGTTGCTTACAAAATGATCAATTGAATTCACCAAACGTAACTACTTTTCAATATAAAAAATATGTAGATTTTTACTCACCAAAAACATTTCTGCTTGTTTACACTTCCAACGCGTCCCAGTTTTTTAGCTACATGCGTTTGAATTTAGACATTGATGAGTCTTTAAAAATTTCGAAAGACGCCATTTTCTCCCTGGGAACTTTATGTAAGATACACGAAACGGCTTGTTGTGGTTTCGTCATGGCGAACAAATGTTTAATTAATTGCGCCAATAATGTCAGTGCTGCAGAGCTACTCACAAACTTCTCCAAGGTATCGTTTAAAAGATTTTTAGAGTGTCGAAGGCAATGGTTGGGACTTGACGGCCAGCAGAAAGAGGCAGCTGTACGAGCAACGGAAATTATTGACATTGAAGCCGACGGGGTGGAAGATTGCGCTAATTATGTATATCATCGCAAGCGCTACTCCTTATTTACGAATAAAGCGTTATTGAATCGTGCTGAGATAATATGTAAGAAGGCTGAAAAAACACAGACACTCTTGGATCAAGGCGATAGCAGTGCCAATGCCGATTGTGTTGAGAATGAGCCTATTCCAAAAAAGGTCGGGTAAGTTCACAATTGATTGTTTTTATTTCACATATCTTTTGTGTTGAAATGCATCAGTCGATTTGGTCATAATAATTTGCGCCATCGGCCATCGCCCTCCTTGAATACCCCCATGCATTTGCATGTCTATAAGATGCCTTGGGGGTTGGCAGAATATTCATACCAATCCGACTATCCTTTATATTTTGGCCTTGCTACAGATGCCGGGCTTATTGCCCTGGGAAAATATACAGTAAGAACCGTTACATGTTCAAGTATTAAATATTGTGCACCAACGTCACTCGAAAGGCTAGAACAGCTTGGACAATTCCCATTTTTAAGTTTCAGCGAACTCCAGCAACCTTCGACTTCATCGAATGCACCCATTGCCTCGAACCAGCAAGCAGATGGGGGATTCACGCCTGAGATTCCAAGCAAATATGTTCGTGACATCGAAAGTGGTGAGTTTTTTGAGATTGCTAGATTATTGCCAAAAAATTTAAATAAGTCAAATGTTGGTTCCGATTGTCCCGACAACGTGGGTTTTACAATTTCCTCTACGGGAATCTCGTTAACACCTCGCAAGCCTCAGGTGCTAACTAACATTGAAGAATGGACAACCGTTTTCAACACGTACATGCTTATAATTGTACAAAAATTCCCGAATCGTGCCTCTGAACTATTACACTATATGGAAACTATCCGTCATGCGGCAAAAACGCATGGCGGACTAGGTTGGTGTATCTACGACCATAAATTTAGCTATAAAGCAGCCGCTTGTCGAATACTGTCGTGGGCCAACATTGACACGCAATTATGGTTACGTATTTTCACGGCTAGTTCCACTCAGTTGCACGAGGATTATTCTCTTTTTTCAAATGAACCCTCAAACAGAGCTGGGGGACGGAATTTGCCACAGCTATAACAGGGGTAGACCTTGCCCATTTCGACCCAATTGCCCCTACACTCACCGATGTAGCCGATTTGGCTGTGGGGGAAAACATCCTGGGTACCAATGTACACAATCCCGTGAGGAAAACGATCTTAACGAAGACCACCCCTCGAAATCGGACCGTAGCTCCAAGAAGACCAACAGAAAATAGAACTGTTAACTTTAACTCTAGCATATATAATAACAGTAATTCAATACATTTAGATAATACTATAGTTACGCCAATTCGTGTTGACGCGCTTGAAGATGCTCTCCATGGGCATCCCGATTTATCATTCGTTTTGAAACTCTGTTCAGACTTGTGTTTCGGTGCTCACCTCGGTTTACGATGGTCCTCGCATGTCCAAATTTGCATAAAAATGCCATTGACAATCCAACTATTGTTTCGAGTAACTTGGCTAAGGAAGTTGCTCTTGGACGCACAGCCGGTACTTTCACCAATCCACCATTTGCTAATTTACAGGTTTCGCCAATTGGGATTGTACCTAAAAAGCATTCGGATAAATTTCGAACCATTTTCCACCTCTCGTTTCCAAAAACGGGCGAATCAATCAATTATTTTATTGAGAAAGACGATTTTTCATTGCAGTACATTAAAATCGATGACGCTATTGCGGCTTTGATCCGATTAGGCAGAGGCACTTATCTTGCTAAAACTGACAGAGTCTGCTTTTCGTCAATTCCCTGTTCATCCTGACGACTGGGAACTATTAGGCATGTACTGGAACAATTTCTATTATTTTGATAAAGTGTTGCCATTTGGTCTGCGTAGTGCGCCGTATATTTTTAACCAACTTTCGTATGCGCTTGAGTGGATTTTATTCAACAAGTGTTTTATAAGTTATGTGGGGCACATCTTAGACGATTTTCTAATAATGGAACCACCGGGCCAAACTGGACCGCCTTTTCAAGCCTGCCAAAGTAGCCTTTCTAGCATGCTGTTAACATTTAACATGCTAGGTGTTCCTATTGCAGAACATAAAACGGAAGGACCCAGCCTTATTATAGAATTTTTAGGCATTATCCTTGATTCACAAAAAATTGAGGCTCATCTTCCAGCCGATAAATTGAGTCGTCTATTTGCTGATTTAAATTCCTGGCACACAAAAAAGTCTGCTACACTCCAAGAGCTTCAATCACTAATTGGGACATTAAATTTTGCATGCAAAGTAATTTCCCCCGGTCGTGCTTTTCTCCAACGTATCATACGCCTTACACGGGGGTCTCCAAACCACATTACCATATTCGCTTGACAAATGGTTTTCGTGAAGATGTTAAAATGTGGCAAATTTTTCTTAAGGACTGGAATGGGACAAGTTTATTTCTAAACTCTTTCTGGGAGAATTCTACAACACTTTCTCTCTATACCAATGCTTCTGGTACCCTTGGTTTCGGGGGATTTTCCACAACCAGTG
Source organism: Trachythela sp. YZ-2020 (assembly GCA_016169945.1). Classification (NCBI taxonomy): domain Eukaryota; kingdom Metazoa; phylum Cnidaria; class Anthozoa; order Malacalcyonacea; family Clavulariidae; genus Trachythela; species Trachythela sp. YZ-2020. The sequence continues at coordinate 3,935,223 of JADLSH010000214.1, forward strand.
GTTTCAGGGTAAATGGTTCCCCCACCAAACACTTGAGACAAAAAACATAAGCATTGACTGGCAAGAGCTCTATGCCATTGTGGTAGGTAGCTTCATACATATGGGGAAATTTGTGGGCTCAAAAACGGATCGCTGTGGTTTCCATAATTAATTCAAAACGTTCCAAAAGCCCTCGCATTATGGATTTGGTGCGTGCTCTAACCTTGCAAACCCTGAAGTATAACTTTTATTTCAAAGCCTTGCATGTTCCAGGTCATTATAATGACATTGCTGATTCTATTTCCCGTTTTCAGCAAACCAGATTTCGGCGGCTAGCAGCTCATGCAGACCAACATCCTCAACCTCTACCAGAGGAACTTTCTCGTCTTTAGACGCTGATTTACGTCTTTATCAAATTGCCTCGTTAGCTCAAGGTACAATTAAAACTTATAGCAGTGGTGAAAAACAGTTTAAGAATTTTTACTACCAATTTCATCTATACAAGCAAGTGCCTCTCCTGCCAACTACGGAAACTGTTCTTGTTTATTTTGCTGTTTTTCTCGCTAAGACAGTAAATTCAGACACCATAAAAGTTTATCTCGCCGCAGTTCGCCATATGCATTTGGTTAATGGCTATGATCTCCCCATCGCCAAATTTCAACGTCTACATTATATTTTACGGGGTATAAAGCGAGTTAAAGGATTGTCCACAAGGACACGCTTACCAATTACATTAGACCATCTCAAACTTTTTTACCGCATATTACACTCACGAACATTAACAACGCACGATGAAATCATGATTTGGGCAGCTATTTCCACAGCATTTTTTGGATTTTTGCGGATTGGTGAAATGACTTGCTCCGGTCCTTTCAATTCCTCAACACACCTTAGCCGATCAGATGTAAGTTTTCATAATGAAAAACGGGATAAAGAGGTATTTTTGCAACTCCGAATTAAAGCTTCAAAGACTGACCCATTTCGATCTTCAGCCAAGATTCACCATTGGCAGCAATTCTAGTATATACTGTCCAGTAAGGGGTCTTCAAACCTACCTCTCACTTCCATCTTCGGGCCATGCGGGACCATTGTTTTGCTATTCGACCGGTGTTCCTTTATCGCGTAGTCAATTTACTAAAGAACTACGCACACTTTTGGCTCAAGGTGGTTACAACACTGCACACTATGCAGGCCACAGCTTTAGAATCGGAGCGGCTACCACAGCCGCCTCCCAGAGTTTACCTCATTGGCTTATTCAAATGCTAGGAAGATGGTCTTCCGATTGCCGAATAAGATATATTCGTACGCCAATCAATGTCCTTGCAGACGTTTAAAAGCGATTGATTGCGGAGTAAGATGAAGACTCGTTGTGTTTCAGTCTATGGGGATCACACACACTATTGGTGTGTGATTGTGGAGGCAATTGCTCTAGTATGAGGTCGCAATTTTACCATAGACCTCACGTTTTCTTTACGGAATCCCAACTTTCTTTAAAGACCTTGCTTAAAACAATTTTATTTACAAAATGCTTTGATTATCGTTATGCATACAATGTACTGAGCCAGATCAGATATTTCCCTGATCATATATTCCCAGGGTCCAGCTCAGAGTATATGTCCTGCAGGGCAGATGTAAAAGTGAGATTGTATATTCCAGTGACATGAGACCAAGCAAGAGTGTTGAGGATGTTGCATGTGGTGATTCTTCGCAGATGTCATCAGAAACTGATGAATCCAAAAGTACTTCTGGAACAAAAAAAGCCGGCATGTCATATGCCACACTTTGAGAGAACTATATGATGTTGCACTGACCTTAAGAACTGAATTGAGAGATATGAAGGTAATATACTTATACTAGATATTAATTCTGACGAGATGCTTGATTTTATGGAGAAAAAATATTCCGACAATTAGAGTTTTTGAGCATGCATGCAACTGAAAGAATATTTTATTTAACCCTAAATAAATTTATCTATTTAAATTTATCTAGCCCTAAACCTATGGGTTGATAAATAACATGAAAAAAGTATCATCTAATAGTAATCTAATCTACCCTTTACATGAATGAAAAGGAATTTTGTTGTTAAGGTGGTATGAAACCTGGCCTCCCGTTGCTTCTGACATTACCAGTGACAGTGTGGCGAACAGTGGTGTCGCCAATCATTTTTAACTTCATGGCATGGGTCCTCGGGTTTTCTGATGAGCCTTTACTTAATGACTATTTTGAAGTCAATGAAAAGGAAGCTGTAAAGGTTTCCTCTATCTGCCAAGATTTGGTCAATGTTTATAGTCGAGGGAAAATTCAGACACCGAAGTCTTTATCACTTGCAGTGGCGATCAGACAAATATCGGGTTGTACTAGTCTGATTCATATTTTACATGGTTTAGGGCATTGTGTTTCTGTATCATCAACAATGGCATATGACTCAGCCCTTGCACAATTGACAATAAAAACATCAAACATTGTCCCCAAGGATTTCGTTCCTGGTGAACATGTGAACCTGGTGTATGATAACATTGACTTTAAAGAAGAAGAAGAATCTGTTAAACAAACACACGTCACAAATGGTATCATCATTAAAAAAGTGATTAATCATGATATGCATCCTGTGCTCGAAGATCCCACAGAACACATACCAATAAAGAAGAAGCAACAAACTGTAGCTGTACCTGTTAGTGATATAACACCATATGCTGTTGGTGTGAAGAAGATGCCAAAATTTGATAGCGCTGCATTGGATCTGACATCGATGGACATTCAGGTAAAAAACAATGAGTGTGTATCAGCTCATAAACTCGATCAGATGTATGCTTTATTGAAGATTTTTGCTGCCAATGTGGAAGATCCGTGGCCTGGTTGGACTGGATTTAACACATTAATTAGGCAAAGCAATATACCTACTGTATCACGAGTTGGCTACCTTCCAATAGCGGATGCCTCGCCTACAGAATATTCCACGCTTAATGAAGTCCTGAAGTCGGTTATTAAGATCATGGATAAATTGCAATTACAACAAACTGTTCTTGTATTTCATGAAGCTGTATATGCAAAAATCCAGCACATCCGATGGAAGGAACAGATCTTTTATGATCGATTTGTTGTTTGCCTCGGAGAGTTCCATACCTGTATGTCTTTTATTTCTGCCATATCAAATCTATTTGAAGATGAAGGATTAAAGGTACAACATGCAGTACATTTGTGTTATGAAAGTGTTTTATATTGTGTAGTGATTTTAGGGCCAATTTCACTGCCTCTAACCATCTCACCTTTTACTCATCTTTATATGAGAAAATATTTATGTGACTGTATATTGTATCGCACAGTATATGCGCTTTCATAATTAATCATTATTGCCTTTTATGTAGATACAATTTAATTGGATTTAGTTGCAATATTTATTGAGGAAAACCTAAGGAATCTCGTGATTTGAAGAGTTCAAAATCTACCATACCATATGGTATGAACATAACTTATTCTATTTTTTATGTTTCTTAGGATATTTTTATAGAATCGGGTAAATTAGTACTGGCTCCATCAAAGGTGTTTTATCTGGAAAACACTATAATAGATCAATGTTGTGTCATAAGTTGGTTTATGAAGCAATGCAGCATCTTACATTTGAAGCATTTATGGAGTCCTTGGATGACGATGAAAAGGAAGGCATTAAATTGGCTGTTTTTAACATGATGGACTCCTTTCCCGATGAGGAATTCCTTGACTATTTGGAAAGACCAGAGATTGGAGCAATCAGTGAAAGTTACAAAATGTTAATTCAAGAGTCATCAGAGAAGTCCAAAAGATTTGCATTCTGGAGCATGTACATTAGAATGATAGGTACGCTTGTATATTGAAGGATAAAATGGGCATAAAAATATGCAAAGGATGTCAAATGGTGTTAACCCAACACGTTGACAGAAATTGAGAAAACCCTTGATTGTAGGAAACATTAGCCTACGTCATAGACTCAAGCTCGTTCCTTGTAGACGTATGACGTTCCTATGACGTAGGCTAAGGAAACATGCAATCCTGTAATAAAGTAAAAATCGCTCTAATTCTAACCAGGATTGTCCATATAAACAAAGGACCTTCACTCAAATCATCGAGGACGATTTTACTCTGTTATTTGCAGTTGCGTTTTTCCTAGCATATATTTATTTTAACAGGTGTCTTGCTCAAGTTCATCAGAGCAACAAGAGAAATTAACTGGAACCTTCATCTGGCTACGTTTAGAGGCATGCTTCCTTGGTTTTTCATCTGTGATCGAGTCAACTATGCTAGATATGGAACTGTTTATTGGCTGGAGATGACCGCGCTAGATCGCACACACCATGGTTAGTATTAATCCGCAAAAAAGTTCTCGCTGTTATAATGCCTCTCTGACATATTCAGTTTTACTGCTGTTACATATCGCTATGTATCAATTGGAAATGGATTTATTAAAGGAATGAATTTTTTTGTGTGTTTAACAGATATTGTTTCTGAATTATCGACTAGCTTCGCAGTTCAACGTCAAAGCGATCATGGATTTTCTGCCGTTTCGTGTGATCAGACTATCGAACAGACAATAAACCGTGACTCAAAAACCAAAGGTGGTCTCATCAGATTTTCGTTAAATCATGCTGCAATTCATAGATGGTTACTAGCCCAGTCAGAGAGCTGCAATTACTCATAAATGCAAGGATATGGCCAGTGCAGACGCTAAACCAAGGTTATCATTTTATTCCACTTTGGCAGTGTATATTACCCACATAATGTCTGTTACTTATTTGGATCAAACTTTAATTCATAGTTAATAAGAAATTCAAAATTTTTGTTTCTATTTTATTTTGTTACAGAAGCCGAAAAGATCTCGACAGGACTAAATGCATGCGTTATGAGAAGTCTGTGAATGATGTAATGTCTACAGTGTCAAACATGATTGACCCATTCACAGACGAACATGCAGGATTGGTTAGTTTGGCCAGTGGAATTGTTCTTGATGACGGCGTTGCGGACAGGCTGTTGGAATCAGAGAGTCGTGGGGAGGAACAATTTGTGGAATTCGCTCGTGAGTCCAGACGTATTTGTTAAGCTATCACGTAATAAGGTAACCACGTTTTTCCTCGAGTAAATGATTAGGAAATAAATTTGAAGATGAACAGACTTATTTGCCCAGTTGTTTGCCCTGCTTGAGTGCATCAACTGTGGTTGCAAGACTGGTTGCAAAACCCAACGTTCATGCATGAAAGGTGCGTTACAATGTACAGATGTATGCACTTGTGTGGGCTGCACCAATGGAAAAGATAATGATGAACTGTCAGAGGAAGAGGATGATATCGGTTTGGATACAGACAAAGAAGATAACATGTAACCGTGGTGAGTGTTAGCTAATTTTTGTTAAACTTTAGCACACGGTATTTGGAGCAGCTCCAATTCCAGACAAATGATGATTGGATGGAAATAAGCCCCAGTATGTCTGCCCGTTTGTAGCAATATTCAATATTTAAATATTCATTCAATTTAATCTATTATATATTTAATATTTTTTATTGTTTTAGTTTAATCTTGTACACAGGTTCAATTCAATATAAAATGTCCATTCAATTCATTCAATAATCTATCGTATATATATTCAATTTAATCCTTGAACAATATTCAATACAAAATATATGTTTAATTTAATTATTAGGTTATGCATTTAATTTAATCCAAAATATTCATTTAATTTAATCCAAAATATTCATTTAATTTAATCCAGATATTCATTTAATACAACAATCCAATCAATGTTGAAAAATAACCATTCAATCTTTCAAAATTAATTTAATTTTCGCCGAATTGCTGGGCCGAGTTCTCGGTTAGCAAAACTTTCAATATGGCTGCCGAAGTAGGATTTTACTACATCCGGGCGTTCTTTTTCAGTGCCCGCAATCACAATTAGGATTATCAACGGTATATAATGATAACATTGAGAGTTTCCACGGGAGTGTTTCCTTGTCTTTCCTAATGTTTCGTTCTGATCCTTACTCCTACCTCATTGCCTAACCCTACCCCAGAAGGAAACACAAGGAAACACTCCTCTGGAAACACTTAGCTTGCGGCTATTAAAGACAGGAATCTAGTCTGGGCTAGCCTGCGAACAGGCTTCAATCCGGCATGATTTGTACTACAACTTTTAAGTTTTTATAAAAATAAGACAAACCCCAATCCTAACCCCTTTCCTAACCCTAACCAGTCTTAGAAAGTGAAAATTATCGAGAAAAAAAATTAAGAAAAAGCGTTGGGCCGGGCTCGAACCCACAATACAGTTAGCCCCAGCAAACGCATGCCCTAACCCGCTATGCCACAGGCAAGCTCGCTGAAAAGAACGGCAAAAAATACTATTTATATTAACTTACTACTGCTAGTTCTGGAAACACTGAATGTTATCATCATATACCGCTGATAATCAGCGGGCACTGACAAAGAACGCCCGGGATGTAGTAAAATCCGCCGAAGTAGCTGATACAGTTCTGGAAGAAAACGAAGATCCCCATCCTGCTGGTTTTGGTTGACAAGGGTTCCTACTGGGAGTCTTAACAAGAACCGAATAATTTCTGGGTGAAATACACGATAACGGTAGGCGAAATCCAAACGAACATATTTTGACACATTTAAACTTGTTAGACACAACCGTAAAATGGTTAGGTCAGTTGATTCGTATTGTTGATGGCCAGGATATTCGTTTGTCACAAGATTTGCAGTCCATTTTTCTTAAACTTTATGAAAGTCTTTGGAGATATCAACTGATATTGCAATTTACACATCCCTCAGTTTTTCCCGTCCTAGTTGTTCAACCTGACGGGCCAGGGCGGCCACCATATGCCATCCCACACGAGTTTTTAGAAGAGCTGAGAGGACTGGGCTTCACCTGGACAAAAATTGCTGATATGTTTAAGGTATCTCGTTGGACAGTAATGCTTCGTGTTTAAGAATAAAGCTTACAAAACTTAGCTAAGTTTAGCAACATTAGTAACGAAGAAGTTGATTAATGAATTAGTGATTACATATCAAGACATGGATCAAGTACAGGTGAAGTTTATTTAAGAGGCCATTTTAGAGCTCTAGGGTACAACATTCAACGAAGGCGAATCAGATAAAGTCTAAATAGGGTTGATCATAGAAATACTGCTTTACGTTGGGGTGCACTTGTCTCTCGCTGAAAGTACTTTGTGCCCTGGCCAAACTCATTATGGCACATGGACGGTCACCACTCTCTCATCCGATGGGGATTTGTTATACATGGGTGCATTGATGGATATTCTAGGAGAATTAACTTCCTTCACTGCAGTACAAATAACCTTGCAACAACAGTTTTGTCCCTGTTTGAAGATGCAATTCAATGTGATGGTGGCTTATGGCCTTCACGGATAAGGGTGGATTATGGGTGGATCGCTACTCGTGGTGAGGGAAGGGGAAGTTTTATTGCGGGTTCATCATGTAGAAACCAGCGGATTGAAAGGTTATGACGAAATGTTTTCCGATGTGTCTGCCATATTTTTTACTATACATTTTATGCATTGGAGCAAACAGGTCTTCTTGATTTAGAAAACCCAATTCACATGTTTGTTTTACATTGGGCGTTTTTAGGAAGAATAAATCATTCTTTGCATGAGTGGATGGACAGTTTTAATAACCATCCTCTTTCAACTGAGTACAACTGGGCACCCAACCAAATTTGGATTAATGGTATGCTAAGAGAGGACAATCCAATAGCCACTGGAGGACTTGATGATGATCCTAATAATACAAGGTTTTATGGCGAAGATCCAGATGGACCAACACCTTTCGAAAGGTAGTGATAATTGTGTCATAGTTTCACCAGTTCATATACCAGAAACAAATACAGAAGAACTAGGTTTTCAATTAACACAATCTATTGATCCTTTGAGACTCTCGTCGTGTTTTGGTACAACTAATAGAACATGAGCATGAAAATAGATAATGTTTACAATGCACTTTTACAACTAGCATTCACTACTTATGCACTAGTATTCTAATGTAATCATGGTACTGTAGAAGGGAATGGTACTGTAGATGCTCTCAAAAGCCATATTTTGTGCTGCATCAAATGCGAAACTGTACACATGTAAAAATCTCACATATTGTAACAAGTCTGCAAACAAGCTGTCAATCAACAAGTTGTTATTGCACTGCTTGTCCCAAGCTGTCAAAAAGTATGGAACAACTTGTTAAAAAGTTGTAACAACGTTGTTGAATAATCAGGTGCATGAATGATACAACAATATTGTTACAATTTTGTGTTGTCAATCTTGTAACAACCTTGTTATATCATGGCTGTATCTGACTTTTTAAAAAATTTAAAAAAAATAGGATTGTTTCAATATGGTGAAGAATGGTCCTATATTATCTTTTTGTTGTCTTATTGTCCTGCCAAATCCAAAGGAAATTGGCACCCCCTGTACTCCCCAGTAAATCCAACACCGTTTAACACAACTTTAACAGCTAATAATTAACAATCAAAGTTACCCAATCAATATAAATGAATGTACCAAGATCAACATTATGGTTGCATTCAATGACAATGCAGCCCAAAGATTATCTCAAATGATTAGCTTAAACTACAGTCTTCCAAAATAGTCACTGAGAAATGCATAATCGTAAAGCTCGAAAAGTGCATCGTCTGAAGGCAACTGTAGATGATGTGTTCCTCTTGGCAGTATTAAGATGTTGGGGCATGTATGAGACTTGGGAAGAAAATCTCCAAATATTTTCCTTTTTTCCACTGGCTCGTCACTCTGAAAAATAGTTTTTAAAACCCTAAAATACTTTGGAGTGAATAAGATTGATGTACACAATAGACAAATTACCCATCTTACCCCATGCCAATTTGCAACACATTTAATCATCATTCAAGCATGCATTCATATTGTTCACATACAATTACAAAAATTGCTAATATGTATGTTGCCATGGATTCTGGTAATGGGATTTGTAAGCATGAGGTTTCAATTACACACAAATAAGATGACTAAATGAGTTTTAGAACCAGATGAGAATACATAGCAACTAACAAAGATGACTTTTTCTCTTTTGTACTCTATTAGTAATGCTTGTCAATGGTTTGGTTGTGATTGGCAAGTTTAGTAAATCATATTCAAATATCGCTACTGATAAGAGTGCATCTATTCAGCATACCTGTTACTCTACGACCACTAGCTACTTCTCTAACATACTTGACAAAACAAGCGTAAACACTCTTCCCATGCTTTAGACTGTTCGATCCTTTTTCAGAAAATTCTGGTTTCAAAAGGTGTAGTAACATCTTTACTGACAACTTTCGATTTTCTGATGGTCTTAAGAGATACAGGAATTGTGGGAACCTTCTACCAACTGCATGGATCCCAAGAGTATCCAGACCTTTTCTGCAGGTTGGAAATGCATGGGTTTGTGCCTGGGTATGGACCTCTAAAAACATCTTGCAAAACTGCTTCTGGAAAATAAACTGGCAACTGTCATTCTGAAGAATTGCTATTGCCGCCATTTGGCCAACATAAAAACAGTCACTTGCCAGATGTTCAAAGTATTTTAGTTGTATTTTCTGATTGCTAAGCCTAATCCATTCTTTTCTGGGGCCTCCCTTATCTTCAGCTTGCTCACCAAAGAATTGAACTTCAAAAATAATTCTGGGATCTTTCACATCCGTCAATTCAGAAAATGTTGTTTCCAAAATATTATCTCGATCTACTGTAATAGGTTTCCCCACTAAGTTCAGAAGATTGATCAGTAACATCTAAGTCACGCCCCAGCAAAATATTCTGCCGCAGAAACCTTAACATTTCGGTTGGGTCACTTAGAGCTGGTGAGATTTCATCAATTACTGTTGACAAATGTGGAGACAGTTCAATTTTTGCAACTGTTGGTCCAAATTCCTGGACAGCTTCTGTGGATTGTTTATCAAGTTGGGCTTGTTTTAAAGATGGACCATCTGGTATGATAATGGAATCAGTTGGTATACCAGTTAATGTTGTGGGTGGGTTCAGTGGACAGGGAAGTTCTAGGGATGAAAATGAATCATCCTCAAGATCTTCTTTAACCTGAGGATCATCGTCAATAGCAAACTGCATTCCTTGTTTCACACGAATGTACAACAGACCTTGCCCTGCCAATTTTTTCACAACACTGTAATCATACTCTGTCCCTTTTCCCAGCTGAAGAACAGAAATCTTTTTTTGAACCACTTTGACAAATTCAATGTCACGATTTTCAAGCAGTGGATATTTTGGCTTTAAGGGTGAAACAATTGTATTTCTTATTATTTTCTCAGTGTCAGAAGAAGTTAAAGTAATGATACCTCTGTTAATAATATAGTCCCTTTTCAAAGTATCTTCTTCCAGTTCCCCATCACTGTCTACATCGGGTGATCGAACCCGATAAACTGACCCTTGAAGATGATTTTCCAGCAGCTGCTCGGAGGCGTTCGTTTTGATTTAGGCGTCTGTACATGCGAGCATTCGACCTGGAGGCCATCAGTTCTAGAGTTTCACGTAGCTCTGGCATGGCTGTGGCTGAACCTGAACTTCCAGCTCGAGGCGCACCGACATTGGTCGCTGGACTTGCTGGCCTATTTGAGTGAGAATTAGTTTCGCCCAAATGTTCATCAATTGATAGCAACATCGTAGACACTTGCTGAAGTAATTCAGCTTCTTTTGTTATCGTTTCCTTTTCCATTGTTTCCAGCCGTGACAGGTTCTCAAACTCTGATTCAAACTCGCAAGGCAGCCATGTTGTTTGTTGTACTTTTCGCGCGAAACCACCGAATTCATACTAAATTCCATACCTCTGGTGGTGGAATTTAATATAACCGAGCAGCGAGCACTCAGCCCAGTCCTCAAGTATTAAATGAATTTTGAAAGATTGAATGGATATTTTTCAACATTGAATGGATTGTTGTATTAAATGAATATCTGGATTTTAATTTATTAAATGAATCATTTGGATTAAATTAAATGCGTAACCTAATAATTAAATGAACATTAAACGTATATTTTGTATTGATATATATATACGCTAGATTATTGAATTGAATGGACATTTTATATTGAATTGAACCTGTATACAAGATTAAACTGAAAGAATAAAAAATATTAAATATATAATAGATTAAATTGAATGAATATTTAAATATTGAATATTGCTACAAACGGGCAGGCATACCCAGCGTGGGGGGGAGGCTTAATACAGAAATTATGGTTTTCACTGAATATTGGGTTCATTTATAATTATAATATAGCAAAGTATATATATTATGTATCCTATAATTACTTTTGTTTCTTATATTTTCGCATATGCACAGGTAGTAAATTGTAATGAAACAGCTACCTTTTTCAACTAAATTGCGCAAAATTGATGGGAAGGGCCTGAAACAAGTTTGTTTAATATATACTACATGAAGTATCCTTGGAAATATCGGGGGAAAATGGCGTCTTTCTACATTTTTAAAGACTCGTCGTTGTTGAAATTTAAACGCATGTAGCTAAAAAACTGGGACGTGTTGGAAGTGTAAACAAGCAGAAATGTTCTTGGTGAGTAAAAATCTACATATTTTTTATATTGAAAAGTAGTTGTGTTTGGTTAATTCAATTGCTGAACGATAATCGACCAGGGAATACGGACTATTTATTCAATGGTCAATAAAAATAATTCATGTTTTGCATCATTTACCGATTGTTTGAAGCAATGTTTATAAATAGCATGCGCTCTGAAAAGCTACTGTCATTGTATTACTACATTATAATGATTAGTTTTGATTGCACATATTTTTACAGTTTACATGACCTTACAAAATCAGTTCTTGAGGAATTAAATGCGGATCAAAACATGGAAAGACAAAGTGACTCAAAGTAAGAGGTTGCTGTGTAGTGTAATAATAACCAGTTGTAATACTATAGTCAGTGCCAGTGGTTTGTATATTAACTCCCCAGATATTGTCACATTACAATTTTTAATGATATACCCAGAAAATTACTGTAGTGCAACAATAGTGATATTAATGATAAATATTGTATCAAATATATTTCATGTAGTTCCATTAATTCATGGTAGTAGTGATGAAGATATTGAAGATGACATTTTTGAAATGGTTGAAGAACAGGAATCAGATGATGTGAACCTTCAACAGCAGTCACATTCCACTACTGAGTCCACTACTTTGGACCGCACATCAAATTCACCAGAGGGGATGAGGTGTATTCAATGAAGGAGAAATACAAAATGGTGAAAGGAAAGAAATTTGTATGTTCTCTTGACTTGCTGCTCCAAATCTTTCAGTCGCGGTGTCAGACACCTGGATGCCTAGTTGAAACTTGTCTCCAGTCTGACTTCATTGGTGTCACCTTGATTGTCAACTGTGTTTGTTCAATGGGGCATAAGTATAAATGTTGCTCTTCACATCAAGTGAATGATATTTATGCTAACAATCTGCAAGCAGCCACCTCTGTTATGTTGTCTGGTGGCCAATTTGCAAAGGTTGAGCGGATGGCAAAATTTTTAAATCTGGAATTTCTGTCAAGTTCAACATACTACAGATTTCAAAGACTATATCTTATTCCAGAGATAATGAGTGGTGGTCATTTATGAGGAAAGTAATTCTTTCTGAGTTTGCTGACTAGGAGATCATTGTTGGTGGTGATGGTCAATGTGACTCACCAGGCTTCAATGCCAAGAATCTCACATTATTGACATTGAAGTCTTGGATAAGAGACATGTTGGCCTTGTATCCACCAACATGGAGAAATAAGCTGTAAAGCGTAGTCTAGATCGACTCATCAAGGTGGTGACAGTCAGTGAGTTCATGACTGATGCATCCACTACTGTAAAGGCATTGCTTGGTAAGTTGATATACAGTTGTAATAATTCTAAATTTTTTCTGTTTGAGAATTCACAACAGTTACTAATTAATGAACACAATAAAATATGACGAGTAATTAATGATGAGTGTTGCAGGAGAATTGGGCCCTGTCATAATAAATATACAAAGCGTTTTCTGCAAACTAAACAAATATTTTTGCTATGTCATTCGAATGCTCAGATCATTTTTGAAATAGACAGGGTGCTTTACTAGCTGCTAGTATGGTATCATCATCATTGAACCTAATTAATAATACTAGAGATTTATTCCATTTCTCTTTATTAGAAAAACAATATACAAGTATGGTCCGTAGCTTGGATGTTTGGCACAAGGCAAAGAGCATTAGAAAGTATCTGACCAAGGTTTGTACATTGTTACATTTTATCTGGGGGTTTACATCACATTGTTTACATTGGCTTAACATAGTTAAATGGTTAAAAAATTCTACCTGCAGTGTTGCCAGATGTTTTGGTAGGACAAAGCTTGTTTAGTACTTACTTACCTAGGCAGTGCCGGTATATTGGTTATGACATGATTTTTTTTTAATTATTTCAGTTGGGAAAGGCAATGAGAAAGGTAAAGGACTGGTCGGCCAATATCATAACCCACTTTTGGCATTACTCCAGTGCATGCAGAAAAGACGAGACAACCTCTGACGGAGAAGCTTATGGCTATGCTAGTACTAAAACAAACATTCCTTTTAGTTATAGAGCATATAAAGCTCGGAGACAGCTGGCAGCTATTGATTGGAATTTTCACATCAACCTTCCACAAGCAAAGTCACTGTCTGGCAAAAACATTATCACAAGGAAGTACCAGGACCAGGCAGTGGGATATCAAAATTGTTAAAGTTGCCAAGGGTTATGAATATATCCCAGTGCTGACCACAAGAGTTTTAAGGAGGAGAGCTGTTGATATGGAGTATATCACACAGATTGCTGCCCTGAACACAAGTGACCCTGGCCTAATTTCCCCAACAATCGCCCATGTACCACCACAATCTGTAAAAGATGTTGCAGAACGAAGGAGCCGATTCAACAAATCGTAACTGTACATATTGTACAGTACTGTATGAAAGTTTTACCCATTGTACTGCATTGCACCTATTAATATAATACATATCTGTAAATAATGAAAATACAGTACTGCTCAGAAATAACCCTGCGTTCGCGTTCCATTTGCGTTCGGAACGCGTTCCAGAGGAAACTTGGGAACACATTCCCCACTTTGGTTAAAAACCGCGTTCTCGCATTGGAAAATCCCAACACCGAATTAAACTTGAGCTACTGTACGGTTTGACAGTTGGCAACTGAAACTGTTATTTTAAGTTTCATCCCAGGCTGAAATTCCAGCCCGGTTTGACCCGGACTGAAACTCGACTCAGTCCGGGTAGCATGTAATCGCAAATAATTTTAAAAATCGTTTAAATGGCTTTGTTTTGCGTGTTTGTTCAACTGTATATGTAACCACAGTCTCACACAAGTCAAATAGCCGAAAATGCTTCAAAGACAAAGACTTTAACATTTCAACCCGGGCTAGAAACGTCTGTGCACAGGCTACATTTCAGCTGGCGGTTTGACTATACACGGGCTGAAAATAGCTCTGACTAAAACTCAGCCAGCTCAAACTGCCCATCAATATTCCTGCCCATGGCCATGTAATCGTGATCAACCTGGCTGAAACGGATATCTTACAGCATACTTGCTACAGTTTTATTTTAACAATGACAAAAAAATGACAAAAAAGTTATTTGCGAAGTTGAGAAGTTCATATGAAATTCACAAGCCCGTTTGTAAACAAAGCCCCTGATCAATTGATTCCTGAGATAAAAGAAGCCAATCAAATGCTTTGTGAATATATCATACTTCTGACCATTCCTTCTGAGTTCTGACCTTCGCCACGAACTTGCGAATTTCGGAACGAAGTTCGAAACATATTTGTCAAAAGTTATGTGAAATGATCTGTATTTCTAGTTTACAGGATGGCTAATAAACTGGACGACCGTCCTTATACCTTGTGCTTTTTCCGGCATTGGTTTAAGCATCCTATAATTACCTATATAAATACCTATAAAATTCATACAAAACCTTAAAAACTTAGAATTTACCCATTCAAAACTCCTTCTGTGATCACAGAAACTTTGGTAGTGTAAACCGGGTTTTAGTCTGATGATGACTTTACAAAGTCCAAACACTGTGTCTGTGATATTTTCACTACCTCTTTCGGAAACAAATTCAATAGCCTATTATGAATACACGATCAGTGACATGTCATTGGGACCCATTAGCGAAATTGTTTCGCCTGATGATGGGTTTAGATGAAATTAGCTCACTGCTTTAGGTTATTTTGATTCGTGACTCATTACTGCAAAGCAATTATAAAAATGTGGTTTGATGCTCACTTTGTCATTCTGCAATCTGCACTCTTCGGCGGCTGTTCAAATAGTTTTTGGCTTGACTTCGAATCGAAACATTTTCATACAAATTTACCGGATGGCTTATCGTGGATTACTCCGTCAGCCAGCAAAGCGAATGCTCATATTTTTCAATGTTGACCAGACAACGGCTGTTGTGGAGACAACAAAAGTAAAAAGTATAATACAAGGTGACATGATCCAAGAAGGAGCAACTGTGCTTGTGGAATTTGGGAAGGAGGACTTTGAAGCAAGTGTGGTCAAGTTACATGGTAAATAAATAAAAACTAAACTTTACTATCTAAACGTTTTCCCTTTTTAACTACTGTATTAGCCATTAGGCAAAAAGCGCGCTTATGAAGTTGCAAATTCCATTTCATACAGCATTACAGGTCTTGCAATTACGGTCATTATAAGTGGTATAAAAGTAATTGAACGGTGACAGTGAACTTTTTTATTTAGCTTTAACCTCGTGGCTTTAACCATGTTACTTGCAAGAGCTGAATAGTATTATTTACAATTACATTTTCTTCTGTATAGATGATCCTAGCGTTCTACTAGAACCGGAGACGGAGTTTTTAACTCAGATGTTTGCCGATGAGAATGATCCATTGATTGTTGACAAGGAAAATATGCCACCGCAAAAACGCTGACTACTGGGAAAGAGCCAACCTCGAGACAAGGAAAGAACAAGAAGGCAAAATCTGTGTCGCCAAAGGCAAAGGAAGTAAGAAAGCGAAGAAAATCCAAAGAATCTGAACAATTAAAGGCAAAAAAAGCAAAGAAGGTATATTCTAAATTCTTTCCAATTGTATTATGGTATTATAAATCGCAAATATTAAATAACCCATGGCCATGCGTTTAATATTTTAAATATTTAATATAGTATATATTTTGATAGCGGCAGGGATCATCCTAAGAAAAAATTAGAACTGCCCATTTTGGCGGTGGAACAGGCAATGGCAATAATTCCTAGCGGGAGAAGCGGGGAAAGATATGTATTATTGGAGGGGCTTATAATGTGGCTCTACCAACGTAGGGGGGGGGGGGGGTTGAAATCTAGTATCTCTGAAACCGCATTTCCAGCTGCATTCTGTGGGGAGAATTTGATGGAAATTTCAACATTACAAGCTTTCATCGAGTACTAAAAACATAGTGCAATAATCTAATATTCAACATTTGTTATACTGTATAACATATTTAATTGAAAGACTGAAGCACGGGGGGCTTAGCTCCCCATTTCCCTACTTTCCCCCCGTTCCGCCGCCTATGGAGGGGGTAGCTGGCTAGCCTGGCTTCAAGCACTGTCACAAGGTTATCCCAACGATAGAAATTTTTAGGAATTGGTTAAAATGTAAAAAGTATTTGAAAATATATATTATCATAATGACCAATTCAAACAATATATTAAATATTGAATGTTTAGACAATTTTCTGGTTTGTGAATTCAACATGTTCTCTCCAAAACTCAATTTTTAGAACTGCCCATTTTACAATTAGAACTGCCCATTTCAGAAAAAATGAAGGTCTTACGTGACCCTGGGATAGGGGGGCACCGTATTATATTTATATTATAATGTGGTGTATGTACAGGTTTCAACTTTTCGTTTCAACCATTTTATTTTGAAAAAAAATAAAATCTTGAAATAAAACAAACCAAACAAACCATAAAAACTCAGTTTCTTGAGATAACAATCAAATATATTTTAATAATTACACAAATCATGAAGAGATTAAAACCTGCAGGGCTACACCACTGCTTTCCTGTGTATGAATAATCATCATAACTTCTATACATTTCAAACCAATTAATTATATTATTGAGACAAAAGACAAAAAGCTGTTGGAAGGTTGAATGTGATAAGATCGAATGTTACAAAGTCTAATCCAAAACCAAAACCGAGGCAGTTAAGTCCCGCTCTGCGCATGTGCTATGCTAGTGTAGAGTCCTCTCTGATGTACAATATACCGCCCCACAATTTCGTTGTCCCAACTTTCACAAGTACAGCACGCAGGAAATTTCTGTGTTTACAGGCAGTGGAAAATTTCTGTGTTTACATTTTATCAGCACGGTTCTTAGCCAATCAGTATTTAGAATTTACAAATGCCATAGTAATTCTGGTGTTAAACAGTAAGATAACAAAGTACCGTAGGGTGCTGCATTCTCTAGAGTCCCTCAAAGCTAAAGTCAGCCCCTAAGACTTTACAAAAGAAATAGCCCTTTTTAGTTTTTAGCCTACAGTATAACCATTTATTGGTTGTTTTTAGATAATTACCATAGAGGCAGAAGCTTTGCCAGATGAGGAAAATACAGAAGATGGAAATGTGAAAGAGGACGAGCAGAGAAAAGAACCGTTGTCTTTCCTGCATGAAGCTGAACAGGAGAAAGTGCGAAAATTGGTATCCCAATATCAAAAGATAGGTGAGGCAGAAGTTGGCGTACAGACAGACTTTAGACTTTCCAAAGAAGTTGGTGTCCAAAAGGATGGGAACAACCAAAGTGTGCCTGCCATGATGTGTTGCTGGACAAGGTAACCAGTTTGGAAAATAAAATAGAGCAGCTCATTTCGGCAATAGAACATTCTAATAAGCAACCGGAATACAAAATTTCAGAGGATATATTTAACTGTACTGACCCAATTACATGTAGTTTCGACAGTTTTGACGAAGAGTCCCCCGTACTGCGAACTATTTCGGAAGTTGCGTCCATTTGTTCGAACAATACTTTGCCAGGCATGATTGCAACAATGGAAGATGGAAGAACTGAGAATTTACGAACAGCCTCAGTGATTTCACCATCAGTCTCGGTGATTTCACCATCCTTCACCGCAATTTCACCATCTGTCTATGATGAATTGTTCAAGAAAAGTTAATCTGTTTCAAACTATGCGAAAAATCTTGTTTTTTCAATATTTGACGAAGAAGAGCTTAAAGACTAACTGTTCCGGAGCACACCAGAAAAAGTCATTGGAAAGGGATCCACGCATGGACTCAATCAAGGAAAGTACATTTAAAAAGTTCCCAATGGAAGATAAAAAAAAATAATGGGCTGCATGTCGAAAGGCAATTGACAGTGCAATACGCAAACTAAGATTTAAAGCATGACTTGTTACCTAATATTATATTCTTATTCTACATTCATTATGTGTACATATTGTTATAAACATTTCTACTTTTTGCATGTTTTTGACAATTTTTCCTTGTAATACTTTCCACATTGTACCTTGTCTTACTGTAGTTAAATAGAAGCATTAAAAAAGTTATTCTACTTTCAAGTTCCTTGTATGTTTGCATGGTGATATTTATAACAGTTTTGTTTATAATGGTAATTGAAATGAGTGGAGTGCAATTTGGTCTGAAATCAAACATGTGATTACAAAATCGCATGACTCCCGAAGCGGGAGTGAGATTTGTAATCACAAGTTTGATTTCAGACCAAAATTGCACGACACGAAGTTCAATTTCCATTTTATTATCTTCATTTTGAAATCTAAATAATTTTTTAAACCGGAAGCGGTATTTTATTAGTCTTTGTTTACAATTGACACACCCGCGATACTCCCTGAAATGCTGTAGCATAGCAACAACATGAATTGTAATTTGACAAATTGACTCAGTATAAACAAGCAAAATGTGAGTGAATTTCTAGAAATAAAGACTGAAAAAGTAAGTGTAAAGATATTGTAGACTTTACATGTAAATTGATAAACGTTTCTTGTGATTTTGTGCATTCAAACATTGACACTACAATCGATAATTCCATATTTTAATACCTTGTGCCTTTGACAGCTTTGTGTTCAGTTTTGGCTGTTTTTGTCAAATGAAACTTGTTTTTGTTGACATTTTGACAATGTTTCATTCAAAATTTTGTTGATAATTTGGCCTGTATTATTTGTGAAAAATTATTTGATATTCTTTTAAGTTTGACTTGCCTTTATGTCGATTTTTATGAAAAAAACTGCAGTAAATGCAGTCCAGAGTATTGACAATTTATGGTGAACAGATTTAATCATTTGCCAGAGCATATTTTTCTTTAAATTGATTGGCTAGTTGAATTCTATCATTCAATCTGATTGGTTGTTGTGGTGCAGAGCTTCAATCTGATTGGTTTAAAAATGATGCGATTAATACTCAAGATGATGCGATTTGGGAATTAATCGCACTATTTTTGACCAATCAGGTTGCAAGAAATGTGTTTTCCACAAAAATAAAACTGTTATTCTACTTTTAATAATATGCAACTTTTAGAATTTGGAAGGATACAGGATACTGAAGAAAAATTATATGGATACAGGATACTGCAAGATAACATATCTGACAACATCAAAATATTTTCAACAATAAAGTAATTATTGTCCTAATTTAGTTACTATTATTAATTAATACCCAGAAGGTCCACCATCACTTGCTATAACAGCAGGGATTACTTTTTGAACATGCCCGATATATCGCTGGCATGTTTCTTTTGTTAGCTCTCTCCAGTAGGCTTGAATTCCATTGATGAGCTCATATTTGTTTCTTGGTTTCACATATTTTCTCAAATGATGCTTTAATCCAGCCCAAATATTTTCAATCGGATTCAAATCCTAAACAACAATATTCAATATTACATAATATTTGAAATTATAATACTCACAGGGTCTTATAGCCAGGATCAGGAATTTGAGGGTCTAAATTTGGGATTTGTTTGTGCATATCATTTGGAAAAGTGATGTGCAAATACTGTAGATCTTATGCATAATGATGTATGTTTGGTCGACGTGCGTGACCACTACTACCAGAATGCTTTGCAAAAATTTAATAGAAAAAGATAGCAAATACTTGCAAAGCATTATGGTAGTAGTGGTCACACACCACAAAGAAACGTCATTAATATGCATAAGGTCTATTGCACATTGTTAATTAAAACTCTGCATAACATGCAATAAAAAACAACTAATTGAATAACTGTTGAAGATGGTAAAGTTTGATTACTAACTGGTGATTCAGGAGGTGTGACCCAGTGATCAATCCCATTGTCTTTCATCCATTTCTTTGTTGACTTGCTGGTGTGTTTTGGGTCATTATCTTGCCACATGCGGTGACCATCAGGATATACCCTTCTAACAAATGGCAACAAATTCCTTTCCAAAATTGTTTGGTAGCCAATACTTTCCATGCATCCACTAAAAATGCATACTTGCGTTGCTCCTCGCCAGGAAATTCCAGCCCAAACATGAACCTAAAAATGAAGTAAACATGCAATTAAAACTATATATAGAAGACAACGGTTCCTAGGAATCAGATTAAAAAAATAATGTGTATTGTTGCCGTGTTATTTTCTTCACCAAGAAACTCAAACTGTACACACCATTTTTCACTGATTTTAGAATTGTACACCCCCTGGGTTGGCGAGTCGTGAAGGCATGAAAATCTTGCTTAGTTCTTCATGTAAACCCGGGTTGGCTTGACCTAGGCTCATGTAAAGTCAAGCTGATATATATATATGCTCTAATACTCATCAGTGCAATATTTGATATGGTAAAAGTGAAACGAAGGTCGCTTTAGAACAGAACAACAAATTTTGGCTACATATATAAGGTTGTGTAGAATGGTTTCAGAATTGTATATCGGAAAAATAAAATATGTATAATGAGAAGATATGGACCGAAATACTATAAATTTGGACAGAACTGCAGTGAATGTCACCGGTCGGCAAAGCTGCTGACCGGGTTGCTAAAATTTTAATGTGACACCAACAACCCAACCCGGGTTCATGTAAACATGATAAAAGAACAAGCCCCCTGAAGTCTTTCAACCCGGATTGAAAATCAGTCTGGGCTCGTGTAAATGGGGTCTAAGTTTGTCGAGGGATTATAGGCCTAGACGATGATGCAATTGGCCTACTCACCAACATATGCACTATATATACTAGTACATGTATATGCTATTACTGTTCTAATGCTATATGATTTTGCTGACTCTTGGAGGTTATGATTTATAGGCAATATGCCTTATTATTTTCCTTGTCAAGCGAAGAACCTTGATGGCATTTATGATGATTATTTTAAAATGTCTTTATACTGTAATTGATTTCATAAAATGGCAATGAAGAATAGCTACAGAAGTTCAATGAAAAATTTTAAAAATAGTATATGTACCTTTAATGGATGTTTAGGACGGCCTTTTCGTTTTGGTTGAGTTCCATCTTTATGGAAACACACTCTTGCATACTGCTCCATCTGGACAGATGTCTCTTCCGTAAATATAACATTTTTAAACTTGTCTTTTTATGTAAATGCTTTGAGACAGAATGCCAGCCTTTTGATTTTATTTGCCTCGGGCACAAGTTGACAATATCTGGCTTTTTCCACCTTCCAACCGAGTTTACGCCTTACTCTACGAATGGTTGCCTCAGAGATTTCGATATCGCATTCATTCGACATTTTCCCCTTCAACTCTCGAGAAGTTAGTTCATCGTTTTCTTGCATTTTTGCCTCAATATATGCGATGGCTTCTGGTGCCAATTTAGTTTTTCGACCACTGAGTGTAGCGTCGCCTAAGTCGCCTGTCCTCGAATAACGCGACAGGAAAAGACTTATCGCAGTTCTCGAGGTTTTAATCCCCTCTTGATCAAGTGATTCTTTTATTTTTTGTCTGTTTCATTCTGCTCGATCGTAAAGAAATTATTATTTTTCTCGCATATTCCGAAAGTTTCCCCATAGCTCTCAGTGTAAACACAAAATGTGAAAGTGACGCTAATTAATACTCGGGAAATCGCGATAATTTCCGACGATGGCCGGTTTCATTACGAGTGTAACCGGAACGCGTTCCGCAGTGGTTCCGGAACGCGTTCCGGTAAAAGCGGAACGCAAATGGAACGCAAATGCTGAACATTCAGTTCATTCAAAAATAATAATAATAATAATAATATTTAATACTTCTATTGCGCAAATTAACATTTTAAAATATGATCAAATGCGCATTACAATACTTCAGTCAATTAAAAATTAAATAGCTAAACAGTTTACAAGGTAAAAGCTTCACTAAAATAATGAGACTTTAAAAGTTTTTTAAAAATATTAAAATTCTTTTCATTCCTAATGTATATAGGGAGACTGTTCCAAACGTTAGGCGCTGCATTTGAGAATGCCCTGTCACCCAGAGTTTTCTTAGTCTTAGCGCTATTATCCAATAGCAGTATGCCTTCGTTTGATCTTAAGCTATATCTTGATGTCTTTCTAATATCTATTAGGCTGCTCAGATATTTAGGTGCCAAACTATAGATGCATTTATACACCAGCATGGCAATCTTAAAAATAATTCTATATCTAACCGGTAACCAATGTAACTCTATAAGAGTTGGTGTAATGTGGTCATACTTTGGAACATAGCATACTAGGCGAGCTGCTGTGTTTTGTACTCTTTGCAACTTTGACAATTGGGTAACCGAGACACCAAACAATAAACTATTACAATAATCAATCCGGGACATTACTACTGCCTGCACCAAAGACTTCCTATTTTCATAATTCAAAAACTTCCTAATCCTGCGGATGTTATGCAAATGGTATAGAACAGATTGGCAAGTTTTATTAATATGCGTGGTCATTTTAAGATTTTCATCAAACCACGCTCCAATATTTCTTACCGGCGTCGATTTTGAAACGCACACATTCCCAATTGAAAGTTCAGATATGTTAACCTTGTTTAATTGTGCACAGGACCCAATGACAATAAATTCGGTCTTGCCATCATTAAGCTTAAGCTTATCCACAGTCATCCAAGTCCGGACATCTTTCATGCAGCTTTGCAGTGCATTTACAGCGTCTACCTCACTCACTGCGGAATCCGGCTTGAAGGATAAATAAAGCTGAGTGTCATCAGCATACGCGTGAGCATCAGGAGATGATTTTTATAATTTCAAACAGCTTACTTACGTAAATTGTAAAAGCAATGGGCCTAAACAAGAACCTTGCGGTACTCCATGAGATACGGTAAAACTGTCAGAGTAGCTTCCATTAATCAGGACACGTTGTGATCTACCAGTCAAATATGATCTAATCCAGTTGAGAGCAGTATCTGCAATCCCAAAGGTAACTTCAAGACGATTTAATAAGATTTGGTGATCCACTGTATCAAAGGCAGCACTTAAGTCCAAGAGAACTAAAAGTGTAACTCTTTGGCGGTCCATGTTGCAAAGAATATCATTGTGCACTTTCAACAAAGCAGTTTCTGTACTATGACCTTTCCGATAAGCCGATTGTAACACTGGATAAAGTTCTGAGCTAACCATGTGATCATGTAGTTGATCATACACCGCTTTTTCTGTGATTTTAGATACAAACTTGAGGTTGTTAACAGGTCTCAGATTAGAAAAAGAGTCACTCTGTCCAGGTTTCTTTAATCTCGGATCGACTAATGCATCTTTCCATGCGGTAGGGAA
The DNA here is from genome assembly GCA_016169945.1 of Trachythela sp. YZ-2020. Classification (NCBI taxonomy): domain Eukaryota; kingdom Metazoa; phylum Cnidaria; class Anthozoa; order Malacalcyonacea; family Clavulariidae; genus Trachythela; species Trachythela sp. YZ-2020. The sequence goes on from JADLSH010000214.1 coordinate 3,958,929, forward strand.
GTAACCAGACGATAACGAGGAGTTGACCATACATGTAATAACAGGAAGGAGCTCTTCGATACTCTTTACAACAAGCGTGGTTGGCATTGGATCAAGAGAGCAACTTTTCTTGGTTGACCTTTGAATAAGCTCATAAACGTCGTCACTTGAAAGGACTTCGAATTTTTCTAATTTTTTCTCTGCTTTAAAATCAGGATCCACAATTACTTTGTCACGGTCCTTTTGATCAATTACCACAGCGTCAAGCTCATTGCGAATGTTCATGATCTTACAATTAAAAAATACACCCATATCATTGGCCAACACCCTATTGTCGAGGTGGTTGGGGAAGCGCAAGTCCTCTTTTGGACATAGAAGAGCCTTCGTTGCTCTAAAAAGTTTACCCTGATCTCCATCATTATCTTTGAAGAACTCTGCGTAGAACACTTTACGCGCCATGTTGCACATGTATGTAACACGATTTTTTATGTTTTTGAAACTAGCCAGGTCTTCTAGTGATCTGGTTCGTCTCCAAATACGCTCTGCCTTACGACGTTTCCTTTTCGCTTCTGCGATGTCCTTATTATACCAGGGGACTTTAGTCCTGACCTTCACAGTTCTTGTTATCAATGGTGCATGACAGTCCAAAGTACCACTTAATGTAGTGTCATAATCTTTCAAAAGGATGTCTAGTTCGTCAGGATTCAACAATTCAGCACATTCATTCATGCATAGGTCAGAGAGAGACAAGTCACGCTTGAAACAATTCATATCGATAGCTTTTACTTTTCTAACTGTTACTTTCTTGGCCTGCGATCTGGGTTTTGAAATTGAGAGATTACAATGAATAGCAATGTGATCAGAAAAATGTCTTCCAGGACATGGTCGAGACTCCACAAGTGTTTCTGATTTACGTGTTATTACTAGATCAAGGGTATGGCCACAAATATGCGTCGACTCAGCAACATGCTGTTGAAGTCCAAAGGAGTCCAAAAGGTCTAAAAACTTCAATCCATCCGGGTCATTTGCAACGTCTACGTGAATGTTAAAATCACCTATAATTAGTAGCTCTTCCTTTGATAATATAACCGAGTCAATAAAATCAGAGAACTCACTAATAAATGTACCTACGGGTACTCTGTGTTCTTTCGAGTAGGGTTGCCGATAAACAACAATTATCCTAACTTTACGAGAACTACTTGTACAAATAAGCAAATCCATATATTCAAATGACTCTTTTTCTCCTGATCTGACTTTATTGACCCCAAGAGAGTGTTTATATAGAAATCCAATGCCCCCACCACCACATCTACTACGAGGGTAATCCAGGAACTTGTATCCTTCAGGGCATAACTCAACTCTTATTGCATCATCTTTAACCTTTAACCATGTCTCAGTTATAGCAACAAGATCGTACTTATTATCCAAAACGTAGTCTGCAAAATCAGCTGTTTTATTTCTTACTGATTGCGCATTTAATAAACACAAAGACAAGCGATTTGCAATGTCCGGCATTGATAACCGATTTATAGCAATAAGATTCAAGTTGTTTCGAGATCGCCGTCCAGAACGCCGTCGATGAGTCGTGTCCACGTTTCTATTTTCTGGCCCCGGGTTCAATTTGAAAACTAAATCACCTTCTAGTAACGGGTGAAATGTAGCGGTACTGTTATTGTAGTAGATACACGGCCTTGTTGTTGTTGTACACATGTACTAGTTGTTGTTGGTTATATAATCTTTTGTATTTATTATAAATATATCTTTTACAGCACATTAAATTAACAATCAACACAATTTCAGTGTTCCCTAAATCCCATGAATTTGTATTTATTATAAATATATATTTTACAGCACATTAAATTAATAATCAACACAATTTCAGTGTTCCCTAAATCCCATGTATATTCCAGTTATAGATGGAAAATGTTCTCTTATTTTCAAGACAACACAAGATGGCCATGGCGTGCAAGTTTAAATTGCCTGTAGGCTGCCTTTCTGAATGCCCTCATCTAATGTAGCAATAACATCCTAATAAACAGGGAAGAAATAAAATCAACTTAGTTATATTCTCTGCATCTGTTGATAAACATGCAACACCAGTATATTGCCAGCATTTGTTTTTAATAACTAGATATTGTTTAAATGCTTAAATTATTGGCAATTGCCCCCATTTAATATAATTACTGCAACACAAGAGTCAATTTTTTGGGTAAACCAAAGAAAATTACACAATACAAGAACAGACTAAATAATTATCAGAGGGCACAAACATGCCCCTACCCCAAATTTTAATAATGTTGCTAAATATGGAAGGTGATCTCTATTTTGAATTTCTACATACTTATGGAGATACTATTTATTGTGTCAATTTAAAGATCCAAACACTATTGAAACTATATATGATGCAATACAAGTTATACATAGTTCAAAATAAAAAGTATAAATTGTAAATTATTTATATATTTTTATAAATAAATTGTTATGGTCATGCAAATTACATCAGTTCACCGACTTACCCTATTCTTGCAAAGTTCCACACTGACAATCAGCCGAGCATTCGGTATTATTTCCCTTGCAAGGACATCCTCTAGTTCCATTCCCTTTTCTCTTTGTACTACAAGAACCCTTGCAATTACAATGGCTTGTCTATATCAAATGAAGCAGAGTGCACTAATTAACAAAATAACCAGACAATATTTACTTCGATATTATGAAATTTTTACTCACCATATTGTCTTGAATGCTTCGCTCATTGTTATGGCGGAATGAATTCCGAACGATTTCTGACCATTACCGAACTTATTATCAGATGCACACTGAGGATGCGCACGCGGTGACACAGCTCCTTTAAACAATATTCATTAGTTAAGAGGATGAGATGCAATGAGACACACGAAAACATTAAATGTTTATGTCAGCCTTTAATTGATGCTGCTACAATTATTCTTAGTAACAGGTTCACACCATTACCACTGCTCTGGAATCAGGTATTTCCAGAGTTTTTGTACGACTGTGCAAAAGCTCAGAGACGTTTTCTCCAAATGCCTGCTGTGGCATTAAGATGTGATGGAAGAGTCTACATTTCTGAAAAGAAAGAGCAAATGGACTACAGTATGATAATGGATGAGCTATCTAAGAGTTTTCCAAGATCTTATCAAAAGTGTTATATTTCAAGTTCTAATTTTTTTGACATTCTCAACACAACTGAAGCTGAACGTACCCGACTCCAACATGTTGTGGGTTCCGGGTATAACCTAAGTAAGAGACAAGCAAGTTCTATGTTCAAGATATCAAGGATGAAGGAATGAATGAATGACTTTATTTTAAGTGTCAATGTGTTTAGCTTTAACAGCTAATTGGGGACACTATTTACATTATGATTACCTAACCCACCCTGTCAACTTTCCCTGTGGGAGGAAACCGGAGTACCCGGAGAAAACCCACGACTTTCGGCAGAGCGTTGACTTTACTCTTTTCACTTGAGGACTGGGTTAGAGTCGCATTGAGAAAGTCCTCACTGAGACTTGAACCCGCGGCCTTAGAGGTGAAAGGCAAGTGCGCTAACCACTTCGCCACCGAAGCCCTTGCTTCGGAACGAGCCATTGCTGTATCAGAAGCATGCCAAAAAGCTGAGCAGATAAAATCTATGGATATGCATTTGGCAAAAGTTGAACGAGCATTTTTAACTTCCCAGCGAATAAATTTTAGTGAATATTTGGATAGTTCAAGTTCGGAAAATGGAAAGGTTATGGAATCGATTGCAGAAAATTGTGATATTGCTGCAGACAAGTGGCAAAGGACAGGAGTATACACATTTTCTGGGGATCCAAAGAAAGAGAAGCGCTTAACATTCAAGTTGCTTCAGCAAAACCTAATAAGATACTATGGATGCCACTTTAGCGTAGGCACTGTGGTGCAGTTGTTTGTGCCTAGAAATAAGAGAAGACTATCCAGTAAATCCTACAAAGGAGCAGCACACATAAAATAGCACCGTGCAAGAAAGGGATTTTCATTAAGATTTAACCCTGACACCAAATGGAGTAGATCATTATACAAAATGTTGGACAAGCTTCAGTCTGATGGAGCTAACACTATCTTAATCAACAGAGATGATGAAGCTGGATTTCGGCTTAATTAAACCTTCACCCACAAAGCTCATGCTCAGCTTGGAACAAAACAAACTACAACAGCCCATACAGATTTTGTGAGTAAACATCCGTGCCAACTGCAAACAACCTGTTACAATTTCATGGAAACGTCTACAACAAACAAAGTTTGCGCTGGTGTTGTTAAAGCAGCTGGGATTCACGAAAAAGGGATTCTCCTTCACAGCATGTTGCAGATCTGCTAATGCTATCTATCACAACAGGACATGTTGCACCACATATTCTACAAGGATCCTTCACCGTCAAAAGGACTACCCAAAGACGTTGAGTTTATTTGAGTTGATGGTGCTACTGATGAAGGTCCTTCCCACCATGACGTCCAATTTTGGTGGACAGAGGCACATGTCCGTTCCTACCAAAGTAATCCTTGTAACTACAAGAAGCAGCGGCGATAGCTTTTTAAACAGGGTAGAGCTACAGAATGGTGTCTGGCCAGAGGACACTCAAATCTGTTCATACCATCAACACTAAAGGGAGCTCCTTTGGACAAAGATGGTTCTTTCAATGAAGAATTACATTGGCAGAACCTGTCGGCTGCCGTTGATCAATACATCTCAAGAGTCGATAAGACACCTTCCATGAAAACTTCTATTCGTTTGTTCAAGGGGCCTGAAAGCCACTTATATGGGGAAAGAAGAGTAAAGCTCCTGAAATTTCTTCATGGGAAGAAAAAGGATATAGAAGAACTCAAGACAGACGATCCAACTCTGTACAAATACTTTCGGAAAGTTTGGAAAGTCAGAGTTAACCACATGGATACAAGTCTTCCAAGTAACTACATTGTGGGATGAAGAATTGCCCCCATCCTCTATGCCAAGATAAAGTTCAAAGATTGTTTTGCACTTCACTTGGTTGAACTAGAATACTGTGTTTGGTGGATAATCCAAGTGAGTAGATATATACACAATTTAAGACCTAACCAGGAACGGTTGCGAAAATGCAACACTAGGTCCTCTGGTAGGAATTGAACCCACGGCCCTGCGATTCCGGTGCAGCATTCTAACCAACTGAGCTACAGAGGCCAGTTGCTGAGCTGTAACCGTAAGTTCTGTATATATAGGTTATCGGGTGTGCGGGTTGTGATAAGGTAAACTTCAAAGATTGTTTTGCACTTCACTTGGTTGAACTAGAATACTGGGTTTGGTAGATAATCCAAGTGAGTAGATATATACACAATCGCAGGGCCGTGGGTTCAATTCCTGCCAGAGAACCTAGTGTTGCATTTTCGCAACCGTTCCTGGTTAGGTCTTAAATTGTGTATGTATCTACTCACTTGGATTATCCACCAAACCCAGTATTCAAGGTAAAGTTCAACTAGCAGCTATTATGCCCACTAAATTTGTAACAAGTTTTGTGGGTGTCTATGACTGGGATATGATGCAAAGTCAGTTGATGATCTGCTTAAGACCGACATGTGTTGTTTTTGGTTTGTACTGTAAATATATGTGTTTATATCTTGAGGTGGAATTTAAAAAAGACATTTTTTTATTTCTCCAGAGTGTGTATCAAAAGTGCCTGTATTGTGCCTGTATGAGTATGCTACGGTAAAAATGATGTTGTTTGTAAATATCATGACTGTATCGCCATAAATAATGTTCCTTAATATTTGTCATTAAAGTTGACTCTCTAGGCTTATTTTACTGGACCATATTGCCGTGCTGAATAAATGCATGAACTCTTAGCCAGAATTATACAACAATAAAATCCCTCTCAGACAACAATGGTAAGTACCTATATATGTCAAACATGCAAGTCTCCAGGTGTGTAAGTTTGACCACTCTAACGTTCTACAGTACATTCGCTATAGAATATAGATTTGTTCTGTTTAATAGTTATTGTGATTTCTGTCATATCTTTCAGGTTTACTGTCAGCCATTGACGCACACTGGAAATCTGGTGGTCCATCTCTTGCGTTCTTTCCATATCCTGTTATAGACCAGACAAGGCCTTGGGGAGGAGCGTGCGGAACTTGTCTTGGTGGCATTTGTAGCTGATGTTGTCACATTAATCAACCTTCATGAAAAAGGGCAAGCTGTACGAGCTTTGCCTCCAAACACCATCATGGAAGACCTTGGAAAAGTGCTGGAAGTTTCAGACCAATTGCTCACCAGACTTGGTAAAGAATGCTGCCTGGGTGGAAAAAGCCAGAGACAAAAAAATCTAAAATGTTATTAAAGAAATGACAATGCAGACATATATATTTTGTTAAAGTTCTTTTATTAAAATTCTGTTGTGTTGGAATATTAAAATTTGCAAAGTAACTAGTTGGTAATTGAATGTTGTCCCTGGGGTGGGGAATTGCCTTGTTTTGAATGCCCGGGGGTGGGGAAAACACAAATTTTTCGGAACAAATTTGCTAATCCCCAGTGGTGTTTTTACACTAAAAAATTGCCTTTGGCTTTGCATCTCAAACCTCAGCTCTTATTCCTGTTTTACAGTTTTTACATAAACCTTTGAATAATATTTTTTATTTTTCAGAAGCTGGTGTCAGTTTGCTTGATTGTTACATCCAAAATTGTTACATTCCATGGTCAAGACAACACCTTCAAAGAAAAGGTATTTCAATTGCACATTGCAAGCCAAGGATGATCCAGTGAAAGTAGTGTGCTACTCCCCTGACAAGCATTCTGAACTAGAAACTATGGCAAAGACAAAAAGTCCAATTAAACTTCAAAACTTCAGTTTTGAAGAGAACATCACAGTCAAGTCCCAAGTTGTAAGTGTGTCTGCTGTTAAGAAAATTACACTGCCTCAATCTAATTAACTGTCAAAACAAGTGGTAGTTATAAGAGATACAACAGCATCAATCCGAGTAGTGTTGTGGGGAAATATGTCAATGCTGTTCAACCAAAGGTGACATATTTGTTCAAACACTTGCGTGTGAAAGGAACCAAATTTGAAAAGTACCTGAACATGCCAAAAACCGATCCATTTATTTTGAAAAAATGCGAAGAATTCCAGCAACCTCTTGTTGAAGTAGATGATGAAATAATCACATCATCAACCGTTAACGCAACTATCCTTGGTATCCAAGATGCAACCGAAATTGACTGTTAATAGCACGCATAACAATTCTACTGTCAAGGTAATGAGCGTGCAGGGTAACTATTGCCAATAACGTACATAGAATATATGACCTGTCCTTATTTGGCAATTATCATATTTCAGTGTAAGCCACTATAATTTAAAGTAAAATTTAAGCATTTTTACTGACAGGAAACTGAAGTAATTTGCATTATAGCCCGTTAAATCTTGGTCGAAATCACCATGTCTTAGTTTATACCGTTATATACAGCATTTATAATAAGCATATAACGAGAGTTTCAAAGCATTTATAGGATATAAAACAGAACTTGCTATGTACTAGTGCATTATCAATTCAAATAACTTAGGATATATGAGTGTGTGTGAACATATATCAGTAGCAAAAGTTGAATGTAATATGATGCACACTTGATTGAGACTCAATGGATAATAACTTGACGGTTAACCGCACGGTTAACCATAGCTAAATCTTAATTATATTTAAAGCAATGTTATAAATTTATACCTTTTGAGACTTGATTATTTTATTAGATATCAAGGAACCCTTAAGAAACCTTTTAGGAGCAATTACCGTTAACATTGGTGTATTCCAACGGTTAACCACTATTTTGTATATATAATTGAGTCTTTAGTATATTTAAATTACAGTGGTTAACTGTTGTAGTTCTGAACAACTCGTAGTTGTGAAAACTTGATTCTTTCCGATGGTTAACACTATGTTTAGAAACAGCACAATATGCTAAAATGCAGGCTCATTTATCGCAACAAAGTCAAAATTTCTCATTATTGCTTATGGTTAACCGTGAGGTAACTGTGGTTAACCGTCCGGCGCCACTGGATACCAGTAGGTCTTATTTGCCCCAAACTGAGATTTATGTTCAGTTTATATTTACAAAGTATCCCAATTAACCGCAAAACTGAGATATTAAATTCTCCTGATACATTTCTTACAAAGTATTTTTAACCTTTAGGTTTATGTACTGCATATGCATGTACTTGCACTAAAGATGCTTGTGAGCAATATTTTGTCAAATTCACATATATAGTCTTTATCAGCATTGGCTTTTTCTTAAACATTAAAAATAGTTAAAAACCTTAAAGGTTAGCATAATTTGAAAGCTTAGTGGTCCGTCCTTAAACAAATGTGTAAAATAGACCTTAAGATTATCGGTAACTGATTGCGTGTCACTTCGAAAACTGCAATGTATCACAGACAATCGTGGACATAACAGTTGATAAAATTGCTTTTTCTTTCCGGAACACACATTTGACTAACTTCATTAGGCTTTTGCCCCCTTTCCCCCAACCAATGTTGCTATTATTATCCCCAGACTTAAAATGCAACATAACAACATTGTCTAAGGGGAAGGGGGGATATCCAAGGTCAGATACATAAATTATAGTAGAATTTATACTCTGACAGACGCACCTTGGAATTTTGTTATGTCCAGGATTGCAGCTAATATATCGGAGGATGAGCTGGTAATTTCCATTTTAGAAGCTGCAAAAGTAATTCAATTTACGTACGACAATTTTAATAAAGTCACAGCTATACAGCTTGTATGAACTGATAATTTCCATTTGGTTAAATGAGAAAGTGACTGAGTTGACTTGAGTTATAGTGTTAAATACTACAAGTTATACTCTGTTAAATACTAAATACATTAACTGATACTGTAATGGCTGGAACATTATGCTGCCATGCATGCATGTTATTATATATATGTTATTTACCGGATGGGAGGTCCATACTGGAAAAAGATTTTCCCGAGGTCTCAGAAGCGGCCAGAGACCGAAGGTCGAGTGACGCTTCCGAGACCGAGTTTAAAAAAAAAAATTTTCTTCATGCAAGATTGAAAATTTATAAAAAATTCCAATGTTGTTTGAGATCAGTGGCGTTGCCTAATCAGAACATGTTGCTAAATATGAAAGTTTAATTCAGACTTTCTCAAGTTTTTCAATAATCTCACTCACTCCACTCCTGACAATCTGCCATACTTTTGAGATCAGTGAGATGACCACCCACCAACCTTGAACCAGGCGCCCACGATTATTGATGAACTTCAGATCTCCCATGGATTTCCTTTTTTCAAAAGACAAAGGATGGAAATAGCTTGCAAGGTATTGTGGAAAAACCTATCTAATCTGTTCCGATTTTCAGCGCACGTAATCTGCTTTATGCCTGTTCTTTCATTTAAATTAAGTTCTCAGTACATGGAGTACCCCAAAAATTATTGCTGCGAAGGTCAAAATATTGCGGGCACATTTCACTTCCACATAGGTAAAATTCCCTCTACCTCCCTGACTAATATGCCAATTTATATATTCACATATTAAACATGCAGAGGAGGAATGGTGAGTATACCAGAATGCATTGCATTGATTATTATTCAAAATTAAAATTTTCGATAACAGTTTGGTGAAAAATTGTGCAGAAATATTGCGAGTTTTAGCTTGGAATTTTTCGTAATGTTTTAATAATTATTTTATCAATTAATCTAATTTAACGATTCGTCTTGTTTGATTTATTTCGCTTGTTTTAGTTAGGCTAAACACGCATTGTATTAACCATAGATATGGGAGACATAGATTGCTGACTCGAGGTCAGGGCACGCGCCAACATGAAGAATTCAAAATGGCGGCTGAACCGGTCAAAACATCAAGTGACCTAGTCAACGTACGTCGCTTTCAGCAACGTTCACAAAAAGATACTTCTTTTAATATGTTTATTGCCCTTGTGGACGTATAAACACATCAATTTGACAGGGAAAATAATACAAATTACCTTTGATTCATGCTGATTTAAGTTAAGCGAAATCACATATTTAGGCCGCCAGCTCGTAATACACAAGTTTGTCGCCCTGAATCCACTTTATTTTGTTTAGAAATAATCCAGGAATAACTCTTTCAACTTTCTATTACATCATTGCTCCAAAGGGCAAAAATATTGCAAAATGTCAATCCGCGAACTCACTGAAACCAGCCAAATGTTTGTTATTCCAAAGAAAAACCGTCCACAACACGTCTATATTGAATACACTCCACGGTAATGTGAAATTAATGCTGTTATTATCTAGCAAATGCTCCCATTAAGTAATACAAATCACAGCACTGGATTGAGGAAGAGTTGCTCTTTCTATCGATACTTTAAAACAAAGATTACCTCCTCAAATCGACGAGTAATCGCGGTTTGAAAATGGGCTACTTTTGCTATATTTTTTGCTGATGGCGGGAATAGACTGCGTGATATGATAATCAGAATGGCATGCCGAAAATTGCTGTATGAACCACAATTTTTTTTATAATTGTGGAACATATACATATATATTACTATGTGTTTTGAGTTAAACGTTACCTTTCATTAAGTTAAGAGTCCAGGGACAACACCAAATCTAAAGTATGAAAATTTCACAAACCGCTCTAAAGTACTGTATAAACTAGCAGTATTACAGTAAGTATACAGTTTATATGCAGTAGGAGTAAATTAAAACAATAATATATATTTTTATAGAAGATTTTCTTCAACAAATTATGTAATGAAGCAACTGTTTGTTCTGTAGTTTCCTAGCAAGAGGATAAAGTTGACACATACAAAGTGTCGCCAGTTAAAAATCATAAATGGACCTTTGAGGAAGATAAGGCTTTCATAGAATTTATATCGATTGCCAAAACTGATCCAAAGTATGGTCAAAGTTTGTCTTCTGTTTCTCAATGGCCTGGATTTAGCGAGAAGAACTGTTTTTGGTCTGATGGTACCAAACATATTCAATGTAGCACTTCTTTGAACATTCTCTTGTCAAGTAAGTTTAATTATCAATTACAGTTGTTAGATTTCTTTATCATGAATGTACCTCCTCTGGCCTTTCGCTGGGGGCCAACTATTTACTATTGATGTGGGATGATGGGTGGTTTTGAAACATTCCTACTGGGCAAAAATATCCTGTGAAGGAGAATGGTAACATGCTCTAACACACAATTGTTTGCAAAATTGACTCTTGCAGTATCACAGGAACAAGAGGGTAGGAAAAAATTGCAGGTTGTATCGTTCACTATGACTCACTGGACATGTCTGCTGATAAACTGATCGACCAAATGCCAACACATTTGAAACTCTTCTTGAATGCAAGAAAATACGCGAAAGTTTGGGCGGTGAAAACCATCACATCGATCAATGTAATAAAATTCCTGAGAATCTAAAAGAAATTGAATACGCCTACCATCGGATATGTTTTCAAAAGTTTGTATATGCCAGAACGCTGTTGAAATGGAAATCGGACAAAGCGGATGACAATCAAGGCTGTAGCACCAAACTTCAAAGAACAACACAAAGTACAACACAGAGTGTCGCAGAAGCTACTAGCTCGAGAGGAATCTTCCCGGATATATGCATGATTTGTAAGAAAAAAAAACTTAAAGGCATACATCAGCCACTAATTATGATGCAGTTATTTCGTTAGTAGAGAATGATATCATACAAGGGCAGCCATGCTTGTCGATGGAAACGCTGATGACAAAGTATAGTGGTAACGTTGGAACGAAGCAGAGCAGATACAAACTTAAGGAACGTCTTAATAAGTCATTTGGCGAGCAGCTACTTTTTCTTCAAGCAGAATATCATATTCCACAAGTTGTGATAAGCAGAGAGTGCATAAGCAATCAAATTCTTCCACGAAGTTCCCTGTGTATTCAACAATTCACCGTTAAAAGAGCATCATCATCTTTCCTGCAAGAATCTGTGTCTGAGTATTTAGAACAAGCTGATCCACTTCCCTGGCCTCCAAGTTTGACCTTGAGAGTTTGGCTTCAAGAGAGAAAGAATACCCAGAGTTATTGCAAAAAATACCCAGAGTTTGGCTCCGAAAGGACGTCGTCATGCTACTTCGGAAAGGTTGGATCGACTGACCGACTCGTTTTTTCAAGATGTAGTTCATGCAGTTTCAAATGGGAAATTCCTTATGCCTAAACATGCATCACTACGGCTTGGTCTTCATAGTATGACAGGTCAAAAACTACCAGTAACTATATTGGCAAGATTGGGACACTGTATTACATACGATACAATCAATGAGGTCGAAACTGCTCAGGCGGGGTTGATGGAACATTTCCAATCTATAAGCCTAAACTTACCTCTTCAACCTGTAGCACCTGGTTCTAAAGTAAGTAATTTCAATTGTTATTGAAATTATTGAAAGCACTGTAATAACAGTAGCTAGCGATCTGATTGATTAATTACAAGTGTTACAAAGAGCGCAGATAACAGGGCGTGGTTAGTCAAGAGCTGTTCTCTTATTAGTTATCGTCTCCAACTTAAGCATAAAATATATTTTCCCCTTATAATCTTGATTAAATTAGTATTGTGGTAAGCCAAAAAAGTTGTAAGGTCATTGTTAGTACTCTTAATCACATACTTTTAACATGCATAACTTTCTGTTCTAAAGGTATCAACAATATTTTGGTGGGACAACTTTGACCGTAATATTGAGACCGCATCTGGTGCAGGTTCAATTCACAATACACCAGGCATCACGTTCCAAGAGCATTCTGTTGCAGCTGTGATGAGAAGAGATGATGTAACTATTCCTAAGTCAGGACGACGATCAATCCAACTTCCCAGAGAGGATGTTCAAGAGCGAGTGGCAGTTAAACCCAAGAGCAGAACCACCATTGTTTGTTGACGTACAGGCCAGACCAGCTTGTTCTGATGGAGATAACTGAGTACTTCACAATTATTGAAATGTTTCATCAATCAAGCCAGTTGGCGAAGCAATCCAACATGTTCTGCTGTCATATTACCCTTGACGTTGGAGCTGTGATCAAGGCTTTTCACGTGGTTTGGAACAATCCAATCGCATGGTCCGACATAATTATTCATCTGGGAGGATTTGGGGGTTATTGGGCGTTATGTGGAAGGTAGTGGATTCGAAGATGTGCTATTTCAAGCAGGTCTGTGTAGCTCAGGAAGCATTACTGGAGTGATAAGTGGAAAGCACTACAATCGATGTTGGCTTAGTCACGAGGTCTTTTCTGAGGCACTCGAAAGGCTCTTTATAGAACAATATTTGAACAATTCCAGATAAAATTGAGGAGTTCGTCCAAATTGACCCTACGCGTTCAACAAACTCCAACGAGTTCAACAAACTCCATTAACGATGATTCCGCCAAGGAATATTTCAAGCAATATGAAGAAAAGAAAGCCAAATGTTTGGACGGGAATTTGGAAAAACACCACAGTATTGGGCAAAGTATATGGAGCTCGTTGATCGTCAGCAAAAACTGCACTTTTCTATTAATACCAATGATTATGATCTAAGAATGCTGATCTGGAAAGAATCATTGCCTTTGTGTTTTGCTACGAATCGGATTCATTATGCTCGGTATGGGACGTACTATGCTAATTCATTAGAACATATTGACAGTACTCACCCTGGAGCAAGACAGGAGATCGAAGATATTGGTTTGTCTGTGCAACAAAATCAACTAGGCATAGGGCAGTCAATTGATATGGCAGGAGAACAAAGTTACATGTACTATTAATTTTGTATATATAGCAGTAATTACACGCATCTTCCTGAGCAATCTGCACTGTTTATACACTTCAGATTACCACCATTCTTTGTTTAGTTTCAGGTGGAGTCACTCAGTTTGCTGCAAAAGAAAATACAATCACAAAGTGGGTCATGAACAGATCATATCAAACCAAGTTTGTTGAATCATTAATGGATATATCAGGAAAGTCCACTACAATGCGAAGCAGTGAAATTATAAAGTCGAATAAGATGGTGGAAAGAATAATGACCGCTTTGCAGACACAATTTATCAATCCCTTCCAACGTGATCTTGACAACAATCAGTTATTCAATTTGGTCTCTGGGTATCCAGCTGCAGAGGATGTGTCCAACTGCCTAATTACACTTGAAGCAAGAGGCCAGGAGCTAATGGATCAATTCAAGGAGAGAATCACGGAGTCAACAGAAGCACCTGAGTTAACAGAATCGCCAAAAACAACTTTCTTTGGTCCAATCAAGAAAGAGAAGCTCAAAACCTTCAAGAATTTGGCCGTCAAAACCAAGTTGAAGAGCCAGGGAAAGACAAAAGAACTTACATTTCAGAGAGACATCTTGGCGCCAAAACAAGGTTTCAATCGCGAAAACGAGGCTGAACACAGCCTGTATACCAACGATTTTCGAAATCAGCGCCCCCAAATTGACCAAGTTCACTTGGTTTCGTAAACTTCCCCGTCGGGGACCATTCCCTCATTCTCCGCCTGGTCTATTACTGCAAGTAACTGGTGTACTCGATCACATTGCCGTCATTACTAACATCATTCTAAAGGCTGCATCTTTCACAAGGGTACAAATCAAGGTAACCTCCCTCCTTAATCTACTTTATGCTATCCATGTGTATTGGTGGAACGAAAATGATGCAACAGTTTTTTTGGTATTAAATAAATCATTTTTAAACCAATTGTCTGTGTATATTTATTGCAAATGCATTAATGATTAGTTGGACAAACGAAGTAGAGAAAACCACTTCAAACATTTATGTAGCTAACATTCTCCTTGCATCTTAGGATATAAAAAAGTTTGTTCAACCTTTTGCCCTAGGTGTAGTTCAACCTCGTACACAGGCCCGTCCGATTTTTTTTAGTCTGGCCGAGGGAAGCGGGCAAGGCCCTGGTAAAGGCTGGTCACGTGATAACAAAATAATCCAAAAATTTTGGATTATTTTGTCATGTGATGTATTGAAGCGAATTCAATACCGGGGGGAGCTTCACTGTAAACTCATCAGTCGTCAATATTTTAACACCAAATAGGACATGAAAGTTCGAATTCAAAATGTTAAAAAAGTATTAAAAAATACGTTTGTATTCATTGATGACTGCGGACGTTGGTTGAGGTGCAAAAGATGGAGAATTTGACAGAATTAATAAATATTCGATAGTCAAGAGCGGGATGTGATGGGAATTGAAGATCAAGTATAAAAGGTAAATTGATACTCAGTATTTATGTAAGAATATGTTTTCTTTCTATTTTGATATTCTGCCGTAGTGGTCATGTCAATTGTGACACTGAATATCGATATATGAAGAAACGATTTCATCTTCGACTAAGTTGTGTTTGCACACTTTTAATTGATAGGGGTGCACCGGAACCAATATTTAAGATCCGGCCGGAACCGGATTTAACCGGAACTGGCAAAGAAATCCGGCCGGAACTTCTGGCTGGAACTGGAACTTAGTTTGTTAGCCATATATGGTCATATGTATCAAGAGCTGGGGGGGGAAGTTGGAAAAAATAAAATTAAATATTGATTATTATTGACGTAATGGTGTAAATTATAATTATAGTATATGAATATATGAAATGATTAAATTATCTGTACGTGCTTGTTATATGAAGTACTTTCCATAATCCAACATTCAAAACCGCTGACCATACTTTTATGTTATAAAAAAATTAAATATTACAAACATATTTTTAAAATATTAATATTATACGAAAAACACAAGGAAAACCGGGAAAATCTACAAACAGGCTGTGCTATAAAGACGACAAGACTCAAGAGTATTACTAATTTTCAAAGATTGCATATTTTTGATCACGTAAGTAAAAGTAAAACCATACAATTATGTTTACATTTTGAGGTTTTTAAATCGGCAACTTTTTATCATATTGAAAACAAAACTTTAAATATATTTTTGCCTTTTTGTTAAATATCATTTATATTTATTAATTTGAACACTTTTTTAACAAACTTCCAAGGTGGCAAGGATTATTAAAACTGTTAGAGTTGAACAAGGAACAATAATTAAATTAATCCATTTGTTTTAAGATGAAAAAGTCATGTCAATAATTTGGCAGTTTTTCACTGTCTAGGACCAGTCAGATACAGTTGCGAAATGTAAACTTTGTTTGAAAGGATTACGGAGAGGAAAAGTCGGATGTCTTCCCAAGGATTTCAGCACATCTCCACTGCATAAGCATATGAAATCCATGCACACGGTAGAATATGGCAAGGCAGAAGAAACGGCGCTACGCGAAGTGAAGTCAAGAACGGAAGAGGAAGCAGATACAGGACCCCAAAGCAGAGGAAGCTGACCGCTATAAATCAGATGACCCTGGAAGAATGCTTCAGCCAGCAAAAGTATTGGGATATCAATTATCACCGTTCTGTATCCATTCACCAAAAAGTCATGAATATGATGGCCATGGACAATCAGCCATTCTCAATCACTGAAGACCAAGACTTCATTGAGTTACTAGCCCATGTTCAACCAAAGTATATGATACCAAGTCGAAGATACTTCTCGGATGTTATGCTTCCTAAGACCTTCAAGGAGGTAAAAGCCCACCTCTTAGCTCAACTGGATGAAATTCATGCCCCATTTACGTCTGATATTTGGACCATCTGATATTTATCTCCCTAACAGCACACTGGGTCGACAAGGAATTCCAACGTTGCAGCAGTGTTCTCAGCGCACAGCATTTTCCTGGTTCTTACACTGGGGGAAATATTGATCAAATGGTCAGTAAGATGATGAGAGAGTGGGAGATTTCTGAGGAGAGGCAGCACATCCTTGTATGTGACAGGGCATCTAATATGGCTTTGGGACTTCGTTTGGCAAATGTAGCAAGTGAGCACCGTTTTCTTCATATTCTTGATCTCGTAGTGATTCCATCTTCAGCCAGCGTACTATTATCGATCTTTGTGCAAAGGTCTGTCGTATTGCTACTAATTTTAATCATTCAAGCCTGGCTCGCAGTGAACTGAAGAATCTTCAAGCTGAGCAAGGAATTAATCTACCATTATTCCCAGTTCAAGATGTTTCAACACGGTGGAACAGCACGTACCTTATGCTTGAAAGAGCATTGACTCTAAAGCGACCACTTCAGATTTACACTGCTAACCACGATGTCCCAGTTCTTAGCTTAAACGAATGGAATCTGTGTGAGAAAATTTTGCGCATACTTCTACCTTTCGTTGAATTAGCTCTGAGAAGTCGATGCTAGGTGACGTTATACCTCATGTCGTTGCCCTTGATCGATATTTGTCAAAGCCTGGTAATGATAGTGGAGTGCAAACTACTAAAACTGAGATACGAAACGCCCTCCGACAACGGCTTCTTTCATGCTTACCCAACAAATTAAATGTCAAAGATGACAAGTATCACAACGGTGGCATGTCATCACAACGGTGGTTGATCCACGCTACAAGTTAAAGTTCCTGAACAACAAGGAATCTGCCAAGAACTGGCTTCTAGAAGAGATGCAAGCAGCAGTTGCGCCAGTTAATACAAATACACAAGCGGCAGACGAAGACAACAATACCCAAGACTGCCAAGAGGCCGCTGGATTGGCTGGAAATAACCCAATCGAAGGAGAAACGGCTGCGAGACGACGAAGAGATACAAACGCACCCAAATCGCTTAAAGAGGAAATTCATATTGATTTTCTGAAGTGCTATGACGAAGCCAGTTCTGCAGAAGAAAGTTCTGATGATGAAGAAAGTTGCAGAGAAGAAAATTCTGAAAGAGATCAAACCTATGATCAAACCGAAGTTTCCAGAGCGCGCCGGAGAAAGCAGAAGGGACCAAGTCTTTCTGAGTTGGCAAGTGTTGAAAGGTGCAAAGACCCTTTAAGTTTCTGGAGAGAAGAGAAATCAGTTTATCCAACCATTGCCAAAGTAGCGCGTCGGTACCTATCCTGTCCAGCATCATCTGTTTATTCAGAACGCCTCTTCTCTGAAGCTGGTAACATCTTTGAAGAGCATCGTGCACGCCTTCTTCCACAAAATGGTGAACACTTACTATTCCTGCACCACAACCTTCCTCGATTCCCAAACTGTTAACTAGTTGGGACACTAATGTACTGTAGTCAGGAAAGACGTGTCATTTGACTCATTTTAATGGCTCTTGATCTTATTGACGTTATATTGTTTAAAGTTATTGTTAACACTTTTAACAGAAACATTTACTGTGGCAAGTTTTTTTATATGTTTGCATATAAAGTGTGTATAAATGTATACGTAAAAACACACGTTAATTTCGCTTTTCACGGTTTCGTGATAATTGGTCTGTTTGATAAATTGGTATGTTAATTGTTAATTATACTTCACATGCAGTTGTTGAAATTAGACTTTTCAGTCTGTTTGATAAATTTTATTTAATAAATAAATTTGATATTCCAACTCTCTGAAAATAACAGAGTTCCGGTTCCGGCCATGCTTTTTCAATCAGTTCCGGCCGGAACCGGATCTTGCAAATATTCCGGTGCACCCCTATTAATTGATATGCATTTATAGTATACAGTATCATATCATTCAACATAGTTTTGGTATGAAAAACTGGCATTAACTAAGGGATATATATTTTATATCTATATATATATATTATACAATTTGATATACAATTTATATTACATGCAATATATACAAAAGTGGAAGTAAATTTTGAAATGTTGAGAGTAATATTAAAGGCATGTTCTTGTTGCTTAGCCCAATAAAGTCTGTTAATATGAACTTATCTAGGTGAGCTACTAAACCATGAAAACTACATGTACTATGTAGTGTTACTGTATTTTAGTTTAAAGTGATGTAAACAATAAAAACTTAAAAAAACAACTTACTTTATCACATTGTTATCGAATCCTTGAATGTGTTTACTCTATTTATCTACAAGAGTAAACACACTCAACGACTCCATAACAATGTGACAAAGTAAGTTGATTTTATTAAGTTCTTATTGTTTACATCTCTTGAATCTTAGGATTCAATCTTAGGATTCAAAGATTCATGAAAATTTGTCAGAGTAAAATGCAAAAGATTCTGCATTTGGTCACTATTGTCATTAATAGTTAAGACGTGAGAAGTGTAGATCTTGTTAGCCATTTAATGGCAAAATGTCTCCATTTGACAAGTAATAATTAGACTGAGTACAAAACAAAATAAGCCACGTTATGGCAGATATGGTCATTTATGGGTCAATCTTGTATTTAGATTTAAAAGAGTGACTCAAATTTACATGCATCAGAAGACAGGCATATTAACTGGCCTTTATACTAGACCTCTGTCACCTCTCATATGGCATTAAAGTTTCCCTTGGGGGCCTACCCCTAGACTCAACAAGAATATATAGAGTAGTATGTGCAAACATTTAGCCACCATGACTTAGAGCATTGTACCACTGGTTCTACCATATGCTTGTTTACGTACAAATTGTCTACCATGTTTGTATAATCACTACAATGAACTGTCTTTGTTGCTTGCTGACTGATGATTTAACTTAAAACACATAAATATTGGCCAAGACAGTATGTAAATATGGGCCAGCTTAAATGGATCATTCCAGAAAATATCTGCACCACCCACCCTTATGGAGGAAACTTGTGCTATCCAGAAGGCGAGGGTGGAAAATCTACTTGTGATAATAGAAAATGTATTAGGACAACCAAAAGTACGGTGGCCCATAAGGGCCAACGCTTCTCCGTAGAAACACACAGCTTCTCCGTACAAACGTGTTGTTATTCCATGGAAATCCAACTTGGAATATTGCCGTTGTTCTGTCACGGGAAGCCTTTTCTCCGTACAAATATGCAGCTTCTTCGTGGAAACACGCAGTTTCTCCGTGCAAACACGTCGCATTTCTGTGGAAGCACATAGCATTTCTGTGGAAGCACGTCGCATTTCTGTGGAAGCACATAACATTTCCGTGGAAGCACGTCACATTTCTGTGAAAAATACGCTTCTAACGATGGGCACCTCTTCTCCGTAGAAACACGCGCCTTCTCCGCACAAACACGTGCCTTCTCCGTGGATTAAGGCTTTCCTTGTGAATTTAAAAAATACACACCCCCCCCGATTAATCCTGAATATTTTTTGGTTTTATACGACGGGGGAAGAGAAAAACGCAACCTCGTGGTCACAACGTTAATCGAGCGAGTCTTTTTATAAATATCTACTGATTTACATATCGATATTGTAGTTTTAATTTTCAAAAATATTGTGAGAATTGCCAGGCAAAGGTAAAAATGAAGTCGTGCACACAATGTGGAGAGCACTTTGCGGATGGGAGCAACTTTTGTCCTAACTGCGGCAAGAAGCTCCTCAACAGTAAGTGAAAACTATATGAAATTTTATTATTTTATGTGCGTGTATAATATTTATGCACATATGTAATTATATATTTGCATAAATACAAATTTTCATTATGGATAAATAAGCCAATTTGCTGGAAATGTATACCGAAATAATACTAATAGTTGTTTTTACACAACATTTTCTCACAGGCTGTCAGCAAGAAAGGCATCCTGGGATGCCCTACATCGAGATAAATAGATGCCCATATGATTAGTTCTAGCCTAGCTACGGCAAACTTTGTAGACATAGTCTGGTTAAATTTGGTGAACACAGATGCTACTTTATAGCGGATTTTCTTGCTAGTTTATTATTTGTGAATTTGTATGTAATGTATTTACAGAATAATTATCATTTGCTGCTTTGCTTGGGGTCACATGCAGAGGAAGCCCTACCTGGGTACCAGGGCCTCCAATGTTTTTATTTGGGATTTTTATGTGAGAGGTTCTGGCACCCAGGGTAGGGAAGCCCCCGAGAACAGAGCAAGAGTGCACTGTATCGACCCAAGGGCATTGTTAAGATTTCAACCCCACGGTATAGCTAATGATAATTACTGACATAACTAAATTAAAGTCATCAACATGGAACACCATTGAACACTAAAAATAATAGCTTTATTAAAACTGAATAGGTTTATCAGAATATAAAATACTCAAAATACTTTGTCAATGTACAAATATCCTCATATGTCATGTTAATTAAGCATGTCGTAATGGTTCATTATAGGAAATACTGGTAACGAGAACCAAAATTTAAAAAATTCATGATCCCCAAATGTTGTCACTTTTTCACGAAACTGGACATCCTTTGCCATAATCCTGGATAAAGCCTAACAGGATATATACATATCCATTATGATGAGGATTCAGTGTTCAAAAAGCCCCCGTGTGAGGCATGTTTAGAAGAGTTTGTTGTTGGTTACAGTAATACCATCCTCATTTTTTCTTTTCATTAACTCCAGAGGGAACTATTCTTCCAGAAAAAGAGTGTGTTTATATATCCAAGAAATACTTTTTTTGGAATTCCATTCCTAGGGCACTTTCATTCCGAAAAAACATACTACAGTACAGTACTAATATAACATAGTACCATTACTCATACATTCACATTGATTATTATATTACAGTATTGAAGAATTTATATAATCACTATTTCCTATTACTCTAGATTTGTCTGAAACCACAACTCAGTCTCCCTCAACTTCAAGTTCAAGTTCAACCTCCTTTCAAAATTCCATGTCGTATGAAGAATTCAGAAAGCGAAAGGAATCCAGTAGAGTAACAACTCTACCATCGGCATCCAGCAAACCAAAGAAATCAAAATCTAGCAAATCCAAAGGCAATTCAAGTTCTGATAAAGTAAAGATTCAAGTTGGAATTAAAGAGTTTCACGAATTGGACTCTGCTCTCAAGATACTGAAAGGAAGAACTCTTCCAATTGCTGTTAGTGCATGCATCAATGCGAAGGGGAGCTAGTAATTGAGCAAGTTTCTACCATTAATAATGCAAGTGGAAGTATTAGCAAGATGGAAAAAATTAAAGAAGTTGTCTCCAATCTCCATCAGTATGTCGACATGGAAAACACCAATAGGGTTTATATCAGGAGAAGATATGCATATCAAGATTATCTTGCTGCAGTCGCACGCCAAAAAAAGAGAAGAAGATTCAACAAGAATGGCATGTTCAAGGTCACATTTATTGGTGAACCAGCGGTTGATGATGGAGGACCTCGGCGAGAATTTTTTTCAGGTATGTACAATATATATATACTGTAGGGATGAAATCTGACCTTTGACTGTGAAACCAACAATGTAATTTTAAAGCCTTGTGGATTTGTTAACTTTGTTTAATAGAAATATTATTTCTAAACAAATGGCAAGCATGAATAATGATGGTATGTACAGTGCCTACAGTGATTACACTATTTTCTAAGATTTAACTTAAAACTTTTTTTTGCAACAGAGGCACTGGAACAAATTGGTAGGAGACTCTTTCGTGACGGTTTTCCAGTCGTCAACATGGCCGCCCTTGCAAACGAAGAGTTTAAAGTAGCTGGGGAAATTATGGCCAGCTCAGTTGTTCAAGGTGGTCCAGCGCCATGTGTCCTCAGCGTATGCAAGCTGATAATGCAAGGCTGATGATGCAAGCGATATCGTGGAAGATGTCTGTCTAAAGGAAACCATAGAAAAGGTATACATGCAGTTTTATTTTATACGAATAGCTGTCTATCTCTAACATATTATGCCCAATTTCTATACTCGCGAACGGACAGCCACCATCACAACATTAAAAACTTAAGATACAGTAGTTAAGGTGGCTCGATATAGTAATCACAAAAACCTTATTCAAGAATCGCGAAAACAAAACTTCATACTCTATGAACAAGTCTGTGTGACCATTTGTGCACGCGGGAATATTAACGAAAGAACTTACAAAATGATCTGACGTAAGCAGTTGCTTGCGCCATCTCGCGTCATTACGCATGTTATATACCGTTTCATGTCAATTGCTGACGTCATTAAAAAATTCCATTTTTGAAAAACAATGCGCTATATCTCATTATTTTGTCTGGTGACCTATGTTCAAATTTTGCACGCTGTATTGCACCGCAAAAATCTTTCACTATACCAAAAATAAAAAAATTCTGTAATGGCAAAAAAATTTTATCGAAGAAAACGACATTTTTGCCATTTATCTTGCAAGTAAAATAATGCACGAAAAAAAATTGGTCACCGTGCTTCTTTTCCAACTACACAAGGCTATAGGCTATTTTAGAGTGAATTTTGTACGCGTATGTTGCCATAGCAACGAACTATGTGTTACTAAAACTAACATAATTTGAAAGTAGAAACATCAAAATATATGAAAACCCTGATACCTGATGAATAAAACCTAAAAATATGGAGTTTAATCATTTCAAAGTGTTGAACACCTGAATATGAGAATAGTGATTGCATAATTTACCCAAATATTTAATTGCAGTTACGTCACTGTGTGGATGAAGGAGCATTTAAAGACACCCTCATGTCTGAAGATGTTTTCAATGTCCTTGAGAAAGTAGGCTACAGGGGAGTGCCATCAAGAGAAACTTTGGCCTCTATGGATGCCATTGTAAGGTAAATATAAGATATGAAGCTGTTGAGTTTAGATCATACAGGCAGCTGCTACTAATTATTGATGAGAGGAAATCATGGTATATTGCTATTAACTCTTCCTTCTCTAACTATTGTAGATCAATTGTAATGTTCGACTTTAGCACAAAAATGCCTATGTTGGACCAGATGATTGAAGGAGTATGTTCCTTTGGCATGCTTGAATGCATTAAAGAGAATGCTGAGTTATTAGAACCAGTATTTGGGAAATCAACCATTTTCTCTGTCAATGCAGAGACATTCATTGAAAGTATGCGTGGAGAGTTCAGCGAATCTGGCTCTAACACCAAAGACGTAGAAATAAACATCTACAAGTTTTTCACTGACTACATAGAGGATTGTGAATGCTCTGGTAAGTTATATTAATAAACAGATTTTTATTGCTCATGCCTCAATGGCATACACTTATTATTGAATGATTCTTATATTTTATGGTAATTTCAAAAACTCATTAATAATTCATAAGCATTTTAGCCAACCAAATAAAGTATAATGTGTCACATGCAGTGGCTTTATACCTGATAAAACACTTCCTACTTAGTATTATTTATATAAAACTTCATCTTAATTGGTATTCTTTATATAAAGAATACTAATTGCGTTTTTGAAGTCGTTTAGTGCATTTGCAACTCGTGTTTTATTATGTCTAAAACCACTCGTGCGTGCCGCGCTCGTGGTTTTAAACATAATAAAACACTCTTGCTCGAGTATTAAACAGTACATAGTTTATAATTTATCATATATTAATTTAACACACAAAAAACGTGATATTAAATATTAGGGACCGTTCCTTTTTGATTGGGGGGCAGGGGGGTGGCTGGTGAAATTTAGTGTACCGTCTTGACCCCCCCTAATTTGTCAACACTTTCGTATGGCCCCCTTTTTTGGTCATATTTTTTCGGATGGCCCACCCCATATTTCCATCAGCCCCCCCCTCATAAAAAATGAATGGTCCCTTATGAATAATTAATACTAAATAAATACTAAATGCTTGAAATGATGAGAAAATATTCTCAATACTTTTTGCATGCGGATTGTTTTGTGCTTAATTAACATTTTCTTTTGTGGGCCATTGTGACGTCATAATATACATAAAATTGTTGCCTCTATTTTGTAGAAAACCCAGGAGGGTCCCTGCCGAAACTACTGATGTTCATAACTGGGTCAAACGCAGTACCGCCGCTTGGTTTCCCTAAAGGAATCACATTAAAGTTCAAGCATGGCTGCCCTGACAGGTGCAGATGCAGACCAACTTCGTCGACGTGCGACTTGAGTATTACGTTTCCAGTTCACTACGATGGACCAGAAAATTTTACCACGATGATTAACTCTGCCCTGGTAGAATGCGTCGGCTTTGGAAATCTTTAGACATTGTTTACTGCATAACACCAAAAGACAAAACCTACCCAGCATGATTTTCTACACCAAAATTTAATAGAATTTTGAGCCACGCATCGATTATATACGTTTTTATATTGACATTTAGTTTATAGCTAGTTTAATTTTTTGAAATGTTGTTTGGTTTTCCAGTTGGCGTTGAAATTGTGGGGATTAGTTTGTATGACTTTCTTTGCGCTATTAAACAATCGAAGTACAAAATCGTTGGCGAAAGATATATTCGGGACCATTAATTATGCCTGGGGTTGGTGCTGAAGAGAAATTGGGTGATCATTTATTATTAAATAACAAAATTCTCGCCAATAACACAAGTAGATAAATGTCTAACATTTAGAAAATATACCCGAATTAAGTTAAGTTAGGTTTGCCCGCCAATTATCAGAGCGAATATACATGTATATCAGTTACTTTTACAGCACAGTCAGTAGACAGTAGTTAAACCTACTGTCATAAAGTTGAATTGCTTTTTATGTTACCAGCATTGTACATTTGATCGCAATTATTAGAATACATGGTTTGGAAACTCCTTGGGAAACTCAGTGAAGTGCAATTATATACATTATCTACAGTACAGTATATGAGTTTCTCAAACTCATTAATAATTCATAAGCCAAACACAAAGGAAATCATAGCCGTGTAGTGTATTTGGAAATCAGAGGAAGAAATTACATAAATTAAGGGAACTTTCTAGTCGGTTTTCTCGCAAAATACACGTTCGTTTGAGAAGATAGTTCAAACACTCATAAGGAGGACTTCCTTCGATTTCAAAACACCTCGAAATTCGTTAAAAAATACTCGGCTTCACCTCGTATTTTCAACTCTTCTCGGTGTTTAGAAATCGGAGGAAGTCCTCCTACTCGTATTTGAACTATTACTTATACTATACAAGAATGTGATCCTGTACGGCAACACGTGTGTATTGTATTTTCGCCTAAAACATTGGTATTGGTTATTTGGGCAAAAACCAATGAACATGTGATCACAGTTATACGTATTGGTAATAAAGCAGTGAGTTATATATTACTTACTGAGTTTCCAAACCTGTATTTTGAGATGTATTCTGTTATTCTAATAACTGTGATTTGATACGTTGGATTACATATCATTTGATAAACATGGCTGATATATGTCAATGGTATATAACTTTCAGTTTCCCTGGATATCAACCACAAGTCTAAATAATGAACAGTCCCTAATAGACAAAATTAAAAAGTAACATGTTCAAGAACAAAACTTTTGATATGGTGATTTCTCAAAAATGGAAGAGTTTTGAAATTGTCAATTAATGATCAGTTCTCAATTGTTGATTAAACTACAGTATGTCTATGATACTGATATGTTTATTAATCGCTGGTAGAGATTAAATGCTTCCTCTGGGCTTGTTGGGTATTGCATTCCCTCGTTTTCCATCAAATAATGGAAGTACTCTTGGTAATCATTATCTTCTATTTCGTCATTAACCTTGTGTTGAAGTTTCATTTCCGCTATTTTGGCATTGGAAATAATTTGCAGGTTATCGATGCCCCCTGATCGTTCAGGCAATGGGTCTGGAGACCCAGAAACACAGTCATGTCTTATGTGGTGTGAATTCCATGATAACTTAGTTTCCTGGAGATCCTCATTTAAAATCCGATAAAAGCAAAACCATAGACATTCTTTGTGAAGGTCATTGCCAAGATCGAGTACACCTGAGCTAGACATATCCTTAAAAAAATTTATCCACCAATGAGATCTCATTTTTCGAAAGTGAGACCACCAATTCTCAATCCTTTGGTTCCTTGTGGATGTTCCATATTGGTGTGCATTCTCCCCAGCTAGCTGGTCAACTGCGTCTGCCCGGAAATAGCATTGAATTGCTGCCATCATCCCGTTCTCCGTCCCACAGTCGGTTCTTAATAAAACTGGGCATCCTTTCACTTGCTTAACAGTGTAGAGGAAAAGTCGTGCAGGAACACAAGGTGAATTGTTGGATCTCACTACTTCCAGCCACAATACTTTTCGGCTGTAGCCATCAATAGCCCCGTGAATTGGAAAGCCGAATGGCTTTAATTTGTCATAACCTGTTTTAACAGAATCAGATATAAAGTCTAGTTTATTGGACTTAACTCTAAAATTATATTTGGCTACTGCCTACATTAAATCATTAACTCAGGCTAAGTGGGCTAAGGGTAATTGCTAGTGCTCTTTTAATGTACAACAATACAATACAATAAATCTTTATTTAAACTCGAAAAATGATGCTTATATGCAAAGCAACATTTTAACAACTTATTATGTATTATGATATTTGAAACTCACCATCTACATGCCAGCAATAATTTGGACCCGAGGATAAGTATTTTCTCCTTTTCAATTTTCGAGATCTTCGTGCATTGCTTGCTTCAGGATCCAGTTCCCGGAGAATTTCTGCAACCAATGTTCTTGGTGGGTGGATGTTATGAATCAGTCGGAGTGCATGCCAAATTGTACGGTATCCAGACTGTTCGCCTGCATTGGCCATTTCACTTCTAACCAGGTTTCGTACTGTCTCCTTGTCTACACCACTGCTTCTTTTCTTTAGTCCATATTCCTGAAGTCGCCTTTTGAGAGTGCGTAAACTAATCGATATCCCATGATATTTGCTTAAAAAATTTAGTATGACGTCATAAGAAAAACCAACCACGGTGGAAGTAATGTTGAATGATCTTCTTCTCTGCAAACAATTAAATGGAAATTGAATAATAGTGCAAATATATTTTCATTTTACACTAATAGAAATTGATCAGATAAGCTAGATTATTCCAATGAAAATATTAGATAAATATGAGCTGATTTGTAGAATCATTTATACTTTGTAAACAACTCAACTCTGCTAAAGGGATTATGGAATGACATTGTTTGCTGCAACCATACCATCATGTTAATCTAGAAAACTCACCTTAACATTCGAAATCCAGGTCCAATTTCAAAATATATGGGTTTTGTTACATATTTATGACAAAGAAATTGTTCTAGAAGGGCCAGACAAATTCATGCACAACCTTTTATAGTCTGCAAAACAAACTGTAACTCCTCCCCCCCGGAGGTGGACTACACCTTTTGCAGATGTATGTACCATAAAATACTGCACAAATTTACATGTTCCATATCTTTTGTCATATACATCTAAAATGGCCTGTTCATATTTTTTAGTATAGTTTTTCACTGTATTTTTTTTCCTGAGGGGTCTTAAGGCTAGATTTTTTTTAATTCTATGGATAAAACCCTAATGTACCACAAAATACCAATGCAGAGATACATAAGCAACGGTTTATCAAATTGTACCAGGATTTGACTGGTATTCTGTGCTAGCATGGTATTCTGTGGTACATGTGCACACACCTGTAATATTTTACTCCATTCAACACCATATATTTAACAACTTTACTTGGGCAGTATAAGTGGCTTGAAATATAGAAGAAATTACCCATTGATGTCTCATGAGTATTTGTGACAGTCTGAGGGAAATGTTCAGGTTTTATTCTTTAGGCAGGTGGCCACTACTGTATATAACAACCCCCTTGAACTGATACAGCAAAGCTTTTAAAACAATATTTTGTGTAGATTTTAAATATTTATTAATGAATATACAATCTACACTAGCAGATCAACACATGGAACTGGGGAAATTCAAAGGAATTCTTTAAAATATAACTACATATATTCAAATTTCAAATTTATATGAAAATGTTAAGTAAATCTGATATATTGGGTAAAATGATTAATATATTAAAAAAAACAAGTAAACTTACCAGTATCAACTCTATTTCCACAATTGTTACAAAAACTATAATTGATCAAAATCTCTGTCTGACAATTCTCACAGTTTACATGCATCCTATCTGTGTCCATGACCAAATAGAAGGTATAATTTTAAATTTTTAACTCGAGGTTGCGTTGACGTTGTGACTTGATTTTCTCTCCCCCCGTCGTATAAAACCAAAAAATATTCAGGATTAATCGGGGGGTGGTGTATTTTTTAAATTCACAAGGAAAGCCTTAATCCACGGAGAAGGCACGTGTTTGTGCGGAGAAGGCGCGTGTTTCTACGGAGAAGAGGTGCCCCGTTCGTTTTTCACAGAAATGTGACGTGCTTCCACGGAAATGCTATGTGCTTCCACAGAAATGCGACGTGTTTGCAGGGAGAAACTGCGTGTTTCCACGAAGAAGCTGCATATTTGTACGGAGAAAAGGCTTCCCGTGACAGAACAACGGCAATATTCCACGGAGAAGTTGGATTTCCATGGAATAACAACGCGTTTGTACGGAGAAGCTGCGTGTTTCTACAGAGAAGCGTTGGCCCTTATGGGCCACCGTACAAAAGGGGAGGGTATTGACTTCCCAGTTGCTCTGTGGGGGAGGTGTGTATGTTTGCTGGAATGACCCAATATTAGTTAATGAGATTTCTATAACTTGATATAGTCACCTATGACATCATTTATATAGTGAGTGTTGAAAGTATGTATTCACTCAATCCCATTCCTATCTGCTTTTTATGCCTTTGTAGCCATGCAAAGAAGTTACTCATGTTGACACTACTTGTTGGTGATACATTAAGTTCTGGAAAATGAGTATGGTGTCTACCTGGAGATGTCTTGAAAGGTTTCAACTTTCTCAAATCTTGTAACATTGCCATCTCATCTTCTTTAGGACTCTTTTTGCTGTGTGCCTTTGATACTTCATGAACCTCCAGTGCATCATTGCTCCCATACCTTTAACAACATCCTTGCTCACTCTATTGCAGATCTCTTGAGCCATATCACAAGCAATGTTTTTGTTAACATACTGTCCCCATGTGAGCCTGTGAGCCATCTCCTCCGACAACAAAGCTTCTACTTGTGCAATGCTGGTGAACATCTCAACAGAATAATTATGGAATGAACCTGATGACTTGAAATATAGGAGGAGTCACTTCTTGTTGATGTTATTTCTTATTCCATCACCTTGAAATATACATTTTATGTGCTATACTGTATAACTTTAGTGTAAAAAGGATTAGCACCACACTATCTGTTGTGCAAGACATCTGCTTTGCACCATTGACAGATTGTATATAGCACTCAGCATCACAGTAGAGAGTACCTGTAGCTACAATCGTGGACATAACAGTTGATAAAATTGCTTAAATTTTCCGGAACACACATTCGACTAACTTCATTAGCCTTTCGCCCCCCTCTCCCCCTACCAATGTTGCTATTATTATCCCCAGACTTAAAACGCAACATAACAACATTGTCTAGGGGGAAGGGGGGATATCAAAGGTCAAATACAGAAATTATAGTACAATTTATACTCTGACAGATGCACCTTGGAATTTTATTAACAAGTTATGTCCAGGATTGTAGATTGCCTGTCTGTACTTTAGAAATGCAGTTAAAACTGGTCAGTGTGAGCCACCCTCCCCCCGCATTTGGGGCTGATGGTGATTTTATGTTTAAAATGTTTAATTAAAATTAATGCAGAGTTGGTAACCCAGGAGATGTTATTTGTTAGTTGTTATTTGATTTCAAAATTTTCTAGGGGGCATACCACATATTTATTCCCTTTATATATTGCAAAGTTCATGGCAAGTTTTGTGATTGGTCTTCTGAAACAAAAGTGATCGGTGTTAATGACTCGTTCTTTAGGAAGGCGATTTTTATAGTTTATTGGCTTTTATTCAGTCATAACCAACCAATCACAAAGCCTGTTCATATAGGTACAGACCGACCCAAAGCTCAGTTCCCAACCAAACCTATCTTCTGTTGCGAGAGTGTGATGTCTAAGCAATAAGCAGTTGTAATAAGAGATTAATAAGTACGAAATTTACCTTCTTTACATGTGTCAATTAATTGCATAAGGAAAAGATAAAGTTCAATCATCAGGGCCGTAGCTAGCAGGTAGAGATTGGGGGGTGTAAGTAGAAAATTTCCGAATCACACAATTATTTTCCGAATCACACAATCATTTTCCGAATAAGTAGTGGTACGCACCATAACCTAGGGGCGTTAACCTAGGGGGTTTGGGGGCATGTTTCCCCAAAAAATTTTCAATTATAGGATCTCGGAAATGGCATTTGTATGGGTTTTTTAAAAACTATGAAATACAATGCAGTACAACTGCCTTCATAACTCATAAGCTAAGCAATTGAAAAATTCGCCAGTTGGTTTTCTTGCTCCATTTATTGAGCAAATAGTCTAAGTCGACACTGTCTGTGATGTCCTATTCGCAGTTTATAAAAATCAAGTTGCACAATCTATATCGCCGTTCCGGGCGATAGCCCGGGGCGAGGGTACTAATTCCACTCGGCTATTTATTACACCCAGGAAAAAAGGAAAGCTATGGGAAATCTAAAGTTCATCAAGTTTTGCGGGCGCATGGCTATGTTTCATGGGTGTCATGGGTGGTCATCTACGTCAAGTAAAAATTTCATATGGCGATAGCCTTTGAGTGTGTTGTGAAGAGGGGTGTGAGCCAGAGATCCAATTCAGTTTTAATTCCAAGCCAAAATTTTGCTTTGAACCCAGATATCTGACTCATCTACCACCTTTGCATAGCAGATTTTGTGATGAAAAAGCTTAGTAATAGTAATGTTTTGGAATGTAGTGTCTGTCAATGTTCAGCGCATGGGGCAAGGGGTTACTGCAAGCATGTATTTCTAGTCTGTCATAGAATTGTGCAAAGCAGTTTTCACTGTCTTCAGCTTGCTGAAGGTTCTCTCATTCTGAGCCACAGTCACAGGAGCAGTCAACGCAAGTCTGTAAACTCGACTGGTTAAAGGGAAAATATTTCCCTCAGCTTCTTTACCAGCATCAGCCAACGATGTAATGGGATTCGCGTTTCCTTCCATGACCACGTTGCCAAAAACTTCGAATTCGGCAGCAATGCAGCTTGGTCAGGTGCTTGTCTTGGAAATAGACCGAGACGTTCTTTCACGTCTTTTTCTTCATGGTTAGGACTCAACGCTGGATGAAGGGCTGTAGGAAGAGCTTTAACTTTCTCCAGACTAACATTGATATTCTCCTTGTACTGTTGCATCAGAGTATCAAGAACTTGTTTAAATTCCTTGTCATAGAAGGCAATCATTCCAACATCAGCAGCAGATTCTGGATTTTCGTCTACATGGCGAGGTCTCCCACGTGGTCGATGCAATCTTGCAAATTCACCAGCAGCATCCACATCTTTTCCAGAAAGCACATCGATTGAAGATTGAATTTGATTTTCAATTTCTTGATCTCTATTTCTTATGTCTTCTAATGACTTTATTGTACCATTCACTACTTCTATAGCACCAACAATATTTAAATATTCTTTCTGAAGAGATTATGTTAGAATTGTTGTTTTCAAGAGAATGATCCTCGTGAACATTAAACTAACCACAAAATCGACCCGGAGTATTTTAGCTAGCATACCAGTGGCCCCAGCTTTTACCCTTTTGTGTTGACAGAATCCGAAGTCTAAATTTGCTTAAGAACGTTTCTCACGGCTT
Organism: Trachythela sp. YZ-2020; assembly: GCA_016169945.1. Lineage (NCBI taxonomy): Eukaryota > Metazoa > Cnidaria > Anthozoa > Malacalcyonacea > Clavulariidae > Trachythela > Trachythela sp. YZ-2020. Next base: position 3,991,285 of record JADLSH010000214.1, read on the forward strand.
CATACGATATCCACATTGCTTGGAGAGATTCTGCCCAGGCTGTCCATATTGTAAGTGATTGCATAGCAGATTTTGTGATGAAAAAGCTTAGTAATAGTAATGTTTTGGAATGTAGTGTCTGTCAATGTTCAGCGCATGGGGCAAGGGGTTACTGCAAGCATGTATTTCTAGTCTGTCATAGAATTGCGCAAAGCAGTTTTCACTGTCTTCAGCTTGCTGAAGGTTCTCTCATTCTGAGCCACAGTCACAGGAGCAGTCAACATTCTGAGCCACAGTCACAGGAGCAAGTCTGTAAACTCGACCGGTTAAAGGGAAAATATTTTTTCGCCTCTCAGCTTCTTTACCAGCATCAGCCCACGATGTAATGGGATTCACGTTTCCTTCCATGACCACTTTGCCAAAAACTTCGAATTCGGCAGCAAATGCAGCTTGGTCAGGTGCTTGTCTTGGAAATAGACCTTTCACATCTTTTTCTTCATGGTTAGGACTCAACGGTGGATGAAGGACTGTAGGAGAAAAAGGCGTAGGTCGCTTGGAGGGTGTCAAATAGCTTGCAGACAATGGGACTAGCTTTACAAGCATGTTCATTGATGGTATTTGAACGATGACCTTGGCATGGTATATACGGTACTATCTGCCGAGTTGCAGAGACATGATCACTTGTGCACCATTGTATTGTCCCCATATACTGTTGTGTAATCGTACGACTGAAAAGCAATTTTCCCGTTGTCTAAACCACTTTTATCTACTGATTGAATAGTAGCAGTAGTTTGTCCTTCTCCAGTTTTGTCTCGGACTTCTTTCAGGTCAAGAAGGCGTTCATGCACAGCTCCGTTGTGGTCTACGTATCTACAAACGACGCTCATCTGGTCTTTGTGGCTAACATCGGGAGTTGTGTCCATGGCTACCGGCACCTCTGCTCTTCATCTTGTCCCATTTTCTCACTCCAATGCTGGTCCAATTCTGTTCTGAGCGTTCTCGATCTGTGCCAGTGGGGAACATTTGACAAACAAAGCAAAAGGCGGCATCCTTTGCAATACTGTATTCTAAGAATGGATATGGGAAAACCAAGCTGCAGTGAAACGATTTTGTTTCTTGATTATTTCATTATTTTGGGGATAATTAAAGAGCATAGGCTGCTGGGGACCAATATGAGCTAAATACAACCTCTGTCGCTTTGACTTATTCAAAGGCCTCACCCCTGGATCATTTGAGATTGGATTCGGTAAATCACTTTCATCAATATGGACCTCTTTTTCGTCGAAATTCCCAAGAGCTGAGTCTACACTTTTTCTCAGCCTTAGAGCGGTTCCTTCACAGGACATTGCTGCTTCTCTTGCCTCGACCAAGAAGGTCTTTTGATTTGGAGCAACACACTTCTCTATGTTTTGTTTTAACATCGTCATGCGACTGATAAGAAGGCCAAGATGACCAGCACATTGCACCCAATCTACTTCCGTTATCAAATCGCTAGACGAATCGTCAATTACATTGTGCAAAATCAGCTGAGCGATCTTCAAGTAGTTGTAACTGACAAGCATGGTCACGATTGTGCTCGGCCTTTTGCTTTCCCTCTAACTCTGTACTATTTGACCCACTGAAGACAGTAAAGGTTGTTTCACTAGTTTTTAGGGATGTGGTGGGAAATAATTTGTCAGTCTCCATCGATTCAGCGGGAACTGTAGATGTAGTCACCGAAATGTTTCCGACAGATTTTTCCAACTCAAGTTCAGAGGTGGTGGTTGTTTCTTCATGGTTCTCAGTCACGGACGTATGAGGGGTGGTTTCCTGAATTTCCCTTAGCTCGGGTAGCTGCTCTGGCTGCTTCTCATCAGTTAATGAATTTGCCTGCACATTTCTACATTTGTTTAATGAACTTGATGGCGCATCTGCCTGTAGTGTAGTAAACCAAATTAATGTTAACTAATGTAAAATACTATAATTGTATCAGTTCTTTCTCACATCCGATATGATCGTAATTATAGCCATGTCCCTATGATAGTTAATTTGTAACAACAATTGCTTTCTACAGTTATTGTCTCTGAGTTAAATTGATAGGTAAGCCAGTTATTGCAGTTTTCACAAGTTTTCATGAACGTCAGCCAAATCTGCCTGTTATTAAGAAATGCATTTGGCAATCTCACATTCTCACATTTTGCAATTCACACTGGCGCAGTGCCGCTGAGCATAAATCGTAATGCAGAAATTATATGATTCATCAACGGGAATAGGATTTCCAACAGAGTAATGTGACTAATGTTCTCATGTGAGTCATGTCCTACTACTGTTCCTAGTCACTAAATGTATGATTCTATAAACCAACCATATTTAATAAACCGGTAAACCAAACACACAGACTGCCAGACTCACAGCGGCAACATTTTGCGCTAACTCACTCGTCTTCGGGACTAAGCCCTATATCGATTTACTTATCACAGGTATAGACTCATAGCTGAACTACTACCTAACTACCTCTTAAAAAGTAACAAAATGTAATTATAAAATGCACCTTAAATGGGTTATCTGGTGCGCCAGCGACTTTAAACCCGATATGCTTGTGCGCTTTCAGATGAGCGTTATGACACAATTCGTTGTGTTTCCTCTGATAGACCGAGTCAAATGTAGCGTGACAAACGAGACATTCTACTTTAAAGCGTTTCTTTTTTGGAGGCATAACGTTAAACAAAACTCGATATTTGGATATGCACATGAATTGTGAGCCTGTTTAAAATAGACAGTAGACAAAGCAAAAGGTGTCATGCATTTAATAAACGACAAATATAGATTTCTTATCCATGCGATAATGGGAATGTTAGGATTTTGTTATTTTGGTAAACACTCTTGCTGTTTACTGACTTAGATTTGTTTATCCAATGTTGCCATAGTTTCCGAATGAGCTTTCCGAAGTTTGACATGAAAATGTCACTTGCTCAGCTTGAGTAATTTATGCAGACAAGTACTTTAAATGTACTTGGTTAATACATTTAGTCATTAGATATTTTGAGGAATACTCAGAACATTACTTAGAGGATAAAAGTAATGTCTGTAACAGGCTTTACTTGCTGAGACGACTGGGATTACAAAAAAAAACAATAAAAATAGCAATTAAAATCGGGAATGGAAAATGAGATTATGATCCTTCCCCCACCTCTTACAACCCTCTGACTTCTTTCCCCAGATTTTGTTTCCTTTTATAGTATGTTTGGGGCTCACTTAAATCTGGGGCTCATCGAGCAATTCCCTCCTGGGCAGCCTTGGAAAATATAGCTTACTAAATGTTGTGTTAAAAAGAACCATAAATAGAAAACACTAACATATTGTTAATCTGGACATTCATTCTCACTGGATGACATGTCAAGAAATTCAGTTTTGGACATGCAAGAAAACTTCATGTTAGTTTTATTGAGGTTCAACAAAGTAGGAAAATTTGCCATTAATTACTTGAAGGATTAATATATTTTTACTATAGAAATGATCATTAATATTAGTATAACATTGTACAGATTTCATTCAAGCATACATGAAACTGTTAAGTTTAATGAACAGAATTTATTTTATGGAGGTTTATATTTCACGACCACCATGGAAAGTCTGGCCGATGCATACCATACTTGATATTTTTCAGTACATGAACAGGTTGCACACTGTTACTGTATTGTTAAATGTTAAGTTAAATGTTTTAAAACAATACTGAAAATCAGAAACAACACTCAAATTTGCAGTGCACTTGCCACAATTTTGCACACTACAAACTTGAATTTTTCCCTGCTGCATAAATGTTTCCTTGTCGAAATCTGCGATATATTACCCACTCTGGTCTCATGATCTCCCCGGTAAAAGCCTAATCAATATAATGTTCAGAATTCTTCCTTTCATGAGTAATGCTGTCTGCCATTTCATCCAGTGAGTTCAAATAGGCTGCATTGCATCTTCATAAATGTTTTAAAAACTTTTAATATTTCCATCCTTGAAATACTGTACCATGTTTGTGTGTCAAATTTCACCTCTAGGTGATATTTGGCATCAGTTAACTGTGGACTTAACTTTTAAATACTGATTTTATCCTCTAAGTAATGTTCCGAATATTCCTCAAAATATCTAATGACTAACTGTATTAAACCAAGTACATTTAAAGTACTTGTCTGCAGTAAAATGACTCGAGCTGAGCAAGTGACATTTTCATGTCAAACTTCGGGGAGCGATATTTTAATATAATTAATCTCAAACGGTCCATTCTGCATCCAAAGCCTTCAAGGTATACGTCTTTGGCCTTGAAAACCACAAATTTCCTTTATAAAATGCTCTAAACCAGAGTAATTCACTCGAACTGACCAAGTGACGATTTCGGCGAGCGGTATTTTTACAGGAATTCATCCCCAGCTGTCTAGTTTGCGTCTAAAACCTTCACGATAAGTAGTTATTGCCAAAAAAGGTTGATCGAAGTGGATTCGAAACACTGGGACGACGCAAAATGCAAAAAATATGGATTTCCCTGTAGAGCTTAAAGTCTTTTTGCGCTGAATGGCGGCCATCTTGGATTTATCATGCAGGTCACATAGTTGAAATGAATTAACTAAAAAAGTTATGCAAACTTTTGCATGATTTATACCTTGAATTGCTCAAAATCCATTCGTATGTACCTCCGATAATCATATCCAGACATGTTAAATAGGGTAAAAAGCTGGGCAAATTGCCCTCGTTTTTCTCTCTCTTGAATAATTTTCTTGACCCAAACTGTTCAGTTTTTTTTCTTTTCTTTTCGCTGCTGTTATTATCAAAAGCATAGTTTCTGCCATTTTATGAATTTACGCTCGCGCCATATTACACCATCTCTTGTTGCCATTGGCAATATAGCTTCAGTTAAAATCAGATGAGAGCCGTTCACACACAGCGATTTGTCGTGAATGACGAATTGATGCTTAAGAGGCTGTCTCCCTAAAAACCTCCTGGTCAATATGTGGCTCAAAAATAGATTTCTCTCATACTCTGGTGTTTTGAAGGTCTATCCTTGGGAACAACTAAAATCGATTTCATTTGACTCAAATTTCTGTTAAATTATTTTTGGGGGCGATTGATGTTCGATCGGCTGGTGACCAACTTGAACTCCGAATGAGGCAAAATATCAAAATATTTAAATCAAATTCATACCTAAATTTTAATATTTTTGCACAGAAATATGGACTTATCCTTCTATTTTCGTTGGTGATATGACTTAGATAATTATTCTTTTGTATAAAATAGAAAACAGCGCAGTTATTGACCCTCCTGCACGGATAAACAGAGATCGTCTCAAAATATACCAACTTTGAAAGCTTATTTCAAAATCGTGGCACTTGATTGCCACGTGACCTCAGCTTTTCTATAAACTACTAACATTAGTCAACACAAATCGCTAATGAAATCTTTCTGCTTTAGCATTTGACAAAAATGACAAGCGCTCGAACTTTGCAAAATTTGAAAATATGTCGAAATCGAGCATATTTAACGGTAAACCTAATTATTGATATTAACAGATAAAATCACCTTACACTACACGGAATGAAGCTTGATTATGTAAATATATGTCGTTCATCATTATTCTTTGGCTTTGCGCTTGAAAAAAATTGTTTGAGTACAGTTTGACTTCAAGGATAGAGTCATTCAATGCCAGTGTCTTCTGCGCGCATCACTGCCATTAGAGACCTGATTGTCACATACGAACTTCGTTTTGTTCGCTTTGTTTACCTCCTGTAAATAAAATGTCTATGTGTCTTGGGGGTTTATTAACAATGTCCAATCAAATTAGAAAACTCAGAATTAGTCATAATACAGAGTTTTCATCTGTTTGTTTACGTTAAACTGTTAAAGTTTCGTTAGAATGTACTAATTAAATCTTGGGGGAAACCCCTGGCCGCAGAAATGTACTCGCTTGTGCGTAAACATGTCAATCAACACGATGAAATGTTTCGTTGCTCTCTGGCTTCTCTTTCTTCGTATTGCATTAAATAGTAGTCTTAGTATTGCACCAGGTTTTTGTGTCTACACAATATTGTTTTTTTTTCTGTACTCATTCATATGGTGTTCACCATTACTACTACAGCCACAATTGGGGGTCATGCAACGTTAGGTAAACCTAAACGATTTCGGCACACAGTAGATTTTATCAGCCTCGTACCCAGGCGCTTTTAAGGAAAAGAAAATTTACGCATTCACACCTTGATTAGTATTCTATTTCCCAACACTCGAATTCCAAGCTCAATTGTTTAGGTATTGGAAGATAATAGTCAGCGGGACTCCAATCGTTCTTTCTCCGTTTCCAGAACCGAAACAACAAATACATTGACCAACACCCCCTTAAAACCCCCATACCTCAATCCCATACCTTACTCCCATATCTCATCTCCAAACATCCCCCCAATACTCCCCAAAACAACCCAAAATAGATACAAATAATTAGTCAGAATGAGGCGTTGACGCAGGAAACGCAAACAAAACGTTTTAACTGGTTCAATTCCTCCCAGTTGGGTGCGGCTTCCATTATCTCTTGAGATGCCAACCTTCCTGATGCACCCATTGGGTTAAGGACTTTCGCAAGCTGGAGATAGTGTAGAGCCGTGTGACGACGATTCCACCCCACATGATCCATAATTTCTGTCAGCTCCGCACCCGACAAGGCCAACGTGATAGCACAGCCAGAGCGGAAACCATGCAAAGTTTCACCATTATCCGCATCCATTGCCGCCAAATACAGCTTCAGTCGTGCTTCAGACGACGTAAAAGGAGCATTCTTGATCCCACCGTTAGGAGCAGTCGGACGGAACAAATACCCAGTTGTTAAATTGACCCCAATTCCCTGCGCCAGAGCCACGTACGTCTCAATAGCAGCCACAGGACAGATGATATGATTTGGATTTCTTCGTATACCAAATACATTGTGGTCACCATCACGCAAAGTCTTTCCCCAGACATGATTGAATAGTAGACCATCATCGTTGGGGAATCGTAATATTTCCGGTACTTTGACTTGTCCCATATCCCCTGGGCGGTCACCGCTAAAGAAAACGGTCTTAAAATAGGCTTGATCACGAGCCAGAAGAAACTGTTGAGTCAGGGAAATAGGGGAATTAGCAGCCATCCGATCCAAGTGTGTCGCCAGTTTGACTAACTTATCAACAAGAAACGGCGTTGCTTGTTTAGGGGTCACTCTAGCTTGTAGCTGTTCGGAGGTCACCATCCGAAGATAATCACGGACAGTTTTATCAGCAGCGGGATTTCCAAGCCCTAAACACTTGTCCCATTCGCCATCTCGACCAAGGACAGAAAAAATAGAACGCAATTTACCGATGTAAGAATCTACGGTCTTAAAAGACAACCGTAGAGGACAGCCACACGTATGTACTCCCCGCTGTCCTAAGAAAACGCAACCATTCGCGTGCACCTGCGTTTTACCACTTTTATCTTTAAAAACGAGGAATCGTGTCACATCTCTCGGAGTTACGGTTAACAGATCAGGATGTCCAGGCAATGCAGACAAAAAACGTTCCAGTTCCTGCCGCAAGGAGTCCTTTTGACGTACATAAGACGTGGTTTGATTTAACGACAAAAGATGGTCCAAACGACAGTCAATACTGGTCAGGTCAATATCAGGCGCTTGTAGCAGTTGAGGTTGAAAATTCAATTTCCGTTGATACCCACATCGTTGGCAAAACCGGAAATCATAATCGTTAGCATAACTACAATCGGGACATCGAACGGATGACACATACAACTTTGCAGTAGGTGGACAAGGCTGAAACGGAAACAAACAACACTGGTGGCGCCGAGTAATGCAAAAACGAGAACTTAGGAAGATAAATAAACAAGTGCAGATCTATATACCATCAAATCGCAAGTATGTCCTAAAGATCCACCAAACTGGTTCTGTACGTTCTCCCACAATGCTTCGCTCAAGCGACAATCGGAAGGTGACAATCGACGCGACGGCGCATCCGCTGGGTTATCATTACTTGCAACTTGAATCACCAGAAGACATATATTCAACCGGACGGTAGAGAAAAACAATCTCTTGATCACGCGATTCAAAGAGGGACTTCGACCGCCCTTATTATTCCACGCATAAACAACCACCTGGTTATCCACCATGGCATCCACATGTGCATTTTGCACAAGTGTCCTTGTGGATGCCATGACGGATATGTCCAGATGTTGTTCGTCGGTAGACCAGTAATCCGACACATTGAGAGAGACAGGCGAAGTAATGCTGCCACCCCACGCAAACGAGGACGCATCCGAAGCCAGCGTTACCCGAATATGCCGTTCATCCCTCCAGAGCAATGGCTGAGACCAGGTACTCACAAATGACCAATGTTTAATCTCCTCTCTCAAAGGGCCACGTAAAGGAACGAGTTTACCCGTTCGCAAGGCCAAAGATATAGCGGCATTCATTTCTCGTGTAAACAAAATAGCCGCCGGTATCGCCATGGAGAGAGAAACGCACTTCCCCACTAATTTCTGTAACGTTTTTGCATTAATTACCCGTTGTTTCAAGATATCTTGAAGAAGAAGTAGAAATTTTTCTTTCTTCTGTGGTATCATGGCGAACAATCCCTCTATAGAATTCACGAAAAATCCCAAATAAGGAACTATCTGCCGAGGAATCAAAATAGATTTTGACAAATGGAGGAAATAACCCAAATTAACCAAAAAATAAAGTCCCAAAAACAAAGCAGAATTAGCTGCAGCCAGATGCTGCTGGTCAGCGTCGACAAGAGCAGCATATGGACCCTGGGTCAGAGAAACGCAAAGTTCGGCATTGTGTCGATCATCAATATACAGCGAACATGGAATATTAATCGAGCGGAAGTAATTGGATGTAACCAGTCCGGTATTGTGATAAACGTAGGTTTTCCAACCAAACGGAAGGGAAGTATAAACAAAAACCCAGCCACCCCACTGGATACCAAAAAATTTCCTGCTCTCTTGGCTCATTAGAATGTGATCGTAACCCGATTTATCATCCAGGACAGTCTGATAAGAGTTGCATCCGACATACCGAGGTAGATCCCGAAGCCGATCTAACATGAAGGGATTATATTTAATCCAAAGATTCAAAAATCGTGCATCATAGCATAAACGAGGCTTAGTAGGTTCTACCGTCAAAGGAAGGACTAAATGAGGCATATCCACTTGGCCTACTCTACCAAGTAACGATACGGCGCCATTACGAACCCGCTCAATCAATGTCGTACGGACGAACACAACGAATGGCTGACACAAAATATTGTTAGGGTAATGACACGACGGTGGTCTATCGGAATCATATGTGACGCCTTTATAACTCCCTCGAAAATTTTGAAAATGAGGGGAAATTGAAACGTGATCCCGTAACCAATCTAACACTTGAGCTTGCTCTACAGTAGGAGAGTCGCCAACAAGATTTTCCCAAAAATCGATATGAGCATGTAACTCCCCTGCACGAAAAGACGCAGGATCTCGGAAAACCAGGGAAGTAGGATCACCCAAAGACTGCCCATTTACAATCTTCGTTAAATCCACTTCGTTCACCGTCATCCCTTTGCGGGCCTCTACTGGGTTCCCATTAATGTCGACCCATTTAATCTGTGCTTCTCCACTCATAAAGTATTGGGAAGCTTCCACAATAGATCTATCAAAATGCGGATCATACTCCCAATCATAAAGAAGGGCAAATAAATAATGTTCGGAACCCAAAGAGCCAGCAAAGGGATGACAGTTCTGACCTGGCCTAGCCGGGGGAGTATTTTAGAGAAGATCGGAAACGCTTTCCTGCTGGCCGATCGTCGGAAACCCTCTTGCGTGAGTACCGTTTGTCTACCCTGCCAACACGTTCCATCACTTTTTCCTGGTCTTTGTCACCTAATAAGGCCAAGAGCAAGTCTCGAAAATACTCCGTCGGTTCACCGAGTTTATCACGAAAACGCCAGACAGGCAATAGCTCACATATAGAGCATAACGCCACACAGGCAATCACTCGTTAAAAACACAACGCCACACAGGCAATCGCTCGCATAGAGCATGACGCCACACAGGCAATGGCTCACCTAGAGCATATAACGCCACACAGGCAATGGCTCACCCAGAGCATATAACGCCACACAGGCAATGGCTCACCTAGAGCATATAACGCCACACAGGCAATGGCTCACCCAGAGCATATAACGCCACACAGGCAATGGCTCACCCAGAGCATATAACGCCACACAGGCAATGGCTCACCCAGAGCATATAACGCCACACAGGCAATGGCTCACCTAGAGCATATAACGCCACCCAGGCAATGGCTCGCCTAGAGTTCAGTATATCTCCACACATGCAGGCAATCGGTCAAATATCCCATGCGTGAACTACGTTTGCATACGTGAATAACGACCAGTTCCTCTCGCCTGCACTTCGCTAGAATGACGATAGCCTGCATTTTGCAAGCATTTTACAACCAAAAAGAACAGGGACGTAAACGGAGCAAGAATGTACTGTCTGAAACTAATGTAAAGCAACTATAGAAATCAGAAGTTTACTGAGATCTTGAACATGTATAATATGGACATAGACATGATATTAAACATTAGGCACAAGGCATTAACAAACAATTAGACTGTTCTTTCAATCTAGGGTGCTGTTGTTCGGCAATAAAGCCCCCCAACCCCCAGAAAGGTAATTAAATATGGTAGCCCTAAACGTATACAAACAAACAGTCTACAACAAGAACAAAACCACATATTGCGATGAAATAAATCATTATAACTATCATATATACCTCTAAGTCGGCATTTTCGACACCTTCGATCCCAGCAGGTTGGTCACGTTGCTGTGCTGGAGGAGGTACCTGTGGGAGCGGAACCTCCGCTTCTGGGTCGTGTGGAACTTGTGGAAATTGAACATCTTCGCCTTCGGCCTGTTCGGCCATTATCATCCGTAGAAAAATTCGTGCGGTTGTCTCGATCTTCGTCCTGTTACCCTCCTTTTTCCTTGTTGCCGACTTTAAATGAAATGAGCCCGAAATCAAGTGAATCTGCCTTTTTATGCTCAATTTCTTATTAACATGCTTATTTATTACTCATCAAGGCCATATATGGGGTTGTCTGTACCTAATTCATTTTCGCATATAATTACGAGTATTATGAATAGTGTGTTTGAACACTGACGGATGGGGAGATAAAACACAGATGGAGGGATAAAACACAGATTTGGGGATAAAACACAGATGGGGGGATAAAACACGAATATGGGGATAAAACACAGATGAGGGGATAAAACATGGATGGGTAAAACACGGATGAGGCACAGAATAGGGAATAGTATTCAGAAATCTCGCTTCTTTGATGAGTTTGCGCTCTGTGTCGATGTCATCATCAAAAAACTTTTTCACGACAATCTTTTCACCGTTCAGTAATTCTGCCGTGAAGACGGTCGAATAGCTCCCTCGACCAATCTCATTTTTTTTCCTTAGCTCGCCAAATTTAAAAACTGCCACACCAGCTAACTCAGATGATATAGTTGTTTTGCCCTTTTCAATGAGTTTCAAGCCACCAAACATTGACATTTTGGTAAGAATAAGCTGCGACATTACGTTTTTGTTAAGCAGACAATAAATGCCGACTGCGTCAGTTTAAACCAAGCGCAACAAAACAACTGTCAGGTAGAACATGAGAAGACTTTGCAACACTTGTCATGAGAAGCCTTTGCAACACTTCCCATGTCTTGGCATTTATTCAAAATCACCTTATTCTAGCTAAGATTTGTATCATATATAAAATATCTTGTCATAGATATTAAAGTGTATGCAAAAAAACATTCAACTTAACATAAATGACAACGTATACTTTTTGTGGTTATCAAACTATAAATTCGCCTTGTAATCTGCCGGCGTGTTATGGCGTAGATTATTATGCTGTATATATAAGCCTGGGAATACAACCTCATGAGAGTGTGGCAAGTTTAATTTTAAGGTTAACTAAAAAGTGTTATCCTTATACAAGCAAAATTCATGTTGCATTATAAAAATAATCTACCGCATAAACGGAAACTCCTCTGACAAGCAACAAATCTCAATCGGTATATCTGGTATTCTCAAAAGTACTGATTAAATAAAATGTATTACCTTATCTTATTGAATGCGCAGTCTACGTATATCAGCCTTTAGAAACATTGCGATTTGCGCTAAGTTATATGCTAATGAACGTTTTATTTGTCAGTACATTTAAATACTAAAAAATGTTGGGCAATTATTATCTCATCTACAAAATAGGAAACTCCCTATTCTGTGCCTCATCCTTGTTTTATCCCCCCATCCGTGTTTTATCCCGCTATCCGTGTTTTATTGTCTCATCCGTTCTTTATCCCCCCATCCGCGTTTTATTCCCCCATCCGCATTTTATTCCCCCATCCGCATTTTATCCCCTCATCCGTGTTTTACCCCCCATCCGTTTTTTATCGCCCCATCTGTGTTTTATCCTCCCATCCGTGCTTTATCCCCCCATCCGTGCTTTATCCCCCCATCCGTGATTTATCCCCCCATCCGTGTTTTATCCCCTTATCTGTGTTTTATCCTCATATCCGTGTTTTATTCCCTCATGCGTGTTTCATCCCCCCGTCCGTGTTTTATCCCCCCGTCCGTGTTTTATCCCCCCGTCCGTGTTTTATCCCCCCGTCCGTGTTTTATCCCCTCATCCGTGTTTTATCCCCATATCTGTGTTTTATCCCCTCATCCGTATGCGTGCCATCCGTATACATGTTTTATCCCAACCCTCTGATCCCAACCCTCTGATCCCAACCCGAAAGAGAAGCCAGAGAGCAACGAAACATTTCATCGTGTCGATTGACATGTTTACGCACAGCGAGTACATTTCTTTCGGCCAGGGGTTTCCCCCGAGATTTAATTAGTACATTCTAACGAAACTTTAACAGTTTAACGTAAACAAACAGATGCTAACTCTGTATTATGACTAATTCTGAGTTTTCTAATTCGATTGGACATTGTTAATAAACAAAGCGAACAAAGCGAAGTTTGTATGTGACAATCAGGCCTCTAATGGCAGTGATGCGCGCAGAAGACACTGGCATTGAATGACTCTATCCTTGAAGTCAAACTGTACTCAAACAATTTTTTTCAAGCGCAAAGCCAAAGAATAATGATGAACGACATATATTTACATAATCAAGCTTCATTCCGTGTAGTGTAAGGTGATTTTATCTGTTAATATCAATAATTAGGTTTACCGTTAAATATGCTCGATTTCGACATATTTTCAAATTTTGCAAAGTTCGAGCGCTTGTCATTTTTGTCAAATGCTAAAGCAGAAACATTTCATTAGCGATTTGTGTTGACTAATGTTAGTAGTTTATAGAAAAGCTGAGGTCACGTGGCAATCAAGTGCCACGATTTTGAAATAAGCTTTCAAAGTTGGTATATTTTGAGACGATCTCCGTTATCCGTGCAGGAGGGTCAATAACTGCGCTGTTTTCTATTTTATACAAAAGAATAATTATCTAAGTCATATCACCAACGAAAATAGAAGGATAAGTCCATATTTCTGTGCAAAAATATTAAAATTTAGGTATGAATTTGAAAACATAGCGGTGAAAATGTGTCGATATTTTGCCTCATTCGGAGTTCAAGTTGGTCACCAGCCTATCTAACATCAATCCCCCCAAAAATAATTTAACAGAAATTTGAGTCAAATGAAATCGATTTTAGTTGTTCCCAAGGATAGACCTTCAAAACACCAGAGTATGAGAGAAATCTATTTTTGAGCCACATATTGACCAGGAGGTTTTTAGGGAGACAGCCTCTTAAGCATCAGCAAATTTGCATTTTCAGCAAAAAATCCATAATATGTTCATAAATTTTGCACTTAGAACAACTTTTTCGAAAGGCGACAACCAAGGTAGGTACCACAAACGAGGTGATACACAACAATTGGTATCCAATTTTGGTCTATATGTGGAGATTTTCCACACCTCTGACATTCTGTTCTTTGTGACATTAATATTGCAGCTGCAGGTATGCCAGTCTCCAGAGAAAAGTCATGAAATGATCTAAAGAGATCAATCGGTCTTCTAGTAAATTCTGATATTTCGGGAAACATATGCAAAACATTATGAACAGATCAACGAATTGTTCACATAAGGTCTTGTCTATTTTGCCGGTCTAGAATTTGCATCAACGTCAGTAGGATCGGGAGATTTCCCCAAGACAAACTTTGTTTGCAAAATGCTCATTGCATAAAGTACCGGTGTGCCAATTACATTCAGTACATAAAGAGTTTGATGTATAAAGTGTAATTTGATCCAGAGTGTTTTGGGATGAGTGTGATGTGTGTTTTGCAGAAATTATCGTGTTTGTGTGTGTTGGGGATTGGGTTCGAGCACATCTACACAGAGCTGTTGCCCCAAAGCCTTGGCTGAGCCGACTGAATTGTTGGAGAAAGCGTCCATGGTTTATATGTGTGTGAGATGGTGTTAAGGAATGTGATGTGTTAAGGAATGTGATGTGTGTGTGACGTGTGCAATGTGCGCATGCTCAATGTCGAAATTTTGATAAAATGATTTATATATAGTAGAATTTAAAAAAAAAACCTTTTGGATATATTAACCTGAATCTAACCCGTTTCTTTTTCAAGACATGACAGTGAATATATTCAAGGGATGTGTGTGTGTTTACACACATCCTTTTAAAAAATTGGTTTTTAAAACTGTTTTAGTATCAAGGTCAAAAGGCACAGCATATACGAAGTAGGGCACAACGTGTACGAAGTAGGTACAGGGTAGGCACAGGGTATACAGAGTAGGCACAGCGTATACAGCGTATATGAAGTAGGCACAGCGTATACGAAGTAGGCACAGCGTATACGAAGTAGGCACAGCATATACGAAGTAGGCACAGCGTATACGAAGTAGGCACAGCGTATACGAAGTAGGCACAGCGTATACGAAGTAGGCACAGCGTATACGAAGTATGCACAGCGTATACAAAGTAGGTACAGCGTATACAAAGTAGGTACAGCGTATACAAAATGAAACAAAGTATTAAAATTCACGTGGACAAGGTCAAGGATGCTGACCGCAATAACTTACAGTCAATCAGGGTTGGTTGATTGGCCTCTTGGATGCCAAATAACTTGAATTTGACTTCTTTATTTTTCTTTTGGCTGCAAAAAAAAGTGGCTTCTTTTTGGTCTCTTCACAGTTTACAAGAATTTTGCGAAAATTTTATCGATTCTTAAGTATAAAACATTGATTTTTTCTAGTGGTGTCATTGTCAGAAAGAACCAGATTGTAATTCTAGCCAATCGGTATTGATAAAATTTGGCCAATTGTAGGGTTGATAAACCATAACCAATCATAATTCAGCATAGCACAGCATTCGCAGAGGTCCAAATTTAGCTTCTTTTCAACAGAAAGTGGTTTGTGGTGAGTGGCGAAAATTCAAACGAGTCAGTCATTCAATCATAGTGTAAACTTTCCGGGGGGTGCATACAATTTATGTTTCTTTTTAAATTCATTAACATTTAGTGATTTAGTCCTTCAAGACAGGACTTCACATTTTTCTTTAAATATTATTTTGATCTTATGGCGACTTTACACAAACTATGCTGAATTAGAGTCTTTATATTGAACTTGAAACATTTGCTGAAGACGTTGAATTGACATTAAATTGGCGAACTTTCCCCCGGAACACACGATTTTTTGTGCAATCACAAATGCGTGGCCGCGAGGTGACTGCGAGATTCGTACACATGCGGTATAGCGACAAGACAGAATTATATCAATATATAGTATAACTATATGTCGATGAACCGGAGAGAAATCAGTCATTATAACTGACTTGCCAACGTGCCTTCAGTACTGGATAATCAACGGGAAGGATTGTAGAAATTCACTTATTTTCGCTTCCCGAGCATTATTATTTGACATTTGCTTTCGAGAATATGATTATGACAAAATATTTAAAGACTGTATCTCAAATGCGAGTTTGCAGATTATATAAATGATAAGGAAGGTAAATGTGGTAGCAGTTTAAAGGCTATTATTGCAAATACAACTATAGCCTTATGAACTATAGGGACAATGCCAATGTCAATAAACTTGTGCAAGTCGATGGCTGCCTATCAAAACAGTGCAGACTATAGTATCCGATTTATATTATAACCTCTATGGTATAAAACGGGATCATACGTGTATAAACGTGCTGCAAAGCCTGCAGTCCCAATAGTGGTGTTAATTTAAACTTTACAGTATACCTTAAATTGATGGGATATAATTGGATTGGGATGTATAATTCTGATTTTCTGTGATATAAATAATTACGTTTGAAGTGTGAACGTAAACAACAGTACTGTTTATATGCATTGTCATTGACATTGTTAGGAAAACGAAAGTTAAACAGAATTTCCGCTTTGAAAAATTCCTTAAAATTGTGTGGGTGTTCTAGTTGAAGGCAGTGGCCGACTATACACCCTTAATTTTTATACTATTTCACCAAACAATTCAGATTTCCGACTTGGACTTACTTAACTTGGGCTAATATATAATAGCCACCCATGTGCAAAATTTGAAGTGACAGTCCGGAATTATAGAGTACAGACATATACAGTAGAGTCATATTACTGTAAACAAAATTTTCAACACAACATTTAATAATAATATGAACCCTGTAATATTTACAAAACTAAATATATCATACATGTAACTACTCCTTACTCTTTGTCCTTCTATAACTTAATACTGAGTATAAGTCATAAACATAACGATTAACGAATGTTTTTCTTTCAACACAAGTACACAACGACAACGTAATATTTACTGCAAGTCTGCAACTATTCATCCACAACATTCATTGCCTCGATAACTTTGTCCTCTCTCAAGTTTACAAATAATTTTTTTTTACTAAAAGCAAAGTTTCAAGGATCACAGACGTCTATCCCAGTATAAGGCATTGGCAGTTTTAACTTTTAAAAGGACGGGGCAAATATGAGCGGTTGTTTATATTTATATACCGCAACCGGTCAAACAACTGTTACAGTGATTGGCTCTCTAAAATCTAAATATGGAAATGATTAAAGGTTCAGAGCAAGGTTGCCTAAGGTGACGTGACCCGCACTTGAACAACACGCTGCTGAATTCAATATGATTGGCTCGTGCATGAATGCCACCATGATGCCACGCAGAGAGAAAATTGCATCAGATCAGTATGGCACGTTTTTACGGTCAAAATTCAATAGTTACAAGTCGAGCGTCAATGGTTTAAATCGATCAACACTTGCTCGAAACGAACAGAGAGATATACAAATTAAATCAAAATGAATCGATCAATGCATATTAAAAACGAGCATACGTTACTCGAATCGATCGTCAAACTTGCAGCGAGCAGTGTTTCCACCTTTTTGAAACGTAACTTCCATTGCCGCTTTCCAAATGAAATTTTCGTCTAAACATTTCCTTGAATTTCGAATTTACTTCCTTTTTTCCTTACGTCTAAATTTGCTTAAGTTGCCAGCGAGCTTTATTTAATACGAGGTAACCAACGTGTTACCGCCAATCGCTTGACTTGCCAGCGAGCTTTATGCAATATATTAATTCCATGATTAAGTTCAGGTTTATATCTTTGAATAGCGAGGGATTCATGACGCAGAGTCTAATCAAGTAGATAAATCTAACCATTTGTCCCTTTTGCTTTTCCAAGAATCCCTCGCTATTCAAAGATATAAACCTAAACTTAATCATGCACAACAATTACGTACACACTATAAACCATGTAACATAGCATTTGTCTTTTAAAACTTTGCACTATCCTTGGATCACTAGTTGAATTGTATTTGGCTCCGAGCATGCACTGAAGCCTACCAACCCTGCAGTAAATCAGGGTTCCACTTTCATGGAAATTTTCATATTTTATGGCATTTTTTAAGTGAAATCAGGTGATGACCATGCAATACCTGCAAGCGGGTTAGAAACGTGCTGTCACGGTTATGCTTGGAACCTGATGATAACATAACCAAGTTTTTAACAGAAAACTAAATGGGACTTGATCTGGGTGGCAAAAACACACTGGCATTCACCCAGACCTTGGCATTATTCCATACATGATTGCACTCAGGTTTTGCCTACACAAACAACACACAAATTCAGTTTGTCAATGTCTATATTTTCAATATTTATTACTTTCGTCTTCATATCATAATTCACACCACACATTAAACAATATACCATTTAATCAAACAACAAACCATTCATCATACATCAAACCGCTATAATGATCTAACACTTCACTTGAAACCATAAAGAAATATATTAACATAAATCTAATTGACCCAATAGCTGTTCAAACTGGACAGGGTCCCAAAACATGTTCCAGGATCCGAATACCTGCAACCACCAATTCGATCTGACCTAAATGAAAAATAAATAACAAACAATGAGGAGGATGAACAAAAAACTGTTAACGATTGCTGAGCAAGGTGTTTCCAAAGTGCAGAAACTGAATTTCAAGCTTTTCAGGAGAATTTTGGGGAGGTCTTTTTGTTGTAGATCTTGAGGATTTTTGTTGGTGGAAGTTTCTTTGGGTAATACATTAGCCTCAATAATTCAGCATCATTGCCAATTGTTAACCCGTCAAATTTTGCTTCCTGAAAAGGTTGTAGTAAAAAGGGGGAAGGGGGTTGTAAAGTTTTGAAAAAAGGGGGACTTTGGTAAAAATGGGGGGGGTGGATGCGAAGGGGGGATAAGACCCCTTTCTGAGTGCAATAAAAGTTAAAAACCAAGTCAGAGTCAATCATCACTGTAAGGGAACTACGAAAGTGTTAATTAAATTTTATCATGTTATTAGTATCAATAGTATGTATTGTATTTTGTTGTTATGAATGCCTAGATTATCCCAAAAAAATGGAATTAATAAGGAAATATTTCTCTCCCCCACCCTGCAATGGCCTCCAGTAAATCCATCCTTGATGTACCTACATTTAAATTTTAATTAAATTAAACACTGCAGTAGCATGTGAGACCTTGAGGCAAAAATGCTGCCTTTTGTATGCTATTATCATTTTGGTTTTTGGTACAGTCAGAACAAAGACAATACATATATGATATATTAATATACAATATGTGTGTTGTGATTGTAGCGGATTATAAGAGTGGCGTAATCGTGAATATCCATTTAGTATGCATGCAATATTATTTGAAAATTATACTCCCTCACTCCCTCTTGTATGTATAAATTGTACTCCCTCCTTAAATCCCCCCTCCCTCCTCCCACAGTTGCATATGTACTAAATGGATGACCCCATGCTCAATACAAAATCGTTTGTAGAGCAAAATTATATTTCTAATTTTTGTTGCTACTTAAAGTTTCATGCAGTTTTGCAGTTGCCTGAAAATTATTTGCAAATTAAACTGCATGAAACTTTAAGTAGCAACAAAAACTATTTTAAGATTAGATTGACATATGATATGATATAATTCAGAGATATCTTAACGCCAGTATTGTTAACAATCAGACCACTGAGAACCAATATGCAATAAGTAAGATGCTCACCTGCAATTATTGACAGCTCGTGAAGCAAAGCTGTTATTTGAAGATGATGAAGATGGATCACTTGTGCTTGAAGTCGATGATTGACCATGTGGTAAAGTCGAACTACACGAACTTTGTCCTTGAACAAAATGTTAACTTTCGTTACAACCATCAATCGTTTTTAACATATCTTGCAATTGCTTCTTCAGGTTATTCAACTTTTACTGGTCTTTGTTTTCTCCACTCATTTTAATAATTTTAAATTTCCATACACAATTGTATAAATATTGAAACAACTAAAACAAATGTGCGGCAGAACTGCGGAAGGACCGAAGCCAGCGTTTATTCTAGGGCCTTATTTATGTGTTAACTGGAATACTTTGTGTACGCTAAACATAATAGCTTGTATACGCTGTGCCTACTTTGTATATGCTGTGCCTAGTCTGTATACGCTGTGCCTACTTTGTATATGCTGTGCCTACTTCGTATACACTCCACATACTCTATGCTGTGCCTACTTCGTATACGCTGTGCCAACTTCGTATATGCTGTGCCTACTCTGTATACGCTGTGCCTACTCCAGCTTCGGTGCCTTTAATCTGTGTATGCTGCAAATGCATTCTGTTTGTTGTGCTGGCGGTTGTGTTGTGCATGTGCTTCCTCAATATTTAATTTTGACCTTTGATCCCGCTTTATATGATACAATTAATATCTGATGAATGGAAAGCGAATTTTGATGAAGAGAAGGGTTTTGTAAAAAACCCGAATATAAGCGGTATTGTGGTGAGTGGCAAAAATTCAAATGAGTCAGTCATTCATTCATTCATTCAATCATAGTGTAAACTTTCCGGGGAGTGCATACAATTTATGTTTCTTTTTAAATTTCATTAACATTTAGTGATTTAGTGCTTCAAGACAGGGCTTCACATTTTTCTTTAAATATTATTTTGATCTTATGGCGACTTTACACAAACTATGCTGAATTAGAGTCTTTATATTGAACTTGAAACATTTGCTGAAGACGTTGAATTGACATTAAATTGGCGACCTTTCAGTCATTATAACTGACTTACCAACTTGCCTTCAATTCAGTACTGGATAATCAACGGGAAGGTTGTAGAAATTCACTTATTTTCGCTTCCTGAGCATTATTATTTGACAAAATGTTTAAAGACTGTATCTCAAATGCGAGTTTGCAGATTATATAAATGATAAGGAAGGTAAATGTGGTAGCAGTTTAAAGGCTATATTATTTCAAATACAACTATAGCCTTATGAACTATAGGGGCAATGTCAATAAACTTGTGCAAGTCGATGGCTGGATATATATATAGTATACTGCATGTATTCGATCTGTAATCTGTATTATGAACTATCAAAACAGTGTAGACTATAGTATCTGATTTATATTATAACCTCCATGGTATAAAACGGGATCATATAAACGTGCTGCAAAGCCTGCAGTCTCAATAGTCGTGTTAATTTAAACTTTACAGTATACCTTGAATTGATGGGATATAATTGTATTGGGATGTATAATATTTTTAAATAAATTCTGATTTTCTGTGATATAAATAATTAATACGTTTGAAGTGTGAACGTAAACAACAGTACTGTTTATATATGCATTGTCATTGACATTGTTAGGAAAACGAAAGTTACACAGTATTTCCGCTTTGAAAAAAATTGTGTCGGTGTTCTAGTTGAAGGCAGTGGCCGACTATACACCCTTAGTTTTTATACTATTTCACCAAACCAATTCAGATTTCCGACTTGGACTTACTTAACTTGGGCTAATATATAATAGCCGCCCATGTGCAAAATTTGAAGTGACAGTCCGGAGTTATAGCGTACAAACATATGCAGTAGAGTCATATTACTGTAAACAAAATTTTCAACACAACATTTAATAATATGAACCCTGTAATATTTACAAAACTAAACTATATCATACATGTATAAACTACTCTTTACTCTTAAAGCTTGGTAGGGTCCGTCTCTTGTTACAAGTAATTATAAATGGGGCATAATTTGCCTGCGTATGTTTACGCTTGGCGTTATAAACACGATTTTCAAAAGCGAAGTTAAAAATAGGCCTTCGAAAAACAAATGTCATGAGAACTTGACAATCTTGACATATAAATACTGCTAGCTATAATTCCATGCATGACTCATCTATTTCCGTCAGCAATAAATATGCATACACTTCCCACGGCGAGTTGTGAAATATTCTTTATCTGTAGGATCAAGGAGAGATTTTCCTGAAACATTACTTGCATTTACTTGTAAATTATGGTGTTTGTTGTGATCTTGGGTTAGAAAATGTTCAATTTTTTAACATGGTCATTTACAAATCTACAATACACGACACCATAGAAATTACCTCCTCGACGCGCTAATCGTTTTCGATTAGTTGAGATAATTCCTAGACTATCTAAATATTGCTGACAAAAAAATCGGCCACGTTGTAGAATTTGAGAACACTTTTTTCGTTTCATTTTAATTTATTTTTAATAGATGTTGTACAGAGTAGGTGTACGAATTTTTGGTCCACCAATAATATTTTCGACCAGACCAATAAAACATCCTTTTTGTTTATAAAACTATAATTTTTACGACGATGTGTGAATTTTTTTCTTTTCATAATTGATGTGCAATACATACTGCTGTATTTTTTTGCATACTTCCAAGCGCATTAATTTCGAATTCATCATTCGAAATAAAAAAACCCCATGTTTTTTTGGATAATAATAAGGACAATGACGATAACAACTAGGAATCATTAAACCTCCTTTTTGACGAGGAGATTTTCGATTTTACCCATAATTATATTTTAATCGTTTACATACTATTTTATATATAATTTTATATTTTTTTAGAATTTTTATTGGGCAAAGAGAAAGATGGAATGAGAAAATTACTATACTTGTGGAAAAAAACAATTATACTATAGAACAATTAAGTAAAGATATCGACAAAACAGAAAATAGTGTAAAATTTAAACTAATAATGTACAAATTAAAATGTAAGATGAAATTAAAGTATCCTGAAAAAATACACAATGTACAAATACACAACTCAAATTCGTCTCCTTCATTTTTTACATATCCTGATATACACACATTTTTTAATCTCATTAGTAGAAAAAATCACCTGCTATATATACAGTTTGATATAATTTAAATTCTTGAATAAGACATGCTTCACAATTACGTTTTCCGCTATTATTTTTTGACCTATATTTATTCCCCAGGCTTGCTCGATAGTGTCGAAATACGATGTGAAATGATCTCCCACATTTGTTTTGTAAAAATATAAAGGTTGGTGAGATTGTTGTGGAATAGCGAAAAGATTCATTGTAAATATCAGCCAGAGGTACTGCAAACCAGTTTGCAAATGTTTTAATGATTTTCATATATGGGTCATAGGGACCAGGAGCTTTATTCGTATTAACTTTGCGCAATTCCCTCTCAACGTCTTCAACACTAATGAAAGGTAAATCATCGCAGACCTGATTTACTGGACATTCATGATCAACTTCTGGGTAATCTTTAGTTAGAGTTGCAAAAAATTCATTTATTTTATCAGCAGATTGTTTATCATTCATTTGGAGCCCTGTTTCTGGATTGATTAAAACCACTTTACTTTTCTTTTTCCCAATTAATCTATTGATTTTCTTCCACCACGACTTTGGGCATGCACATTGCTTTGGCCGAACTTTATTGGTATAGAAAGTTGACTTTGATTTTCGTATTTCAGCTACAATTTGACTTCTTAGGAATTTTAAAAGCTCAGTTTTCTTACTTTTATATGCTTTGTCTCTCTTAGCAATTAGACGTTTTATCTTGGGTGTAATAAAAGGCTTGTCGTTGTCACACTTTTATATTTTTTTCCGGGAAATATTCATTGATCATATCCTCAGTGACCTGCAGAAAATCCTCAGTGACCTGCAGAAAAGCCTCAACCTTCTCGTTTAAATTAGTCATGCTGAACATTGGTGACCAATCACAGTTTGCCAGGAAGATGCCAAACTGATTTAGTTGTGTTTGTCTAACTGGTCTAACTTTGAATTTACTCGTGAATCCCTTTGTTCTAATATCACCTTTAGACCTCCACTTTATAACACTGTGATCAGAGGATGAGAGAGGAGCTAATATTTATGGAATTTCATAACAGTGAGCAATATTGGTAAATATCGAATCAAGAGTGTTTGTATTCCTTGTGGGCTGTTTTATAACTTGTTTTAGATTGCAATGCCTTTTTAAGTTTGTCTGTTGGAAACCGTTGCTAGTCGGGTTTAAATCACCCCCAACAATAAAAGCTGTGCTCGAACTTTCCAAACAGAGACTATCATAACAACAGTAGAAATATTCGTAAAAATCAGCAATTTAATTTGGCTGTAAGCTAGGTGGGAGATACACACAGCAAGTTGCAATTTTAGAAATTGTTCTTGGTAACCATTTTGGCCGAAGAATGATCCATAAGCATTCGAAACGCGGATCATACAAGTCATCTCGAATTTTCACTGGTATTGTGTCATTTATATACATTGCTACTCCACCTCCTTTTCTATTAAGTGTATCCTTTCTCAAAAGTGTTAATCCAGAACAATTAACAGCATCGTCTGGGATATTGTCGGTTAACCATGTCTCAGTTACACACAAACTATTTCAGTATTGTGAATATTAATTAGGATTTCCATTAATTTGTCTTATTGACAAGTGACCTTGCATTCAATAGCATAACATTTGGAAGGCGTTGAGAATGAACTGATTCAATTTGGGTGTTGGAAGCGGGCCTCCCAGTAAGAGGAACAGTGATTAAATTACATTGGTTAGATTGTCTCGGTATACTAAAAGTATCATATAAGTGATATGGGATTTCATTACTATAATGTCTTTGATAGATTCTACGTACTGAGGGAGAAATTACCGGGATGTTAACATTATGAGGTTCTGAAATCTGAACAGATGTTATTTGTTCCTTGTTTCTCGATGGACGATATCCAGGTAATATATCCAGTCCTTCATTTGATGTCAAAGAGAAGACGGATGTAAGAGGGGTGGTCTCTTCCAACACCATTTCCGAAAAGGAGATTGATGCAGTTGAGATCCGATTGAACACTTTTGTGAAGACAAAGATTGTTTGCTGCTGTGCCGGCCCGAACCCAATTTATGATAATCACTGATATTACTTTCGACACTATTGCTATTGTTGCTATTACTATTATCATCACTAGCATTTTGGTTCGTCACCTCTGGGGTTTCAATCAAATGTAATCGGCCCATCCATTCCGATGTTTGCAATGGAGAACATATCGGAGGAGGAATAACCGGGATTGTAATTTCTTTGACTTTCTTAGGTAATTCAGATTTTCTGCAGGGCACTTGAAACTGAGTCTTCGTTCGTGTATTTGTTGTTATCGTTGAGATGGCTTGAGTTGATTTCTTAATAAGTGAGGTTTTTGTTGCGAGCGGTATATTTTGACGATTTACTTCTTTTATCATAGTAATATCATTCCGGTTCTTGTTATTGCCGGCTTTACTGATTTGTCATTCAACCGATGTAGTGTTTTGAATCGAAGGTAATTGGTTTAACCAATCGGGGGCTTTTGGTGAGAGATGCTTCTTAGGTAGTGCTCGGGTTTCATTATTTTTTTTGTTATCAGCCTTCCCTACATTCTGCTCTGTTCTGTTCCGCCCTGCTCTGTTCTTCTCACACATTTTATGGTAGACTTTTGTTGTTGTTGGCATGTGTTGTTGGATAGCTTCCGTTCTTCCGTTTCTGATTTATTGTTAATGTTCAGTTCTAACATAGCATTGTCATTTTTCAAGGGAGATACGCTTGGTGGAATTTCTTTGTTTATTTCACCTTGCATAAAGAGTTTGTTCGTAACTATCCGTACTGTGCTCTAATGAAATAGAGATTTGGCTTAAATTGGCCTCCCGAGAGTATTATTTATCCGGTTTGTTCACAGTACTTTCAAATTTATTTTCTAAGGAAACAATTCTCTTAACAAGCTTGTCAATTATGTATTTGTTCTCATTAGACAATAAGCAAATTTCAGTCTCGAGTTTTTTGTTTTTAATCTCTAGATTACAGAGCTCAATTTGCATTTGAATCACATCATTGTTAAAGTTATTGGGAGAGCATACTTCCCGGGAATTAATTAAACTTTGAATTGCATGAACTTGACTTCGTAAAATTTCTAGTTCGAGTTTCATATTTTCGATTAGTTCTTCACAATTATTTGACTCAGAAAGTTCAGCATTAGGCCTAGAGGCAGCAAGCGGCATTGAATTGTCCTGGGATAATTTCTGTAAGCTTGTCGCTTTCAAAGACACTCGAATCAACTGTCTTATGGCTTGCTACAGAGCAGTTACGTACGCTTTCATCCGTCGTACACACCGAAATTAAGGTTTTCTTTAGTTTCTCACCCAAATTCCCGTGAAATGTTAACGTACACAGATCGCTGTCACCATTCCATGTAAGGACTAAATCCGACGTTGAGCTTTTTATACTTCCCTCCAGGTGATGCCAAAAGTCGGTCGAGTGTGATGTATGTACCTCAGTTGCGGCAACCTATAATCGAGTCAACTGTTAAAGGTACTGAGATAAAAAATATGCCTGTTCAGCCATGTAAAGGCATAGTTCAGATTCTCGCTAGCGAGTTTTTCAATTCTCGCTAGCGAGTTTTTCAATTCTCGCCAGCGAGTTTTTCAATTCTCGCTAGCCAGTTTTTCAATTCTCGATAGCGAGTTTTTCAATTCTCGATAGCCAGTTTTTAAATTCTCGCTAGCGAGTTTTTTAATTCATGTTCAATATAGGTTGCATGAAGTAGTCCAATAGTTGTGATCCGCTGACATGTGCCGCTACTAAAAGCTCACATGATTGAATTGGCGGGAACAAATTTGCATGTTAGTAATGTTACTGTAATTTTGTTATGATTTGTACAAAATACTAACAATTTGCATAAAAGATGAATACAATTGTTCAACAAATCCTCGAAAATATCAACAGATTGAGTAGAGAACTTCGAGAACAAAGACCAGTTAATAGCGCTGCTGCCGTTGCATCAGGGAGCGAGACAAACATTCAAGCTCAAGCTGTCCAACCTCAGGTATAGCTAATATTATATGTAAGTCGTTCGAACTATAGAAAGTCGTTCGAACGTGGATGATTTTATTGCCAACCGCGGTTTATTTAATATTTAAGGCCTGTTTATATGATCCCAGATCTCGCCTGGTCGGGGATAAAAAATTCCCATATAAACACGCCATCCCAGCCAGGTGGGATGATTTTATAATTTGCCTTCTGAGCATGCGTATATTCCGTTTTCTACAAAAAGATCCATTATTAATTACTTATGCACCAAATGGCTTCATCCTGGCAGTGTATTTTTCCATATAAACACGCCTTCCCACCTAGCAGAGTTTTCTGGCTATATGTGGGATGAAAATGCCCTGTCCTGCCTAGCCGCGCTCATGTTAACAGGCCCTAAGAATTAAGAAATACCACGTTCACAATTTGATTATCAACGGTACACGATGATAACATTCAGTGTTTCCCAGTGATGTCAGTAAACTCTAGGAAATTTCATGGTTATAGGGGTTAGGGTGGGGGTTCGGGATCCACATGGAGCTATTGTGAATCCCAACCTAACCCCTAACCATAACAATAACCTAAGTAATTTTGAGGCCAGCAAATGCATCTATCATCGGCTTTTCCCTGTGTCTGACCCCCGCGGCACCCACAGGAATGCAGGGGCTTTTGTTGATTATTTACACTTTGTTTAATCCCCAGTCCCTGGGGAAATGGCACAATTTGGTCAATTGGAGTTTTAACTACGAGTTCTTAACCCCCAGGGATTTTTCTCACATACATGAGATTGGCGGAAATCCACAGTTTTCCTGTGTATTTTTATATAAAAATGTATTATATGAGGCTTATGATTAGTTTCAATTGGAATAATTTACCCCTCGCGCATGTCTAGTTAATTGCTGTCCTTCAATTTAGTTTATTGTAATTTTTCTGTAGTTTTGTATGTAAAATGTAATCTTTGTCTTTGTAATGTTTTGGTGGGACTTAATAAGAGACTTTGTTTTGTTGTCCTTACCATCGATCTATTGATTGTCAAGCTAATAATCTATTTTCCAAATCCAATTGTTTTTAGATCGACGTTCAGCTGTAGGGTTAGTTGTAAGGGTTGGGAGGGTTTATTTTATAAAAATTACTTTGCAAAGTGCATTATGTCGGATGAATAGCTTTCAATCATTGAGTTCCAGTGTTGTATGCATGAAATGTATACATTGTATATCTAAACATTGTATATATTATTTCACTCGAAATATCCATCCACCTAAACCTTCTACCTTCATTTCAATCGAGTGAGATGCAGAAAAAAACATCCTGTAGTTCACCTTTATTATTATAATATAAAGGATACACCCCTAAAAAACTCACGTAATTAAAACATTGTATTCACATAGTTATTTAGCAAGTTTACTCTCAAATTATAAGCTTTTGGTATCAGTGCATGGTTAGGACCAATATTGAAAATTTGTAACGATAGAATTACAGATGAAATAGGCAGAACAATTTCTCCAGTTATTTTATTTCTGTGATGTGGGCGTGTCTGTGCACAAAGTTAAAAGCTGACTGGTCAATTGTCATTGGACGTTTTATGGTGTGACGCCACGACCCAATCCACAAAAATATCAAATTAGTTTGTTCAAAGAAATATTGGTCAAACTGGAATGGTTAGTTCCAGGAAAGATCCAAACTCCCTCTATGGTGGGGATTTCTGCCAAGAGGGGAAAGAAGAAAATCTATTTCTGATGGTAAAATGTACTAGGATGTCTGAAGGGAGTAGAAGGGTTAATTTCCAACTTCCTTCATGGGGGACGAGGGCACGATCAGAGTATGAATGTTTTATTTGGAACCATCCAATGGGGATTGGAAATTTTTAACAAATTAGACTATATACTAACTGTAAATTACTTTGCAGGTTGGTAGTGAAGTCTCCAATGCAGTCTCAAGATTGTTCAGAGGGTCAAGATCTGGCCAGATTGCTACCCCGCCTAGTCATGGAGATGCAAGTGGCAGCAGCAGGGCACCTGTGTCAGCAATAAGTGCAACTCCTCGATTCAGACTGGCACGTAATTTTGGTCGCCAAGGAAGTGTGGGGAAGA